>JAUMJJ010000423.1:32500-632500 GCA_033556795.1 Tapera naevia | reverse complement strand
TTTTCCAATAAAACAACTCAAAAGTCATGAAATCTCAAAATTATGCACTGTTCTCATCTCAGTTAAACATTGCAAAGTTCTTGGGCTTTTTTTTACCGAAAACAATCCTTGAAAGAGCTCTGAGTCTTAAGTGGAGGGATGCATTTAATGCTCTGGTATTCCTCATACACATGGTGCTCAGTTCTTGTTTACAGTATAATAATAGGTGTTCTGCAACCCAGTGTGGAAGGTCGGCTGGGACTCAGCTCTCCGTGGTGCTGTTTTTCCAAAGCCTGGCATCCACAGCTGCTTGAAGAGTGATCTGGTTCAGCATGCAAGCTGAACCACTTCTGGTGCAGAAACCCCTTTTCTTTACAGGAGAAAATTTCCTGACCCTGAAGCACGTTCCTGCGACCACGTGCATTGCGAAGGTGCACAGCACTCTCTGCCATCCCATCTCTTCTCACCAGTAAAAGTAAATGATTTTTTATTGAATGCTTCTTCTTTGCTTCCAACAGGTACGATGGGTCTACTCCCAGATGAAGGACAAGCAAGAATCATTTACAACCTGAGAGGGAGAAGAAAGCTGAAATTAAACCAATTTAGATTCTTTAGGGAGTTATTCGGACCTCTACTAGTTAAATATATGCAAGGTTTCTGCCTTTTCCTCTGTAGCTACTGCAAAATTCCCCTTTGCGGGGTAACAAGTTACATATCCAAGTTATTCAGAATGCTATGTCCTTCTGTAAGTATTTATATTTGCAATTTACACAAACATGATGAAGCATAAATCTGTTGAAATTGTCACCATAACGCTGAGACACAAAATTTTAAAACCTTAAAATACTGTGATGAAGATTTTTTGAGCTTAATTTTTGATTTTAAGTATTTAGAACTTTGTGTCCTCAATAAGGAACAGGGCCCAAGAGCTCAGATTTCACAGGATGTGTTATCAGAAATACTGATTTATTTTTTTTAAGTTTAAAAACATGGTCACAAAAGATTATTAACAGGATTAGAAAGCATAGGTAGAACTTCTTAAAACATGTCTTTTCCATGAAATAAGGTATGGGGCCTCATTTTTGAGTTCTACAGTTAGCTGGGGAAGCGATGGGAACACTTTAGGAAATGGACTTCCCACCATCCTGAAGTGGAAGAGGAAATATTTTCAAATCACGGGAAACAAGCTTCTAGTTGTGTTGAAGTTTAACATGAAGGAGTTTATATTCCATCTGATATGACTAATACAGGATAGAGAAATTACTTTCTTCTCATGCTCTGTTCTGAGTTTTTTTGTTATTGACACAAACAACTGAATGATACTTCCCTGGGAAAAATATCAAGTCTAGCACAGAAGTAAATTATGGACAAACAGATATGAGCATTTTACTGTATTTTAGATTTTTCAAAAAATTTCCTTGTCAAAATAATGACAAAGTGTGTAAGACATAATACAAGAATGTTGAGAAAAAGAGCAATGATTTAATTTCTAATGATGTAACAACTTCCTCACGTGCTTATCACAGCTCCTAATGTCAACTACACATGACAATTCTTCTCTTACTCTTTTACTTGTATTTGTGTCAGCTCTACCTGCCAGCATTCCATCCTTTATGGTAAATCATAAATAGCTCTTTATTCTTCACTGCAAAAATTTAATCATTTATAACCACACTGGCATTCATGTGAATATAATAAGTATTTTTCATAAAAATTCCACTACAATTTTGCAATACATGAAATTCACTTAGTATAGAACTATGGTGACAGCTTTGAAATAGGAGATATTAGAGAATACTTCTCTTTTCTTAGATTATGTGCTGAGCCTTAAATGAAAAATAAGGACCTAACTGTATGCAAGAGGATTTTGTGCCAAAACAAATGGATCTCCCTTCAATTGCAAGTGGGATCAAAGTCCTTTCTATAATGAATCAAAACCTTTGCTTAGCAATAGGCACATTTCCTTCAAGAAATGCTTGACAAGATGGTAGAATCACAAAAATAAGTTCATGGACAATCTCAGAACAATGTAGAACCAAATAAAGATCAAGATATTTCTTATTTTGGTGTGCTTATGGCCCAATTCTGTGGTTTAACATGGTATGAAGACTTGTTTAAACTACAATTGAAAAGGATGTAAACATACTACAGGTGTCTCTCTGGTGGCACATCCCATCTTCTGCTTGAATCTTGCCCATCTGCTGAAGGAAGCAGTCAGAACAGGGAAAAACTGCTAACCTGAGGGTTTAAGGGGCAGTGAACTGGTGAAAACTCATAGCTTGGGAAAGCCAGGGCTAGGCTGCCTGCTGACAGCACCAGAGGAAGGCTCGGTGTGCAAGTAAAAAACTGTTAGTGTTAAATAATAGCGAGCTTGACCTTCTTCAGGATCTCATGGACAGAAATTTAGAGGTTTAGCTCAAGCATTCAGTTGGGGCAGTTGCAAATTCTCCTTTTTAATTCCAGAGTTCTTGGGGAAAGTGATTTAACTCCAGAGACAAAGCATCCCCCAGTACTAGTACGGTCTGACGTCAGAGGCAGCAACACCACTTCCAAATCCTCCATAAGTTAAGCAGTATGAGTTTCTTTTGTAACAAACTGAAGGATAGTATATGTTATTATATGAGCAGAAACTTCAAACTATGAGAACTTCTGCTCTTCGTATCTGCTTTTTCAACTGCCAGCAGACCCAGTCCATGTAAAGTAGACGTGCCACAGAGCAGAATGGCCATAGCTCCTGCGTTCATCAACCATCCACATAAAGCAATTGCCAATAACTACCACCAATTTTTATGCTATATTTTGAGGTACCATTGCTTCCATTGCCTGTAGTCATAATGCATCCTAATCTCTTTTACAAAAACAAACAAACAAAAAAGCCAGGAGTTCTATCTTAGGCATCACAGCACTTTGTTCTATAAAAGTGTGTGTGCCGTTAAGGAATTGGTCCACTAGCCACGAGAAAAGAATAGATGAGTACCCTGCTGTGACCCATTACCCTCTCATTCATTTCAACACACTGCTTGATTTATGGCCTTTGCTCCTTGCTCAGCTATTTATTTTATGGTAGCTCATGGCAACTCCAGCCATCGCTTCCTTCTTATTTTTCCATTTTACTTGGTGGAGCTCGGCATGTTTGACAAGCCTAAGTGGGCCCAAGGCACACTGCAAGCACAACTGCACTAACATCAGAGTCAGGGCCACTAACAAAAGGATGGGCTTGACACTTGGGATGCACTGAAAATCTCAGTGCAAACCGATGACTTCGTTATCTCCTTGATTAGTCTCACACATAACTGTAACTCAAAGTTCAACTGTAAAATTGTGCTTAGTTCTTACAAGAGTGAAAACTTGCTGTAGATTTTCCCTCACAGCTCTACCGCCAGCCTATATTCAGATTTCTGGTGATGTTTGCCTCCCTCAGGGCCCATCCTCCTCAATCTCACTGCAGGGACTTGAGCAACTGAGGCAGTTTGGCCTGTGCTGTGTTATTTATCTGCCCTCTCTAGCAAAAAAAGAACTCTAAGATCTTCTTCCTGCCACCTTCCTCACCAATTTCTCTCTTTCTCTGACCAATATTAGTAAATGGCAGAAATAGAAAGCTTAGGTATACCTGAGGCTTGTGGGATTTATATTTTGAGGGTTTGATTTGCTTTGTTTTTTACATAACGTATTACAATCTCTGGTAAAAGTAAACTGTTCCTCTAACTGAAAAAGATGTCTGGTGTGGTTTTCTATTCATTTTGAAATCACAAGAAAAAAACCCAAAGCAAAATACTGCAAGAAATTGCTGCCATCACTTAGAAGGAATAAACATTTCAGACTTTGGGTGCATTTGGAAGTGCTGGACTTCTACAGAAAATGCCAAAATAACACTTCTCAGGAGTAACCAGGTGCATCTATTTGTTGGATTATGATTTGAGAAGAGATACCAAGGAAAATTGGTTGTAAGACTTACACTTCCAGGACAGTGGATAAAAATCCCTTTGTTTTAAGAATCTTTAAACATTGAATTTTTCAGAGTCCGACAAAAGGTGGGAGGTTTCCAGGTGCAGGGGGTGTGATTTTATTTCTTCTGTAAACTCAACTCAGCAGCAACTGGAAGAGTAAATTCTGTGTAATAAATAAACTACGGTAATAAATATATGGCCTTTCACATTAGCTTGAGACTTTAAAGCATGAAAGCAGGCACAGAAAGGTAGAAAACATGAAGAAAAGTTTGCAGGTTTTACAAGGGGTGAGGACAGAGAAGAGAGAACAAGGAAATTGTGCAGATTTTATCTCAATTACTTATGACTTTATCTAGGAATTGCATCTCTCTGCAGTCTTCCTCTACCTTGTCTGACTCTCCCTATAAAGCATTTTATGAGACATGTTAATTTTTTTTATGTAAAAAATAAGTTGCATTGCATTGCACTGTAGGTCAAGGCAGGAAGAACACATTGCCAGAACAGCTAGTTAATCTCTTTCATCTTTCCCATGCTGTCATTAATGCTTATCTGTTCCCATAGGTATTGCAAAGTCATCTATTTTCTCCAGTGGCATAGTACAATAATAAAAACTTTTGATTTGACATACTAGTTGTTTGTGATGCTGGTTTTATTTGTGTTCATTTTGAGATCAGATTTGTGCTTTCTTGTCTGCAATGTTTTTATCATCCTCTATAGTTTTTCTTTTCTGGGAATTCAGAAGTTTAACTCCACATTTCAGTGATCTCCCTGTGTGATAGTGGCTTGATGTTAATGCACATGTGGTAACAGCACTTGTTTTAGATCATGCTATTAAAGGTCCTCTGAATTAATTGACTTAGTGTCTTTGTGGGGCCTCCACCCCACTTGTCTGGTAGTCTCTTGCAATCAAAGCCTGTCTAGGGCTTCCCTGCTAACCTTGTGCTGAAGTGGGAACCCACCACCAGCTTCCATGTCCTGCTCTGATGTCAGAAGTGAGCTTTCTTGATTTGCAAGCATTCCTTGACTGGCTCTGACAGCTTCTTGAGCAAGTACAAAGAATGTCTTGTTTGTGACAGTGAAAGATTTATCCAAAATATTTAGAGCAAATGAAACAGCTCAGGTCATTAGCAGCCACTCTTTGTTAACGTAACTTTCAAATGCCTCTCGTTTCAGGATGTCTAAAATCTCTGTTTCAGGAAAAACCTATGTGTTACACTCTATTGCTTTTGAAAAAATATTTCTAATATCATCATTAACAAACCTGGGAAGCAGATTTTATGTAACTGAATTATCCTAAAGAAAAGAATCTTGCAGCTTTTTGTTTCTTGAGGACTTCCTTATTTTTTCCCTTCTCTTTTGGGTCTTTGTGAGATGTTTCATTTTGCATCGGGGCATTAATGAATCAAGAAATACAACCTGCACCCTGTCTTTAATTGCTCACTTGCTTTTGCTGGCTATTTCTCAGCAATTCAGTACTGTACATGGTGCACACATTTGTTATTGATGCAGGAGGAATCCTAATGGATCGGAGGGTGAGGAGACAAATGCTGGGCAAAGCTTTCCTGAGGGAGCTGGGAGTGATCGGCCACCTGAGAACAGGGGACACTAAAAACTGCTCTCTCAAGGTCTGTCACGGTCAAGGAGTCCAAAGATATAAAGAAACTTCCTCTGGAGTGTTTGAATTAAAAAAAAAAAAAAAGGAAAAAACCCAAACCCATAGAAATCATTTAGCTCCCTATTACTTTCTCAACTTGAAAGCTGAGATGAAGGCTTGGAGTGGCCAGCCACCAGGAAGGTTATATGAATCTTCCAGACTACTGAGAAATGTGTGTATTTACAGATAATATATGCAATTTGTCACTCCAGAAGTGAACAGGAGATACAGAGAGGCTGGTAAGGGGAGACACCACTAGTGTGTGAGATTAATATGTGAATAAATTAATCAGAAAGTAATTTGATCTTAAAATACAAGTCTGAGCTTTAATAACTCCAGAAATTCTTAGCAAACAGAACAAATTAAGGTAAATGAAAACTAATTTCATATTAAAGAACAAAGTCTATGAGAGGGAGATTCTGCCCCTGTCGTGTTTGTTGGCTTGCAAAGGGATTGAAGTTGAGTATTTCAGCATGATTTAGTAAAATCTATAATTTTAAAGCTCAAGAGAACCTATTTTCACTTCTTCAGAACTTTGATCCTTTTATTCACTGTGATTAATTAAACAGCAATGTCACCATGGATTTCACTGGGAGCACCCAGTGAATTTTTTTCCAGTCTGTACAATGGCATCTAAATACCATTTTTTTTAGAATATTGGAGAAAATAATTTTACCTGAATGGCTAAGAAGAGAGTTTCTGTATTTTTTTTTCTTCTTTCCAAATAAATCTGTGGCCTCTTTTTCCATTAGTGTCAGAGACACACAGCAGAATTGATCATTGCTCCTAGTTCTGATTACATTTTTGGTTGTAGAGGTTGAATATATAATAAAAAAGCAGACAGTGGACTGACTTTTTTTCTTTATGCAGGAATGGTTGTGAGAACTTATGTCAGAGCCCACTGCAGATCGAGAGAGCATCAAAATGAATTTTAATGCTTTTGTTAGGCTTTTACACAGTAGTTTTCTTTGAAGTAACTCAGTGCTTAAATGCAGGAGGCACTGCCTGGGGTGTCAGAAAAATGAGAGTTTATAGCATAACTTCTCCAAATAACACAAAAGTATGCAATGATCGAGCCTACCCGAACAGTGGTGGATTTGTTTAATACACAATATAATGGCCTATTTGTTCTGTATAGACCAATATTTTCAGGCTGCCGTGAGAGGGGGAAAACACCCTCTCCAAAAGTCAGCATGAGCATCTAATATCATGTTCACGCCCGTGCAGAATTCATGAAGGCTAAGCTTGTGGTAGATGGTGACAGAGAACCACAAGGCAAAAGTCTGTAGCTCATTTCCCTCCTTCCTTTCCTGCACAATTTTTTGCCAGAGACTTAGATTCATCTTTGTTCTGACTTTTTTTCCCCAAGAGTATGATCTGATAGCCTTAGTGACATCTAAAACACACATGGCTCATCAACTCCTCAGCTTGCAGAAGGAGACGGAAAGAGGCCTCAGCTGCATTCTGCTGTCTGTGGTGGTCATGTTAAGTTTGGGTGCTCTAATCACAGCTTAAAAGAACTTGTAGAAACTCATTCTTTCACAGCAGCCATAGCAGCAGCCCTGTAGGCTTGACAGTTTGTCCTGGTTTTACCATCTTTTCTATGAAAGTGACACATAATGATATAACCACAGATAATGTTAAACTACAAAGTAGAGAGCTTAAACTAGAGACTGCAGAAGTACTTTCATGCATTCAGAATTGTTTTGGTCTTTCAATACTTGTCCAAATACACCTTTTCCAGTACAGCTTGTTTGTACCCCTTTTTAGTGTGTTTTTTTTTTATCATATCAACCCAGGAGTGCTCAGTTGGGTTTTATTCATGTTAGTGAGAATTACTTACTACTATGTAAAGTATTATATCATTTGTGTGACCTCCACTGGGTTTTATCTTAGAGGTGGTTTAGAAGTTTAAATGCCATTCTTTTTTCACCTCCAATATAATTCTTGTTATTCTTCATGATGTATCTTGCCATTTTAAGAGAAGTCCTTCATGCAATCGGACAAATAGCGTAGATATTCATAGCATGGAGGGAAGCTACATTTCAGGGATGAACAGTTTTTCAAGCAAGCAACAGTACTGTTGCTTTCAAGGAGCCAGTTACCTTAGGAGTCACTTACTTCTCCCAAGAACAAATAGATTTGAGTCTTTCTTTTACATAAATAGTGATTTTGATTTTCTATAAAACCTTACTGGTCAAATTACAAAAAATGCTTTGTCCTAGTTATTTTACCATTGTTATCATCATGTGCAAAACCTGTGCTTGTCAGCCTGCTTTCTTCATGCAGCTATATCAGCTGTGAAATTAAGCTGTGTGGTTTTTCACTACCAAAGGTTTCTCTGTACTTAAACCCTTGAGAACTGTGTTCAAAATGTGGAAGAAAAAGGGCATCATTGAGCCCCAGAGACTAAAAGAATAATTGCAAAAGCCTAATAATTGACCTTTATGGAACAATGAGTGGGGACTTGTATAGATGATCTATATTTAACGAAAAAAGACATAAAATAAGTGGAAATCCACTTGAGTTGTCTCATGTTATGAATTCTCCCCTTGGCCAAAAACTCCTTGGCTGCCATTATACCCACAGGTTCATGATGATGAATCATGGCAGGCAAAGGCTTTTTAATCTTTGGTTCCAGTACTGTGTTCAACCTTGACCAATTCCATGGCTGTCAGTTATAGTTGTAATTTGCTTTCTTAAATATGGATTTATTTGTTGCAATCGGGCACTAACAAATGCTTCCCATTAGCTACTTAATTCTGTTCCTATTCCTGTTCATGCACATCTGAAATTGTTGCCTGGTACTAAGCACTGATCAAAACTACCTGAGATATATAGGACAAATCTACACTCAGGAATTATGTTTTATAGATAGTCTTGTATAGCATTCCGATTGCCACTGAAATACAGTCTCCAAGGAAGATTTCTTCACATCACAAAAGCATCCTGTGGCTTAGCTTCCTTCTACTTGACTTACAGTTTCGACCTTGTAAACTCAGCAGGAGAGGTATTGTAGGTAAGGCAGAGGTGCTGCAGGAGAGCTGAGTATTTAAAGCTCACACAGACCTACCCACAGCTGCTCTTTGCCTCCTGATGGTGGTGTTAACCTCTTCTTTTTTAAAGCTTCTTTTTAAAAGAAGTTTCAAGCATTTACGATGGGTCAAGAACCTTGTTAAAGGTGAAGGTAAAAGGCAAGTTGAGGGGTGGGGATCAAATGTTGAGGGGCTTAAGAATGTTCTTTAAATTAGCTCATGTCAACTATTTCTATGCTTTCCATGCAGTTACTCTCACTGCTTTACCACTCGCTCTCTGTATGGTACATGCAAATGTAATTTTATGATCTAATTCAGGTTCTTTTCTCCCCGAAATCCTTCCTCTTTTCACTCTGAATCCTGTGTTTTGCACTGAGGCTTCCTGAAGCCAGAAGCAGTCTAGACATATATCACAAAAAGACCAAATACTTCATACTTTGGATGGACAAGCATACTAAGCCTATTAAGGGCTTAGTGCGCCAGGTAAGTTCTGTTATGGACCCCCAAGAAGAGAATATGCTTCTATCTTTGGTAGCTTTTCCTGTCCTTTTAATATATTCAGGTATTGCAGTGAACTATTGTATTGTAAATAAGGCTGTTACAGTAGTGTAAACAGAGCAGAAAAAAGCATCTCTTGATGGGCTGGGTTGTTTCAAGTAAGAGATGGGCCACAAATTTCTAGACCACAATGCAAAATTACAGCAGGTCAAGAAAAAAAAAGAAAAGTAGGAAAATTATATGAGGGTGATATTTGTTACTTGTTCAATAGGAACCTTTTTCCCAGGGCCAACACCTGTCCCTTCTGCAAATCCCTGGCAGGCCTCTTTTCCTCTCTCTCACAAAAAGTACCTTGGATACACTGCAGTCTTTGCAGCTCATTTGATTTATTCCTGCCTTGAATCGTGATTTTCATGTATTAATACTTTGCTCCAGTTCTTCTGGCATGTAGCAATCATTACTCACCTTCCCCAGGCCTGTTTCCCTTCTTTTATATCTGTTTCATTTACTTAGTTAAGTTGGATGTGAGCTCAGGGTCAAGAACAGACAAGTCATGTGATGGGACTGAGATATAACTGCATTTTCCTGTTTTTTCCCCACTGCATTTCTGGGAGTTTGGGAGCACAGTCTCACACATGTTGCAAAACCCCTGAAGTTCACAGTTCAGCTGTCAGTTATAAAAAAAAAGGCTCAGGAATCAATGTCCTTGAGGAGGCCTGGGTTGGAATGCTCCCTGATGTGATCTCTCTTGGAGGTGTACTTGTCAGGGTATAGAACCTCCCGTTGAAATATGGAATGATTACAATCTCTCCACAAAATCTATCTTCTGCAGAGCTAGAAGCTGTATCGTGAGTCCATCCTGGCAGATTACTCTCAGATACAAATGCTCATTTTTTAGTCAGTTTTCCACAATCTTTAGAAATGCACTGTTGTGCCCTTGATGTATGGAGTAAGGCTGAACTTCATATTTGTTTGAAGATGTGACAAACACGCATAAACCAAACAACAGACGTGATATGTTACTGAAGTACTGTGCATGCCTGTCCACTATGAGCTTCATGAATGCATCACAGTATTCAGGCATTTTTGGTGCTAGCATGCTATTATGCTCCTACTGTGCCTTGAATAAAACACGGGTCACTCTATTGTTGGGCTTCAAAGAAGAAAACATATTTACAACGCAAGAACAGTAATTAAAATCTTGTAATAAAGTAATGGGGCATTTACCTAAATGATAGAATTACTGTTGACAACCTGAATAGCAATGACATTTAAATTTTCCTGAGACGTTTCTCATTCAAATTTTGTCACTAGCTCTGAGGCTTCCTTTTGTTAAGTGTTCCTGGTATGTATCTCTATAGTGATTATCCCTCATTGTCAATATAGCCAGTCATTTCTTCTGCACATCAGTTTTGACTGAGTTCTTCCAATTTTCCCACACACCTATCTGTGTATAAACCTGTGCGAGTGATTGATATGGATTCATGCCTCTATTCTAACTTATGAATTCGTTTTTCTTTTTTCTCTGGAGCAACTACCAGAGTTTTGTCTGTATAGCGTGCAAACCTAGCCAAACCTGGAATGAAAAAGCTGTAGGCCAAGTATGGGTTTAACACATCCTTGTCATGTGTTTTGAAAGGCAATACATCTAAGGGGCACACTGAGGTAGACTGTCAGTCAGGTATCCCCTCTGCTGAAATTCACATGATCTTGGCCAGAGTAAATTCTTTGCTAAGCATAAAGGGGAGGAGCAGCCTTCCAAAGCAAAATATTGTACTATAAATGTCTTCGACGATGTTGCACAATTTAGGAAGGCTTCACGGCGTTTCTCCAGCACGGAGGGCATTGCTAAAGAATGAGTGATACGAGTCACACAAGGAGGCAAAAGAACTGGAGGACAAAAGTGGGTCTTTGTTCAGGCAGGTTACCTGGGGGGAAACACAGTACATGATGTACCATGTGACACATCAGTCATGCAAGCTATTTCTGGAAGGTTTTACTTACTGGAGAGCTGTTGTTCATTTAGGGTGGAATTCCTCCCTGGGCAGAGTGCTTGGAAAAGGCCAGTGAACCTCTGAGTCTTGCTGAAGTCACATTCTGGCACGTAAGGCACACAGCCTCGTACAGTTCCCACACACACAGATGAATTTTACCTTTGCTGAATTGCCAGTTTAACTTTCATCAGATCTAAAACCACACAGGGGAGTTACAAAGACATTAGACCCTGCTCGGGTTTATGCAGAGCAAATGAGTCAGGCCTTCACCCCCAAATCTACCTGTGCCAAAAATGATTGAATCTGTGCTCTTGGGTCATTCTGCAGAGCTGACGTTTCTCCAGCTCTGCTGGGTACAACACGGTGCGTTGGGGGGAGGTCCTCAGATGTCTGGTCCCACCATGCATGGTTGTGGGCCTCAGAGAAGTTGTGTAGAGCCAACAGGTATATGAAAAAGAGCTGCTGATTTACATGCTGTGATGTTTTGCTGACCACGTAGTGTTACGTGGCTGCACACTGGACTGTAAGGGCACACCTAAAGGGGGGGTATGGCTGGGTGTTCTGGCACGATTTAGGAAACCCTTCTGACAGCCAGACAAGAACAGGACAGAAGAGATTGAATTGTGATGTTGTGGCTCACCAGCAGCCCATGAGGCTTCAGTGAAGATCTCCTATTACTCTGCAGTGCGGTTAAAACTACAACCTTTTGTTTATCTCTGGTGCAAATGAGCCTTCAGTTGCTCTGCAGATGTGCAGGATTTTAAATTCACCCTAATAGGCAGGAATCAGACTCTATACAGGAGTGATTCATATTACACAGGGTGAATGGCACAACAGACCTGGACCACAAATTCCCTCACCCAGTAGCCATTGCTCTTTGTTTTATTGCTGCTCAGTTCTCAGGCGACAGGTCATATGTACAACTTGACTTGATCTCATCAAATTAATTCTTTATGACTGGAATATTGATTCGGCTATTAGCCATGAGTACTACAAGAGAAATGCTATTTATGCTTTACTACTCTTAGCCCATACAACTAGTTTGTTCTATCCCTTCAAATGCATTTTGAGTATTTCCTTTAGTAGCTGTACCCTCTAGCTCAAATCCACAAAGATTTAGACTTAGAGCTACTGTTCAGCCAGCCCTGAAATTTTGGTGCTATGTTGAGATAGTGCCCATACAAAGCAGTACACAGACATTTCTGTTTTCAGGGTCTCTGGAAAAATAAAGAAATTAATGTACTGATGTAGAGAAATCTGCCATCTCTCCCCAGACTGGGGACTTATAAGAAAATATAAGTGTTGCTCTGAAAGTGGACAGTGGCTCTTTGTTCAGGAGATGAAAGCTAATGTTGGGTGTGACTTGGTGATCTGGGTTTTTAAAGATGCCTTTGTTTTAGAGGGCTCCAATGAAGCCATGATCATTTAGATTAGTGGCAAATCAGGATTTTCTGCCTTAACTCCATTGTCTCTCTCCATGTTACGCACGTTGTACTCTATTCTTCTGCATCAGCTTTAAATGATGAAACAACATATAAAAGTCACTTACAATGTATTGGAAAGACCTGTTGTCAGCAGGGCTTGAACTTAATTTCTGATGCGCTGATGGAAATATACAGGATTTGGCACAAATAACGTACCAAATTAATTTACTAATGTGCCTATTTGCCCCAAAATCTTCATTGGAACTTACTAATTAATTCATCAGACTCATCCTGCAGTTCATCAGTCTTAATGAGGGCTTCAGATAAGCTAAGCCTGAGGGTGCTGATGTAGGAAGTGATCAGCTAGGAACACCCACCCACTCTCTCTCCGTTTTGATGATAATGGAGGTTTTTCCAGTCCTTGGTAATTTGAATTCCTTTAGCCTGGTGTTCACCAAGACTTAACTCTCTGGTCTGTGCCTGCAAGGGCTGGCATTTTTATGCAGGCTGTTATTTTAACATTGGTTAGGGAAGGATTACCAGAGCTGCTGCAGTCAGCCTTGCTTGGCTAAACATTATTCTCTCATGCTGCAAATGAATCCAGGAGTCAAGGCTGTTGAATTTGAGCCAGCAGGGCCAGCCTACCTTGATGGACAACTTTCACAGAAGTGTGCTTCTGACTGCGTTCACCTGAGAGACCACTGGGCAACTGTTGAGGAAACAAGGTATTATTACGCAGTAGTCTGTCAAGATCATCAAATTGTAGTGTAATTTGGTTTGGAAGGGACCTTTAAATGTCATCTTATCCAACTCCCCTGCAATGAACAGGACATTTTCAACCAGATCAAGTTGCTCAGAGCCTCATCCAATCTAGCTTTGAATTTTCCAGGGATGGGACTTCTACCACCTCTCTAGGAAACCTGTTTCAGTGTCTTATCACCCTTATTGTAAAAAATTTCTCCCTTGTATGTAGTCTAAATCTACTCTCTTTTAGTTTAAAAACATTACCTTGTCCTATCATAACAGGCTCTGCTAAAATATTTGTCCCCATCACTCTTCTAGGCCTCTTTAAAGTATTGAAAATCCACAATTAGTTCTTCCCAGTGCCTTCTCTTCTCCAAGTTTAACAAATCCAGTTCTCTCAAGCTCTCTTCACAGGGGAAATGTTCCAGGCCTTTGATCATTTTTATACCCCTTCTCTGGACCTGCTGCAACAAGTCCATTTGTCTTTTCTGTACTCAGGGCTCCAGAGCTGGATACAGGACTTCAGGCTGGATCTCACAAGAATGGAGTAGAGGAGCAGAACCGTCTCCCTCGTACTTCTGGCCAAGCTTCTTTTGATGCAGCCGAGGGCACAGCTGGCCTTCAGGGCTGTGATCACACATTGTCGGCTCATGTTCAGCTTTTCATCCACCAGTACTCCCAGGTCCTTCTCCTCAGGTCTGCTCTCAATCCTTTCATCCTGCAGCCTGTATCAATACTAGAGGTTGTCCCAAACCAGATGTGTGACCTTGCACTTGGCCTTGTTGAAATCCATGAGGTTTACATGAGCTCACTTCTTAAGCTTGTCCCGGTCCCTCTGGATGCCATCCTGTCTCTCAGGTGTGTCAACTGCGCCACTCAACTTGATGTCATCTGCTGAGGGTGCACTTGATCCCGCTGTCTGTGTCATTGATAAAGATATTAAATGGTACTTGTCCTGATATGGAACTTTGAGGGACACCACTCACCTCCACTGGGACATTGAGCCATTGACCACTACCCTCTGATGAAACCATCTAATCAATTCCTCATCCACTGAACAGTACACTCATCAAATCCAGATGTCTACCATTTAGAGAGAAGGATGTTGTTGGGGACAACATCAAAGGCCTTATGGAAGTCCAGATAGATGATTTTTGCAGCTTTTCCCTTGACTATGGTCACAGTGACTCCATCATAGAAGGCTACTAGGTCGGTCAGGCTGGATTGCTCTTGGTGAAGCTGTGATGACTGTCTTGAATTACATCCCTGTTCTCCATGTGCCTTAGTATAGTTCTAGGAGAATGTGTTCCACGATTTTCATTGGCACAGAGGTAAGGCTGACAGATCTGTAGTTCCCAGGGTCCTCCTTTCTACTCTTTTAGAAATAAGTGCAATATTTTTCTTTTACCAGTTACCAGGGACTTAATCTAATTGCCATGACTTTTCAAATATCATGGAAAGCAGCTTTGCAACTACATCAGCCAGTTCCCTCAGGACTGTGGGATGCATCTCCTCAGGTCCTATGGACTTATGTACACTCAGGTTCCTCAGGTGGTCACAAACTGGTTTTTCTCTTACAGTGTGAGAGACTTTGCTCCCTCCATGTCCGTCTTGTGGCTCATGCGCTCAAAAGGTGTAGGAAGAGAGACTGTCATTGAAGACCAAAGCAAAAAAGCTGTGGAGTACCTCAGCCTTCTCCTTGTCCATTGCTACCAGCCGGCCAGTTGGTTTTGCTTTCTTATTGTTCTTTGCATCCCTTGTCAAGCTCAGCTCCAGCTGTGCCTTGGTTTTCCTGACCCCATCCCTACACAATTGGACAACTTCCCTATACTCTTCCCAGGACACTTGTCCCTGTTTCCACTGCCTGTGCATGTTCTTGGACTTCAGTTTGGCCAGCAGGTCTCCACTTACTCATGTCAGTCTCTTGCCTTCCTTTTCAGATTTCTTACACCTAAGGATCGAGAGATCTTGCACTCTATGCAAAGTACCCTTAAAGATCTGCCAGCTCTGTTCTCGTCCCTTGATCCTGAAGGCAGTTTCTCAGGGAGTCCTATTAACTGACTCCTTGAACAGCTGGAAGTTTTCCTAAAATTCAGGGTCCCAAATTTACTCTTCACCTGACCCATATTCCTGAGTACTGCTAACTCCATCATTGCATGATCACTGCACAGACTGCCTCCAGTCTTGATGTCACCAATTAGCTCACTTGTGTTGGTGACTGTCATGTCCAGTATTGCATCCCCTCTGGCAGGGCTGTCTATTACAGAAGTTATCCTCAATACATTCCAGGAGTCTCCTGGATTGCCTACAGCTCACTACTTTTCCAGCAGATCTCTGGATGGCTGAGGTCTCACAGCAGAAAGAGAGTCTGCAAGCACGATGCCTCCTGTAGCTGGAGTGAGAAGGCTTCATCAATAGGCTCCCCTTGACTAGGCAGCCTGTAGAGGACACCAACCACAGGGTTCCTTTTATTGCCTCTGTCTCTCATTCTTACCCATTAGATTTCAGCCTGCTTGTGGTTGTTCTTCAGAGACAGCTCCTCACACTCTGTCCTGTTCTTGATATAAACGGCAACACCACTTCGCCTCCTTCCTCCTCTGTCCCCTCTGAACAGCCTGTAGCCATTGATAACTGAACTCATCATGGGATTCATCCCACCAACTTCCAGTAATGGCAACTAGCTCACAGCTTTCTAGCAGCATGGTGGCTTCCAGCTCCTCCTGGTTTTGCTGATTTTGTGTGCGTTGGTGTAGGGGCACTTCAGTTGGACTGTCGGCCCTGTCACCTTCTTAGAAGAACACTCATTTGTTCTTTTGAGGTGTTCCACTGGTGTTCCCTCTTGGTTTCTATTACCTCAGGAGCCCTTGGCTTATCTCTAACTTCAAGTGAATTATGTTAGGACTGGTTTAGCATAATTTCTGGCCTAAGTCTGTAAGGCCCCTCTTTTGAGAGAGTTGCCTACAACTCTGGTAAACTCAGCACCATCCAGAAAAGCAAAACGTGCTCAGCTTGCCCCCAGGTCAGAACTTTTCTTCTAATCTTGACTCTCCCACTGTCTCTATAATGAACAAGTTCTTCTTCAATGATCTTTAGGATGTTTGAAGGTTATGTCTGCTCTTCATCTTTCAAATCTCAGAAGCTTGTTGGAGAATTAATAATTCATCAGCAACAATTAAAAGTCTTGCAGCTCATCCACCCCCTCTTGGCAAGATTGTTCGCACTGCTATTAATACAGAAAGAAACTGTGGAAAGAGCCTGATCATCACTTGTAGGACCTTGTGCCTAGTTTAATTGATTGTGCTTGGTGTGCTATGCCCCACAAGAATAACTGCTGAGCATGATAAGAAAGCCTAGAGATGTGACTCATCTGAATGGCCTCCTAGGCCAATCCAAAGTTCGTAGTTGAAGCTACTCAAAACCTCTCCTTTAATTAAGGACCTGTTGGCTGGATAAGAATCTGAGTAGGCTGGAGGAGGAAAGAGAGACTTCACACTGATGTCACTCTGCCTGAACAAAGATACAGATTTCAGATTTGGAAATGTCTGTCCTTTCTTATTTTGGATGAATGATTGAACAATCACTGTATACAAGAAGTCTGCAAACCTAGAAAAGAATCTCCTCAAAACCAGATTTCCCTAACTGTGTGCCTAAATTAGTTCATTGGACTCATAGAAAGAAAAAAGAGGACAAGAGCAAAGGGAAGACTTATTTGGGGCTTTGTAGGTATCTGCTATCTGTCAATCAGCTGGCAACCAAGATGTTTCCTTCAGCCAAGCACTGCATCTCATCTGGTTCAGGAGAAATTGCATCAGTGAGATGACAGTGTTCTCTCACTATAAACAAGTTGGTGAAAAGGGATCTTCATACGCAGCAGATGATGTGAAGGCTCATGCACTGGGATATCAAGAGTATGAGTAGCACAACAACCCGTTCACATCTTGGATTCCAGTTTCAAGGATACCAAGTATGTTTCCAGCCTCCTTGCCAGGAGGAGACGAGACAGAAACCCTCTGGTTAATGCAGTGACTCAGCTCACAGTGGATGGACTTGTCCCACACAGTAGTCAGCATGAACAAGGACAGCAGCTGCTATGACATAAGGACAACAAACACAGAAAAGCATCTAAAACGTGCCCTAGGACATGTCAGAAGGTCTTGAGCCAGGCTGCTCTAGGAACATGAGTTCACCTAAGCACACCATTACTTCCCTGGAGACAAAATCTCTTGTCAATGAGTGTGAAATGTCAATGCAACTTTACCTTCAACATATATTTGGAACACACGATGCCAGGACGCTTATATCGGGGTGATCTTCTGATCCACTTGGAGGTTAACAGGCTGGCATTTGTGAAAACAGACAAAACCCATGGATTGCCCATGGACTCTCCCATGCTTGAGAATGCAGCCATGGGCAATGAGCCAAAGGCAGCACCAGGATGGCTTCAGGTCTGCTACCTTTTCATTTCAAAATGACCAATCTGAAGTTTTCTATTGCAAGGAGAAAGAGCGCATTTAAAAATCTCTTATCACTTCTTCAATCTTTTTTCATAACTTACCATTACTTTTTTGATAGAATATTTGCTGTGAAACTGGATGGTTTTTTTTTTTAGACAAAACCAGAGATGTCCACAAGGATGGACAGAAGCTGACCTGTTTATTGACTTTCATTTTGTTGTCTGCTAGTTGATCCCCATTAATTTTTATTATTAATTTTTTAAGAGCAAAAATCAATGGAGAAACAGTGTTGGTTAGGAAGAATTATTTTTTTCTGTTTCACCTTTGAGAGCTTGTGACAATCAGCAAAACAAATTAAACAGTAAAAATATTGAGAAAGAAGTCTTCCTTTTCTTCTTATATTTCACTAATTTGAAGGTATATAAATGTTGTGTTTTATAGTGTTAATCACTATCAATATGAAATTGATTTTGTTTGGGAATTTATATGTCTTCACGTTAATTGCTATTGATTTTTAATAAATGCCAGCTTTTTTCATTTCTACTTGCAATTTAATTAATAAGAAATAAACAAAAGAATCCCCATGAGATTACTCGATAGCTTTTGGTATTTTCTTGGTTCTGTCTTTTGAAGGAAAGGAGGGACTTCTCAGCAGCCTCTTTTTTGTATCACAAATCAGACCTTGCTGTCTCGATACTTGTGCTATACGCATATGGCTATAGTTGTAAAGGAATGGGAGGTCAAATAAACAGTTCAATTTTGTCACAAACCTAGATAATCTGTGGTTTTCTCAAGTAAGTCCTTCTATTCTTTTCAAGGGAATTTGGATACACTTAATTTGCATTCTCTGTTTTGTAATACATAAGCTTATTTTTTAGTTTACTAATTAATCATATGGTTAAGCAACGCTCTATCAATTGGAAAATTGTATTTCTTACTGTGGAAAAAGTACACTTACGATGGACACATGCCCTATCACAGTATCACAAGGTTGGAAAAGACCTCTGAGATCATCCAGTCCAATCTATGACCCAACACCAACACCCACTTGTCATTTAAACCATGGCACTAATTGCCTCATCCAATCTGTTTTCAAACACCTCCAAGGACGATGACTCCACCCCCTCCCTGGGCAGCTCATTCCATTGGCCAATCACCCTTTCAGTGAAAAATTTTTTCCTAATATCAAGCCTAACCTCTCCTGATGAAACTTGAGACCATGTCCTCTTGTTCTGTCACTGGTCACCTGAGAGACCGACACCTGCCTGCCTACAACCTTATTTTAGGTAGTTATAGAGAGCAATAAGGTTTCCCCTGAGCCTCCTCTTCTCCAAGCTAAACTCTAGCTCCCTCAGTCGCTCTTCTTCGGGCTTGTGCTCCAGTCCCTTCACCGTCTTCGTTGCTCTTCTCTGGAATTCTGGAAATCAGTGTAATTTGAACAACTCTGTGAAAAGGTGTCTTTAGAAACCCTCTTCCAGCATGTCTTTGCACGTGTATGGCAAAATTTTTTTTCACTTATTTTGGACTGTCAGGGCCTTCTTCAAAGTCCACTGAACTCGCTTCCAATAATCATAGGTTAGACCTGTCTGAAAAAAATATATTATTCTCAAATGAATAAAGGTTTAAACTCAAAATCTAGTGCATCTGGTTTACAAACTATCCAAAGCAGATTTTTTTTTTAAAAAAATCCACAACAGAAAACCAAGAAAAGCACTTGTCCTTTTTCTGAAAGTTTCAATTGCATTAATTGTATTGCTTTAATTCCAAACTCAGAGAGAGGTAGACTTAAATTAGAACAATTTTGGTTTATAGGAGTGCAAGTCAAATCCTTCATGGTAATGTAGGAGGGGGTTTTATGTTTAATTTAACATATACTTTTTTATCGCTTGGCTCAATGTCTCAGGAGTCTGAGCCAAAGCTGTTATACTATAATATCCATGAGGTTCAGTTTTTCTCTTTAACCTGTAATACTGTACTCTCAGTGTAATGTTAATGTGACTCCTGCAGTACAACAAAGAACCCATAATGACAGCAGCAGAGGGGCCTGAATGTCATTTACACCTATTTGCTATATCCAAGGTCAGCAAGAATGCACCTGCAAAACAATCATGCTGCACCCAGACTGCCTACAGGAAAATGGTCTGCTGAGATGAGATTATTTTCAACAAGAGAGTTTTTTATTTTCCTTTTGAATTGATGAAGGTCTTTGTATGCAAGATCATAATGAGATATTCAAGGTAAACACATACATTTCTGTAGTAACAATAAAGGAGACACATTTTGGAACGAGGGTAAGGAATTAGAAAAGGACTATTGTAAATGTATTTATTGTAGTTGTAAGTATATTGCCATAAACATTGTTTCCTCACAGCATATTTCATTCCCTGCCTGTTGGTTAATAATAAAATCAACCAATTACATTGGAACTGTTGCGGCAGAAGCAGGAAGGCTGATCACTGCCTTTCTTGAAAAAAAGCGCAGAAACAGGAATGAAAATGAAACTGTGGTCTTCTGATGTAGTATCTTCTATTCAAGTGTATTGAAAGACATTATAAATATGCTTGAAAATATCAGCACACTGCATTCCTCTCTCTTCATTCTCTGTACCAGTCCAGAGGACTGTCTTGACCAGCAGAAACAACACAGATGTGATCAGCTTTGAACAACAAAGTCTTTGGTGCAACAGAACACTAGAAGAATGAATCTCTTCAGCAAAGCGCAGGTCATGGGCAGATGGCCTGACCACACTGTGGCAGCAGCAGGAACTGTGCACAAGGTGAAGGTTCTGTAAGCCAAGAGATGCTTGCCATAGCCCTGCCTTCATGGCTGCGCAGGGTAAGTAGCTCCTGCAGGAATCATAGAATCTTCTGGTTGGAAAAGAGCTCTGATATCATAAAGTCCAACCGTACCTGTCCCCTTACTAAACCACATCCCGAAGAAAGTCATCTACCCACCTTTTAAACACCTCCAGGGACAGCAACTCCACCACCTCCCTGGGCGGCTGTGCCAGTGTCTGAGAACACTTTCAGTGAAGAAATTTTTCCTGATGTCTGATCTGAACCTCCCCTGGTGCAACTTGAGGCCCTTGCACCTTGTCCCAAAGCCCCAGCGAGGAGCTGCTCAGGCTCCTGCGCCTCTGGGCCAGCACCTGGATGACATCGAGAGCTTCTGCTGGAGTTCCCTGTTGATGCAGCTCATTATCACCTTCCTGACCAAAGCTATCATACCCTGCTCTGTCATTGCTCCAGGTTTAAACTGCTGACCTCTCATAACCCATGTCGTCTTGTTCGCAGCAGACTCTGCAGCTCCCTTACCCACAGCCCCTTCGCCAGGGGCGGGCAACGAGCAGTCAAGGATGTGTCCATGTGTTGTAACGTCATTTCTGTCTACCACGGTGTCCTGGAGCCAAGTCTGTCTGAATTCATGAATGGTTGGGAATGAGGAGACCTTTTGGATTAAGGTCTCAGTGGTGTTTGGGATCTCTGAGGATGCGAAGCCTGAAGAGGAAAAAGCAGCATCTCCCTGCGTGCGAGGGCTCCAGAGGAAAAACCAGTGAAATGAGACTTACATTTTAAAATGCAGATCTAGTCTGGGGTAATAACTACAGTTAAGAAATCATTTCTAATCAGAAAATCTACGATAGTAAGGTTTTGCTAATAATATACACTGCTTCTGTAAGGAGAGGCTCCACAGCAGGGCATGAAGATTTTCACTATGTATTTGGTTAAGCAGAGTTGACAGTGGTGTATTTGTGTCAGTCATAACAGTATTTTGATTCCCCAAAATACTGCACCCCCTACCTACCCACAACCTCTGTTCTGCCACTTCCATGGTGCGTTCAAATTAATGTTTCAGGAGCTCAGGGCTGGCTTCAGAGAGAAAACTCTCTTTGAATTTACAATGAAGATGGGGTTTAGACAGAGCTCTGCTAGTATTTCAGTGAGCTACATTTTACCTTTCAACAGGAACATCTAATCTCAACTTCAGAGCAGATATTCATATATTCAAGCCTTTAGGTGGTTTCAGAGTACAAGCAACACAAAATGGTAACGGAGATTTCCTGTATCTTTTCGCTTCTCTATGGACTGAAACAGAAAAATTCAGAGCAAGGCAAATCTTATCTAACCTGAAGATAAAGATTCATGAAAGGTAATGGATTAAAATAAACTTGTAATTTAAGCTTTCGAAGTATTCTTTTATTCTCAGTCCAAAGAAAATTCTCAGTAGGCAGTTCAGTGTTGACATTTTCAGGTAATATACTGGCAAACCTGTTCATGCATTTGTGTACAAGTAAGAGTACGTTTTGGGACTGCCCTCATATTTTGCATACAATGTGATCTTTCAGTGATCATGAACTAACCAGTCTTTCACGTATATAGATCAATTTGTTATCCTTCACTCTTTTCTTTGGAACTAGCACAGATTTGAGTACGTATTCCTGTTTGGGAATATGCTATTCACGGAATTAGTTTTCATTGACACCCAAAGAAAATATCTAGAAACAGTCATAACTGGTGGTCTGGTTTAGATGAAACTCTTAGTTATGTTGCATTCATCACCTGCCTCAAGTGACTTCTCTGTATTTTTATGTTCAGCCATAGCCTTTTTCAGGTGCCGGCAGCTGGCGTAGATGTCTCTGAATCTAAGTTTCTCTCTGTGGCTGTATTTCCATAGTCATAACATTGTTCTCTGGAGACTGGACACTGCCTTCCCAAATTTAATGAGATTGTAGTCAAAACTCAGGCATAACTTTGCTGATGGAAGAACAGCTGGAATGTCTTGGGCATACCTTTTTGTTGTTTTCCTGAGAAGTAGAGGTTTGTTCGTATCAATTACTGACTGCCGACTTGGACCCATTTAGTCCCAAACCCTTATGTAAAGAAGTTTATTATTTATCCATGATTTTATCGTAGAATCGGCTTGTATTTGTGGTTTTTGGTTTTGCTTACATAAGAGTAGGGTCTTGCTGCAGGGGTTTTGTGTCATGAGGGCAACAAGTGCTATATGGTGTGGCTCAGCTTGACCTTGTAAATAACCTAAGTTATTTAAAGAGCTCAGTCTGGTTAAATTATCATAAAAGAAAATGATGACTGCATATACATATGCTCTTGTGGAAAAAATTGAGGGTGCCAAGGGTGCCTTCAAGTGATGAGGGAAGGTGTGCTACCATGAGTCATTGTGTGGGAATGGAAAGAAAGGATTTGTTTTGCCACAACTGAATGTCTACGAGATGTGGTTCACTTGGGAAAACGCACAGCAGTCAAAGGCAAATTACAGATTCATTGCAGACAAACAATAAGATTTAAGAACATGTAATGCACAGAACAATAACCTAGAGTTGTATTAACATCCTTCATCTGAAGTATTCAGTATAGACTAAACTGCATATATAAACACGTTTACAATCAGATACAATCATTTAGTCTTATTCTCAATCATGGACTTAGGTGCACTTACAGCTGTCTCACGTGTGCCTTTTTCCATTTTGAGCATGGTGCTTTTGTATGTTTTTCAGTCTCCAAGAGTCTTGTGAGCCAGTCTGTCTTAGTGCAAGAGGGATGATTTCATGGTGCTCATAGTGGAGAATTCACTTTAAACTTGTATTCCCCAGCAAACTGCTGGGCTTTATGAAACGAATCTCTGCATCCTTCCATTACATCTTCTGGCTTAATGCTGGTAGCAGTGGAAGTCAGACAGTTTGCAGTCTTAATATCTACACAATCAATTTAAGATTCAGGCATGATTTGAAAGCAAGCAGTAGTGGGTCATTGTATCTGCAATTTAGAATTGTAAATATTTTATCTGCTTTAATGCATACACACATCTTGCACATTCATGACTCATCTGCAAAATGAGGCCAGGTTTCAGACAACAGCTGTGGGAAGTTTGAAGAGTTTTACCTGTTCAAATATCTTTATGGATATTAAAATAATGTGTACCAAATATCAATGAATATTTATCATGGTGCCATTTCTCTGTGTTGGTAACCTTTGTGAATGCACTGTGCTATTATAGCTGAAACTTCTATTGTTTCTCTCCATGAACAATGTGCATCCACTGCATCATTCCTTCTGTACTGTGACCCTGAGTCCACTGCATTGACACTGAGATCTGCACATTTCTAATTTGCCAGTCTTTTTTAGACATTCATCTGTGTTTTGTGGTTTCACATACTTACTTCCCACTACTTCTTCTCTTTGTTTATAACTTCATTGTCTGCCACCTTTTGACATATATGTATCTGTTTTTAAATCTGCTTAAACATTCAGTAAAATGTTGGTTTCTGATTAGACTCGTATTTTCAGTGGAATTGTTTTCTGTTCTGTGTGTTTTAACTGTGACATATTTAAATCCAACACATTTGAACCTTGACTTATTTCAAACAAAATACAGTTCATGATTGATTCATGAACTTGCAAGGAACTTGCCCTCTGTGACCAACAATTTGTATATATCAGTAAAAGCACAAATCCTACCTAGGAACATTAATTATGTCCCAAAGTATTTGGTAGGTGCATCCAAATGTTACATTTTTAAAGACTCTTTTGCTTTTGAATAGTGTTTGAAATATTTGAAGTCTTCATTACCTTTGGGATGCCATGACTGTAAGGTCCTGGAATCATAGAATGGTTTGGATTGGAAGAAACCTTAAATATCATTTCATACCAAGCCCCCCACCATTGCTTATATTAAGCCTACCAACAGCACATCATCACTAAAAAGCCTATTAGTAGTATGTCACCTGCTATGGTTTTTCTTCAGCGAATGTACACATCTAAATATCTTGCTGTACTTCAATAAATGCTAGCCAGTACCATTTGCCCTTTTCACTCAGAGTGTCACACTTCAAACACCCAGAAACTCTCTTTTTTCCCAGGGAAGTGTTGTATTCCCAGAATTAGTTCCAAGATTCCTTCATTTGCAGATCCATCTGTTCTGTGGAGAGCGGTGCCCTGGTGGTGCTTCCAGCATCGCGTGCAGTTGTGCTCTCTGTCAGGTTTTGCTTTGCCTGCACAGGCACACTTGTAAGCAGCAGTTGCCCTAAGCAGCCACCCTAAGCAATCAAGAAAGAGCAGAGAACTGCTTAGAACCAGAGTTTTCTGACGGTATCTCATTTAGTTTCCTGGTTGGGGTAAGTAGAAGAAATGCACATGACTAAGAGAAAGAATGCAGTAATGAAGATCTTGATGGGCAGGAAAAAGGGAGTGGAACAAGATTGGTGGGAAACTATGCTGAGAAATCACTGCATAGGCCCAGACGACCACAGTGAAATGTTCCTGTCAGAATGTAAGAGCTTTTGGTCCACTTCAATAATCAATCAAGACTGTGTGAGGACAGTATGTTTAGATTAATTATTAGGGAACATCAATATGCAAAGAGGAAAGACAACATATCAAAATATCCACATTCTTGCCTTGGAGGCATTCAGTTGCGACTCAAAATTGAGGTGAGAGGACTTTTGAGAATATTCTATTTGTCAGCTTACAAGTGCAGGCAGGTGTTTATTGTTATTCTTTGCACCTTCTTGGAAATAATAAAATGCAGACTGGAACTTCAGCACAATGTTGCATCTCCTAAAACCCACAAGGAGGAGAAGAAACCTCTGAATGTTTCATTACTTCTTTTTATTTTATATTTTATAAGATGCTGCGAGATATGAAAAAGAAATCATAAGTAAAGGTTAAAAATAGAAGAGGAAGGGACATCATATCTGAAATTGAAAATAAGAAAAAGTATAGCAGCGTTCATTAAAAAAATTCATTAAAGAAAAAAATTTGAAGATGTATTTAAATGATTACTTGCGAGGAACATTGCCTAGAAAATAAAAAGAGCAATTATATTAGATATTTAAGGAATAAAGATAGCAATGGGACCACTTTTACCACGTGGAAATTTGAGGGAAAGACCTGGAACTGATAACTAGATAGAGCAGAAAGGTGGTCGTTGTGGTTAAAAGACAGTTTTGAGATATGAGAGGTCTTGGTGTTCTCCCTTGTCACGTCAGAGGGTTCGGGTCTGTTTTTGCGTTGTATGTTGACTTCATATCTAAGCTCTTCACTGTTCTCCATGTGCACACATTAATTTATAAGGAGCAAAGGTAAAGAAAAATATGTGTTTTTTTTTTCTTAGAACGCACAAAGATTGATGAATGCAGTGATTCTTTGCCTTCATCAGTATTTCCTGAATTTCTGCATAGTTTTACTTCATTTATCTGCACTTGTCTGTGGAATAAAGACCCCTGACACCATCAGGAGCAGCCCTCCTGGCAGCCGAGAGCAGCTGACGCCCACATCACAGCAGCTGAGGAGCCCCCCAAGCCCTTTCCTGCGGGGACTGGGTTTTGGGCCTGGACCTATGCTGTGACGCAGCGAATGGAAGAAGTGGCTCCTCTGTCTGTGTCTCCCCAACCGCAGGGCCTTCAGAAAGGGAGGCCAGGGTGCTGTTCCTATTGCTGGAAACAACAAAAAAAGAGACCACTACTACTACCGTGCTCCCCGTTATGCATCACTGACACAGTAACACCTCTGTCAACAAAAGCTACATCCCAATGTGTGTTTCTAACCTTAATAATCTCAGCTGTTTCTCTGCATCCAGACACGTACACTCAGCATGCAGAAAGCTGTCCTCTGCAGCCATGCAATACCCTTCACAGCCTCCCTGCCCAGTCTGGTTTACTCATTTCAGTACAACTGTCTCCAGTCCAGCAGAAAATGCATTAAAAGGGGCTTTTCATAGTAGGAACATTTTGTATCTAACTGTCTTTAATATAAATCCTTTCTTTTGCACGTGTTTCCACAATACTGGCAGACTTGGAAGTTGCCAGAAGAAGGTATGCTCTGTGGAGGCTTTCTCAGTTCCCACCCCATCAAAAGGAGTTGATCCACTTACATGGGGTGATTTCTCAAAAGCACTTAAGGATGCAGAGATAAAGAAGCAGGAGTGTGAATTTGTGGTATGTTTGTGAGTGTCTCATAAGTGATTGTGGATTTGCTGCGACCCCAAGGGAAAGAACCTCACTGCATGTTAATGCATGTGTGAGGAGTGGCCACAGCACTGTGTGTTACAAAATTCACATCCTACCTTCTCAGAACCTGGTCAGCTGCTGGTGGTCTCAGGAGAGCACAAATCCAGAATAAAAATGTGACTTTCCTGTTCAGAAGGATAAGTTTCACAGGATTAATACTTCTCAGGCATTGTTGGTGATGATATGTTTGTGTTTTCTCTAGTCTCAAGTGTTGCAGGCTGAGCAAGCAGGAATATGGCTGGGAGTGGGAGGCAGTAATGAAGAGAAGGGGAGGGGGCTACATCTCCTCTTCTTCAGTAAATCCATCTTTATACTAACATGAATATTGTGATTAATAATAATGACTGTTATGAAAAATTGCGTTGATAGAAAATGAATGTTTCCAAGCTGCTCCAAGAAAGGAAGATTTAAGAGGGGAAAAATATACATAAAACTGAATTTGAAACTATTTACAGCTGTAAATGCTGACAGTAATTAAGATGACTTGAGTATTTCAGTTCACTGTCCTTATAGTACTTTACTCCTCTCTTCTGTTCTACTAGAAAGACTAGGGTTTTCTATCTTTGGCTAGGAAAATTTAGAAATTTATATATGATGGATATGACATGCTCATTATAGGGTGCCAGCTGAAAGGGAACCAAATGAGAAAATCTGTTGTGCATATCAATATATCCATACTGAACCTCTTACTAATACTGCTGCGGTGAAGAACTCTTCCTAGATGTTTTCTTTAACTTATTTTATGTAGTTTGAGAATTACAAAACTGCGGATGGACAAGATAAGGACATTGCTCTGCTTTTGCAAAATGAGCTTTTACAGGAAAAGTTTATTCTCTTTCACACAAAAACTTTAAAATGGGGAATGATCAAAACTCCAGAGCAAATAAAACCTGCCTGACAAATGATGTCTTAATGTTTGATCAAGTTCAAGACATTAACGGTATCACGCAGCATAATTGCTGCTTTCTTGAAAAACAATGGAGCTCATTTAGGTATTGGAATTCCCTGGAGAATGCCATGGGAGTTCAGACTATTAATTACTCTGTTCTATTGTTATCTTCTGCACAGAACAATAGAGCTCTTGAGGTCCTGTGGAATCTCTCGCCCCTGCAAGGTGTCGGGTTTTGATTAAGCATCATTTCATACAGTTCATTAACAATGTATCTTAAAATGAGCTTTAGATTGAACATTTTTATTGGGCATTTAATATAATTTATGGTTTCTGTTGAAATTTCACATACAACATTTGCCAAGCAAGTTATTATATATTTTTCATTAAACAATGGCATTTTACATTTTCTGAAAGGTTCTATTTTTTAAGTAGAGGAACAGACTACATAAAAATTGATTATGAATGCAGTATATCATGAAAATAGCCCTCCTGTTCATATTTTACTTCAGTTGAGCTGCAGCACATAGGTGTACAAGTGGGTCCATTTGCAAGTGTTGCCATTTTGGACTGCCAATCTCAAAGTCAATATTTAAGCTTAGTTTTCCTATCTACATCACCAATTATTTTAATAAATGTGTCTACTTTTATAAGAAGTTATGCCCTAAAGAGAATAGATTCTGCTTGTTAAGCTTCATCTAGCAAATCGGAAAAAAATAGCAAATGTGAAAGAGGAGCACAGAAAGAGGATGTTTTGTCACACATTAGCTACATAAATACTGCAAACACTCTTAGGAGTAGTGGCCACAAGTCCAGCTGAACACCTAAATGCAAACACAGGGGAAATTAACTTTTGACAAATTTACCAGTAAGTTCAGGCTTTGGCCTCTAGCAGTCTGGGGGACACTGAAATCTCGGGAGTCAGGACTGTGAGTGGTTGGACAAAATATCACTGTGTCTGTCTTTGTAGAGCAGCCACATCAGGAACAAACCACACACTGAATGCTGAGCAGGTTTTAGCTCAGTCAGATAAATGCGTATTTATACCTTTCAGGTACAGAGTACTGCTTCAAATGGGAATCATGCTGGAAAAATTTGGGCAGTTTCTTTTTCAACCTGGGAATATGTCTTCATTGTCTGCTTATAAGAAGATTAAAAAAAAAAACCCTGATATTGTTGAAATGGTTTGTTGGGAAGGGAGTGTGCACAGAGACAAACACAGTTAGAAACAAACCATTAGCTGGAATATGTGTCGGGGGAAATTATTGGAATTATTTACATGCATATGTGAATACAGAGGGAAGTGCTCCAGCACAGACTGACTGTTAACATAGTGTATGAGTCTGTTGGGATGAAATAAGAAGTCAAATTTTCATTCAAATACTCAAAGCAAAACCCAGTAGAACATTTTTCTGAGAGCAGAGACAGTTCAGACAAAATCTTCCATATTTTTCTTGTCTTTTACTTAGACCCTTGAATTTATGGTTGTCAGTGAAATGGGAATATTAGAATATTCAGTCCTCTGTTTCCTTGACCTACTAAGATTAGAAAATACCAAGATTTTTCAGGAAGTACTGCTATAAATATTTCCAACTTAATTGGGTGTATCCCAGAGGTTCAGATCATTTGGGATTTGGATACCTGTCCAAACCAAACCAGAAATCCTTTTAAAAAATAAAGGCACAGGATTCAGATTCAGGTGGATGTTCCTGCTGGAAGTTAAAGGGGATTTGGAGCCAAAGTGTCCTTGTCACAGAAGAGGTGTCAGCTGTAGCTTTTGGAGATGGACCATTGCTTTATTTCAAAGAGACAATGCGCTTCCCATGAGCTCTTTAGGGTAGAGCCCATCTCTGACGCTGTGGACGCCTCACATCAGGAGCAACCACAACTAAGAACTCGTAATTTCTAGGGAAGCCTCAGTTTTCCTTCATGTCTGTGGTTAGATTAACAGTTACCACTCTATGACTGCTCATGTAGTCTTGTTCGTCAACCTGATGACCTACACTGTGCAGCTCAATCAACCTGGACACTTGCCAGAGACTTCTTCAGAAAAATGACCTTTCTCACAGTGACTGGTAGCATTATGCCATCTTTGAACCAACTTCAACTCCCTTTTCCAGCCCTTCAGACCTAAAAGTGTCACTGTCATACTGAAGGTATACTTTCTCTGATTTTGCTTGCTAATATTTTTAACGCTGCTAATACTTTTAATACTACTCCAACTGATGGAAATTTGGAAATATGTATACTTATTCTAGGTTTTTAGTGCAATGTATTAATGGCACTTTATATTTTAATTTTCTTCTAATTAACAATGCATCAAGTTTTCCCTGGTTTTTTTCTGTCTGTTTGTTTGTTTTTTAAGATTCACTGCATAAAAGAAAAAGAGACGAAATCGCTTAAAAATAGGAAAATGTAATTCCACAAAATGTAATATATTTCAAGCTGGCAGTGTATTTTTTCTATGCTCAGCCTTCCATTAATAGATACAATAGATACATGTATTCTATATAACTCTTCTTTGCCCACTTTCCTGTCTGTGTGATATGTCATAAATTTGCCCATGTTTTCCACTCCGTTCACAGCTTTGCTCACAGAAGTCTATTTGTCATTTCGCCCATAAACACTTGTGTCTTGCTTTCTGGGGCTGGGAATCACCTCCTTCACATGCACATTTTCCCTGAGGGGTTACCTTGTCTGTGAGTCATCCGTTGCTTTTATTCTATTAAAACAAGCTTATTTGTTGTGTTTGTAATGGAGATGCTAAAATACGAACATTCCATAACTGATCAGTGGCATCATCTTATTTCATAACCTTTGGCTCTCCTAACCCTGACTGCTCCCAGCGATGCTTTACCCTCCTGTGCCACTGCATGCCTGTATTTAAATTTTGGACACTCCAGGGCAGGGCCAACACCTTCATATGTACTCTTTAAAGTGGCTGACATGCTTTTCAGCACACTAAACGCAACAGTAATAGCTGACCAGTGCTTGCACTCATATTAGTTACTATGTCAGCAAATTTCTGCATTTGAAAAAATGGCTGTCTTACAAAGAAACAGTTTAAACCAGCAGGTTCCCCTGACTAGAAAGCTCATTACTGACCAGCACCCTCCTGTGTCGTTTGGGTGTGCCTATTTGTAAAGTCCTGAAAAATCCAAGGTAAGTTGGAAACCAAGAAGTTCAAGGAAACACTTCAACCCCCTCTCACAGGGCCTGAAGAGTGAAAGGCTGAGGGCTTTTTTTGTTACAAAAAACAATGGCAACGAAACAGGAAAAAAACGATAACATTTGCTATTTCTCATTTCAGCAAGAGAAAACTGAGGCACAGAAATTACAGACTGGACCAAGGCGATGCTAAAAATCTCTTCTCCTGGGCTCTGGGCTGGCAGATACTTGCTGACACGCTCAGGGTACATCCTTACCTGCACAGATGCTCTTGTTCTCCTGTGCCATCACCAACATGGGAAGGGCACAGCTTTTCAAAGTTCCACAAGTGCTTGCTGAGCAGGGGCAGTGTTTCTGTGGGCCAGGGGGATGTGAGGTAGCACCTTGGGCATTGCAGTTGGCAGGGAAGGAGGGAGTCCCAGGCGTCAGCATCGCCTTGAGCTGGGCAGGTACCCAAGCAAGCAGCACATTTCTATTGGGCTCTGCTTCTCATGCAACCCTATCACTGAGTTTTGTGGTGCTTTTTCAACTTTTACAGTTTTAGTTCAATATACAGACCTTTACAGTAATAAATTGCTAAGACTGCTTGCGTCTGGGGCTTGTGTCAGAGAAGCTCAGCTGTGCTGAAAAGGGATATCTCTCCAGACCAAATAGAAGATGGGAAGAAGGAGTATTGGCTGCCAGTTTATCCAGCCCTGCAGAGTGAAGGAAGACTGAAGTTGCAGATTTTCTTCTTTGTAAGAATTCTTTAAGCTGGATTTGCTCTCTGAAAATATTTGTGTTCACTGGCACCTACAGCTGTACATGTGCTCCTGCAGACTCTGTAGGCAAATGTGTGGAAGTCCTTCTGCACTTCTCAAAATATGTCAGTGAAGGTATGGTGTGGGGCAATGATGAATAAAGACCAGATCTGCTAGAACCTTCCTATGCACCTCTTGATCCTCCTTTCCTCAGCCTCTCCAGCTGAACTGCCAGAAAAGCAAGTGGGTCTGTACTCTCTCCTTGGTCACCCCCTCTCTCCAGCCTCTGCTTTCCAGGACATGAAAGAAGGGCTTTACAAACCCACTTAGAACAAAGAGATAAAGGGGTGATGAGATGCAGACAAACACTTTGTGTATATTAACATATATTTGCTTTCTTACTTCACTAAATGGTATGTGTAATGCATGCTTTTGTCATGCCTCTAAGGCAAAGAACAAAGGGGTGGGGATTAAAGAATTTTTCTATGTTCTTCCCAGAATAAAGTTTGTTTTTCCCTGTTTGACCTTCAACTCCCAGAAGATCTGAGTTTAACTGCTTTGATTTACCTCCATAATAAAATGATCGATTAATGTCAAAGGCAGGCTTTATGAGACCTGTCCTCAAATGGTCTCAGAGCTTGCCATAGTGAGGATGCTATACTGCCATACTCTGGAAAAGGTCACATGAAGGGAATCACAGACAAGATAAATGATGGTTTACACATCAGAAAAACTCTCCGCAGTACAGAGAGGGAAAGTGGAACATAATGTCTCTCAGGGCTGAGTGCAGATGGTATATAGTAAATATATCTGAATTGCCTTCCTAGAATTTATTATTGTTGCCGTTGCAGTTGTTTTGTTTTACTTTTTGACAAAGCTGGGATCTGAAAGAGTGTGATACATGGACAGTCCTGGTTAAACCCCAGAAAACGAAGAGGTCCAATAAGCTGATCTTAACATGCTGGTGTAGAGGAGCTTTGTCTCAGGCATTAAGAGTTTGGTTTCTTATGATTTCGTGTGCTAAGTCAAAAATCATAGTTCCCTTCTATTTTCTGGCTAGACTTCACTGCAGGTACTTTTCCTTGAAAGAGAGAGAAACTGAATAAGAAAATAAGAATCAACCCAAAACTTCACCCTCTGCCTTTTTTTTTTATTTCCTGAAGGAGAATTTATATGGTATTAGATCAAATTTCTCTGTGTTTTCCCTACATGAAAAATTGTTTTTTCCTGCTCCATTTGTGTCTCCACTGGACTACATTTCCTCTGTCAGGCAGAGATATCCCTTATTTATCCTGATGTAAAAAGGAAAACTGATTAATACGTTTGAAGAGCAGATATAAGCAGGAACCTGAACTTCAATTGTCATTTTAAATCTGAGTAGGACTGGCCAGGTAATTGCATAAAAAAACAGCTTCTATGGGAAAACACATATTCCAGACCAAATCTCAGGCCAGATGGTCACAGTTTCAACAGCGCTCTGGTTGGCATGGCTTGTCAGGTGTTGGAAGAAACTTCAGGCCTCAGTCGAGGTAGAGAGGGAGACAGAATGGAGAGCAGACAGGTAAATGGGGAGCGCCTCCAGGGCTTGGGGGCTGCAGGCTGGAAGCCTGGCTCTGTATCAGTTCAAGCAGGTATTTATACCTTGGCTGCTTCTCAGATCCTGCTGCCTTAATGGCCAAATTCTGGTCAGCAGGGTCAGGCTGCATTGAAGGACAGGACCTGGCCCCAGCCCCGGGAGTCTGGAAAGCAGATGGGCACAAAGGGAAATCCACCCAGAGCCAGCACCTCCCCTGCAGTTCCACTATCCCTAGGGAAAGGGTATGGCAGGGGGCATATGAGAAGATGCGTCCCTGCAGATGTTTGTCATCATCTATGGCCAGCCTGGCTTTCTTTCTTGCTTAAATGAAAGAGGTACATAGTTAAATTGCTGTCTCCTGCAGGGAAGCTGCCCTGTATTTGCTCTTTTAGTCTGTAGAAACAAAATAATGAATATAATGCCAGTTTATGATTCATATTGCAATCAGTGAAAATGGTAAAAATCCCACAGCACTTTCCTGGCCAGTTGCAAGCCCATGGGTGATATTACCCATCAAATCAGCCTGTGAATAGCTGATGCAAACAGCTCAGGAGCAGGTGGTATTATGAAAATTGTGAATCAACGATGCAGTAGCTGCTTCTGGTGTTGAAGGATGGGACGTCGAGGAACCAAAATGTCACAGAGGATGTTCCCTCTGTGCCCTCTGCCTAGAAGCACGTAATGCAGACACAGATAGCATTGCCACCTGGGAATAATAGTTCTCCCAATGGTCACTTTAGGCACTTGGCTGCTGTGATTGTGCAAGTCTATGGTAAAACTTGTAATGGTAGAAGGAAATCAGCCGAGTAAGAATGTTGTTATTAACGTCTTAAAATTAGCAGGACTTTTCATGTGGCAGTAAGGTGGCAAAAACAATTGCAGTTGAAGTTCTGTGGTAACCCTGGGAGAGGAAAAAGGAAAAGAGAGAGATCTAGGAAGGAAGGCTCATTTCAAAATAGGAGGAGTAAAACAGTCTATGCAAGACACAGATTGATGCAGCCTGCTTTGAAAAATATTTGGCAAAAGACATATAATGAGTTTCTCAGACTTCTAGTATTTCCTTTTTATTATTTAGAGGACAAGTAGAGTTTAAATAAAATAATGAACTCCTTTAACAACATTCTGATAACATACGAAGAGGCAAATTACAATTAAAAAAAAGCTTGTAAAATTATAGAAAGAACCGATGGAAAAAGTGCTGTCATTTATTAAATCCTTCGTTTGCCAGTACGGAGGGGCTACCTATGTTACACCAGCACTCCCATTCAGTCAAGATTTAAAGCTGACTTTAAATATTCTTTTTAAATCTAAGGTTTCCTTCTGCTGCCATCCCAGCCTTTCAGAGTTGCAACGACTTAATATTCTGCTTGGCCCAAAGGAAAAGATGAACGCATTAAGGATCCAAATAGAAACCACATTTCTCTTTGCGTTGAGTGTAACCTGACTAGACACTACAGTTGGCAGACACCAGATGGTTGATCAGAGTCTCTAGTCAATCTCTGCGATTGCCGAAGCCTTAAGGACAGAACAACACCAGGGAGATGATAGATTTGATATGATCATGAATCACTTCTGGGACCACAGCAGATAACTTAAGATAGAAGTCATGTGGGTCACCTTCTCCAAGCTCTTTCTGGTACCAAGTGCAAACAGAGTCACGAGAAGATTGATATTGGAGAGCAAATGATGATGAATGGTGCCAGTGGGGTGACAAGATGCATTTGGGATTTACTGAACGTTTTCCCTCAGTATTTTGAGAGGATCAACTAGAAGAAGTGTATGGGCTTTTCAGACTCAAAAAGACAAATCTTGTTGAGGTGTAAAAGAAGGAAAATGAACAGTTTTGCTTCATTTAAATGATACTGAAAGTACTTCTAACAAAGTACTGGTAGTTTATTCAGGAATATAGAATGAGCAATATGAAAATGTCCCCATTAAAACTTAGTGGTTATTACTAAAAAATCTTGAGCAGCTATTCAGATTTTAAAATGAATTTCCTGCAGCTGTACTCACATTGCTTTTTCCACTCTTCACAAATACTTCAGTAACTGATTTTTTTCTTCACTCTGAAGTTTTCATGGAGAGGAGCAAGAAGTGGACTTGCATAATCTAGAGCCTTGAAAGTTTCCACTAGAAAGTACGCAATTTGTGTGACAAACTGTTTCTACAAACAGAAGGAAAAGGTTTCTAAAAACTTCAATTAGAACTTAAAGCAGACCTCAGTGGGTATTACATGACCCAGACCAGGTCATATATGCACCTTCTGTATCTAAAAGTATACTTGCATATAAGTTGGGTTTTTTTTTTTTTGTCATTTGGACAAAATCAGAGTTAGTTTTATATTAGAAACACTACTAAGATATCCATAGAAATGGATTTTGCTCAGTATGGTGCCTCAAACTTGTTTTTAAATCTCAAAGTATTTTTTCTCTTTTAAAGAGAAGCTACTTCTTGGGCTCAAAACTGCTCTGTTATAAGCTCCTATCTTCATTACAAATTAAAATTACAAATTACTTCAAATTAAAAGTACATTTGATGTTTCACAGTTTGTCATTACTACAGCTACCTGAAAAGACACATGCTTTGGGCACACGCTACCCAGTGAAAATCTTAATGTCACACAGGGTAGTAGAGTTTTATGTACAAAGTAGAAAGATTGGCTTTGATTGAAGAGCAAGTGATTTGTTCTACTTTGGTGGATAAATGAAATCTGAAATTAAGAAGATCATAAAATGATCACTGTGTAGAAATGAATGTTGGAAGAAAAAGAGTCTTTGGTGTTCTCATGTTTGCTTTTTCTCTAATTTCTGCTCTTCATGCATGTGCCAGCTTGAAGTATTTACTATATTGGGCTGGATGAATTACTAGGTGCAGAGTTATTTTGGACTTACTGTAAAAGTACTGTATCTGGAATTTCCTCCTTTGCTGCCTCCTATTGGGTACATAATCAAGCAAAAAATATAGCTTTCACTCCCAGAACATTAATAAACATTTTCTTCTATTCTGTGCTGAAGCAAGAAGCAGCTCCAGAGCTGGAGCGTACCAGTCTACCTAGGAGTCAGCAAACATTTGGCAGTGCCTGGTGTTCTGAGAAGGGTAGCTGGGCAACTTGGCTCCCATGGGTGGCTGCCTGTGCAGAGCAGCCCTTAGGCCTCCTGTCTAGTTCAGTGCTGGCCCAGGTGAGAAACCACACGCAGAAGGTGATGGATGGAGCTGAGAACAGGCTTATGACCGTGTGGACTGTCATAGCTTCAACGTAACTTGGTGGTGTTAGCCAAGAATAGTGGCCAAAATCTCCCCAAAGTTTCAGCCAGTATACAACTTAGTACTTTTTACAGTATATTTATAGAGAAGGAAAAGAAAGTAACAAAAATATCCATGGTCCATTGGAAGAGCAGCAGGAAAGCAGGTTGGGACTCCTAAAGCATGAGCTTAACTCTAAATAAAAGGATAATATACAAACTTGTCCTTACTACCTGGGTCTGCTACAACTACAAAGTTTTATCAGCCTTTATGAAAGTACTACTTTATAAAGGTAAGCAATACATATCAGAGATTTAACAAAGTTCTTTACATGAATAAACTCTGCCTTCCCAATCTCTGTCCTCCATGCCCAACTTTCCAAATGCCGCAAAATTCTGTCTGGCCCCTGCAGCTGGCATGTGGAGCCTGGAAATGGACCAGCTGAGAGAACCACCTCAACCCCCTCTCTATGTACAATAAATAATGATTGTATCTGGCACAGCCAGTTCTTCCTTTGGATGTTGCAAGCCTTCTATTTTTGTTTGAGATGGGTGCTGCGAAGGACTCCCTAGAGAAGACTGGGATGATGTTTTGTGGAACATCAACGTCACTTCCTGACACTGAGATGTTAAGCAAAATGTTTATTCACAGTTCAAAGGTTTTTGACTGATTCTGGTACAAAAGATAATAAACACCTAGAAGTGTCTAAGGAAAGTGCCTCTCAAACCTTCCAACACTTGTGAGGCTTATGTCCTATTGAAGGTGTGCAGCAAGTGAAGGGGAATTTCCTGACAATGAGAAAAGCTTCCTTAAGCCATGTGCAATTCATTTGTGTAGTTGAGCCAACTACAGCCACGAATCGCTCTTCAAAAACTGAGACTTGGCTTTCATTTTCACTCATACAGTGCTGAGTTTCTTAAGTTTCAAACATCTCACGCTTTAATTGTGCTGGTGAGGTGTTTAGTAATTGCAAAGTAGAAAGGAAGAGGATTTTTTTAATTGCTCTTCTGTATCTTGAATTCTATCTGTGTAGAGTTGAACATGTTTCCTGTGAAGTGTGCAAATATATGCGTTTACGCAGTTCCTCTTCAACATTTTTAAAGATAGTTCCCTCTTCCCATATCTAACTTGACAGTCAATCAAGCACAGAGTAATGAGGAGAAAAAGGTAGAGGATCAGGGAATGAAGACAGAAAAGGAATGGAGGAAAACCTAAGAGACGTGAAGGAAAACCAGAGAAGGGTGAAGCAGGAAAACCTTTTGTAATAAATTCAGAAAAAAATATTTACCAAAAAATAAAACAAACAGGTACTTTACATCAGCTCCTTTGTTCTTTCCACTCATCATCTGTCTCCAGCCTCCAGCTCCTTTCTTTTATTGCTATGTCTTTCTGGCACGCAGATTTTCTAGGTTTTTGGCCTGTAGGCTTCCCTTGCCTTATTCTAACACTTACTGATTTGTAAAAGGAGTTCAAGCCGTACATGTGCATGTTCATCACACAAAACATGGCTAAAATGAGTCACAGTGTGACAATTCACATGAAGCACAAGAAATCTTGAAGAATTTTCTGTTGATTTTTCCCTTGGCTCCCCCATGGGGATTTTGCCATGGTTACTTGCTGCTTGCAGGTGTCACCAGGCTCCTTTCTCTACAGTCTCACTGAAGTCAAGGAGATCTGAATCCAAGAGCAGAAGTTGGCCTTTACGATTCACTTCCATGTAGCATATGTTCCTATATTGTATACCAAGAAATGTAACTGAGAAGAGCCTTGGTATTTACAGTTACTGTAGCCTTCTGAAGTCTGTGAACCACATCCCAAAGACTTTACTCATGTTCTCCTTCATCTCACCTGAGGAACAACTCCTATTGCTGAGGAGCGACTGATGCACTATCAATAATTCACAATTTGCTCCATTCCCATCAGCAAACTGAGATAGCCCAGTGGTAACCAGTTCCCTTAAAGTGTGGGGCAGGAGAGGTAACATTGACTAGAGTCAGGGTTACTGATTTATTTTTTTAATTCTTACTTTTGATAGCAATGTCAGAGAATAGAAAGCTATTTTAAGAGACATCTAGCAAGTCGCAATGAATTTTCTTTCTGACACCCAGAGTGATGAAGTTGAAGGTGATACAGTGGGTATGGGCAGATGCTGCAAAAATACGTGTTCTGTGACAGTTTAAATAGTGCCTCAGCAACACAGAGAACAACTTACTGCACACTTGCTGAATTTTAAAGGATTGTAATACACCTTTGGGTCAAGTATCTCCATCGTTCTTCACCCTAATTATTTTTTCTTTTACCAGGTTGGTAGTCCCAAAATAGTGAGGTAGTCTTCATCATGCAGAAGAGCTGTGAGAGTCTGCTCACAATCTGGTTGTGTGTAAGTGTCTGTGTTTCCAGGTGAGTGATACCACCCACATGCCCGTGCCCAAACATCCCCCTGCCCGTAATGCAATTTTGCAGGAGCTGTATTAGAACAGATTGCTGACATTATGGCAGTAAGGATGTTGTTGGGAGTAGCTTGGCAACACTCGTGGGTGTTGTGACACTGGCTCTTTGCTCAAGGGCAAGGACAAGGGAGGGGATGCTGGATACAAACCAATGAGAGAAATAATGTCAGAAAAGTTCAGAAGATGAAAGCAGTGACAGTAAATAAGTCTGATATTATTTTACGTTTACATACTTTAAGTCCTCAGTGACTGAAAACACAGCCAAGAATTGCTTCAGCAATATTCCTTCATAAATCTGCATAATAATCTCTCAGAGGGGCTTTGGTGAAATTACAAGTATTCATTTACTAAATTGGGTTCAGTGTCTGTATCATATGCCATATGAATATTCAGCGCCATGAATTCATCCAAACTATATTGAAGTTAGCCTGGTCCTCAAGTTCTCTGAAATGATAAACCAGACAGTAGGCATGGGCAGAAAGGGCTTTCTTTTACAAAAGGAAAAACAATTTCCACTAGAGCTCAATAAATAAATATTTAGTAAATATGTCCCTAAGAATGCAAATAATATATATGTTTTTCTTGTGGAATTCTTGATCCTCATAGCTCTGAATTCAGTAACAAATGTTTTCTTGATAGAAAGGGACCACAAACATAATGCAAAGGATGCAGGAGTGATTTACCAAGTAATACAATAGTAACTGCCAGACTGATGCAAAAAAATTGTTCGACTAGGAGACTGATAATAGAAACACTGAATATGAAATACAGTGACTTTCATATCAAGTAATGACTGGTCTTAGGTGTCTGAGAAAACTTTCCAGAGAGTCAAAGGCTGTACTGTGAGCTGAAATAAACTATAATCTTGCCTAATTCTCCACTGGTTTCTACATTGTGAATCAAATGTATTTAAAAAAAAAAAAAAAACCAAAAAAGCCCTACCTAAAGCAAATCTGGGGTAGTGAGTGTCTGTTGTGTATGAAGTACCTCACACAAGTGGGAAATGGATTAAATACTCAGCATTTGTCCATCACCATTGTAGTCACTCTTGGTTTGGTCTTGTTTGGGTAACCCAAGCCAGCAGTACTTTCCTTCCAGCGCTGCTGGTTTAAACATAAGATGCTGAAGCAACTCTATGGAAAGAATAAAAGAAATAACTCATGACTTGGAGTTTTCAGAAGCTGTTTGTGGTGAATTGAGAGAGACCCAAGAAGTCACTCATGCTTCGTAGGAGAAGCTGGTGCGCTTCAAAGGCAAATGTTCAGTGGGTGGCTTCTGTGGACCAAACGGCAGCAAGCGAAACGTGGAGCAGAATAACTATGAGAAACTGCTCCAGGGGATATTTTCCCGTCTTCTTATGTCAAATGGCATGGGAGTTTCAACCTATTTTCACAGAAGGTATCATTAACTGAGGTAGTATTTTTCTCAGCTATCACTGCAGATAGACCAGTAGATTGTCTGTCTTCACTCTTTTTATTTTTTTTTCTGCTTTCTAGGATTTGTTTATTTCCCCATCTCATGTGAAACCATTTTATTCATTATTTGTATTTTACCCAGCATTTAAAGAGAGATGAATTCAACGTTCAGTGCACAAATCCCTGGCACATCTCTGTATTGTGCTTGTGTTCTTGGTAAGGTAAATTCTATGATTTGTACTCAAGCTGTGCCTCTTTCCCTTGGGATTTCTGCAGGTTATTCGTAGATTTTATTCTTGGTATGATCTGTTTCTTCACCAAAGGTCCAATATTGAGACCAAACAGAGAGGTATTCAGAGGGAACATGCCCTTCATTATTACAGAACTTTTAATCATTATATTGCTTGCTCTGTGGGAGAATGAAGGGCTTCAAGATTCTATGACTGCGAGTCCTGGTACCTCTTCTAGCAATAAATTCATTTGTGTAAAGTCAAGGTATATACGTAATGTGTTCACTCATATATGTCCTTACTTTTTCTTATGCTAGCAGAATGGAAAAGTACCACAACAAGGGCCGTAAAATTCAAGTTGATAAAAAATCAGGAAGTTGGTCCAAGCTAAAAAGAAAAAAATGCACATAATGGCACCAAGGCCCTGTATGGTCATAAGGAAATTTGTGAATCATGCAAGAAAATTAATTTCTGAGGGGTCTGGGGAGAATTCCAGGAACGAGTAGTGAGGGTTGCTGGGAAGTGGGAACAGCCTGGGGTTGTGATTCAGCACTCTTCAATAGGATAACAGGGCACAGATCTTGATGCATTTGCTTTTCATTCCTACATGAAATGGCAAACACTAAGCTCCAAGTCTGCTACATAAAAACTGGGGTTCATCAGCTGGAGCCTTTCTTAAACTGCTGCCAGATGAAAAAAAACCCAACCCGTAAACAAACAAATAAGAATAACCTGATATGCAATCAGTACTGCAAAGGGCTGATACATGGCCTAATTTTTTTTCATTATTGAAGAACAGTCACTGCCTCCTAGAGAGAATGAAATTCAGCCACTATGATCAAAGCTTCAGACACTGAGTGGTCAAAAGGGGGAAATATTTATTAGTAAAAAAAAATCACATGGGTGATTTTGAGAAAAATCATCCTTTCAGTTTTGATCTCTGAGTGATGTCACTAGCCTTGTGCTCATCTGACATCACGCGAGGTCAGAAGAGACCTTTGCTCCCAGCTGGAAGTGTCAACCATTTCAAAGGGACAATTCTATGAGTATGAAGCCTCCTCTCCAGATCCTGAATCACCTTGTGCCACCTTCAGCCTCTCCCTACTCTCTCTCTTCTCCTCCTCCGTCTTTATTTTTATTCTAGGCAGCGACTTAAAAACACAATAAAGGAAACTGATGGTAGTTGTTCTTTTTCTACAAACATTTTTTTTGTTTTGTTTTAAATACAAATTGAAAATATTACATGTTTTCAGGTTTTTTCACCTGAACATCCTGACTGGATCACTTTTCTTGGTGGTTCATTTGTCAGGTTAGCAATTAGAAAATCTTGACCAACAGAGTTCCTTTGCATTGGTTATTCTCCGTTCATATATAAATTCATGGTCTTTTGTCAAAACAGCTCATGCCATGTCATCTTAAGGTATAAAACATATTCTTGTATTTAACAAGCAGAAAGCATAATAATCACTTAGAATCTACTTTGTGACACTACTCTGTTGCTTAGCGAGGGCATTGATTATGCTCAAGAGAAGTTTGAGGAACAGCTTTCTTTAGTCTCAAATTTGCGACAGTTCCCCTTTGAGTTGGCAGTACATTAATGGAAATGGAAACTTGCCTCATTCTAAATGTCAGAATAATAGAGCACCAAAAACAATTCAGTCATGTCTTTCAAACCACGCACATATGGTTCAGCACCAAATGTCACTATTCTTCCCCACTTCCTTTCCATTTGTCACTATCTCTGCTGATTATCATTGTTTGGGTTAAAATTTTCAGGTTAAAGGTTCAGTGTGAAGTTTTGGGTTAAAGGTTCAGTGTGAAGCTCACCTTGGCAGTAACTGGACATATTTGCAGTATATTCTGTGCTTGGTAGAAGCCTTACATATTCTTCCTGAATGCAACGGATTGGAGGTGCTGGGTAGCATTATCACTGATACCCCAGAAAAGTACAGTATGACTTTTCATTATTTTTGAGAATTTGTTTCTGTCTCCTTGCTGACTTCTTTAGGACAAGTTACACCAGCAATACCAAGTGGAATGGAAGGACTTAAATTATTAATTTTCTCTTGCCAAATACAGAAATTCTGTAAAACAGCCAACAAGTACTCTGACACAAGATCAGCATTTTGGGGATATTTTTCATCAATGCTAAGTCTTTGAACACCCTAAGAACCTTTCCTTAAAAGTGTATCTTCCTTTGTCTCTTTTTTTTCCTGAAGTAATGTATTTTTATGCCTTAAAGTAGTAACTCAGATTGTCATTATTTTACCTGTTGTGATACTGTTTATATGCTGGTTGCCATCCACACTTTCAGATAGGTACCTTTCCTGCCCTAAAAGATTTCAGTTTTGTGGCAAATGTAAAGCAACAGCTAAAAGAGGCAAAAGCTATGGGAAAAGAAGAAAATGGACAAAGCAGAGTTATAAAAATGACACAGAAAACTACCTTAAGGGATGGGTAAATCTTCAAAAATCAAACACTCTAGAGCTACAAAATGCCCCAAATGTGCAGCCTGTGACCACATGACTGCATGTTATTTTCCCTTTTTCTTCCCAGAGGATGTTAGCCTCATTCAGTGAGCAGAACAGATGACATTGTCTTAATGATTTTTCTGTGTCAAACCTGTAACATGTAAAAATAAATGTCTCAATAAGGTTGGTTTTAGTTGGGGCAAAATTTTATTTTTTGGCTTCTGTCCTCTCACAGACATAAAATTCAACTGGAAACACATATCTGGCTCCAGAATCTTCTAAATGAGTGACGCTTCATCAATAGATAAGGAAGAGAACATGGATTTGTACAGTAGTAAATGTCATTTTTCCCCCCAAATGTTAACTACTCTGCACTTTCCCCACTTTACCATGGGATAGGAGATACCATTGGACATTATTTCACTAATCCTTGTCTTTTATTAGTTCCTTGTTCTTTTGTGCTGCTGAAGAAACATTCAGAACAACGGGTGATGTGAACAGGTATGATCAAGTGAGATAAACCTGCTTTAACACAGGCTGCAAGTCCAAGCTAAAAATTGATCTTTTTTTTCAGTACCAGCTCTAAACTTCTGTTGGGAGATTTCGTTCTCTTTTTCACTTTCACTCATCTCTTCTTGGTTTAAAGTATGGCCTGATGACGCTGCAGTGAGGGGTGTACCAGCAGTCTGAGAAGAAAACTCCTAAGTTCTTTCCTTTTTCCACCCTTGCTCACAAAGGTGAGAGAGGATCAGACAAATTCCTGCACGCCAGCATCACGTTTCAAGCTTTGCAGCTGACAAGGAGAATGGCACAGTACAGCCCACTGATTTTCCAACCAAGACATGACATTATGGTGGGAGCAGGGTGAGTGTGAAAGTCCTGTTCCTGCCGTAGGGAGTAGGTATTCCCAGAACAGGGGCCAATGTTGGAGGTGGGCGTGGAGGGCACCGGGTCAGTCAGCAAGGCATCTGCAAAGGGACATGAATGTGGCAGCGTGGCCTGCAATTTTCATTCTGTAGAGGAAAGGCAGAGGACACAAGTTTTAAGTAATTCTTGCACCCAAACACTGTTATGTCCACCAAGCAGTGCAGTGGGACTTCTGAGTAAGATAATTTATAATTAACCCCCTTTCAATTTCAATACTTCAATATGAAGAGCTTAGTGCAACTGGGAAATTAGTCCATTGTTCTCAAAATTAAATGTGAAGAGGAAGACTTTGGAAATATCTTTATCTTCTACTCATGTTAATATAGCCACCCAAAGAGAGATTTTGTGTATGATCATATAATGTTACCCCATTATTCCAAATGTTGATTTGTTCTACTTAAAAAATGCATGAGAAACTAGTTTCCCCACAACCATTTCAAATTACTGTTCACTTTAGTAAGTTGAAGTATTTTAACTTTTTTCTTTGTGTCAAAACCTAACAGAACTGTAAATAAAATGTAGAACATAACGTCTCAGTTTTCAGTAGACGAGCATTCTTTTGCAGTCTGAGACTCTTTGTACAACAAGGTCTTATACGTAATTTTCAGACATCCAAAGAATCTATATATTCCTTTAGTAATGCAAAAGGCTGTATTATGAATAAAAATAAAATTGGCATATATTTTAGATTCCTTAAAATCCACTTGAAATTCTATTATATTCTGCTGGGAAGGATTGTCAGGAGTTATAGCACATACATTACAAAGCTTTTAAAGAAAACATCTCCCATTAATAAAAATAAATACTATTTGTACTTTAAAAATTATTTAACAAAGATGTTTAATGGCCACTGCATATCAGCACTTGCTGTTGTGTAAATTAAAATAACTAATCAATTAAAACAGAAGTAATTTTATTACCAAATGGATAGAGGAGTTATGAAATGCCCTAATTAAAAGCATTGTCTTTTCTGCTTTGCACTAATAATTCTCTAAGAACCAATATTTTTTCGTGGATTAGTTTAATCACAAAGGAATTAAAGAGAACAAAATTATTTGTATGAAAACAGTACTCTAAATGCACAGAGGCTAGACAAGAAAAAGCTCCCAGAGTAATTTCTATATCTGATCAACTGGCTTGTCTAATCCATTTCACTGTGGATAGTTGGCCTGGCATGACTTCAGATTAGTTTAATAGGGATTAAAGTGGCATGAAGTGTATAAATCTAGGAATTTGCAAGTACAAACATGTTTAGGAATTCATTTATCTTTAAGACCAGGAGGAGGGGAGAAAGTTCAAAGTAAAATCTGGATACCATTTTTAAACACAGATAATTCCATGGGAAATTTGGAAAGCAACTAAAAATGAGTCAATTTGGACGGTGAATCCTGATGACTTTACTCAGTTTCTCTGCACAAAAGCAATTACTAAAGTCAAAAGAGAAAAATCTCACGATCTCGTCGTTGGAGAATTGACGTGGAAGTCCTTAGGTAAACCCACAAGTCCCATTGATTGCTGCCCAAATAAAGCAGACCTCTGGCATTCAGCTTTCTGAGTTGGCATGATCGGTGCATAATGTCTTTGGAGCTAGAGCTGCCAAGAGAAAGGAATCAAAGACAGCCAAATTATGATATCACACCAATAAAATCTCTTCGTAGTGACATACATAAAACACTCTGTAAATTGCTTTTTGTAACTTTTAATTTATTAAGAGCTTTTGAACCATGTTTTCATTCTGTGACATGTTTTCATTTACCTCTCATATCTTCCATTAATTTGTTTCCTGTTTGAGAAATAATACCACATTTTTGGCAGTTTGAAACTGCTGAAAAAATATATCATACCTTATATGAAGTACCTTGCCAGAGAATCAGCAATGTGCAGTATTATGAATTGCTGGGTTGAATTACAGTGAATTAACTACTCGGTTTGTGTAGTATCAAGGTCAAGTCATGACAGCTGCCTGTCATGCTCCTGTTCTCTCGTCCATAACCCCAAATCCAGGACAGCTTCTGCAGGTGATATTGGAGGCCTTGGAGAATTTGGAGATGCTGAGTTTGTGCTCTGGAGGGTGATTTGTGGATGTCTTTGGGGAGCAGCTTGCAGTGTTAAGTAAAAGAGATCAGACAGAATCTTCCCTGCTGGTTCTGGTGGGGCTGTACTGTCAGCAGATCCACCTCAGGGTTCAGACATTCGCATCCTGCTCCCTTCCTTGTCGCTGTCTTTCTCTGCCATAAGTTCATAAAGGTGACTCAGCCATTCTGGGAACGGGACCAAAGGCATAAATGGACAGAGTAAAGGATTAAAATAACTCAATACCACATCATGTAGTGCTGACCCCTCAGGTATCCATCCATAAATCCATTCAAGAGCATTTATGGTTCTCCTACAGCCAGCTCGGCAAATTTTTTTCAACTACCCCTGCACAAACAACAGTTCAGCCATGATCTGCAAAGTTTCTAAAGGAAGTGTGAAACTCTCTCCCAAAAGCTCATCTTCACCCTTTCCCCTCAAAACATCCTTTCCTAAACTGTGACTGGCTTTATGGTCCATTAGCTAAAAGGCAACTGTTTCAAAGCACTAGGTCTGAGACTTTGAAGAGAAAAGCAGTTAGATCTCGTTACAGGTAGAGTTTGCAACTATTGAAAATATATAGCACATATGGAACCCTACAGATATTATACCCTTTCACTTTGCTAATGCCAATCTCTTTGTGTTAGCTGTGATCTAAGTCGGAAAATTTCTTTGACAGTTTTCAAGAAACTGGAACAACAAAGAAACGTGGTTGAAAGTAAGGAAATCGGGGACAAAACTAGCTAAAGTTTCCTTTTTCTTCCAATCTGCTGTGTAAAACATCAGTCAAGAAGGGACCTAAAATACCTTTGAGAATGACCTTTCAATGCCAGGCCATTCAGGTGATATTATTTCTTGCCAGCTTCTTAGTTAAACCCCACGGGAGGGGAAGAGAGTGTTTGAAATGAGGGACACCGAATCCAAAGTGACTTTTGGAATGGGTTGACGGGAAGGGCTTAATCGCACTTGGACAAGATTTCCCACAGTTCTTGTGTCAGACAGGGAGGAAAGATCTTATGAAAGCAACAGAGGCCAAAGGTTTTGTGATGAAAACTGGGGCAGAGAAGAAAAGATTATTTTTGTTTCCTTCCAAGATATGACTGGATTTTGACATGAAAAAGATCGACTTCCTGCTCTGAAGGAAGCTCATAACATGAGATCAAAGAATTGTGAGTGTCTAGCTGCTAGCTCACACAGATTTTAAGAGCTGGGCATGTGGATTTGAGAAAGCCAAACTCTAGAGCAAACAAGAAATGAACGAACTCACTGCTATTCTACCTCAGAAAGCAAGCTGGAGACTGGTTTTGCTATGTTCAAGGACAACCCTGGAGTACTCTGGGGCTGCACTTTTGCCATGGTGGGATCTATCCTAGGATGTACTGAACAACAGCTGAAATCCAGCTATGGTAAGAGTCACTAGAGGGTACTGTAATACACAGTATTATGTCTTGTGCAGGAGTGACATTCATTCTTCCTGTCAAAACTGAGGCTTGTCATCTAATTATTTGGGGGATAGGCTGATGTAAGGAGAAATAGTTTTATTACTAAGTCTATTTTCAACTGTCTGGCTGGAGTCACCTGCCTGGGTATCAGTCCACTAGAACTGCACAACACCTGAACGTTATTCACTAACTGCTTTGTTGGAGCACCAAGGTAGTCATGGGAAACGATACTGGAAGAATAGACATATTTTCCCTAATACTGCTTTAGCCTCTAAATACAGACTAACTTGCAGATCAGTGAAAGCTACTCCCCAAAAGCACACTTGATCTCATGCAGATTAGCAATGCTGTACTGTATGGCTTCAGAGAGATTATGATCTATAGTGTAGATATAACGTAAAGAATCACCCTCCCAGGAAGTCAATGACTTCCCTAGAAATAACTTGAATAACTTTGATGCTAAGAACTTTCCTATCCTGGGATTTGGAGCAGGTATTTTGCAGTGCCATTCAGAGTTGAGGCTGAACCTTGCGTGGAAGTCTCACCTTCTGTCCCAGCTACCTCCTAATCTCTGGTTCTGGAAAATCTTCCCTCTTTTCCTCCTATTTTAGACTTCCAGTAAGTAGGAGATTTACACATGGCTCCTGGGAGACTTTTATCGCTGGTGGTTCATTGTATGACATGAATATATTTTTCCTGAGTACCTTTCATATATCTATAGATCTCCCTGTATTTCACCACTTTTATATCTGCATTTTGTGAATTACAATTCTGCTGTCAAAATGAATGATAAAATGTGATTATGTTGCTGTCTAGGAGGTTGGATATTCTCTTTCAGATATGTATAAAAAATTCATGTTTGTGGTTATTAACTCAGTCTAGATCACTTGAACTGGTGTTAGATCCAGCTGATAGGAGTAGTTGTAGCTACTACATACATGATTCTGAAAGCCTGAAACTGTATCTCTTATTCTCCCATCCTTTCTTTTTCATATATGCTGTCTTGATGTTTGATCTCATATAGGTACTCATTCCTCATTTCACAGTTGGCAATTTTGATTCCTTTTACTTGTTGGCAAATCATTTTCAAAGTTATTTTTGTTTTCTGCAAATACAGTAATTTTTTACTAAGTAGTCAGTATGTACTTGCTAATCATAATACGGTTGTTCTGATTACTCATTATTTGTGTTGTGTGAATGATCATTGAAGTCATATAGTTCTTTAATCTTGATAGGACATTTAAAATAGAAACACAAGTAATCACATTTCTGATCTTTATGTTATCTATATAAATTTCAGTGTGGTACTTGATGTTGAATAAGACTGTATTTTTTCCAGAAAATTCAGATCTTTCAAAATATTTCCAAATATTGTCTCAAATTACTCAAATGTTCTTGTAGCCACAAGATTAGACTCTGAGCTTGTCTTATTGAGAATGACATCTAATCACAGTTACTAATTTCTATTTTACTTGAAACACTTGAAAACATCTGAGCATTTATCTTACTTCAGTAAATTGAATATAAATAATATTAATTCCAGCAAACAACAAAGTATTAGTAAGCACAAATAATAGTGAGTGAACAACAATGCATAGTGTACTAAAATAATTGAAAGTAGATTTTCAGAACAGTGTCTAGAAACTTCATTTTCTGAACACTTCTCATCACTTTGTCTCACTGGAAGCTGCCATTTCAGTTACAGACCATGGAGAAGAAGTCTGGATTTATTGTGCAGAATGGGAGAGGGAGAAGACAAAAGCCTTCATGTGCCTGAAAAAGAAGGAACTGAAAGTGCTGGAGCTCTTCTTTGAAAAGTATCTACATAAAGTGACAAGTTCATCCCAAATTTTTCTACCTGAGTCATGCATTGGTCTTAGTGACAAAAGCAGTTTTACTGACCTTTAAACTTACAAACCCAGATGAGCAATACAGACCAAGACGCTGAGCCACATCCCACTCCTCCCAGCTCACAGAAAACACCTCCCTGTACATGGTTCCGAAGTACAGCTCTCTGTGTGTATCCACAGATGACAACTGGGGTGCTCAGAGCAGCTGAAGGGGTGCTCTGAAGACAACAGGGATTCTCAAGGACAAATGTGAAAATATTGAGTCTCCCAGGCTTCTTGGTACCAGCAGTAATATACAGGAAAGAATAAACCCTGTCTGACTTTCTTATTTTAGCTTGAGTTTGCCAGGCTGAGAGTTGAAAGAAAATTTATTCTCTCTCTTTTTTTTTTTTTTTAAAGTGTAAAATTAACAGATTTGCTATAAAGCTCCTCAAACTGTACTCCTATATACAAACTATATGAAAGCTCCCATGTAGAAATTTGCTGCACTTCAGGGTAAATGTAGCTGCTGAAAAACATCATGGGTGAATCAACACTGGGCACAACAGAGCTTTCAAATAAATCTTTCTGAAAAGGAGAAACAGAAGTATTCATCATCTCCTTTTTCTTGCTGCCAAACTTGTTTCCCCTTCAAGATCACATTTTTTTTCTTATTTGTAATTTTATTAGAAAAAAAGTAAAACTTTACTAGAAGCCACTGTCGTGTAAGGACAAATGCATTATGTGGTAGAAGTTTGCTACACTGTTTATTTGCCTATCTATGGTTATATGTAAAACAACAACAAAATATTGAGCTAAGCCCAGCTAATTGTCTCCTCATGCGGGGCTTTTGTGATAGCCTAGAATCAGGAGACATGCAGCTCTCCATGCTTTCAGGTTAGAGAGTTCAGTGCTCTTACTTGCAGAAGTAGCTCATTGTTATTTCATATGCCTCCTTCTTTGTGTAATTTAAGATAACTTGTGGTTGTCCTACACTCCTGTGGAGGACCATGGAGCACCTCTGAGTTTTGCTGTGGAGCCTGTACCATTGCCAAGGCGGCAGCAGCATCCTGAGTCACGAGTTATTTTCTGCCATGATCCTGGGGAGCAGAGGACTCACTGTGTGAGTGCTGTACTCTGATACATAAAAACTGAAAAGAATTACGTATTCTTTAACACTGGGTGAGATTTGAAATCAAGATGCTTTGCTGCCCTTTTCCCTCAGGAGCCAGGAGATGAGGGGGTGGGTACTTCCAACTATCCTTCCAAATCTCAGGCTCCCATATGGCTACTGCTTCTTGTTGAGGCATTGGCTACAGCCTTAGCTCAAACAGACCTCATCGAATCATTCAATAACAAATTGTTGTGTAACTTTGGGTTTCTCTTCTTGTTTCTCTTTCTTTATCGTTGAACTATTACTCTTTAGCCTATTATATTTGTTACCTGGAAACTTTGAGAAGATTGGCCAAACTTTTAGCAACTGTAGGCTTTGTGCATTCACAGTTCTCCTGTGGATTTTCTGAGCAGATTGGCCTTGTATCTTTAGCCACAAGGAAGTATGACTAACTTACACGTCAGCTGCTTCTTCATGACTCCTCTTTGTAAGCAGGATATTTTTTTTCTAACAAATGAACATGAGTTCTTGTAGAAGAAGCAGATATGCAAGATACTTGAATGGCACAAAATACAATAATGATGAAGATATAATTTGAAAGTATATAGGGATAATCGGTTTTGACAACTAGATGGCTGTTAAACCAATCATCTTTCATGGACAGTTAAAATAGCTAATGTTATCAGTGTTTTTGGTCTGAAGAGGCTAGGGTTACCATCTGTAACATGAAATAAAATCCCTGCAGAGCTGAGCAAACAGGTCTTTTAGAAACTAATAATCACAGCAAGAACAACAAATATTCAGTCCATTTCCTGACTTTAACAGGAGAAAGATGCTGCTCACAAACACTGGTTGGTCTATATTCTATTACACATCTGAAATTTCTTCTTCCTTCTTCAGGTAATTTCAATTCTTGAAACCATTGCTTTCTTAGCTAGATATAATCAACCTGAACATAACTGATACAGGACATGAAGTTATTCCCAGTCATGTTTGGATATCTAGATTGTCCTGTGGTTAAGGCAGTGAACGTAAACTCACCTTACAGTCAGTAGACACAAAAAGATGGTTTTAGGGCACACACATCCAATGTACTTCAGGTGGCTGCTTTAGGAAGAGATGCATAGAGCCCTGGACTATCTTGTCTATATTGCCTAGATGCCATCTGACGGAAGGGAGACAAGGGTAACTAGCTTGGCAATAGCTATGCAGATGAGTCCCTCTGTTTTTTATTCTAAATTGCATAATTAGTTGATGCTTGTTAGATGCTTTCAACCTGAAAATGCTGTGTATGGGCTTGTTCTACTCCTCGCCTATGAGGATGCATGCGAAATATGTATGGATTTAACAATGATTTGTTTTGAGGGAAAAATTAAGAAAAAACATATGGGGCGTCCAATGCTCTAGAAGAAGCTGAGTGAAAGAAGTTTTAGAAAATTTTGTATATGCAATCTCCATATATGCATCATCAACAGCTTATTACAGCTTTTCCACACCACGAGATCTAGGCTTTCTGCCAGAGCACTCTTTGGGTATGTTTAGTATGCAGCACCTGGAAATACTTCCAAGATCACAGATTAAGTTGTGTATCCCCATGCCACCCTGGTTTTGCGGAGTCTGATTTGGATACATACACTTCTCTTTTCCACAGTTCCTTGTTTATTGGGGGAGTAGATCCAGCCTCTCCAAGTGAGGAGAAATCATCATAGTTTGGTTAGGGAAGTACTGTGATTCAGGCAATTAGGCCTGGTGCACCTATCAAACAGTTTAGACGTATGCTATGTGACAAATGGTATTTAAGGAGTGTAGCACAGCTCAGTGCAGCAGGTCAGCTTTTCTTTTTGGTTATTGATCTCATAGAGTGAGGTTTAGATAGTAGGGACTGAACTCAAACTGCTTCCTACTTGACTGACAGTGAGTTGTGGAGAGATTTCTTCACTACACCACTAAGACATGCCTTCTTTTGCTGCTTTTAGTCACACAGGACAATAAAAACAATTTAAAGTGTGACATTTTCACTATGTTTTCTTGAGAGTATTTCACAGACTCTGCTGTTGCTTTCCGTTTTGTGACTGTCAAAGGGATTGGAAATGCTCACTTATTCTCCCCTGTTTGAGATGTAGTAGTGGTAACAAGCAAGAGTCACTAGAAGCAGCAGCAGAAGGAGAAAGAGCTCCCCTGGGATCAAATTAGATGTGACCGAAGGCACCAGGAGCCTTCTTATTTACTTTAACTGGAACTGTCTCACTCTTTGAGGCTACTGTAAAGTACCTTATGTCTCCCTTCATCTCTTACACGTGGGATAATTGTAGTTGGAGGGAACTGTGTGCAATTGTTCTCAGCTGGTAAGGATCATACAATATTTAGAGGCAGTCTCACAGAACATTTCGGGGGAACAAAAGTGCTCTACATAGACAGACTCTTGTCGTGACATGATGGAATCTAGACTCACTTTGCCATTTAGATATAGGATTCAAAACCCACATCTTATTTCCTTGGCAGGCCGCCTTCTTCCTCCTTTTCTTTGTAGTCTTTCTGAGTTTATTGCAGTTCTGGGGCCAGTGCCTAAATCGCTCTACCGAGGCATTGGTTTTGTTTTCCGCTGAGACCTGGGATGCCTAAAAGATTATCACTTAGATAAGGTACCTTTTATTGTGGTCAGTCCTGCAACCAAGATGACAGTGCATGCAAAACTGCATTTTGACTTCATAAGCTGTAGGAGACATACAGCAAAATATCATGCTTTGAGACAATTTTCCCAGCTGTTCTCAAAGCAAGGCTCACAACACAAGAAGCAGAAGGCATCACATTACCTTTGAATTATATAGTACCTTATCTTAAAGTGATCACCAAATCTCTGTGTGCCACTATTATTAATCCAAGTGCTACTAAAAATAATAATGTGTGTGTTCTATTGATGACAGAACATGTAAGAAACAAAAAATACTGCCAGAGTTCCCGATGGAAAAGGGTATTTCTTACATATACCTATGTTGTTCTACTCTGAGATAAACACTAGTAATCTTGTTCCATCATTATGCAATGTCTACCTCTGTATTACTTATATATCTATATAATAAGCCTCTACATCATGCTTACTTACTTGCTTTCTTTAGTACTGTTTATTTTTCTGAGGGATATTCCTTGAACTGGAAAATCAGCATTTAAAAACAGCACACGCTAAATAGAGTTTGGTTTTGCTCTCACGCCAGTCTGGCCTGCCAGCAGGTAAGGGAGTCCACAAGAGATACATAGCCATGGTCAGTGCCCACATGCTCTTACCTCACCCATGCTATCTCTGGGACTTCTCTTTCCCCAGAGAGGCAGGCGTTGGGTGCTTGGTAGCACTACACATGGACCACAGGTTACAGCTGCCTAACCCACATAGCCTGGGAAAGGCACTTGCACGTAGACAACCACCCCAGCCTGGAAATCTGGAGGCCAAACACAAACAGGACCTGAGAATGAGATTTGGGAAGTTTGCTGCTGACAGGTCTTACTCCAGCAACTGGAAGCAAAGGTAGGTATATAAAGCAGAGAACTGGAGACAGGTGTTGGACCTGGTGCAGCCTTTTGCACACCGCACACTTAACACTTGCAGCCTTATGAAAAACAAGGGAGCAAGAGTACTGCCTGCCATCTGAAACCCCCCATGAACTGCATTTTCAGGAAGAAACTGCATTTACACATCTGAGAGCAGGAATGGACTGTTTTGAAGGCTCAGGATCTTAATTCATGGTGCCTTCCACCTGAACCTGAACAAAGGGTCCACAAATTGTCTACATAGATCAGTAGGAAGCCATCCAGATCCAGAACAAACTTAGACAATGGTTTGTGGTGCACCATTATGAGTGGCCAGGATGGTCTGGTCGATGATATTACAGGAGCACAGATTTCTAGGCTGTCTATAATATTTTCCAAGTCACATTTCTCATCACTTATTGGGGATATTGGTCAGAGTATCTAAATCTCAACTACAAATGCACTGTATGTTCTGAAATACCACTCTCTTATACTGAAATCTCCACTTATTACCAGATTTTGTGCATGCCAATGGAATTGCCACGCCATTACATTTGATTTACAGATATGCATCAGATATAAGGCAGTCAAGTTTTGTTATTAACCAGGCTCTATTTTTTGCTTTGAGAGCAAACAATGTGAATTTAAGTTGTCTTCTTTTGCCCATATGGGTTTTCTGCAGAGGGATAATTCCTTCTTTCCTTCCTTCCTTCCTTCCTTGGGAGCACTAGGAGGGGAAACCGTCTTCAATGGCGTGGAAAACCAGAGGCTGACCCCAGACTTGGGCACTGCTTTCTGCTTTATGAGGAACTACAACTGCTCTTTCATTTAACCAAGTTTCATTAATCTTCACTGATATTTTGTTTTTAATGAGAGTCTTGCAGAGCGTGGTTCATCCAGGCTCAGTCCCCTCTTTTCCTCAGTTTATCTGGGCTACTCTTTCTTTTATGTCCTTGAGTCAATCTGAAAACAGCTTCTTGACACATTTTCGTTTGATGACTGCTTCCAGAATTTGCTGTAGCCCAGTGTCAACTAAGTCCAACTGTCTTCACAGAGACATTTCCAGTAGAACAACTGATATTTTGTTGTGGACACGTATATCTGTGTAAATGAAGGAATTAGACAACCATTGTCTCGGCCCTTGTCACTCTCAAATTTGAAGAGATGCTTTCTCTTGGTGATTTATATCTACGATTTTTCTTCATGGTAACGCTATTTCTGTTAATATATAGAACTATTCAAATAATGAAGTGAAACAATCACAAATATAACTCTTTTAATGCAATGTTGTTTGGTTGTTTTAACCACAGGGAAGTGTGCAGGTGAAGACGTGCTGTTTAATGCAATTATGAAACAGCTGCTACATTATATGTCAATATTTCCTTGTTATTAAATGCTGACTTTAATTAAATGAACTCGTTACCTAAGAGAAGCAAATTGATATTTTGATTCAAATATTTTCAATAAAGTCATGATGACTAACGAGATCAGCAGTTAACAATGAAGAACTAATTTACAGTTATAACTTCAAGGCCATTAGTTGTCACATAATGGACAATCAGAAGAGTAAGGTTTACCAAGGGATCAATTCACAAAGTAACCATTTATCTGACAATTGTATTACTATGATTTTTGTTGTCATTATTAATATTATTGCTACTAAGATGTATGGTATAGTAAGGAAATAGTTTATCATCAGGTTTGTCAATTATTTTCTAATAATACCAAAAACTGGGGTTCAGAGCTGACATCCTATAGTGGTAATTAAATGCACACAGAATTTTTTATTAAAAAAACCCAAACATATGGGAAAACTTTTGCTTCCTTGCTGAACTCAAATCAGCTATTCTGTTTGTCCTACATGTATTAGTCAAAGTCAGACTTGTACTTGGGAAAGAAACAGTGTAAGGCCACCAGCCTTACAGTCATTGCTGAGGTCTGATCATTGTTTGGGGGGCATAGTCTGGAAAAGGTTAAAGAGGTTTCACTACCAACAAGGTCTAAGCATTGAAAAATAGGCACAGTATCTCACAGCTAAAATTTGGCCTTCAAAGACTCTTCGGGAAGACTTTTCTTCCATATATTATTAATCTATTAGAAGTAGCCTATATAGTAAATGACATTACATATAGAAGATAAAAAAGCAAATTTACATTGTGTTTCAGGATAAATATGACATAGCCTGCTGAAGGGAGTTGTACGATTTTTTTAAGCTTCCATTTTAGTTTATTAGAGTAGATCTGTCAAGGTTTTATATGTTTGTGTTTCTGGCTATTCCTTATCAGAACTGATCCTGTCTCAGCTACTGACTGGGTAAACTCAAACACAAGCACTGCCAAACAGAGAGCTATGGTTACCAGTCATCCTGCCAGACTTCATCAGTCTTCTTGTACAATTGTCTGGGAAAATACCTACCTATCCGTTTTGATTTATTGCTGAAAGATGAATCTTTTCATTTAAAGTCTATAATTATTTCATGACCTGTATTCAGAAAATATGCCTTTTTCCCCTCTCCTTTTTTATTTTCTTTTAAGGACTTCTGTCTGACTTCAGCACAGACATTAGGATGGACTTTTTGTACTACACATAAGAGACATAGGTGAACTTCTCATACTAAGAAGCACTTAACACAAACTTTTGGACGTTGTTTAATTTGCTTGGGCTGTTTTCCAACATCTGAGGTCATGGTTTAATTTCTGACCAGCTGGTTGGCTCTGTCCTCCTCAACAGGGAACATCTGCAGATGGAAGATGGGCGGGTGGATATGAGGAAACAAATCTGTGAAAAATGCCCCCAAGACTTTTTTAGTTTTATTGGTAAGTACCCAGTTAAATTTGTTTTATTTAAAATCTAAAGTCTCTCTGGCATAGTCCAAGAAATATAATGATAAAGATAATGATGATGATGATGATGATAATAATAATACAGAAAAAGATTTATTTTTAAAAGTTTGCAATTTAATCCAAATGATGCCTTCAAATATCATTTATGATATGGAAATCTTTGAGGCTTGATTTCTATTTAGGCAGATGGGGTTTTGTTGGATAATTCGGACTTCAGCATTCTGCTCACATTCTATTCCAAGATGGTTCATACTGGCCTTCTCTCACTATCTGTCCAGTTTAAAGAGCAGTTGTTAAAGGGTTTCTCAGTGCACTTCTACAGCACCTGATACACCCTCCCACTGATAAGCTCAAGTTGACCTTTGTAAGCCTGAATCACAGCTGAAACTGCAACAAGGAAGCTACTTTATAAAGATAGCGGGTTTGTGCTAATTGATTCCAGAAAGCACTACAGCTCCAATTGCAAATGAGAAGCGAGGAGCCCACTGGCAAATATGAGTTTTAGAGCAGACAGCAACAATAATGAAGTGAATCCAGGAAGTACAGGACAAAGAAAGGAAACCAGAATTCTGTGTTTTCTAACTACCAGGTCCTGCACCAGCAGCACACAAGGGCACAAGCACACTTTGGTTTGCACAATGCCCAGTTCTCCCTCTCATCAAGCTGAGACATCTACAGCGTCACTGCATTGTCCCAAGGCCTTGACAGAGTCATGGTGGCAGCTGGGTATGCTCTGGCATCCTCCCCAATTATCTCATGTGGAGGCCCCCGTGCCGCTCACACCCACTGTCTGTTCTCTCCAGTTCATCTTCTAGAGCATACTGAGGAGCCATCCCCTTGGTTGCTGGAGAGCAGAGGAAAGCATTCCCAGGCCTGTGCTGTTGTGCTGCAGAATTTTTGCAAGAGAGAGCATTGACGATACCATAGGAAGAGATCACAGCAGGATTGAGGAGCAGTAAATCTGTCCCATTATCCATTGATCATATTTATGGTGCAGAACGGGTCTTGCAACACTTTCAAGGGCAAGCACGTTTTGCCTAGGGGGAGCCACTTTGTTGACAAAGCAGCCATACATTCATTTCAGTGCAAACTGCCTGTTTTTGCAGGTCGAAGGCCAGGCTTTCTTCCTCTGAAAAAAAGTGATGCTAATAATAAAACTCTGTTTTAATATAATCTGCATCATTTGGTTTTGCATGTGACTCTGTGTTTATAATATAGGATAATTCCAGATAATCAATTTGGTGGAAGGAGTGTTTGCATGAGTACCGAAAATTTAGGTAGCAAGTTCATTTTTAAATTCAGGTGCACTGATTTTTTTAGTTTTAAGTTTTTAAATCTGTGCAACAAAGAAGCAGAAAGGACCTTTTTTTTTCCCAGGAAAACCAGCTGTTTAGATGATATTAAGACCTACAATGTGGTGGATGCTCTATTACCTTAATAAAGTTTTTATATACATAAAACACTTCATAGAGAAATATAAACATTTGTATATAAAGTTTATTCCAAACCTAATAACATTTTACATAGTAGGAATATTCAAGATAAATACCTGGAAAATTCACAAGTTAAAAAAATTAGAGAAAATTATGAAAAAATGCTGTTTGAAATTAATGTTTTGTTTTGTTTTGTTTTTTAATCATGATCAGCAAAATTCAGAGCCAGCCAAATTTTTCTGCAATGTGTGGCTTATGGTATTTTTTGTTTATATTTTGTTAGATTTTTTTCTTCACGTCTCTTCCTTTTGAGTTTCAATTAATCACTGCACTCCCAAGGGAAGCTGAAAACTGTTTTGTTTTCTAGGGAACATCTCTTTCAGCAATTCTTCATGCCTAGCTCTTAGATTCCACTGCAAATTAGTTTTGCTGTTGTTTATCTTACATGTACAAGTGGGCAGCTTCTAAACTGCTGGGATATATGGTGTTTCGTGACTTTGTTTTTAGGTAAAAATTTACCTGCTGCAGTTTAGGGTAGGACTAAATTCTGCATTTCTGTAACTAAGTTTCAAGTGGCCAGCAGTGCATTTAGCCTCTGTGATTTTGAAAAGAAAAAGAAATCTCTCCAGTTCAGAAATCCAATACGAAGTCTTTACATCTGTGACTGAACACAGGGCACACTTCAGTTAGCTTCATCAGGAATTGCATTTTTAGAAATGTCGAATATCTTTACGGAAGTATAAAGGATGGATTCCATGTTTCAGATTGAAATGCAAGTACTAAATCATTCCTGAAGGTGTATCTGATTAATGTTTGTCACTTGAAGGTTCCCCAGTCCAGATACTACCTTGTCATTGCTCTCCAGATCCTTGCTTCTGCACAATTTAGGCCGCGTTAAAGCTTAAGTAAGCCTGCAGTTTGAGAGAGCATCTTGAAGACAGAAGATAACGCTCAAGCTAGTTTTCTTTTAGTGATAAAGGCAGGAGCAGCCTGAAATAGTTTGGCTGAATGTGTTGCTGTCAGCTTACTCGTCGGCCTCATCTGAGGGACATGGTTGTGGCACACCAATAGCAGCTGCCTCTGGTGGTGGAGATGAGCCTTCAGATAATGCCTTTTATGTTGCAAAACCATGGGGTCAGCTATTAAATGTATTTCAGCACGCCAAGATTTGGATAGGCAGAAATTAGATTTTAAAAATTCATAGGTACCCTTTTTAGATATTTAGAAGCTTTGAAATGTCTGTTTATGGTCTGCCTGCCCAAATACACCTTATAAATCGGGTCCTTGGGGGAGGACAGACTACTGTTCGCAAACAATCGGTTTCTCAAATGCTATTTTTTTTTCTCCAATTTGTAAGCTATCCAGAAATATGGCCCTTTTTAACAACAGCAAAAAAGTAATAAAATTATTTAAAATAGGTTGGCAAGCAGTTTTGTGGACATTTTTGAGTTATGAATTGCCATTTGTCAGCTGTTTGTAGTAAATATTTAGTTGACTCTTTGATGTAGGGTTGGTGTTTGGCTTCCTAAAACACAAGTTCTGCATTATTTTCCTGGAACGGATGATGTAACTTTATAAATGACTTCTGTTTCTTTCCATAATGGATTTTCAACATATAATACATTTTGTTTGTTTTGTTTAAAAGGACTTCAGTAAGTGGGGCTTAAATTAGCCCTTTGGATCAGTTGTACAGATAGTACTTTAGTCAGTCAAATACTAGTAAAAACTCATTAGCAAAGGGATAGGGACAAAGTGATTTTAACTCTTTTTCCTTTCTTTTGCTAAATGTTCTACGTTTTATGGTTTATGACTGCCTGTATCAGTTCTGTACAAACATTAACTAATCAGTCTCTAGAGATGGCTGAGAAACTGGTAAGCCTGGCGTTCATCACCCATTTTTACAGCGGGAGACACCTGGACAACGAAACACAGGTGTCCTACACGGAGGGAACTGCAGGGCAGGTTGAGCCTGTGGTAACTGGTGCCACACCCACCAGGTTAGGCTGCCATGCTCTCGTGTGCTGTGAGACATGCTGCTGGTGGGTCTCTGACAGCAAACAGTCAGGTAGAAAGGTTTTGTTGAGGGTCTTTAAATTTTCTTACCCGTGTGTTAACTTGCCACATTTTTGGAAACTGGACAGAAGAGAGTAATTCTCATCCTTGGCAAAAAAATTGGTTTATTATTTTAAAAATAGTCTTTTGACAGATCAAAAAGCATAACCTCTTTTTACATCACACGTAGAGAAGATAAATCATTGGATGCCTTAATTTTTAAGTACCCATTACACTCCAACTTCATTGCCAGTATCTATTTACACATTTCCCACAAAGAAATTAAAATAGAAGAACATATTGTTCCCCAGACTTGTTGATTGACTTACTGATTTATGAGCTTGGTTTCTGAGACTCAACCACAGTCTTTACCATTGCACCACACTAAGAGTCATGAAAATAATGGAACAGAAATACCACATGGCTAAGCCACGCATGCTTTTTATTTAAGCAACTTCAAGCTGACCTTGAAATATTCAAATCTCCAAGCCTTGAAATCACCAGCAAACCATACAGGAAATAATTGCTTTACACTAACCAAGACACAGAAGAAAATCGGTGTTAAAAAGAACCACCCATTTATTTTCCTTAGTGTGACATTGACAAAACGCATGCTGACAATGAATGTTTTGAATTTAGATTTCATGGTAAAATAATCTTCAGCTCCGATGCTACTTCCAGACACATTAGAGAATCTGTACCGTAGATGATAACCTGTGCAATCCATCTTGTTTCCTCTCTCTACAGCTTGAACAGCATTCCAGGTCATGTCTTTTCTGTCTTTTCTCTTTTTTCTCTTCTTTTTTTTTTTTTTTTTTTTTTCGGAGCAGGGTTTACTTTTACTATATATGTTTTCCTGCAGGTAGTGCTTGTTTATTTTTAGCACAGCTAATGGTGTGCTTACTTAAAACATAACAGCCCTGCCTTCTGAATAAGGGCAATGACTCACACTCATTAAAATGAATCTTGATACATTTGGCTACTCATACAAAACAGAGGTGCATAATGTGGGGGAATTAGAGGACACGGAATTCATTAATCCATGAGGTGGCAGTGATGCCAAGCAGAGACAGGCATAAATTTCTCATCTGTGTCTCGGTGACAAAGTGATTGTTTTGGGGAAAAAGCAAAGAAACCTTGAATTTGTGAACCTATAACTCTTGGAGGCAGACATTCCACAGGTTGAAAAGGAAAATGGAGTATGAAAATCAAGCTGATAAAGATTTTTAAGAAGAACATTCATGTCACATCTCTGTATTTTTCATTTATTTTGAATTTTAGTAATCCTTCACACTGTTCTGATTCAGTTATATTTTCCCTTTGCGATGATTTTGCCCAGCAAAATTTGCACTGATGTACAGTCTGGGACCAAAATCCATTATCTGCATAGCAGCAAGAGGTACCATCAGCTTATGCTACACAGAGATTTTGATTGTGTGTGGGCTGCGTGCAAGTCAGTCCCTTCTGTTCTAAATTATGGTGTGGCCGTAACAAATAGTTGTTGATGCTGGTACTTGTGGAGAGTAAGTTCACTATGTAACTTTTTATCTAAGAAAAACACAGCTCAGGACACAGCATTTCTTTTAGGACCAACCACCCACTGACTTAAAGGGGGCTTTGCAGTTTGCAAGGGAGATGAAAGCAGTTCAGCATTTTGAAACTGGGATGCTTTCCATAGCGACAGTCCTTCAAGGCTGTGTTAGTGTGGGAGAGGGTCATCTCCACACTCTGGTGATTGCATGACATCTACTGAAACAGAACGTTTGCTTCAGATAACTTTTATGCCAAACACATGGTATTTTATAAAGGCAACTCGCCTGTGAAGCCCTCTCACGTCTTCCTGTAGCTATGACAATATGTTAAGTGTTAATATATTTTAATATGGACAAAATAATACACATTCACTAATGATTTGCATGTAAGTAGCACATTTTATGCAATGTCTGATAGGCATATTACTGATTCAAATTTATTGGGTTTCCCAAGTATTTTGTGAGACAAATAAGTGAAAGCTGACATTCACAAAGTTGGAAGGTTGAAGTTAGACCACTATATCTGTACTAAAGGCTCAGAAAGTCCATTCCCATACTAAAAAATTCTGAATCCCTGCCATTTCTAATACATACAGTATTACGCATTTCGTACAGCAAGTCAATGATACAGAAAGGAAAGATGTAATGAAAAAAGCCTTCATGCTCAGATCTGAGTTATTTGCATGCATATCCATCAAACAATTACCACGTGCCACAGCTCAAGAGCAGGACACCTCAGAAACCCCACTGGTTTCCTTTTGGAAACTGTTGCCATCTCAGGCCCACTACAAGGGTCAAAAGCATTGAGCCCTGAAGCATTCATTCAAGTGGTTTGTGGAGGAAATATTGCAACTTGAGATTTTGGAATGCAGTAAAATATTTAGGAATCTCTGTTTGATCTTTGTACCTCAATGCACCTGCAGATACAGCCTTGATGGAAGGGCTACGCAGGAAAATTACGACTGTTGTGGACAAAACCCACCCCTGCACTTCAGTACTTCTCTGCACTCCAGAGAGCTGCAGGGCTAAGGGAGAGCAGGCTGAGTGTGAACTGTGTAGCAGCACAGTGGCACTGGTGCTGAGCTCTGAGATGTGAAAGTGGAAGTCACTTCTGCTGTGGACAATGCAGAACCCAGCGCTTGTAGCTTACCTATTGCTGCCCAAGATTTAGCTCTGCACTTGGCATTTCACTTAGCATCTAACCCTGGCCAAACCAGGGTGCTTCTGGCCCTAACACATACCTAGGTGTGACATACAACTCAACCTCTTCAGAGTCTTCTTTATCCTGAAGACTAATTTTTTTTGTCATTTTAAATTATGTAATAATGCCAAGACTCTGCAGTAATGGATCCCCTAAAACACGCACACACTGTAATAATGATTCCCCTTTTATTATGTCTCTCTAGGATGCTTAAACTAATAATCTCTGGAAAGCTTTCCCTGCACCAGATGCAGCTCATGAATGGTTTTATTGTTGTTCCCCACACTACCAGCATCTAATCCATGAAGCCAGGAAAGACTGTCCAGAGAAGAAGCAAATCAGCACTGATCACTGAGGGACTGATTTCCAACAGAGTGGATAAACCCCTGCTATCTCTCTTAATGTTCCTCCTGGCCCAAGGCACACTGACGAACCACTGGCCTCCATCCAATCCGCTGCGAAAGGAAGTCAGAATCACAGTGAGGTGATTCAAGGGAATAGTCTCATCCATTGCACCCAGACTGCTTAATTTTATTGAAAAGTCCCACACCAGCTCCCACTGCCAAATCTCTCTCGCTGAGATATACATGAACTGAAGTTGAGTCTGATCACGTGTCAAGGACAACAGCAAATGTGTTTCAACTAAAATATCAGGAGCTGCTGGAAGCGGATTTAAGTCAATATTCTCCCTCCCAGTGCACTCATACGGAGAGCAGGTACCCTTTTTTTTCAGTGTTATCCTCTGTGGCAGGCATGATGATGCCAAAAGTTACCCTGGGAAGGAGGAGTCATGCAGACCAATTTGCCTTCGAAACAGGAACAGGTGATGGCTACAGCTTGAGAAAATACTGCCTCTGTTCTTCTAGCTGCTGGGGACTGAGCTGGTGCAGGACACCCTAGAAAGGAGTGATGGTGCTTGGTGTGGAAAGAGGCACTTTGTGACACTGCTGAAATGGGAGACACGTAAAAGTGGGCCCCATCAGCTCTTCCAATGTGTGTGGTAGCACTATGCAGAGAGAGGCATCCAAGGAGTCCACTTCCCCATTTTGGCCTTTGTTATGTGTGATTTGCAAAGTAGGGATTTCCAGGAAATTGCATACTAGACCACCTTCACCTTTGCATATGAAACAAGAACAAGCTTTTTGCAGCAGTTCAAAATGGATTTTTTTAAGTGCTACAGCAGGAGCTGTAACTCACTTCATTTTAATGAGTTCATGCCACGTTTTATGAGACCCTTTTTGAAACTTTCTTTTTTTCTTGAGTTTGGTTCTGGGTCTTCAGAAATTTTGTGTGTCTAATGATTTTCCTTTTGCTTTCTTTTTTTCTTCTCCACACCCCTTCCTCCCACCCCTCCCCGTTCAGCACATGAGAATCTGTCCAGATAAAGGATAATTTTGAAAATAAAAAATGGATGAATTTCATGAGTATATTGGGAAGAAGAAATTCCTCTGACCAATGTGGTTTGACTAAAAGGCAGATATTTTAGTGAAGCTGAAAGAGAGTTAGACACTTATGAATATAACAGCAACCATAGTCATCCTAGTAAGAAATAAATTATAAGGTCATCAGTCCTCAAGATATGAGGCCCTCCCAGAAGACTGTACCATTCTTAGCTCTCCTACCAAAATCACTACATAATAGAAGAGAAGAGAAGAGAAGAGAAATGATATGATATGATATGATATGATATGATATGATATGATATGATATGATATGATATGATATGATATGATATGATATGATATGATATGATATGATATGATATGATATGATGGACACAAAAACATATGGACTGAGGAATTCGAATAAAACTACATCCTTTATAAGGCACACCACTGCTTGACTTTTCTCATTGGGAAAATGCCATTTATCTCATGATAGTTGGAGAATTCCTACTGCAATCATGAAAGCAGGGCAAAACCCACACAAACTAGAAAAACAAGGTGGGCAGAACATTTTTAAGTTGCTCTAGCATATGTTAAGGAGTATGATGAGCCTTTCCATATTAAAACAGTGGGCTGTCAAAAAAATCTCAGAACATCCCTCCTGGAAGTTAACAGCTGCAGCCAAGGTAAGTTAGGCACACACAGAGGAACCTTACTAGGAGAAATGTTTGACTTGAACTTCCCACAGGCTCTCAGGACAGTTATTCCCATTATGCTTAAAAGTATAGATGTGTTTTTGTCCTCCCACAGGCACATCAACACTGCTGAAAATATTTGTTTAGCCTGGTTAATGATGACAATTTTTCCTGCCTAACCACTATGGACACATAGGTCTGCTTTGAAATTAACAGTTGTTGTTCTTTTGGACTTGGTAGTAGTAAGGGATAATTGGGGAAATGTGTTAAACTGGACCCTGTTATATTGAGTCTGTTATGATTGGTCTATTACAACTTTATGCCTCTGTTTTCCCCGGGACACTCCTAGCTGTGAATTTGAGCTCCAGAGAGCTCTGTTGATCACCTGACATCCAGTGATGGATTTTGCCCATTCTGGACAGCAAGGCACAGTGCTGCTTTTATTTTATTTGCAGCTAACCTTCCTAAAACAACAGCCTGTCCAGTTTTAGGGGGGGACTACAGCTAGTGTACGAACAGGATGACACGACAGCGAGAGGCCAAAGGGACAGCCTGCTCTGCACAAGTTCATTGGGGGTGGTAAACATGAGAGAGGGAGAGAAGTTATTAAAGCTACAGAACAATGTTGGCACAAGAACAAATAGGTCTAAATAGGCCATGAATAAATGTAAGCTGGAAATTAGAAGAATATTTCTAACCCTCAGCACAGTGAGGCTTGGGAACATCCTTCCCGTTGGGAGCAAGAAACCTAACTGGGTTTAAGATGGAACTTGATAAATTTATGAAAAGGATTATATGTTGTGGTTGCTTAAGACAGCAGGAGACTGGACACAATGACGCAGGATGCCTTTTCCAAGCCTATGTTCTTCACAGCAAAAACAACAATTACTCTTTCATATGTGTGTTTTTCAGGGCCTTCTTTTCCCATCTAGGGCTGCGCTTCTATTCATAACTGCGTTGAAGAAATTTAGGTTGAAACATCGACTCAACCTGGCAGCTTTCTTACCCCAGACAGGGGTGCTGCTTTGTGACCATGTTGAAACTCATTCTGGGAATCAAACCCAGCCATGATAGTTTTGAAATGATATTATTTGCTGCAACTGGAAAACGATAGAGCTGTAATTTTTACTGTGCTCTTACCAATGCAGAGACTGCTAGGCAAATTTGGCATGACTTGTTGTTTCTCATCAAGAAAAGCCTAAGACTGGAATAAGAAGGAGATTCCCAATCAGGGTGAAGGCGCATTGGCCAAACTGTTTTGGTTGGTTTAAACAGCTTATCGCACACTGTATACCTGGAGGATCTGACAAAAATAATTGTTCGTGCTCATAAATTGGAAATGTTACCTAGCATTCTTAAAGACTTCTGTATGAACAAACTGTAATTCAAGAGCAATATTCCACATTAGGATTTCTGTATAAAATATAAGACAAGCTCATCATAACATTTTTGCAATAGAAAACAGTGGCGACATTGTTCCAATATCTCTTCTTTTGTTTCAGGAAATGCAGTTATCACATTGTTTTCTTGCTCAGACACGGGTTAGCGACTGCAAAGACATTTCCTTAATCAAACTTCCGCCAAATTATGGCTACGTTCAATGCAGTCAAAGTCACATGACCTGAATGTCAGGAATTACATGACAACATGTTCCTATAAGCTCTTGAGCTCTTGGGTACAGCTTCGGTTCACAAAGAAGGAAGATAATCACTCCTTAGAGGAACTTCTAATTACAATGGAATTACAATTTGTTATTGCCTGGACAAACTACTTACAATTCCAAGAGTCACTTCAGTCTCTTTAGGCAAGAGCTGTTCTTCTGCACTCTTAGAGCATCCAGCACCATTGTTTTCTTCAGATATATTTCCATAGCAGGATAGCTTGCCCATCTTAGCCTCCTGCTCTGGACAAGAATGAGGAAATATTTTCAACAACAGCAGAGGTGTCTCTGTTTCTGGTGACTTCCCCTGTGAGTAACGTAGAACAGCAAGTCCATGTCACATACGATGCCTTATTAATGGCATTAGAAACTGGAGATGATTGCAGCACGCTGAGCTGTGTTTGGCATTGGCTGCTCAGCTAGCATTTGCAATCTCTGTTTTGTCAGTAAAAGCCTCACAAAAAATTCGGAAGGTGATTGGTCTTACTTCTTCAGTCTGCCAGTTGTGCCATTCATAAATCAGGGATAATTATATTTACTTCACTTGTAAAGTACTTTAAGGTGCGGAAAATGAAAAGCAGCAAATAAAAGAGGTTGTGATTAGTTGTTGCTTTGTGTTATAAATACAAGTGGTTGTTTCAGAGCTGCATTAGCTTGAATCTGGAGTTCTGTAGAACTTTATTAAATCAAGAAGGCAGATAATCATTTTACAAACACTATCTTGTACAAGTCTATGCTCCCTCTTTGCACAGATGTATTCCAGATGCTTCTCCAAAAGAACTACATTATGCTTTATCTCACAGAACCAGTGTTCAAAAAGCCAAGGAAGAAATATCTTCCAAGTATTAAGGGACAAGAAATTAAAGATATTTGTTGGACAGTGGCAGTCTACAGGGACCAGTTCCAAAGGAAGTGTCTCAAAACGTAATGGACTGCACCAGACCTCTGAGCAGTTTCTGTCTGGAAGTGCAGCCATAAGCAGCAGTGATGATAGCCAGAAAAAAAAAAAATGTTCAAACGTTGCAAATTGGTTTGTGCATAAGGAAATAATTCACCAAAGAATCTTCCTATCAGGAATGCAGATTTTAGACCAGGGATGAATGTAAGTTGCCATATATGATATATAGCAGTGGAGTATAAGCAGTAGTTGGGTAGACTGATTTCCACACCAAAGTTCAAAGTATTTTCTCATGATGTTCAGAAACAATCACTTAACAGCCCCAGGCACTGAGAAAACCTTTCTTATTGACTCAGTGGTGATGTCTCATTTCCTTGCTGCAAGGTGGGTAATAAGATCTGCATGTTTCAAAACTATTTTTCTATAAATTCAGTTACTGTTTACTATATTTATGTATGGCTGGGTTTCTTTTTGCAGGCTGTCTTACAGTTATGAAGTTCATCAGTAAGGAAGATACTCACAGGCCACAAAAATGCCAGAAATTGTATGATGAGATATAACATTAGTGGTTTCAGTAGGATGATGCAGTCTTACCAGCTGACACTAATGCCTTCATCGGCCTTTACACTGTTAAAAACCATACTGATGCGGGAGGAACAGGTGATTTACCATGGCATATTGGCTCAGTGATGCGTCAAGTGCAGGGTGGGCACGCTGATGGAGGCACAATAATACCTTCGTTATTTTGAAGATGAGTATGATGCTGCTTTTATTGGAGTCAAAGGTGAAATACCATGTGACAGCCAAACTATAATTCACCCTGCAAACTGTGTGATGTCAGAGTGGGATCTGAGCAGTGTCAAAATTATCCAGCTGGCTTTTTTAAAAATCCAGAAATATCATTTAACTCTCTGACCTCCAGCAGCAATAAATTACAGAGGCAGGAGGAAGAAGTGGGCATATTTTGTTTGTTACGTTTCCATTTGAGGTCATTGTCAGGTTGGTATGTTTGTGGCAGAAGACTTAAAAAGCAGAATGTGCATCCATATAAAACAAGTAAAGGGATGTGTGCAAACTACTGTTCATCGCATGTTGGCTGTTGGTTTTGTAAAGAAATCTCTTTCGCAATTTTAAAGCAAACAAATTTCTATACAGTTTAGAACTGTAACCTGATGGAAGGGAAAGATTAAAACAGTGTGATACAGACAACTGTTTGGATAAGATTTATCAGCTTTTGCAATTTATATGACATTATCAGGCAGTCATTAACTGGAGGCTTTTGCCTTTAAATGCCACCTATGGCTTGAAGAAAGTATTAAACTGGTCTAATAAGGTGGATTTGATATTATATAAAAGGTTCTTTTAATATTTTACTTTATTCATCAGCACCCTGCATTTATTGGTAAAGCTGTTGCCTGGTGCCAGATCTCAGCTGCAGATTTCTTGAGGTGATACTGTTGCTTGTTTTCAAAACAAGTGAACAGACAGAAAAACAAATGCTTTTCCTGTACTTTGAACTCTGTTAACCCTCCCCCCTCCCCTAAATTTCACAGTAGCATCATTTCTATCTGTGTGTCTGCTAAGCAGAAGCAACTTAGTTTGTAATACAACTTAACAGTTGTCACTTGGCTGATAATTTGCATTCTTAATGTTTCAACTTGCAGCCATCATCATTGAGCTGGCCCTTCAGAATGACGTGATTTGAAGTATTTAACCTCTTGGATCAAGGGGACCGAAGCACTGAATTTAAAACAGTTAAAAGAAGCTTTGCTAGGATTAGGCAGAATGGAGTGCACACTACTGAATTATTGGCATTGAGCACCAGCTTCCTCCCCTTACAGAGACGCACTGCGAATGACTTTCTCAGCTGAAAGTGTTGTTCTGTGCATGTAGCACATAGCACACATCCCCAAGGAGACATGCTGAATAGGATTCACTTTTACTTTTACAGTCAGATTTGCTCAGTATAGATTGGGAAGCTGCTTCCAGCCTCAGAGCCATGGAACAGTGGGGGAATGCGTTGACCGGAGCAGAGGAGCATCAGAGCAAGACAAAACCTTTCTGATTGGCTAACGTTTCATAGTGTCTCCTTTCCAAAATCCATTACAATTTCAGAGTATCATTATGTTTAGAAATAATTTTCATGACTCTCTTATTAAAGGTAAAATATTATGGTTGAGATAGTCATATAGAGGATACATTTAAATACCCAGTAAGCTACTTAGGACGTGAAACACTGTACATTGGCAGTAAATGAAATATTCAGGGTTCTCATTTTTTAATTTTTTTAAAGCCTCAGATTGGAAAGACATTTGAGCAACATCCTAACAAAGACTCAAGAATTACTTTAACCTTGGCAGAACAGTGTCAGTTGGCATTAGGCTTTATCATGGCCATAACCTGATGCAGAGGGAGTCACCTTGCCCGTGCCCGTTATGGAAGGCACTGCCTGCCCTCCCGAGCAGTTTGGGATTGTTCCCCTGCAGAGAGTGCAGGTCCCGGGCCAGGTGAAGCCGAGGGCAGCAGCGCAGCCAGGCAGCAGCAGGCACCTGGCAGCACGGCGATGATGTCAGGGAAGGCTGCACCTCTGCTGTACATTCAAATCAGAAAAAGGTATTACAGGAGTGGGAGGGGAGTGGGCCCAGGGTTCTCCCTCTTCGCTGAGGAGTCTGCTTGTAGCAGGTGGAAGAATCGCTGGATAAATCTTTCAACACCAGTGGGATTTCCCCATGCTGTAAGAATGTTTGAAGGTCACCCTGAGAAATCCAGAGAGCTGCCAGATGGAGAGGTTCCTGAGAGATCTTTCCCTTTGATGAAGTTTCCTGCTCGTGAGCAGTGTTTTCCCTAGGAGGTAATTTCTCCAAACTCCCTGTCCAGCCTCTGGCTCTTGGCAGGGGTGGAAGAAGCGAGTGCAGTTTTTTTGAAGCTTAATGTAATTAATTACTCCCTGAATACATCTACAGGTACTATCTATCTTCTCTGTTTCTAAGTGACTGCTCAACAAGACCCAGAATGCTTGGAGACAAGTTTCAATAATCTACTTCAAGAATGACACTAAAAAGTATTTATTAATACTCAAATTACATGTTTCAGCTCAAATTATGCATTTAATCATCATAGAATGTGAGAAACCTCTCACTAACCTGTGTGCCAGGTCTCCTAGATGTGACTCCACTGTTCTATAGAGTAGACAGGAGCAGAGGAAACTGGACTGGTTTTACCTGGGGAAATCTGTCAAGGTTTTGTCCCAGGACAGCATCCAGCAAAGGCACCAGAAGGTCTACAGCCACTGGGGGAGTGTGCTCCTCTGCTGAAGCTTCTCTCAGCTGCAAGTCTAGCCTGTCTAGTCTGCAATTTCATATGTACTAATCCTTCAACCTCTGATATGTTTTGCTTGAGCGTTTGCTATACATAAAGTGGGCTTGTTTTTATACTGCATTATTCATATGCGTTAACTGGCCCAGTTTAGAACTTGTCTTATCCCAGTATGGAAAAGAACAAAAAGTTTCAGTGAGTTATTTGATGTCATTCATTAAAACAGTGGAAAAATATGTCAGACTGAATTCTTCAGTTCAGCACTACTTTTTCTAAACCTACTCATCATGAGACTTGGACAGATTACAGCCTGGACGTGGTTCTCCCTCTATGTCTCCTTCTAATTTCATGGTATAGAAATAGCTATTGCAAACAAACAAGTGGAGCAATAGCCCTCAGTATGCTTTTTCAGAAAAAAAAACAGTAAGTAAGTGTCCTCTTTGTCACAAGACTTTCACCGAATAAGAAGAAGCCTTAAGAAAGTCTTCTTTTGACAAAGTAATGCTAAGTCACAGCAGAGAGGAAACTGGATGGTATTTGAACATCCTTTGCACTCAGCTACTTTTAAAAAACTTAACCTGAAATGTCGAAAAGTTTTCTGAATTTCCTCTTGCTGTACTCATACACAAGGATGTCCAAAAGCTGATCTCATGACTTCTTTGCATATGTTACTAACATCCAAACAAGAGACATCATGCAGTGTAGTGGTGGGATAAAGATCTACTTTCTTTTAATTTAACAGCTCTTGGAAAGGTCTCGGACAGGGTAGAACTGATCAGTCAGAACTGATCTTGTCAGGATTTAAGACAATGGATCCACAGTCTTAACAATTCTGGTCATGTCTTGATGCTGGTGAAGGAAATCTACCTCTGTGGTAAGTTACACTCACATAACATAGTGTCCAATTGCTAGTCTGAGTCCTCCTTTGCATCTCTGAGGGCTTGTTAATGCCTCATGATGCCTCTCTTAATGCCTCATAAACCAATTTCCCAGTAAAATCATCAAGGAGAACAAGAGACAGAGGGAAAAGTTCCAGACAAGGTGACATAATTACTTTCTCTTCAGAGTGAGCTTTAATAGAGCTGCAGAGTCATGGGTATTATTTAAAATTTGTTATAAGAGTTCACACTGTCAACAAAAGGAGAGGAAAAATATTATTCGTGAGCTTTCATATTCTAAAATAAAGGAAGCTAATAAAATAGCTGACAAGATGGTAAAACCCTATTGGCTTTTTTGATAGATCACCAAGAACTTGCTGAAACACCAATTGATAGACATTACATAAAATCTAAAATCATCAAATAAGTGATGAGCAAGTTGAGAATCTATAAAACTGAAATCAGCAGAAAAGACCTATTGACTTAAGTGGAAGGCTTTTAAACAGCAACTTGTCACAATCATAATATAAAACCTAATCATGAAATAACAAGACCTCTTACATTTTATTGCTCCTGTATTTCTGCCTCCTTCACCAATCCACAAATGTGACAACAGAATAATTTATATTCCTCAAGCAGTCCTCCTTGATAATGGAGTTGATGTAAGTTTCCAAACTGGTCCCCATGACATAATGATGAATTCTATAATTTTTATTCTTCATCCCGCAATCATTCCTCTGCTCTCTAACAGAGGTATAATCCACTCAACTCCAACTGCCGCAAATGCAGATTTCACACTGAAGAGGTGGAAGTAGTAACTGACAGGAGGAGGAATGCCTCCACATACTGTAAAATAAATTATTAAGAGTCTTTTAGTATTGGTGGGAGAAATAAGTCAAGTGATGCATTTTACTATGTCTAAATGACTTCCTACTTTCTTTTTATGAGCAACTCTTAGGGACATCTGCTGGCTTTTTTAAGCAGACAATGGTTGGCAGCCTGCTGACTACTTTTTGGGTTGCAACAGAGAGGAGACTGGTCTCTCAGAAGGCAGAGGACTCACTGTGGGACAAACACAAAGCTTTATAAAGTTTTAAGAAGTAGCTTCTGTAGACTGCCCCATCTGGCTCAGGAAAAGGTGAGAGCTACAGTCCAGAATGCAATGAGGATAGGCTGAGGACGCTCAGATAAACATCTCCAGGGACTCATGCGGGTGACTGGTTGATCCCACTGTACTTGTAGGCAGAATGAAGCATGGCAGCCTCAGGGTCCTCACTGGGACCAGGTGACTCTGCTTGTAGAGGCTGGGAAGGGCTCCCCACTTGGGTTGCTAAAGCTGCGGCTAGAGCTTCTGGCTACTGAACCTACACCTTTAGGTTGGAAATGGTCTGAGTTCTATCAGAGCCTTGCAGCCTAACTGTTTTCAAACTGCTTCTTTGCGTGGATTTATTATGCAATAGTCCAGGACTATGTCCAAAGTTTCCCAGAGGTTTGGTCAGCATCAAACATGCCATTGTAAGCTTCCCTCAGAAGGGCCTGAAATCCCCCTGCCTGGCGTGGAGGGGAGAAAACTCCTGTGCTGCAATTTTGAGAAGTGGGACAATTATTACAATGCACTAAAATGTTCTTTACCTGAAAAGGAAGAAAGACAGAGAAACATTCACGTATTATGCTGCCATATAACCACCAAAACTAGGTCTTTTTCCACACTCTAATACAAGGCAAGCTCTCGTGCAACCTGACTGTTGTTTTGTGAAGACCACCTGCACGTTTCAGGAGCATAAGAACCTGTAATAAAGTGCATGGAATTCAGTCCTTGCCCTTGCAAGGAGGCAAGAGATCCCTTTCCATTGAGTGCCTCTCAAGAAGAAGAAGGAAGAGGCCACACCTGAATGTCTCCCTCGAGAAGAACAGAAAACGTTATAAAAATACTGGAAACACACATTTCCATTTTTCCTGCAGTATCAAGGCAAAAGAATTAGGTTTTTTTGTATTATTATTTTTCTTGGTATGTTGAGTGAATCTTAGTCCAAGGAAAAACGTGATATAAAGTGGTTTTAAAATTACTCCTGTGTATTGTTATTGTTACTATTTCTAACATTCCTAGCAGGTCCACAAAGTTACTCAGAGCAGCTGCCTCTTGTTTAATAACAAGATCAAGAGAAGTAGATGATTTTCCAAATACATATGAACGTCTGTATTTCTATAATTTCCAAACATCCTAATGGCATTTAAATGTAATCATATAAGAAAAGTTTATTTTTAGTCTTTCAGGCCTGAAAATGCAGTATCTCATGTTTTAATAGCACAAAACTGTTCGTAATCTTACAAAATATTGAAAGGTGCTGCTGCCAAAAGAAAAGAAAACAAAACTAGTTTAAAATCATTATGAACCATTTTTACATTTGGGAGAAAAGTACCTAACTTTCAGGTTGAAGAAATTGTAGAGGATTAAGTCTCTTAGAGAGTGTTACAAAACAAAAAGGGCATGGATATCTCAGCTATCTGCTTACTAGCTCTGTTTTTTTACTGAGGTGGAAGGATGGACAGGCACACACACACATCCACACTTTTTTGTGGATTTATTTTATTGTAGTTGTAGTGTTGTAAAACCTGTGGAGGGAGGGTAGATAAATCTGAAGTTAATTATGCTGTTACATCCACATACAGAGCACAAATCTACTTTTATTTTGAGTAACTGCCTGCAGAGAGTTGTGGTATTTTAGTTATTCTGGTTTTGTTAAATCTGTTGGGAAGACAAGTTGTCTTGTGAGCCATACTTTGCGCTTTTCTCAGGTAGACAGCTGTGACGGAGAATTTTATTTGCCACTGCTATGCCTTGCGCTGTAATTCTCTTCATGACAACAGAGCACAAAATGATTGATGTAAATTAATGAAGTGGTATTTTATGACCGTATTTAATGTCCTCCACCCACATGCACAGGAGGCTGCTCAAGAAAAAGCAAAAGAAGAATAAGGTCACTTTACCTTAGCTAGATAATTTGAAACTAAATATATATTAATAAACCTATGAGCTTGTAAATCTAGTAACTCCCTAGCAGAAAGAGGTGTCCTATTACCATTCCCGTTCAAAGAAGGGTAAAGTTTGTGTTCCTGCTATACTAACCAGACATTGCAATGATGCCTGGGAGAGCTGGCCATTCGCATATCTCCTGTGTATCTGTTTATAAAGTCACTTTAAAGAAGCCAGGAGAGTCTCCACTTAAGAAAGTCCTCTCAAAAATAAGTTAATAGTAAGAAATCTTCACAATTACTCTTCATGTCACAATTTAACTTGTTGCACCTTGGGCGTAAGACAGGTACGGACTTGGTAAATTTGTGCACTCAGTAGTGCACTTCCACCCCACGTGTAAACCAGTTGTTGATCTGGATTTTCCATTTATTATCAGAAACGGACCATCTGGGACTATTCTTTGTCGCTGCATTTTCTGCATTTCAGATGTTCTTGTTTTCCTTCATTTACTCCTGTCGTTTCACCTCATCTTCTACTTGCACAGCCAGTGAGATAATCATTTACACACATGATCTTTTATCCTTGCAGTCATAGTGAATCAGTATGCTCTTCTACTCATGCTCAGCTGCATTGAATCAGTCAGTCAGTCAGTTTACATCACGTTCCTGTGGGTAGCCAGGCATATTTACTTCCAGACTTACTCTCGGTTGTATTTCCTGACCTGTTCACTTGCACTCATTCATTACCGTTAACCCCTAAGCAGTAGAATTAGCTCAAGAGGACTTTGATTCATAGAATTTCACCAAACTCTCTTTGTCAGTTATATTTCTCAGGCTTTCTTTAACTATGGGTTGCTTTATATTTATTTCTTTAAAGGAAACTAACAAAGGGATTGTGTTTTGTGAATGCCTCGTGTTCATAAATTGGGCATCTTAATGAGACCACATGATTTGTCTTTTAGTGGCTATATCTAGATCTGCATTAGCTTTCCAGCCAGCACAGCTGGGACCAGACTGATTGCAGCTCTGAGGATGGGATGCAATATGATTATATATTCACATACACATGTACATAATTAATGGTGTCCAAATAAGAACTCTTGTTCTTTTCCTTTATTCCTCATAGATAGATAAGATAGCCAAGCTTTGTCCACAGAGAAAATACACCTGATTCGGTCAGCTGATATAGTTGGAAAACGCCTGTCCCTTTCGGAGCTGCCAAAGGCCATTTGACTTTCCTTCAAGTTGCCACTTCTTCCCATGCTTTTCTCTGTAAATTTCTTAGTAATCATAGGTGGGCTTGTATGAGAAAACATGATTATTCATCTAGTGAATAGCAACCCAAAGAGAAAAGTGTACATGTAGTTTTGTGAAGTATGTAAATATTCTAAGCAGACCATTTTTACCTATTTTCTTCCATGCACAAAAAAAGTCTGTTTTATGAGTGATACCATAGGGAATATTTCAAAACAGGAATGAATTCTTTAGTTCACTGCTCTGCTCCAACAATAACAGCTATATGAGAAACCCATCAGCAATTATCTTTGCAAAACTCTACCACAAGGTATTCTCAGCAGTGTTAATGAGTGCACATTTCTCTTTTACACAAGAGCTCTATCTGATATTGCAAATCAGTTGAAAATATGAAACTTTGATTATGGATATCAGAGATAGCACCATATTAGCAGCAGCGGCTGCTGATACAAGGCAACTGATGTAGTAAGAGAACCTCTGACATTTTTTTCTGCCTTGCTCTTTGTTCATCTATCTTGTCTGAACAAATGCTGTGATCGCATCCATTTGCTGTCACTTGGCAACCTTCATTTCGCTTCTATAATCCATGATTGGTATTCTGTGACTTAATTTTGTCCACTGCATGTCCTGTTTTTGAGCTATCTGTCCTGCTTAGGTGCAATTTCATTTTCATGTATCATTGATTAATAATTTCCTAGATGGATGTTTGTTATAAAACCATTCATTGATCTTCCTGACTTGCAGTGAAATATTTAACACCTTATATATTTCTCTGTGCTAAAAAAAAACATTCTGTTGAGACATTTTATTTCTGCTCTATACATCATTGTTAGCAGGACGCATTTTTTAAATACTTGAAGAGAGAGATGAGCTGCTTCTTCAGAAAGTTACAGGATTTATGAGACACTACAACTGAACTTTGTTCTCTAATCTCCCTTCTCTCAGGACCTGTGCTTTGAATATCCATATTATATTTATCCCTGTTTTTTCTGGAGTTTCTCGTTCCACAGAAACCAACTTTTCTGATGGGATGTATCTACATTCTCTGCATTTGCTTTATGCTCAGACTTTCATTTTCTCGCACAAACATGAACCTCCCATTATTGTCTCCTTAGATATAAACTTAGTGGGATCTGTAAATGTCAAGTGCTTGACCATTGTCATGCTTTCAGACCACTTATGGAAAGGCTCTTTCAGGCAGGCTGCGACCAATGCAGGTGACGTCAATACAGCTCACAAGCTCACGTTTCTACTTACACTAGCTTGAAGATTCCTGCCTTCTTCTGCTGTCATTATTGGGATAGTTCTGGCTTAATATGGTGCCAGGAACTTTCTAACCCCAAACCAAGATACTTCAAGTGGAAGTGATGAACACAAATCCAGGGAATTGCACTCAGTACATAGGCAGAGGAGCTGCAGTTAAACAGTGTGCTACCAGTCAACATGGGTAAACCTGACCCTGACTGCCTCTTCATAAAATATAGGAGGCAAATTGCAAGGACTTTTGCTACATTCTGTCACCCTTTGAGGTGGCAATGTAAGAAGTGAGCATCTTTTGTGTGCTAATCTCCTGAGAGGAGCTGAAAGGGGAAAGCTGAATGAGGGACTTTTCACATAGCCTTTCTTCTCACTGTCACACACACTACCATAGTTGTCATCATGGTGGTAAATCAAAAAAATTGTGTATAGGCAATGCCTGATCATCCTGTAATTCCCATTCTCAAAATTCTCTCCAACTGCAAAGAGATAATGGGCTTGTGACATACAGCTAATTCCAAGGGTATCACTGAATCCATCATCAGGTAATTCCAAAGGTTTCCTACTAGTCAGGACCATGATTTATGTAGTTGAATTTAGTGGTTTTTTACCCTTTTAATATAAAACTTCCTATTTACTTTTCATGTTCTTCCATTCAAAAAACGTTCAAAAGAAGGGTAATCCTTAAGTGTGACCTGACACTGAAGAATAAAGTCTAATTCAAACTCTAAAGCAGTGATTTACCATTTATTCAATAGGTAAATAATGCTTTTCTTAAGTAGCAGTAACTGCTCTTCTGCCCTTGGAGAAGCAGAAACTCAAGACTTTCACCGTTCAACTTCTCCCAGAAGTGGGAGAAGCCCCACTCCCTCCATACCCTAAGAAACAAAACTGTAGCTCTCTACATTTTGTAATAGTTTTGGTTCAATGGTAAGAAAATCTCTCCTATGTGAACCTCTGTGCAACACCGCAATATAGATAGTTATGCTCTAGATGGCAATAACAGTGATAGGAGTTGTGATTAATATACACTGTAATCAACATAATAGAGACATAGTCAGGTCAGTAAGACAACCTTGATGATGATGAACGGTTAACAGGAAGATTTTCTCAGCTCCAAAATCATGGATTGAATATCCAGGCAACAGAATTTCATCTACCTTGTTCTAAAATGGTTGTTGTTCGGGGCAAAGAACCCAATTTGGCCTCCTGTATGTTATAATTTTCTTCATTCTCCTGCCTTGTGTACTGCTCAGTGCAAGGACTTGCTGCTCCTCTTTGCACTGTAAAATCCCAAACATGCTCCTGGATCTTGAAATAAATATTAAAAAGCAGTCCTGAAAATAGAGTAATACATCTGCTTTCAAAACAAGGATTTTCATGCTTTGCATAGCACTGACTTCCACATCTTTCTTGAAGTATTCCTTGTGAATTTAGTTGCTTTTGATAATTAAATTGCAGGAAAAGGAAAGAGTATTCATCTGGCTACTGTGCAAATGGAAGCTGATGAAATAAATATAGTCTTTCTCCTGTGCACATATCTCTTCACAACATTTATCTTAACAGTTTATGTGCAATTGCTGTCCTTCTGTCCTGTGATAAACTAACATTGAATAATTGCAGTGCAAGGTCAAAAATCAATTAATGGGAAATTACTGTTATTTGTTTAAAAAGCTCGAGTAATATTTTATATCACCAATCTTTTAGGTATCAGGTCAAACGGGATAATCAGCAACCAGTTTCCTCTGCAATCCTCACTCAAATTTGCCCTTAGCTGGAGTGATAGAAAAGTCTCATATACCTACTTACGATCAATTGCAAAGGTGTGAGGGGTTTAGGGAAATTGCAAAAGTTATTGACATCTACCACTGCTTTGCTACTGATATGTCTTACTATACCTGGATAGCATTGATTTTAAGTAGTGGAGAACTATATTGTGTGCCCCTCAATAAACCCATCTAGTTTTCCTGCTTATTCAGAAGGCTGAAATGTCTCAGGTGAAACACTCTGTTACACCATCATTTGGGATCCAGATTTTTCCAGCTGAACCCTAGGTTTTCCAAATAGTCCTTGTCTATCAGCAGGGAAACATCTCAATTTTTTTATGTTTCCTCTTTCTCAACAACAATTGTGGATTTTTTTCCAAATTTTCCTCACTTCCTGTAATAATCAAGTTTGTAAAGCAATTATTATTAATGCCAGAAGCAAAGAACCACATCTTTAACTGTAAAATATGATCTCAGTAAATTCATGAGACCTGTATTGAAAAAGTAATGAGAATTTTTCTAAGTCAGTGTTTTGACATAAAAAAAGATTTTAAACTAATCCAAAGCTTTTTGAGAAAATGTAAAAAGTGGCACTTTCTACAAACAACTAATTTCAAATAAAATATGTTTATTTAAAAAAAATAATAAGCACAACTACACTCAGCTTACAAACTATTCACAGAAAAATTAAAAGATTATTACAGATTTGGGTACATGTATTTAATCTTCTCACTTATAACCACCCTCTGTAAAAAATAAAAATCTGCAATAGGCCATGGGTGTGCCAGTGCTCCAGTTTGCAGTGTTCATAGAATCATAGAATTGCCTGGATGGAAAAGACCTCTAAGATAACCCAGTCCAGCTGTACCTGTCCCCTTACTAAACCCTGTCCCTAAGAAACTCATCTTCCTGCCTTTTAAACACCTCCAGGGATGGTGACTCCACCACCTCCCTGGGCAGCTGTGCCAGGGCATGACCACCCTTTCGGTGAAAAAATTTTTCCTGAAGTCCAGTCTAAACTCCCCTGGAGCAACTTGAGGCCATTTCCTCTTGTCCTGTCACCTGTCATTTGGTAGACGATCCCAGCACCCACCTCACCACAACCTCCTTTCAGGCAATTGTAGACAGTGATGAGGGCTCCCCTCAGCCTCCTCTTCTCCAGGATGAAAACCCCAGTCCCCTCAACCACTCCTCGTAGCCCTTGTTCTCCAGCCCCTTCCCCAGCCTACTTCCCTTCTCTGGATGTCCTCCAGCCCCTCGATGTCCTTCTTGTAGCAAGGGGCCCAGAATTGACCCCAGTACTTGAAGTGTGGCCTCACCAGTGCCGAGTGCAGGGGCACAATCACATCACTGGTCCTGCTGGCCACGCTGTGTCTAACACAGGCCAAGTTGCCACTTGCCCTCTGTGTTGTGGTGGTGCAGCCAAGCCAACCATACTGGATTTTGGAGCAGTACCAGGAATGGAACCGCAGCAGGATGCAGTTCAACAGAGCAAGTTGCCCAAGGCTAAGCTCCATAATGCCATGACTGGAAGGTTTCCTGGACCCAAGTGGTGTGTCACCAGTCAGTTTGGCTCTTTCTGCACTAGTTTCCAGTGGGATAAAAGGGGGTGAAATCTCCCTGTGCATCCTCTGGGGCAGAAGCAGCTGCCTTGGCAGCAGCCATGAAAATCTGATAGATTTTTTGCTAGATACCAGCACAAGGATTTTAAACAACACTGATTCTGGTGACAAGTAATATTAAAAGAAAAAAAGACTCTGAGTAGTAATTTTAATGTCAGTAAGCATTTTGAATTTGACTTCTTCCACATCACGTCCTCTTGCTCTTATCATCATACCTGTAAAGCTCAAAAGTAGAGAACCTGGCCCTGCCTTTCAAATGATACAGTGTCCAGCAAAAGACTGTCGCTGCAGGCAGTTGCAGTTGAAGGTCTCAGGTGTGGTGTTTTGATGCCATACACTTCCCATCTTTGCATGACCAGGAGGACTGCAAGGAATAGTGCCAGACAGCAGGAGAGACATCATCCGGGCTGCGTGCACACAGAGGCTTAGGTTCATAAACAGCATCTTTCCAATCTGATGATACCATCATGCCCCACGTCTTTGTCTTGAACAATATTTTGTCTCCAATGATAGCAAACATGAATCTTAAAAATACTCTAAGTCCACTCAGGCTGAAAACATATGTGACAATCCTCCACACTTTACTGCCAACAAGTTTTCCAGTGAAAGTAGTGCCAAACGAATTTCCAAGATGGTCCACTTCTGTTGTGTGTTTGCAGTATATCAGGGCACAGTACAGAAAATCACTTGCTGAGTACCTCACAAGGTGTCACTCTTGATTTTGAGCCCCTTGTACTCTCCTGTCCTCCTTCTCTCTTCCATAGAGCCAAGGTGAAGAGAGAAGAATCAGGCAGTCATAGGGAACCTGCTTGATATGAACCCCAAGAGCAACCTCAGCATCAGAAGCTGAAATAGAAAATTCAAAGTGGGCAAAATGTTGTCTATGTGGTACATGGACTTTTTCCATGTGATTCTTGGGAAAATGTGGTGGTGGCACTTCAGGAAGTTCCTGTAGTTATGCTGAATTGCTCACTGACTCTTACTCACTGACTTGGTGTACATTTTTGTTGTTTAAATGCAGTTTGAAGTTATGGATTCAATCACTGATGATGATACAACTTTTAATAAACAGTTGCTGTTCTCTAAATAAATAAATAAATCATACAGCGCTTTGCTGCACTGTATCAATATGAGGCTGCCTCATCTAGGTGCACAGAGAGGTGGTTTCAACCTGATTCAAAACACAGATAAATGCTTAAGATATCCAAATGCATTGGGGCTCAGAGGGGTGTCCTGGATCAGTAAGTTCAGAGTACTGTCTGGAGAACCATGCCCTCTGAAATAACAGCTCGGCTCAAAGCTGGAACATCTTCCTGACCTCTCTGCAGCTGACGTTGTAATGCTCTAGAACCTGGCACAGGAATGCTGCCCCATTTACTCATTCCTTTCTCTTTATTAAAAAAATAATAATCTATTTTCCCATTTTCTTTCTCTTTTAACAGGGCAGCAGGAGAAAAAGCGTATAGAGTGGTGAAAAGGAAGAGCAACAAAAACTTTTGTGATTGGTGCTACTGGGGAATTCTCACTCAGGAATGCCCAAGAATGTGAATTAGACACAAAAACTCAAATTTCTTTCTTATCATATTTTCAGTTTTCTAAACTGTACTTTATTTTTATAAGTACTGAATAAAATTAACAAATTTCTCTGATAATGTAATTACTTATGGTCTCTTGTATTGTCATATGTTAAATTAACTGAGAATATGTAATTGCTGTCATTAATACCTCCTGTCTCCCTAAATGAAGCAGAAAGTAGAGGCACAAACTTATCCACTGTGTCTCCGTGGAAGTGTCTGAACTTGACAGATGGGTTGGGTCCCAGCTCCAGGGATACCCTAGATACTCCCTCAAACCCACTGGGTCTCACTATTTTTGCTTTACTAAAACTGCAAAGATCCTAATGCCTTTAGAGAGGCCCCAATGCCAGTGGTGTGTTGCAAAGGGTGCTGCACCTGGTAGCCAAGTCACAGGGTGTCAAATAGGGTGATTTTCTGCCTGTAATAATATCTTTGAGTAAAGCAGAGCAGAATTAAACCTGTGCTGCCTTTCCTTAGAGAATACATTTTCTGTGCACCAGGCTACAGAGGGAGGTACAATAAGACCTTTTAACATGAATACCAAATAAAATAATGGACTTACTGAGGACGTATTTTGAGTAATCTAACAGGTTAAATGATACAAGAATGAACCCACTTAAACACCTGAAGAATAATTCTGCATTGCAAACATATAAATTTCACATACCAGCAGGGAACTACAATGAATATTAGTCTTGTGCAACTTGCTTATGAGTGTAAAATGGGTTTCTACTGTACTTCAGCTTTAAAAACATTTTTCCATGTTTGCTAGCACAAAGCCCCAGCAGGCAAGCACTTGGCTAGCTAGTGAAGAACTCTGCCCCAGTTTTCCATAGTGCTTTCATGAAGGGATTTGTAACAACCAGTGGTTACTGCAACAGAAAGGCTAAAACGTTGTACTGTGGCACTTCTGAAACAAACACAAAAGTTCAATCACCTCAGCTCTTACAGGCTAATGATGTGCTATATACAGTGGCATATTGCTAGCGAGGCATAATCCATACTCAAAGCACCCATTCATTAAGACTTATAATTTCTTTTCTATATACTCCACTCTTCATGTTAAAACTATGGATTTCAGAAGCTTTGGTTGGTGACTCAGTCTCGCCGTGCTAAGGACCAGCAACCTGCAGGGTTCAATTCACTGAGAGCTCTACCAAGAGTTCCCCGCACGTGGACTGCTCAGTTCCCTGCATCTCTCAGCCTTTTTGTGCAGAACAGCTTTGTCTAAGCAGCTGTGATGCATCCAGGAAGGTCAAAGGGCTCATCAGCTTATCAACAAAATGTGAAGCCTGCGGCCTGGAAAACAAGCAGCAAGCTGCAGCCAACACAAGGCCAGGCTACAGTACTGTAACAGTTAAGCAAGGATAATTAGTTCATTAAATACAAGCCAGGATTTGTTTACAGTGAAGAAGGACACTTCCTTAGCCAAGAAAATTTTGCTTATCAGAATTGGTGCCCACCTCAACCCCTCTTTCCATATCCCTCACTTTGCTACTGAGACCCTGCTTCTTTCTCTCTTCTGACTGTTTTCTTTGTTCCCAGCAGTTCAGAAGCTTCTCTTCCTCAGTTTGTTTTGTTCTTGGATTTGTTTCTATCTTTCCAAAGCTCTCTGTATTAAGCAAAGTTGTGGCCTCAAGCTGTATGACGAAGAGTGGAAAAAAGCTATAAGAAAACTTTATCATACGGAAGGTTTTTTCTAAATCAGTAGTCACAGAGGTATAGATGTCTCTTTATGCAGCTTAGATCTTACTCTGAACCTGAATTCATCAAAAATGGAGCTCAGAAACTGCTGAGATGAGTTCTTCTCAATTATGAAAGAATGGGCCTTATTGAGTGACAGTACTGACAGGCTGTGTTAGTGCAAACAACACGCGGATTACTTGGTAAAATGCCAAAGGAGTTGGACAGATACTCTTCTGGAATGTCTGTCCGTGTCCCCTAGCAAAAGCGCAAGAGCAATGGCCATCCCAGCATGAGTCTGGCCAGTGCTCAGAAGCTCAACCTGGGCACTACAACACTGGTTAGCAACCTCATATGAAAAGGCACAGTCAAGTGTGCCTGTACTGATAGGATTTCATTCTCAGCACCAGAAGAAAGGCACTGAACTGGATTGAATGAGCTTTATTCCTAAAAGGAGAACGAAAAATAAGTGTTGTCCAACTATTGTGGCATAAATAGTTAATGTTATAACAAAGAACTTTGTCATGACAGGCTGTGCAGTTTTAGTGTTCACCCTGAAAGACACAAATTTGGCCATAATTGCATTTGCAAGATTGAATTTAATCTATAATGACTACATTTGTATTTCACTTCAACCCTTGTAAATACTGGGTAACAGTTTTCATCTGTTCTGTATGCTGGAACTGACCCATTCTACCCTTCTGGAGAACCCAATATTTAGATGAAGAATTAAAAAATGCTGAAATTGATAAAAAGCTAAAAACTCTCAGGCATGTGTGCATTAATGCTGGCATTGGTGCAGATAGTTTTTCTGGAAACTTGAAAAATATGTGTATGTCTAAGGAAAGAAGTCTTGAATTAGAGGGAAACCACCTGTGAGGAAAACATTTCATTTTCAGATCTCTAAGAGGCAAATTTTTCCCTCGGAAATGGAAAAACCCACAAGCTGCAGGTTGCATGTGGCAGCTGTGGCAGAAATCAAGCTTCTTAGTGCACAAGTTTTAGGAGCTCATACCTTTCACATGATCCAATCTCAAATTGACCCTTTCATACCCTGAAATTCATAGACAAAATGAATTCTCTCAGGTGACCAGTGGCAGAACCAGAGGGCATGGACTTAAGCTTCGTCAGGGAAAGTTTAGACTTGATGTGAGGAAAAAATTCTTCACTGAAAAGGTGATTGGCCATTGGAATGGGCTGCCCAGGGAGGTGGTGGAGTCACCTACCCTGGAGGTGTTTAAAGGGAGACTGGATGAGGCACTGAGTGCCATGGTCTAGATGATGGTTGGTGTTAGTGTTAGGTTATAGGTTGGACTTGATGATCTCAGAGGTCCTTTCCAACCTTACGATACTGTGATACTGTGATACTGTGACAAAAGATAGTTTGAAATGTCTTACGTGTGTTATTTGCTTCCATGACCCCTGTGCTGTTTCCGCCCAGTCTGTGAAAAGACCTTATTTTTATGGAACTATGAAAATATGACAGTCATGTATTAGGACAATACAATGTATGTTGTGCTCAACTCTGAGCCATATAATTTGTGAAGCAGAATTATCAGGGGCAAAGGTAGGGATTTAGGGAATCTTGGGGAGATGTTCAATCCAGCTTTAGCTGGGCCTCTTAATAATACTGTTATGTCAATAAATCCTAATAACAGGAAAAACGAAGTGGTTGGAAAAGCATTATTATCCTTTTTTGCTGCAGGTCAAGGAAGTTATGACTTTGATTTGCAGTCAGACCTTGAGGAGAGCTGGGTAGCTGCCTGGATCCAAAGGGAGTCGCCAAACACTTACAGCAAGGGACATGAGCCTAGGAAATGTGGAGACCCAAATGCTTGCACACCCTTTGGGCACCTCAGACTACAGCAGCAGAGGTGTTTAAAAGCCACCTTGGCCAGATATCCAGGCTGAGCAGGTGTCTCTCTGACCTGAGTCACAGAGTCTTTTCTGTGTGATAACAAATTAACTTTAAAGTGATAACAGTGTAGGATGAAGTATATATCCAAGGCTTAATGAAGAGTGTAAAAGAGAAGAAAATGCTTCTGGAAAAAGACAGTTTGTAGAAGTCTGATTACATTTTTCCAAATGATTTGCTTCTTGTTTAATTATGCATTTCTATTATTCCCCTTGGTGGATCTGAACTCTACTGACTGAAATCCAAAATCTCCCCTCCCAAACAGTGAAATGAACCCCCACATACCAAAGCTTAACAAAGCCAGCAAAAACCTACAACTGGATTTTCTTTCCCAAAAATTACTCCTTACCTTTTATAACTCCTACACAAATAGCTGTGATATTGTAAATATGATAAATCACTATATGTGAGCTGAATAAATTGATTAGAAGCAAAATAGTCATGTGGGCTAGACTAGATTGGCTTATTAAGGATTCAATAGCTAATTGCTTGCACAGTGGGATGAAAAAGAAGGAAGAAAAAAATGAGAGAGAAATATATGTTTGTTTGTGGAACGGTTGAAGGGCTGCTGGCCAGGGCAGGCTGAAAAAGCCTGCAGGAGTTTTGGATAGAATGAGAAGCTATTACTGTTGGTTGGCATGGAAAAAAATTCAAAGGAAGACATCCACAGACTGCGGTGCCTGGAACAATATAGCTGTGGTTCAAAGGTTTCTCTTTTATGGCCTGATTACAAATGCAATATAATTAACTGCACCATATACTTGCACAGATCTTTAAATCCAAGGATTTCAAAGAACTTTACAGAGCATAATTAAGTAAGGATAGATATTTGACCTGGGAGAAAAACTTGAAAATGGACCTCCCACCTTCCCACCCTTTGCTGTCCTCTTTGTTAGGTGCATCTCTGTTTACCGGATTGTGAATACTAGAGCTTGGAGGCAAAGCTAATTAATAGCAAAAGCTTGTTTGAGTGAGATAAAAAGGGCAGAAGCATGTACATTTGAGTGGTAGTTGGAAAGACAGGAGGTGTCAAGCAAGAATAAATCACCAGGTAAGCAAATAAGGAAAGCCAGAGGCAAAAAAGGAGCGGAACAAGTTCATATTAGTAAAGGACTAAGGGGAAATGTGGCAGCCTTGAAAGGATAGTGGGAAGACTTGCACGTCAAGGTAGGTTTTGTAATTTTCTTCTTTGTCCATAGCAGCTCAGAAGTCTTATTCCTTTTAAAAGCAAACATGGTGGGTTTTAGTTCCTTCTAAATAAGGGTTTGAAGACAACTCTAACTAGTCCTCAGCATCCGATGCAGAGCAAAAATCACAGAATCATAGAATCATAGAATTACCCAACTTGGAAGGGAGCATCAAGTCCAACTCCTGCCCCTGCATAGGACACTCCCAACACTCACACCATGCAGGGAGAAAAGGTGAAGTCCTTAAGTCTTCTCCCAACTATTCATTTTCTATAACTTTTTTTTCAGCAACAAGCAAAGGACCATATGCAGTGTGCAGAGAGAAAATGATAGATTAATTAGCTCCCAGCAGATCTGCAGTTTCCCAGCCATGCAAAACCTTCTGTTGAAAAGAAGTACCCAGCCATTCTCCTAACCCAAGCGAGCGGAAAAGGGAACAACTTAACACCTTCCACATTTCAGATAAAAATGAATAAACCAGAAGCAAGCTGCACTCTTAATAAATGAGGAGGGAATTTAAAAGTAGCACAGTAATAGTCGCGAAAATGAAGTACACTTGAAAAATAAGTGGTCAGTTTTCACTGCATAAAGTAACATCCTAGAGCTGTGGACAATTTAGGTTTGATGCAGGAGTGGCAACAGCTATTGCTGCAGAAAAGCTGAAGAAACTGCCAAAACCTCCGAGCAGTTGCTAATTGGCTGATCTGATAAGACAGGCCACAGGCTGGTGAGGTCTCTGAGTCACTCAAAATCCAGAAACAATAAGGACAGACAGTAGACTTCTGCTGAAATGAGTGCTCACGATGCACAGCTTCTTTAGAGAACTGTCCCTGTGAAGCAAAGGAGAGCTTGAGCAGCATAAATCTGTCTGTAATACAGTTAAAATAGGGAATAAATATCAGACCAAAGGTGCTACTGAAGCCTAGAGGAGTGCAAACGTTCAAACTGTAGACAAACAATGTGCCATAATTTTATAAAATAAACATGGAATGGTAAAATAGAGGCCTAATTCATAGCACAAGGACTTTAGGAAATTACAGACTAGAACATGTCAAAGAATCTGAACAAACAAGTGAAACCCACCATGCGGCCGGTGTACCTTTGGGCAGCAGGGACTCACACGCATCCGCCCAGAGCCAGGTGTGTTCCTGCAAGACCCTCTCCCAGGGGTCTCCTGGGAGAAGGTATCGTCTGTGGCAGGAAAAGGAGAGTCACTCCATGAGCTGGATGATCATGCTGGATTCATGAATGCTCACAATGGCCTCGGAGATCCTTGATAAAAAGAGCAATGCAATATACATGTGAAGTGTTATTATTATTTCTTTCACACAGGTGTATTAAAGTTAATGAGAACATTGAGGGATTCCATTAATCCTGACCACAATAGCAGCATCTCTCAACACTTTCTTGATTAAGCCATCAAAAATTCAGCAGCTCTGACTGCGTTTCTTTTTTACACCATGAGATTGTTAAGTGGACTCTTCATACAACTGCATTTACTCATTACACCTCAATCCTATTCCAATGTATCCTTTTCTGCTCGACCTCTTTCACAGTAGAATATGATCCCACAGAAAGTCCACAAATATATTTTTCCTGCAACACTTTGCAATAAATGAACTTTAATTCATGCTAAATTATAATGGAACTTCCCTAGAATTACACACTACATCTACATGAGCATCCAGGGAACAGCTTGACTAATACCATTATCACAGTGAATAGTAGAGGAATTAATGTGATTTGCGGCTAACTACAACAGAGAAGCATTTAAATATTACTTTTGGAAGACATCTTCCATATTTTCCTATACAAAGCCTTTCCAGCTTGCAGATAGAAAATGTGGAAGCGTTAGTCAGCCGAGGAAGGCTTTTCAGGACTAGAGTTGTAGCATTTTTGCTTGTTACTAGGTTTTGCTTTTTTTAAAGCCCTGCTGTGAATACAGACCTGTCTTACATCCGGGATTTTTTTCTGTAATTTGAAATATAGTTTAAGTTTGCAATTAGGTTTGCATTTTTTTACAGTTAACTTGAAACAAAAACTTATCTAATACGCTTGTAATGGTGATAACCGCTTCTTTCCCTATTATTCAAAAGTCTAAAAACCTAAAAAAAATATTAAGATGAGATACAATCCTGAAGTCATAAATACCAGATGCCTATTAAAAAAAATTCTTAGTCACTAACCAGCAGAAGCAAATTCCAGTAAAAGACACAATTACTTATTTATTACTTAACATTTCTGTTCCAATTGTGTCTACAGAGCTCAGGTCGACTGGGTATCGCACACTTATAGAGACACCTTTGCAAACTGAGTAGTTGGACCCCGTAAAAAATCAGGAGAAAGCAATACAAATAAAAAGAACTTTTAAAAAAGATTTGTTGCTTAAAATACCTTTTAAGGGACACAGACCTTCTCTTGATATGTCACCAGACTAGCAAGGAGTGGTGGTACTGCAGCAGCATCCTGCTGTTTGTAGAAGAAAGGATGGGCATGTCGGTTCACCTCTTGCAGAAATTCCCAGGTGGCCTGATTCCCCTTCTCTTTGCAAGCCATGTGCTTGGGATGGAGCTTTGCTGCCCCGAACTGCAGTTTCTCAGTTACCAGATTGCCTTCCCAACTCTGAGGATCTGTGGAGCAAAGGGCCACGAATTCAAGTAAGATACTGGAACATCTCTCTGAGGGAGCTGGAACTGTTCAGCAAAGCTAAGTGAAGAGTAGGCTTAGCTATCTAGAAACAAAAGCCTAAAGCTGAGAATATAGGTTATATTCCCAAAGCAGTGTTGTTGGCTAGGAAATGATTGTACAGTTCCAAATGTAAAAAACATGATCTACTGCCACTTCCTTCTTGTGGGCTGCTATTTATAGTGACGATTAGATGGCAGATAGCTGTTTAGCAGTTTGATGTTGTAATTTATATTCCAAGGGAGGCAGATAGCTTTTTAAATGTGAATAAATACAAATGCTATTCCCATCTATCAACATATATATATACATTTAATTTCTCCCACATTCATCAGAAAGCACGCGTGCTAGGATCACGCAGTAATTACTAACACACATGAGGTTCTGAAAGACCTAAAAAGTTTGCTAGTTACCAGGAGAAATATTGCCCCCAGGAAATGCATGATTCAAAAACAGTTTGTACATGGTGAATGCCTACCCATAAGCATGCATAATTCAAGTAATTCATGAACCATAGGAGTCTCACTTGTTACTCCTGAGACAACCAACAAACATCATGGTATGAATAATAGAAGAACATGTATATTTGTACAGCACATTGAATCATCTACTGTAACTCCTCAACCTATTGCAGCTACTGGCAATTATTTCTGTGTTAGCAGACATTGAATAAGCAAAATATTTACCCAGTGGGCTTTAAAATTTTGAAACCACTTGCCCTGAGTGGTCCCTGTTGCTTTGCCCTGCTTAGGAGGCTCATTGAGTGCTATCTAACACTAAGTGTTTGTTCACAGCTTGCAGGTCCGAGTCCAGTGCTCAATTTCTTTTCCAGCAGGACATTTGAACCTTGCAACTGTGGGTGTAAACAAAATTCAGCTGAGATCATTCATATGCAGTCATTATCATGTAATTACTTAACTAACTAAGCTGGTTGGGAGGAATGCGTGGGTTTGATCACTTGCATTATCCTGGCTGGATATCGTCTTCCACATTTTAGATTTCTGCAGTGTAGATATCAAGATGCTTGTAGCTGTCTAGACTCCTTCTATACCCAAAAGAAGAAACAGGCACTGTTTTTTTCCAGAGCTAGTAAAAAGAATGAAAAAAAAAGAATTCACTTTGAAGATAGGGTGCTAACATAGGGCAGATAGATTTCACTCCAGATGTGTTTATTCCTTCCACTGTCTAGAAAGAGTCGAGAAAGAGTCCACCTTAGATGCGGACATCAAGCTTGCAAATGTACAGATTTAAGGGAGCTGAATCATACATTTTTGTGTACAAACAATTATTCCACGTGTGCTATGCTAGCTTTGCATTTGTATATATTTCAGATCACAAGTTCACTTTCTTTTTTTGGATTGCCTGTTACTTTTCTCCAAACACAGACCAGATGTTAATTACTCTTTTAAATTACATGAATATGAAAAAAATACATAAAATCTTTTGATTTACAGAAGAAAAAAAAAGAGGTCTTATATTCATATTTTGTTTCTTTCCTAATCAAAATATTGGTCTAAATGGCTGTGTTTTGCAAAAAATGAAATATTTTTAGTTAATCTATATTTTTCCTGGTGTGAGAGATTTGATGTTTTGAAATAAGAATAGTACAGGCATTTGCCAGAAAATCAACAGAAATTCTTAAGCATTTGAAGAAACTTGCGTATTTGCTGCTTAATAAGACACAGAAACTTGCCACTTGGCCAGATATTTCCTAGCAAATTTGGGCTTTTCTCTGTAAACACTAGGTGAAGTTGACAAGATGCAGAAGTGTTTTGTTGTTGCTACTTTTGTGTTTTTTAAACTGACTAAATAAGCATACACAATGAGCCTGCCTGCGAATGCAAGCAAACCATATTCCCTGGACATTTTTCAACCTTCCAAAAATAGTTGCAAGCTAAAAAAAAATGTTGATCTAAAGCAGCCCAGCAGTATTCAGCATATTCAAATGTGCAGAAAAAGTGCTTTATGGCAAGGCTCAGGCACAGAAGTTGCACAGAGTGCAGCAACACATCTGATAGGGGTTTTGCCCAGTCAGACTCACTGACCGATGCAAAGCCTGTTCGGTGACATGAAAGAAAAAGTAGTGTACATTAAGGAGCAATAAGGAACATCATCTACAGCTACCAGGGTCACAGATAAAATGGAGGATACTTTTACCCAACCCTGCAGGGGGTGGAGGCTTTCAAGGCACTTCCTTGCCTACCTGCAGCACCATTTTTTCTTTGCCTCTTTCCAGGCTGGGTGCGCAGGAGCTGGGCTGGCCAGCAGGAGGTTGGCAGGTGTGAGGGAGGCCTCAGGGATGCATCTCTTGGCAGGAGAAGCAAAGGAACAGCCTCCTCCCTGCACCCAGGTGGCCTACAGTGAGCCCTAGGATCAGGCCTATAAAATCTACTTGACTTCAAAATATGTGGTGCAGCCTCTAGCGTAAGAAAGCTTTACCCTGATGTCTAACTGCACGTTCAATTACCCAGATTAATCTTGCTATTATTTGAACAAAAATTTGCTGACAAAGGATGTGAAAACCAGATTGTTTTCTACATGCCTTAAATATAGTTGAAGATGACCATTAAGTGTCTCTCAGTCCTCTCTAAGAAAAGCCAAGTCCATATTTTCATATAGACTGTCTTTAAACACCTCTGATGATTTCTTCCTTGTTCTCAGTGTTTGCTTCATATTTTTTTCCTAGGAAAAGATGTCTCAAACTGGGCATGGATTTCATCAGTGAGGAATAAAGTATTTTGTGTATATGGACACCTATTTATGCACTTCAGCATGAAACTTGCTTTTTTCCAGCTACAGCTCTTGTTTGTTTTACTCATGTTGAATTTGCAGTCCATCAAGTTATTTTCTGCAGTTACTGCTCACCACATCAGTACCTGTGCTGTAAAGGTGTGCAGTTGTCTGTGCCTACTTAAGTGGAACACATCACTCTTCTCTACCGAAACATTTCTTGCTGTATTTCAGACCAATTATATAATTTGCAGAGAATTCTTTGAGTCCTAATCCTGTTCTCTGCAGACTTTATTCCCTTTTATGTTATCTGAAAGTTTAATAATGTATTTGTTGCATGAGCAGTAAATGAAAACATTCTTCAGCATCATATGCAGGATGGGTCTGGAATAGAACCTAACTTGATACATGTTTGATGACAAACCATGGACAACTTCTTGTTTGACTAAAGTTCTCAAATTGTTGCTTTTGTTTCACAGTAGTTCCAACCGGACAATTAATTTCCAGTTTTCTTGAGACGAATGTTGTCAGATGTTTCCCCTATTCACAGGCAAGTGGAATTGTCTGTAGGAAGAAACCTGATGAGGCAGGAATCCTGAAACTGAAAATAAACATTCATTACAGTATGCTGGAACCATTTTCTCTTTGGGTTCTCTTGAACCTGCAGGTTCTCCTAGCAGATTTCATTTCTGCTTACCAACAGGACATCTGGCCTAATTCTACTGCCTTCATGTCTGGCATGTAAATGCCAGGAAGTCTGCATTATTGGCAGGGGTTTGTTTGTGTTATACCTATAGGAATAGTAGATACACAAAAACAGGATTCCCAAGAGGGCATAGCCAAAAAAATAAGCCTCATGCTGAGGTTTGGGATGTGTTGTTTTCCTTTTAAGCTGCAATTAGTTAGGTCTTCATCAACATTTTTTTCTCCTGGTCTAGCATTATTTTGTTAGTTGGGGTTGTAAATGTCTCGGGACAGGAAACAAGTGGTTTATGAAGGTGTTGCAATACCCAGCACAGAGGTCACCAGTACTGGCTAAGGTGGGCAAGTATTACACAAATGATGAACTGATAGCAATCAACCACACTGTATGTTTCCTAATGTTTTGCCAGGTCCTGTTAAGTGGATTGTGTATCACGGTATCCATAGCTTTACCTGTGACATTTCTTAAGGAAGCAGATCTTCTTGTCTCAGTGATTTCCTTTATATTCAATGAACACAAAGGTTGCTCCCATGGAGCAGGCCGTTTACAGGCTTGAGGCCAAGTGAAATCGAGACATCACCAGCTCTTTGTTGGTCAAGTTTTCATCTTTGTAAAATCTTTCTGCATAGCACTTGTTTCCATTACCCTCTAAATGCCTCCTTTCTCATTCTCTAATGACTCATTTCCATATTTACTACTTCATTTTAAGAGTGAAAAAAATCATTTTAAGGGGCTTATGTAAATAAAGACTTCTTTCAAATCCCTTTCTTTCTCTTAGGAAAGCATTCACTACAGACAAAAATTAACTGCTGCCACTGTATCCTTTTTTTCATATGATGGAGATTTAAATGTTAGTTTGGAATTTTCAACATTCTCTGCTTTATTTGGGATAAGATAATTAACATTAAAAATAGTCTCCACAACACACAAAACATAGGAGGAAAGATGGTGGGAGCCAAAAGATTGACTACAGCAAGAGTTGCATTGAATTAAATTAAACTCCAGCACAGAGAAAACTCTGTGAAGTGCAGGACAGTCTAATTTAAAAGGGTGTGTCTTGCTGTGCGCTCTCTTTAAGTGTGATCAGATTTTGGCCTAATTTTCTGTGACAGTGTATTTAATAACAGTGATCCCTTACTGAGAATACCTTCTGCCTGGTCTGTCACTGTAGAAATTTTGGCTCTGTAATCGACATATCCTTGGTGATCCAACACTTAAATTTCCTTCAGGGAATTAAGAACTCTTAACAGTTAGTCATACAGCTTCATACGAAGAAATTTTGTGCTGGTATTAAAGCACCTCAAACTGTTCTGCATTTGCTGCTTCTCTACTTTTCAGCTACTTATTAAAAAAATAAGAACTTATAAAATGAGAAGGCTGCCTTGTAGGACCAATTATTTAAAATCCTAGCAAGGACTCTCAAGGGCAGATCGGAATTTTCACAACAATATAGATTAATGTGATTTTTTTTCTTTTTGGTGTGCTAAAAATAGGTGGGCACCGCTGTTTGACAAGCATTTTATAGGGAATGTGCTTTTTTCATTTATGAACATTCATCATTAAGTGGCTCTGTACTTAAAATATTACCTAATGGAACTGCGTAGAGTCAAGAGCCAACATGTAGATGTACTTCAGAGCTACTTGGTTTCCAAAGCAGCAGTCCTATTTAAATGTGTACATGCCTTCTATGACCTGACATATTAGAGGTTCTGAATTTAATTTACTTTAAATATGCAATTTTCTGGTATTTTTCTCCACTGCAATTACGCAGCGTATGAAGTATATAGAGTAAGTCTATGAACATGCTGCGTCACAACAGCCCCAGCAGACATACTGAAGGATTATTTTCCTCTCTGCTCACCATTATACAAATAATCATAGGATTAAAAATCAGAAGAATCTTTAATAACATCTAAGGGCCTTGCATCTTGTTCTTTTTGACTTCCTATAGACACAGCAGGATACAAAATGATGCTTAAATTAAATCAGATTCCTTATCTTAAGGATTTCTGCATGCTGTATCCAATATAGCACTTTATGGATCAGTAGCATATAAGTTTTTGCCACTAGAGCCATTACACACATAGCTCACAGCAGGGGTGTGAGGTATCTGATCTCTTGCTGTGTGATTGTCCTTGATAGCAGCAGTGGTGAGACAGGAAGCACACTGGAAGATTCTCCCTTCCTCTGAGGGCAGCAGGCATGTCCCATCCCCTCTCTCCAACCCTTCACACTCCTCCAGATGGGTACTTTAATCTCTCAGCAGATTGTGGCCAGTCGCCTCAAAGGGTCCTTAAGGAGCTGAAGAAGGTGGGCCTTGGGTATCTCCTGTGCCAGCAGGGGATGCTCGTTCCTGGAGAAGGCAAAGGTCCACATTTGCAGTCATGAGTGTAGAGGAATTTCTATTTGCATCAGCAAGTCCTCGGGAATAATGCATAATGGGAGCAGGCACATTGATGGAAGACCAATGTAATGGTTTTCCCATGAATGCTGTCCTGAGCCGGCATATAGAAGGCACCAAACTTGGCAGCACTGCTGACATTAACCTGTTGCCTGCATTTTTAGGTTAAAAGATGTTGTCATGTTCTTAGCTGAGTACCAGAGTGGGCTCTGATCAAATAAAAGTGAGAAATTCTTAATTTCTGTGCTTTGACTTCTCATTCCCTGTCACCTATCACAATTCTCTATCACACAATGCTACACAGAGATAGAATACCCAGGTGGTAGCAATCCTGCAAGTGAAGGTGGCAGGTAGAAAACGCAGGCTTAAGGGGTCTCAAAGGGAGTTCTAATTTTAAGAAGGGCCATTATGCTACTACATTCAAATTTGGGAGGGGTTGGAATGATACATGATTAATTACTTCATTTATTAAACCACTCACTAATTCAAGCCAGACACATGAAAACCGTACACATATTTTTACAAAGCATGCATCTTATCCAAATTACCCCTTTATTCCTCTCACTAAGATGTGTATGCACACAGCTCAGAAAAGAGAATGCACACAGTCAACACGAAGAGAAAAAAAAAGCATTGGTGTGGTTACTTCATCATTTGCTTTGTTCTTGATGTGTATGTCTCAAGCCAAGACAAGGGATACATTTAATACTTCCTGCAGGACGTGTGTCCTGGTGTAAAACAATCAAGATGAATCCAGAAGTGCACACCTCTACCTATAGCACTATTATTTACCGATGAGTTTCACTCAGTCTCAGTCTTTTAAATACTTTTTCTAAAAGGGAGTGCAGTGACTTCTGGCTGGAAAAGAAAAATCTGATTGCTCTGAGCTGTCACCAATCATCTCTCCACTGAGAAGAGTATTTCTGTTACCTCTTCTACAGTGAATGCTTACTTTATAATGGCAGACATAGCATGCATTAAATTTACTTAGTGGTACATTTGTATGACTGGAATAATGTCACCACATTGCCCCTACAACCTGTCTTCATGCACTCTTTTCTCAAGTACTGATTGTCTGCCACAGACACTTGTACTCTGTGCCATATTCAAGTGTTGACAATAAAACTTGTAGGAGGAGATTGGTATGAACAGGCACAAAAGTCAGATCGACCCATTTCTAATTTTGTCTTCCTGTCATCCTATAGTGTTTTCCCAGTCAGAGGAAAGGCTGACGTTAGAGGAGAATGGTAAATTGCTTTTTGACATCTGGTTTGTGACTTTAGGTTTCACACACATCTCTTCCTCAGTCCTACAAAAGCGTACCAAATGAATTCAGCACACACAGAAATATAAGAAGCTGAGAGTGTTTTCCTGAAGCAGAATGAGGAACAGGAAATTTCAGCTCCTGCTTTCTTCTTGTTTAGGGGTGCTTTATTACAGTCAATTGCTCCTCCCCATTAACTTACATTTTGTCACTGATAGCTCTATAACCTGCCCTAACAGCTCCCCTGAGCACTGCTGTAGTGAAGGATCTGGTTGTGTTTCCATTATAAACCCAATTTCAGAGTTATTTATAACTCAGCCACTTTAATTTCAATCAGGCTTTGGGGAACTTGGCTCACAGGTCAAAGAGTGAAACAATTTTCAGCTTATGTATTTGAAAAGAAAAGGTTTTAGCCAAGAGCAGTTTGCAGCACAGAAAATGCCATTGTGATTTAGAAGCTTCTAGGATAAGAAAATTTATATTATCTTACACAGTAATTAAAAAAAGTAATTTATATATGTTCCTTTTTTGTGTATAAATTCAGATTAATAAGAAACACTGTATTAATTGCATAAGGTGAGAAGATTCTGTTTTTAAAAGTTATCCAAAAGGTAAAAGAATAGATAGTATGATTGCACCTTCAATTTTTGAAAATTTCTATAGATTTTGCATTCATAACAGTTTCACAAAATGTGGAACAAGAAAATGTTGATGAGGAATAGCATAAACCCCCCAAAACTTTGACATCATCTAACTGATTAGTTCATGTATTAAAGTGATAACCCAATGCATCAGTACAAGAAAATATTATCACTTTTCTTTTTTGGGGTCCTTACATCTGCCTTGAATGCACACAGTACCACATCCAATCTCTCTCCTGTTCTTTAAGTTTTGGGCTGGGTGATAATTACCTTTGCAGGTCGAGAGCTTTTCTAATGGGGATATATTTCCACAAATATATTTGTAACATATATTCAAAGATTTGTTTGAATATTCAGTAATATTTATCTTCTTGAAAATATTATTCTAACATATTTATGGTAATTTTCTCAGTTATTTAACTTCAGAATCTAATAAACAGATTTTCTATTCCAGATGATTTCACTAAGATCCTTCTCCTTTGAGTGTTTTCTATTGTACATCTGCTCAATGCATGTATTTCATTTCTGTCACTAACAGTCTCAGCTCTACTTTAAATGACATAGTTCCTAGTCTAAGTCAATTTTCACTTGATAACTGGTCTTTCACTCTAGCTCCTACTCTGTCAGCGAGTTGCATTACCTCTTCTAGATCACTGATATAAAAACTGAACAGACTCATCCTTAATGATTACACTTGTAGAGGTCCATTAGTTGTATTCCTCTCTCTGAAATTCAGAATTACCCTCTATCTTTGACGTTTAAGCCTATTTTGTATCTGTGCAAATACCTTATCCTTTTCAAAGTACTTTCTGACCTTGTAGATAACATTTTTTCCACTTTGTGTTGTCTATCCAACTGCCTTAAGGTACGTATAAATTGGGATGGTGGCTTCCTCTTTCTTTGACTTTACCTGCTTTTTCTTCCCCCATTATCCATTACCTGCTCCACTAACAGCCCTTTTTAATGCATTCTCAAATGTCTCATCAGAGTTGTTTCATGCTTTATACAGAATCATTTTTAACATCATGAGTGTCCTTTGTTTACTGCTCACCCGGTCTCTAGACTTTGACCCAGCTATGAAGGAAAGCTATGTTCAATTTTAGATACTCAGGTGTTCCCTTTGAAGTAGAAGACCATATCCTACTGCTTTCAGATATGTATAAAAATAGTATATTGTTAGTATTGCTAATACCCAGGGTAGTTTGGAAATTGTATGTACTGTTTACAAATATTTTCACTTTACATGTGATTTGTAAGTGTGACATTTTACACTGGTGGGTATTAACTACACTTATTGGCCAATTTTCAGTAATTACATATTAAATATTTCCCTTAATATTTTAAACCTGTTCAACATATTTAAAACAGTTACTTTCAGCAAGGAATAGTTTATGTATATCTGCTTTATTCTCAGTGTCTGTGTGTTTAGGTTTCTGTGTGCCTAAGCTTTTGGGTGATGGTTGACCTGGTCACGTATGGTTTATGCATAATTATAAAATCATGCCAGAAGATACTGATTTTGTTTCAGATGGACAGATTTGTTTTCAGATTACTGTAACACTTCAGTTCTGCAAACAAATATGCAATTAAGATCATGAGTTTGTCCATTGCATATTGGGTGCTTATGTATTTAAATTTTAGCATTTAAAGAACCAGGGTCAAAGTTCTGCAACTTGGTACCATAGTTACCTTTGCTAAAATCTAAAATCTTTTGGTACCTGAAAGTTAAAAAACTCTGCACTTTTCATCTCGAAATGTAACAATGCTCAATAGTGCCAATTCTCTGCAAAACTAAATTTCTGAGAAATTTCGTTTTCAAAACCTCAAAATAAACTTCTAAAAAATTGAGTGTCTTCTTCCCTTGGGGTCAAAAAAATTACGTGACCCTTAGCTGGACTTCCATCATTCCTATATGGGCATATGATACGATCTGACAGCCGCAAAAGTCAAAACATGCACTTCAACTTTATCAACCCAACACACCTGAGCTTATCAAGACAAATTTTTGGAAAGCCGAATTTTATTTTGATAAATCAGCATTTTCTAACTGCAAGCCATTCTGGTTATTCTAGAAATAATCTGGCATTGTGCACAGTCACCGCAAAGTTTGATTCATGGCTACAGTGTTCTAAGATCCTCGAAGGAACTCCCTTTATAAGTGTAAGTATGTAAGCATCACTGCAAAGAGTGCTACAGTTTCTTAGGTTCTTTTAATTTGGTTTTCAACAACTAGTGTTTTTCACCCCACATGAAAAGCCAGACTGGTTTTACAAATGAGAAGCGGACTTTATCTAAAATATGGCTGAACTAAAGACTCATTTAAGAATTGTATGCAGCATCTTCCCCAGCTAGATCAGTGACAGAAAGGTCTCATTATCTTCACTCTACATCCAGTCCCTCTGTAACATCAATTTCCAATGAGAATTTAAAATCTTTCTCCAATGCCTAGTCCTGCTGAATTATAATTGAGCTTCAAAAGGACTGCAGAGCTTGCCTGCTCAGAAAGCCCTAAAATAATAACATTGAATTTTGCAGGGCTTCTCAGATCCTATCTTATACAGTATCTTCCTAATCATTGCCCCAGCTGTATGAAGACATTGGTGAGATAAAAGACCCAATGATTTAATTTTTTAATGCTTGCTATTCATGTTTGTTTCTTCCATGACCATTCTTCAGGAATATGCTTTCTTTTTCACTACAATATATAAAGCTTCTGTAAATAAGATCTGTCTAATGAATGAGTGGACTGTATTATATTTTGACACCATAGTAAAATTTGTCTCTGAGGAGATCAAAAAAGATGAGAGGAAATAAAATTCTAATGTGTGCATTTGAACTTGTTACAAAAAAAGGGAATGTAAATAGTCATGGAAGAATACTGTATTGTATCTTCACTAAATAGTAAGAGGCTTTGAGCTATAGAAATGATCTACTAGACCACCCAAGAGCAAGTAATACATACCATATTCTGTGCCTTATGTATTCTATCAAGTCCTTAACATAAGGATATATTTACCACACAAAAATTTAGCCGCAGGAAAGATTGTTCCTATATTCATTTACTCTCTTACGCATGTATGTTGGAATAATTACTCATGTACTAAATACTGTAAACTAGAAATGAAATGTTCAGTTGCAGTTATCTACATCCTAATAGCTAGTAAAATAAGAAACAGCTAGAATAAGCATTTAATTGTAGTTAAAAATCTGGGTCTTTTCAATATCAAATTAAGTTCAAAGAAATGCAAATTCAAATAAGATGGCATTTTAAAATTAATAGGAAAAAAAAGAGGAATAGCAATGGTTTGCTTCAAAAACTTAATCACCTGTTGAAGGAGAGCTACCAGGTTCACCGATGGTTGTCGTTACATTTACAACAACACACAACTAGGGGAGAGAGAGCATGTTTTAAAACCAAGACATTCAGGTCTAAAATCGAGTTTCAAAAGTAACTGAAGAATAAAACCAGAATGTCTTAGAATCTGTGAGTTAACCTTGCAGGCTCTTCTTTCACAGCATGGGCTACAGAAAGAAGACTCAAGAAGAAGGTTGTGTTCTAACAAGGTAACAAAAACACTATGTTGGGAATCAAACACATCCAGAACTCAAACCTTCTGAAAAAACACATGGTTGACATTTCCCCAAATGAATTAAAAACTAAGTTGCATATAGATATAATTCTATTAACTGGTAAGTAGAGAGGAGAACATGCTGACCTTCATCCAAAGGCCCCTTCATTGACCTAGATGTATACAGAAAACCAAAGGTATTGCACTTAAATGTTGTAACTTCTTTGAAACATCAACTCTTCAGGGAAAAAAAAAGTGCCCTTCATCTTGCAGATATGTTACTCAGAAGCTCTCTTCCTGTCTATAGGGTCAAGATGCCGAAGAGCTGGTGCTCTTTGGAGGGAGCTGGCGTGAATTTCTGTGGGTGCTTAAATCTCATTGCAAGCTTCCTTTTCCCTATGCACAATGCATAAAATTGCCTGCTAAAGGTCCATACACATTCAGAAACCATGAGAGCTACAAAGAGACATGAACCATGAACATTGTTCGTGTTTTCTGTGTTATTTGCGTGAACCCACCAGAACAACCAAGTCTGAAGTCTGCTCATTGAATCATTTGCTCCTGTTTTGTGCTGCATTGGTTTTCATGGGATCACTCACCAGCTTATTCATCCTTTTTTGGCTGGTTTCATAGTATTTGCTACCACTGAGCCCAGAGCCTCACAACACCTTGTCCGGAGGCTGGTGAGTAGAGTCACATCGAGAGAAGGACCAAAGGGAACTTCAGTGTTTGACGGCATCAGGAATGCTGAGTCTGCTTTAGCCCCCTAGCTCTGCCAGCACACTTTCTCCAAAGGATCCAGGCTGTTAGACTTCAGAGAACTCAGATCAAAATCTCTAGGTGCTGTACCAACTTGAAAACTGTCCAGATTTCCTGGCGAATTTGTTGGTTCTCCAAAGCTGATTTCTAGTTGTATAGATTCCTTCCTTCAGAAACATTGCCGTGAGGATGCTCTACAGATAAGCCTACCCCACGTTTCCTCTGTTAGAAGAGTCTTGCTTTTCTTCCATTTTGCTCTATGTTGCAAATACATCTCATTTATATGCTATGCACCACATCCAAGAAAGGTAATAAAATCTGCAATCCTTCATTGTCTTTGCTCTCCACTTTTCAGTACACTTTCAACAATATCTCACCTGTTACAGTCTTCAGCATCCAGTTCATGATTTTATTTCTCCTTGCACGTTTTGATTGCCTCTACAGAAAAGGAAATCATACTAGGGAATACCTAATAAGTGTAAGACATATTTTGTCTCTGTGATGATCGACGTTTTTCTATTTTCTTGTGGCTACACATTTCAAGAATTTTACTGCAAAAATTGAGATTTTTTTTCTGCTCCCTGGGGTTACCATATTACTTACATACCTTACCCTTAAAATACATGTATCACCACCAGGTCTAGGAACAATCTCATTTCTGTGAGCACACATACAAACTCATGTATAAATCAGTTACAAATGAATGTAACTTTCTTTAAAAAAAGAAATTTTCACCAGTACCAGGATTTTTACATCTGAAATTTTAGATGTGTGTCCAAACCAAATTCTAATATACTAAATCTGAGAAGACACTTCAGAAAGATTCATGTGTAGAGGTGGTTTTAAATTATCTCCTTCTTTGTTGGTAGGTATTTGTTCTGCCTCAGATTATCTCTGAGACCTCAGGTTGATATTCATTTTTTATTCCAAATAAAATGAAGAACCTGAAAGCTCTTAATGATCTGAGTTGGGAGGAGGGAAGTTTCTATGTAAACCTCAAAGGTCACAGGGACAAGGAGTGCCAAACAAGCTAGTAATGAGGAAGTCCTCAAAAGGAACCGTATTACTTTATACTTTCCAGCTTGGTAGATTAGACCAGAAGAAGGGTGTGCTGTATTCCCATAGGGAAGCATCCATGGAAACATTACTTCTGGACACCAGAAAGCTGTTTTCTCCTCATTGATACCAATGGAGTCCATTTCATACCTTATCTTACATCTTCATGATCCTATAAGATTCCTTCTTCTGTATCTACTTTTACACTCTTTTTCTCCAATTGCTTTGTCAGAGTCTTGGTCATGACTGCACAGCACGAGTATCACTATTCTCTTTCCCCATCCTGGCTTTACTGTGAACCACGTAACACTGGAGGCTACTGTACTCTTTCTCACAGGACGTCCTATAAGCCCAAATAGCAGATGGAAAAGCAGAAACAGGTCCTTACCTTCCCCTTTCTACTTCAGTTACAGACTCTAAGTCAGTAGCAGAAGGTAGCTTGTAGGACAAGCTGCACTGGTTCTAATTTTGTATCGTGGTGGTCTTTTTCAACGGTTAGCAAAGAAGGCATTTCCCCTTCACTTGATTGTACAGAGTGCTAGAAATTAAGCCTCAGATAGATTCTAGAAAACTATCTAGATTGGTTCTCCCTGTTCCCTACTAACTGCATTATTAAGCCCTTACTTATAAGATTCCTGGGAAGGCAGGAGACTTCCAGGGTACTCAGCTTGGTCAAATGTTTTACTTCACTGTCAGGTAAAAGTTGTTCCAAATTTCCTCTACCCTATTATTCTAGTTTTTCTTTAGTGTTGCGTTAACCTGCTTTCTCCTTGCCTGTCCTTTATTCTGCACTCCAACATCAACTCTATTTTATAAACTTTTCAGGGGACTTTTATTATCTACACATTTTTTTTGCTTGAATCCACATAGAATAATAAAAAAGAAATAATAATCATGAATTACAATTAATGAGAGGTAGATTCAAAATGGAAAACTGTGCAGTCCCATATGTCTCCTGGTTCAGGACTGCACAGCTCTGGATTTTGGCAAGGGACTACCTAATAATAACAATGCTCAATGACACAAAGACTTTTAAAACTTAGGTTTTAAAAAATCTGTTTAAGTCAGTAGCCACAATTGTCACCAAACATTCCCGGCACTACAGAGAAGATAGATTATCATGAGAAGTAATCCCATCAAACTCTCTGCTTAATTCTATTAAAATTATGGAAGTGACAAGCACTCTCTTAAGCACTGAATACCCCTTTCAGAAGTATCCCTGTCATTCAGAGAAGGTTGATTTTACACCAGCTCTCAGCAGCAAGAGAATGAATTACTCTCTATGTAGGTGTATGCAATGCTTATTTCTAAAGGGACACCGAAGATTTTCCCCTTACAGCTAGCACATCCTTGTCTAGAGAACTGTTAAAACTAAATGACTGATTTTTTTTTTGTGCTCCCCTGACCAATAGATGTGTGCCCCATACTTGCAAAGAGCATAATGCTGTCTATAGTGTCAACAGGAACAACTGAAGAATATCCTGCAATTGATATTTATCACCTGGGTTTTATTTGTGCTCACATAATATTTTTTTAACCTTCTGCCTTCCATTTAATAGCTGGTGCTTTAGTTAACCTGATGAAATTTTATAATGATCCTATGGTTATGAGGAATAGAGAAATGAGCCTACTTGAATTCAAAACCCTTGAAACACAGATTTTGCCTCTCTTGTCATTGCATTTTCCATTTCACTGATGCAAAGTTATCTAAAATCGGTAGTCTTGCTAGCCCCAAAGTAATCAGTTTCCTGTATCGTTGTACTTGTCTAACTCTCACTGCTGCCAGTGGAAGGGCAGAGAGACCTCAGACCATCAGGGGACTGAAAGCCATTATGGTCTAGATCTAAATGTAACCTTGAAAGGGGATATTTAGAGGATATGCAATTCAGTAAGTACTTGTGATCAGAAGTTGTAGTGTGCCTAGCTTGCATAATTTTAAAATAATTGGAGAAGGTGATTTATCTCCTGCCAACTCTTAAAGGAGCTTTATAAAAGTATGCAATATGTCTCAAAGTGTTAAACTGTGTCTTAAGGCTGCTAGATTTTACACATTTGCATGACTTTTTAAATCAGTCCAAAAGCTGTTGCTTTTGGTTATTTTTAATCTAATCCACAGAACAGATACTGTTCCATTTTTACCATTCTCTTTGGTATCTACACAATGACAAGGATTGTATTTCTGACCTTAAATCTAAAGAGTATTCAGACAAGACTGAGAAAGTGTGCATTTGGAAATATTTTGTTCAGAGACAGGGGAGAGAGGAAAAGGAGAAAGAATATGTATATGAGGGGAAGAAAGAGAGAGAGTGAGCAAGAAAGCAAACAATAAAGCACCTCTGTCATTCTCATAGTCTCTGTATTCAGAGAATACAAGTGTGCAAGTGGTCTCAAGTAAACACGAAAACACAGTAGACTTCTTGTGAATGAATCTACAGAAGGAATTAGAAAATGCTTTTTCCTGCCAGTGCAAGGAAGTGGAAACAAACCAAATTTCTAGTCTAAACTCACCAGATTTCTAATCTCAACACTCATCACATCAGGATTGATGCTGGAGCTGAATGACAGAGCCCAGTCTGCTCCCCAGATAACAACTGGTGAGAAAGCAACAGTTGACAGTAGTAGGAGACTCTCCTGAGTGCTCCAGAGAGATCTATTTGCCAACCTGACCCTCCTCTAAAGAGGTGGGCTCCTTGCTGTGGGCCCATGTTAGGGATGGCCCCAAGAGGTTACCAAGCCTTGTAGAGCCCACTGACTACTGTCTGCTGCTCTTGTGGCAGTACTGACAAAGCCAGGAGCAGTCTTAGGGTTATCAAGAAGGATTATAGAGCCCTGAGAGCAGCAGTAAGGGACTCTGGATCACAGGCAGTTCTTACATCAATACTTCTGGTCAAAGGGATGGGATTTGAAAGGGCCAGTCAAGTTCGATAAATCAACAAATGGTTACAGGGCTGATGCCACAGCCAGGGGTTTGGTTACGTAGACCATGGGACTCACTTTGAGAAGCCTGGGCTGCTGGGGGCTGCTGGGGTCCATTTGTCAGAGAAGGGGAAGAGTATCCTTGGTCATAGGCTTGGCAACCTGGTGGAAAGGGCTTTAAACTAAAGCTGTCGGGGAAAGGCAATCTCAATACATCCCACTCCTACCAGTTTGATGTCAGTGCCATCAATGGATTCCCAAAGCCTGGAAAAGGAACATAGGTCAGTAGGAGAGCACCTGAAGAGCAACGCAAAATATTTCCAGCCAGTATGTCAACTTCATCAGGACTCCAACTTAAGTGCCTCTATTTCAACACACGTAGCATGGGGAATGAACTTAAAGGAAACCTACAGAAAGAGGAGGAGGGGCTCTTTATCAGGGAGTGTAGTGACAGCATGAAGGGTAATGATTTTTAGTGAAAGAAGGGAGATTTAGATCAGATATTAGGAAGAAATTTTTAACTGTGAGGGTGGTGAGGCCCTGGCACAAGTTGCCCAGAGAAGCTGTGGATGCCCCATCCCGGAAAGCGTTTGAGGCCAGGTTGGATGTGGCTTTGTGCAGCCTATTCTTGTGGGAGATGTCCTTGCCCATGCCAGGGGGGTTGTTACTGGATGATCTTTAATATCGCTTCTAACCAAAACCATTCTATGATTCTATGACTCTATGATTCTATAAATGAGTTCAGAACTGTAAATACATCTTCTTGAAAATTGAAGATGTTGAGCTGGTTTTTGCCACTGCAAATCTTTCTCCATCAAAATCCCCTGCTATTTCCATGCATTTCGGTCTTGATGCAGGAGTGGGAATAGAAGTACGGAAAGTTTGCTGGAAGAGCTCTGCTCTCATCCTTTCACCCTTTCTTGGTTTACTTGGCTCCAGTTGCACACATATGCTTCACCAGCTCTTTCTCTGTGCCTTCTTCAATGGAACCCCCTGCCTGGAATTTCCTTCCTGACTAAACCCACTGCACCTCCACCCCTTATTCTTCTCAAAATACCCATATGATGAAATATTTAAGCCCCAGTCTTCCCATTGCACCCATCAAAGAAAGAGATAAAAAAAAAAAAAAACAAAAAAAACCCTGCAGACCTACAGAAACATGAAAATGGGCCAAATGCAAGTGTTCCAGTAACTTTCTTTTGAACTTTCTTCCCATACCTTTTGCTTCGTTCTCTCTGCCTAGACTGATTGTTAATTGTCCTTCTCCAGTTTTATACCTCGACCGTGAATTTCCTGGAGCAGGGTCTTCCATCTTAATAAGCGGAGTCCATAAAAGATAGAAGTTACTCTTGGCATGGAGAGAATTTGTATTGAAAATATTCTCTTACCAATTACTCAGTAGCAAAAATGTCTGAAAAATCTCATGAAGGACTATCACCACAAAATACTCTCACAATTTATTTAGCTGAGAAATGCAGATAAACGATTAGTAGTTTGGATGTTTCTTGAGACAAAGGATTGTATTCATCAGATGCTTGGAGACACAAAGCAACCATAAACTCAACTTTTTCTGGCCAGGGAAACAGTTTTACAGTCGTTTTTCTGTTATCAGAATGACTCAAGACATATGGGTGAAGCTGGTCCCAAATCTTCTAAGATAGACCAATCACTTGATTTCACCTACACAGCTGCAGAATTAATCAGTTATACTCTGACTTCTGAAAATTTAAAACTGCTATTTAAGTCTACAAGGTTCAGCCTGAATCATCTCTTTTTTTCTCCCTTCTCTTGGGATAGTATCACCTCTGTGTGTAAGTCAGGTATAGGCCTAATTATGTGCCTGAAGATTTCAGCAAGACAGAACTGAGGAGAAAGCCTTCTGCTGACCATTTGCAGGGTAACTAGTGATTTCTTCATTAGCCCAGGATTTAGTTCTCAATATATAGAGGACGGAAGCTGAAGTCACACCAAGGTCATTGCACCGTAATTTTGTTGGAAGGGGCTTTTTCATTATGATTTTGAAAAGTTTTGTATCTCCTACGCTCGAGGCTGTTGGATTTCTCTATAGTTGCAGGTCACAGTTTGAAGGTAAATGTGTTGATTTGTTCCTTATTAAGAACATAATGGAAGAAGATAATTTTCATGATCCCAGGATGAAACATGAAAAAATTGTTGTTAATAAATATTTTGGTATTCTATTTTTTTTAAAGCTACAGGATCCCTTCTCTAATATACTTTAAAAATAGTGAGTTCAAATAGCAGTAGATCATGTCATAAACCTCCCAAGCTATTATGAGTGACAAAAATGCAAAATCTTTGTTTGCTTTAAAAATAGTTTTTCTTTGGTCATAAAACAAAACCAAATAAATCGGAGACCAGAGCTACAAAATCTACAAGCAAAAAAAGTGACCATTTAAAAAATGCCATCGAATTTACAGAGGAAAAAATAAGTTCATTTCTTTAATCATTTCACTAATATGTCTGTTCTTCTTTTCCACTGTAATTTGTCTTCCGTTGTAATGTAATGTGCAAAGAGTTCAGACAAAACCATGATTTTTTAAACTGATGAAGTCTTTGGGTTAAGTGTTCAATCAGTTATTGTTCCAAGAAGACTATGTGCCCGATTGCTACTGTGAAGCTGTGGAGAGCTCGTAGCAGCATGGTTCATGTAGATCTTTTTATAAAGTTCTCCCCCCTTGGCTGGAGTTCAGACCTTTGTTCTTGCAACTTAAAGGGCTAGTGGGCTCAATCACTCCCCCAAGCATTTGTGCAACCACAATTGATGCTCATCCCACCAGTGGCAGGCCGGAGTGAGGCCAGCAGGATGTGTTTTCACAATCACTTTCTGCCTTCTTCACCAGGGGAGATCAACACTTACACAAGTAATCTGATTGAAAACAATTATTTCAGGCTACAGGTTTTGGTACTTGTCTCCTTCCTTTTTGCTTGGTCCTCTTTTTAAGGCTGTCTCAGCCGGGACACTAAAGGTAAAATGTAAAATGACGATAAAATCTAAAATGTAAGTAAATTGTAGCTCTTGACCAGCTTGAACTGCCACATGCTACAGAAAATGGGGAGGTCAGGCGAAGGGAAGCAGTCACATTTCCAATTAGTGTTGCTCTTCAGGCAAACTCTTTGCAGGCAAATTTTGGCATTGCCCGGAAGGCCGAGTTTCTTATATAATGGAGTAATTGACCTGCCCGGCCTGAGAGCTGTCACTCTGTCACATGTCTCTTTAGAAACCTATTAATGTATTTAGTAATTCCAGACATCAGTTTTAAAGGGAAAGCTGTTTACCACCGTGAACCAGCTGCTGCAGCTGTTTCCCTAGCTGGGCTACACAAAGTCGCTGGCAAGTTAATCCAGCTCAGTGCTCTGTAAACCTGGTTTTCAGGGGACTTTATCCAAGCCGGAGGCACAAGCAATGGAAAAACGGGAGCAGCAAACCGCTTGTGCAACTGACCTGCTGGTCCACATTCCATGAAGTAAAAAATAGAAACCCACTCTTTCATTACAATATAGAACACAAAACAACACGTGGGGTCCCTTACTCCCGCATAAGCTGTCTCTTTTTTAATTACTTTTGCAGAGTGTGTGTCCCCTCCTTGGGTTCCCTTTCCATATAAAAGGATCTTCTTTCAAAACACCACCAGCAGCAGCTCAGGTTAATTTTATTTAGAACAATAACTTCACTCAAAGCAAACACTGTTTTCATTTGGCTTACAATGACATTATTGACCACTCTGTGCAGCCAAATGGGTTCCAGCTAACTGCTGTATGTCAGCTGAACAGGGTGTGTATTCAGAGACTGCCAGCCCACTGGCAGGTGGGAAACTTGTTTCCTTTTTCATGCCTATGTAATCCTGTTTTCCTTGTACAGGAATAAACCAGAGATTCTTGTTATCTAACACTGCACAGAGAGGAAGCCCTGGACAAGGTGCTACAGCTTTCTAATGCTCAGAAAACCTGAAACCCCCTGCCATTCAGTGGCCAAATCTGAGCATCTCCAGCAACAGCAGCATTGTATTCTGTACATCTCACTGCCAGCCTTGGGGTCTGCCTTGCTGGTAGTTTCTGCCCACTCATGATCCTGAAGTACCTTTGGAGCATAAAGAGGACGTTACATGACATGGCATGATTCCTTTTCTCTGAGAATTACGGAGATGAGAGATATTGAGGTTCCTGTAATGTGTTGCTAAATACCGCTGGCAAAATTTACTCTGGTATTTCAAGACCAGGTAGGGTAAATGGAGATCTAAATTCTTAGGTATAACTAAAGAACAGTTTTGACTATTTGTCTTACTTTTTTATTGCATTTTTTCAAGGGATTCTATTTTTTCTGACCTTCTTTCCACTGCTTTCATCCTGCCCAGAGGGCAAATATACAACAAGTATGTCTTACATGTCTTTGACGAGGCAATGACATCCTGCTTTCAAATCATAGCTACAATAACATCAATGATGCTGTGAACTTTCCTCAAGTTTCATTGATCTGAGAGAGATTAATAGCACCACTATTCATTTAATTTGACCACCTCTTTCCTTAATTAGTCCTAACTTGCAGCAGAAGAACTGGTAGTAAAGTAGCATTTTTTGCTGTGTGAAAACCAATCTTTTCCAAATTTTACTTTAATCAAAATTGAACCAAAATCTGAAAGGTTTCACAATTTCCTGTGAACCAGAAATTCTGAAAAACCTTTTTTCCAAACCTACGATTTATGTTACTTCACAGATCAGCTATTTTCCCCAGAACCTATGTCTGCTCAATAAAATTGCCATTTTCCTCATTTTCATTGCCACAAGAAAAGTCAGTTCTGCTGAACAGCTGCCTGAACCTCCAAAGTTTGTGACCTCCTTTATTGCCAAGGCTTCCTGGGCCTTGCTTCTCCCTGTTCCAAGCAGGGAAGAATCAGCTAATACAGAGCTGATGGCCTTGGACTCTCAAGATCCCAGCACAGGAGCAGGCTGCCCCAAAAGTCAACACTCCAAATTAAATCCTAGGCTACGTTTGGCAAATGTTTCGTAACAGAAACATTTCGTGCTGAACATAGCCATAATTTTTGTTGGAAAATGTTATCCATAACATTAATTGAGAACAGCATGGGGTTGTCCTACTCCAGGGGAAATTCTGGGAGTTCAGAAGAAATCCCTGTAAATAGGTTACAGAGAAGAGCAAATACTTTCTTCTGTATCAGTGCCAGTGATACCGGCAGGACCATGCCCAGGGCACATACTAAAAGAGAGACTGTCTGCGGAATGATGATAACAGACTATTTTCTACCATCTATCATATGTCATGATCAGGGCTGCAAAAACTATGCACGGAATATATTGCAAGTTTCCACAGCTTCTGAATCCAGTTACATGTCTCATTTACTCCCTGCCCTTTTCAACCATGGTAAGACTCAGCCACAGTTGTAGCAACATGATCTGCAAAATTTCCACAGGGAAAGGTGCAGTTTTACCCCTTCCCCTTTTGGGATTATCCACACAGCAGCCGGGCTTGACAGGGTCCCTGACCTCTAAACACCTGGGAAAAGCAACCATGCATAAGAACAAGCAACCTGGAAAAAATAATGTTTATATATTATTAATATTGTCTTTGACTAGTTTCATAATTGTGAACACTTTCTGGCACCATCAGTCTCATATTTGATTAGGTGATGTTTGCATCCTTAAGTACACATCACAGTGTTTCCCGCTTTCTCTATACATATGTAAATATATGTGTGTATGTGTGTCTTTAGGTATTTATGTATATTTATTTATATTTACAAACACTTAAAAAGGCAGTGCTTGCCTCATACAGCTTGTGGTCTGTTGGAACTTGGGTAACTTTGGGACCAGAGGCATCTGTTACCTGGAAATGCATCTATGTGTGCACACGTGTCTGTGAGCCACCAGCCTCCATCTGCAGCTGCGTTGCTGAGACTGCATGTGCTACACCATGTGGCACTAACGGCGATAGAAACACACAGGTCAGCCTTTCTTTCTCTGTTGGATCTGGGCCTGAAGGTGATAAAGAAATGGTCATGAATTGACAATAGGCACAGGTAGTACTGGAACCCTTGGAAAGTATGAAGTCAGGCTTTCAAAGGATAGTTTATTTCCTTTTGAAAATGCAATTTGTGCTTGGAATTTCTGAGCTGCATTTGAATCAATGGGAAAATGTCCGTTTTCCCCTGCCTCCATCTCAGAAGCTCCAGGCTCAATAGCTGGTCCTTCTGCAGGCACAGGCTTTTTACAGTTGAATCTGGGGGCTAAAAAGGAAGGAATGTGCCTCAGTCTGTTTGAAAATCAATACCTGTCTCCCACATTTTATACACAGAATAGAAGCAGTAAACATTAAAACAGCTGGAACCCTGTCCCTCTCACATGGAGATTTATGAGGTTGTGTAATATGCTTTGAGGCCAATGCAAATCCCATTAGTAGTTTCAAAGTCCAGCTAGGACAAAGTACGCTATGGTCAAAAATTTTAAGTAGCCAAGGCAGTAACCACATTGAACTTGACTTTTCACTTCAAGAAGACGCTTAGATTTCATAAGAATTATTTTCTTAATATAAATTGTTATAAGGTGATGTTTCTTATATTAGTCTTTTAATCATGTTCAATAGTACAATGTTTTGTTCTATTTTGTTGTATTCTGCACATGAGACTTCTAGAGAAATAGATCAAGAGTGAACATGAATCTATGCCACCAACAACTAAGGATTTCTACCCCAGCTTCAGGGGTGAAGGTGAGTGTCCCACGCATGTAGTGAATCCAGCCCAATTCTAACATTCATCATACACAGAGAACAAATCCTGTGGAACTGGAGACTGACAGTTCCCTGGAGTAGGGGAAGACTCAGGGACGAGAGTGACACTTGGGACAACAGAGAGGAAGGATTAAACATGAGAAGGGAAAAGCAGTAGATACAGGGCGGGGAAAGAAGCAGCAGATGACTGAGAAAATCTGGGAGAACAGAAAAAAAAGATACTGTGTGCAACAAAGAACAACTCACAGAATATACGAAGAGCTCATAACTGCATTAATATCAATAATCATTGTTAATTATGTTCATTACTGTATTAATAATAATCATAATCATTGTGATAAGATTATTATTGGTGTAGTGTTAATACCTATGCTAATCGTTCCATTAATAACACAGATGCTCTAGCGTCCTCAGCTCTGACACTCCTGCACTGTCCAGGAGATTACCCTTAAAACACTGCTTTGTTTCTGCTTGCCTTCAGGGCCAGCAAGTCCCAGTTCATCACTGAGAATAAGCCCGTGTGGTGACCCCAGAAAACACATCTCTGGTGCTAAGCTGATCTGTTCATTTCAAGTTCTCAATGTGTTTAGGATCTATTTAAACATGAGATGCTGAAAGACCTTTAGACCTACAAAATGCCTGTACAAGTGCCTAAATTGGCAGAATTGTAGTTCTTGCTGTCTATCTGAGATAGTTGAAGGGAACTTCTTTCTAAGATGATGTTGAACATGTTCCTGGAAGAAGCCAGCAGCTATGTGTGGTGGCAGCATATAATGAACTCCACAGTCCATGGAGGACACCAGGAGCAGCAGATCGAGGTGGACACATTTACAAGTGTTTCAGGATGTGTTCTCCCACATTTTTTAAAAGAATAGTCTTGAATCTCTTAACACTTTGGTTAAAAAAAAAAAAGGACTTGAAATACTCAGTAATATTTGCTTTATAAGGATAGAGCTCCAGCAATGTCCTTTCAAATTTCCTGCAGATTCTCTGGGATTCACTGAAGATCAGCATTATCATAAGTTAATGGAGATCAGAGCAGCAGAGAGCTGCATCCTGTAATATCCCTGCAACGATTACATTTGGGCACCTAATTTTCTTCCCAGAGTGTCACAGTGCCAGAGGCAAAAGGGAAAAATAAGGAGGGAAAATATGCACCTTAACTTCATCCTAAGATGGAGCTGGCAGAGCACTGAGGATCCCTTAATTTAGATATAGCCAGAGGTACGAAAACCTTTCCTTTTCTGAGATGGAGAGGTGGGGTGTGGGGCAAAAGGGAAAAGGAGAATGAGACAAGAGTTCACATAGAGATATTTCAGAATGTCTTAAAAGATGCAGAAAAAATGAAGAGTTCATTTCTTTGCCAATCACGTTAACATTATTTTTAACCTCACTTCTTTTATAATGACCCCTCTGGAAGGGTGAAACATGCATTCTTACCAGCTCTATTCATTCAGCTTAAAACATGCGTGCTGAGTTGTTGTTGGCTTTTATACTTGGGAAGTAAAAAGGAGCAGGATGTCAGGGGAAAATACATTTCTAAGCATTATTTGTTAAAATGTCTGCAAAGAATTTCATGTCCTTCACAAATAGATGAAAGGCAAACAGGTCACAATTTGACCTTCCAGCCTTTCCTGGGGTCTCAGCAGGAGACACTGCAAAACCTGGAGCTGTCTGGTTATTGCCAAAGCTGCATTACGGTAGATCTGCACTGTAGTTTGCCTACTTAGTATCCCAGATACAAATGATGGGTTGCCCCATTGTCCCAGTGAGACTGACAAAGAGCACGGTGTCCCAGGACAGTCCATGTGAAGCCCATCACCTCTAAATCTTGCTCCAGAAAAAAAATAATTAATTAAAAAACCCCAATAAAACATAACAGTCAGTAACGAGAATGGGCAACGAAACTGGTGTTTCTGCAGCAGTCTGAGTAGAGAAGATGATGACAACATATTGGCAGATTTGTGAGATGTGAGCTGAAAAAGAAGCACAACCCTTCCCAGCCACTCCAACCCCATAACTAAGTAGAAAACACAGACCCATTTGCGCTCATCCCTGAACAGCTGAAGACATTGTCAGGCATATTCTGCACTCCCGCGTGAGTGGAGACATAAACCTGGGTGGTATTAATGCAGTAATTTTCATACCTACACCCCCATTTTAAGGAACTGTGTTTTGGTTATGTTGGCAGCCCTTTAATGCTTGAAAAGCTTGGACAAAGCAGAGCTGGGTCTACTTTCAAGACTACCTCTGGGACTCCAGACACTCAAGTATGTCCTAGATACAAACTGGTTCAAAAAAATTTAAATTCTAAAGAAAGGCATATTTCTGATCCCAGAGGTCTGTATAGAAAGGTCTGTATAGAAAACTTGGTCTCGTATTGATAGGAACAGTGAAAAACAGAGAAGTATGTACAATGATCAGACATAAATCTATGAGGACTTATCACAGCATTTTAATTATGTTTAATTATCAGTGAACAGAGCTATTTCTCAAAAAGTTGGAAGCTGAAGATTTCACTTGACTGTCTCAGACAATATTATTAACCTGCAGTTTTCTAGAAGTTCAGATTAGATCCCCAGAGATAGTCTATCAGTATGAAACCTTCAATGGTTTTCCTCACATGACCATGACTCAACAATATAATTATTATAGCCTGAAATGTAGACTTAGGAAACCTCTTCATCTAAAACCAGATACAGGGATATATAACCAGGGGTGAAAAAGTCATAAAATTTCGTGTGTTTTTCAGCCACTAAGTGAGAAGAGGAGTCAACTCCAGATGCAAGCTCAGCATCCCCTTGTTCTGTTTTAAGATGAGGGTATTAAATACACATCTCAATTACCCAAGCATAATCTATAACGTAGATCAAACATCTCACTGTTTCAGAAACATTAGATTTGATGAGTGTGAAATGCAGCTAATAGACAAATTTCATACCAATAATATCTTCACTTTTCTTGTCTGTATATGCATATATTAATTACTGATAATTAATATGCCAAATAACCTCTTAGAATTCAACAGTCAGCATTCTTTGATGCTCACATCATGCCCAACTATTTTTTTTACAGAGACAAGAAGAACCCCAGAAATTTTAGTATCCAAATGCTGGTCTGGCTTTAAGGTTTAGGGCTAGGCAGTGTTTTCTTCCTGCCCCTTTCGAAGATCTAGGGAGAAAAGACAGTTGACTGAGAACAGGGAAGGTCACACAACTCCTACTGCGGCTGTTGCTGCCTGAGGTTATAAGAGACTGCTACATGGCTGTCTCAACCTTGCTGAAACATGAGAACATAAACCAGGCCGGAGTTTTACGGTCATGCTGGTATCTGGTACCCCTCCCAGTAAACACCAAGGTGCCAGGGATCTGGACAGAGGGGCCTGGAGACCCCCAAAGACCTCCCCAGGGATGGTACTCAGCATGTGTATCATCGCCAGGTGGAAGGGATGGTTAAACAAACAATGGAGTTATCCTATAAATCAGCAGAGACGGTCGACATCGGTTTGGAAGCGCTCCTCCACCAAACATTGAAGCAGGACCTGCAGGATGCCGCTGGATCCGTGATGACAGCTATACTCTCTCTCTCTCTCTCTCTCTCTCTCTCTTTCTCTTTTTCTCTCTTTTTCTCCTTTCCTTTTTCTCTCTTTTTCTCCTTTCCTTTTTCTCTCGTCTCTTCTGCATATGTTAAAATAAACTTTAATGTTTGAATGTAACATTTGACCTTGTATGTGTCTTAATTAAACCCTTGGGATCATTTTGAACCTTCTCAGATCAGTAACAGATCGAGACAGAGGTGAAACAAGGGGATCAACTGTGGATTTTGGCAAGTACAAGCAATTCTCTGTGCATTACATCTCAGTGAATACGAACACATGCAATAAGACTGCCAATCTCCATCTGAAACTTAATCAGTGAGATCTGAGGTGGAAAGAATAAACACAGACACTTATAGATTCTAGTCTGACCCCAAGAAATGGATGCAGATTTCTGGCTTGGATCCCTCAGACACCTACTACTAACTAGGTCTACTATGTCTTTTAAAACATCAGAAGATCTTCCAAGTTGCATTGTGTATGATTATTAAATGTACTTCTTGCCCACCTCTATTCCACAACACAGCAGCCTAGCGCCCTTTGTTTGCCTTGCATGGAAGGTACAAAGTTCATGCTCAGACTACATACTTTTTGTTGATGATTTTCCACAATATTGCTTAATTCTACCCAGAGTTGCTCACGAAAGATCTAATGTGTGTCCCTTATTTGGAGAAATTCCAGTATGAATAAGAGAGAGAAAAAAAAATGAAGCAGGAGAAAGAGTACCAAAGCAAGAGAGGAAGCACAGGGGATGGTTGGTAAAAAGGACAGTTAGCTGGCAGTGGCAAGGGAGCAGGTAATGAGACATCGCATCCTTGGATCGCAGAATGTGCCAGGTGGCCACGAACCCCGAAGTTTTGGCTTGGCCATTGCAGAGATAAGGCCAGCTGCAAAGCTTGGATCACTGTCAAATGTTTGCAATCCAAACACCCTGAGAGTTGGGATTATTTGGTGTGGGCCAGTGTCTAGTTTTTATTAATGTTTATTGCCCCATGGCCATTTGGAAAATAACATTCATAATTCACACCGCAGCAATGCACGCTTGGCTGTGCTGATGGCAGACTGCAAATCTGACTCCAGTGTCTAACAGCACCCCTTTCATCTGTGTGGAGCTGCCTTGCATGGGGCTTAGGTATTACAGCTGACAAGAGCTGAATGGCAACTTCATGGCTTACTGTTAGAAGCTTAGCCAAAAAAGCACAAAAAGCACAAGTCTCCTGCTAAGGCTTTCATCTTTCACACCCACTCAATGCTTTTTGTGGCAACTCTTTGAGTGGACAGATCAGTGTCCTCTTTGCCTGCTTTCCTTACCAGAGCTCTCACTTGGAAGGCCTGTCACCCACAGCTCTTTCATTGGCTCCTTGGTTGCAAGACTTCGAGATTTAAGTAGCCTCTGAGCTGACCTCTCTGCTCTTAAATATGGTTTAGACCTATGTTGTAATCTTGCAACCTTCACCTTAATTGTACTTATGGACTGGCATAGTTTCACTATTGATTTCATACTGGTCAAGGAACTACACCAAGAACAAGAAAGAACATATGGAATCATGCTCCTCAGAGCAGTAAGAGAAGCCATTCATCGTAATGAAAAAACTTATCTTCTACACTCCAGAAGCTAAAGAATTTAGCCCAAGATCTTCCTGTTTCATTTCACTTCTCTGGTAAAAATTATATTTTATTAACTAGATTTTTACATTTAAGTCTGCTCTGTCCTTTCAAGCTGGGGAAAAAAAATCAGCAAAAATTCATTTCACAGGATCTCTTTCTGGGAGCATGTTGGATACTTAACATGTTCGTCGTCTATAAGGAACCATTTCATGTATCAGATCATAATGATTGCTTGGTTTCAGACTGCAGCACACATTTAAACTCTCTGTTATATCCCCTTCTTTGATCCTATTTCCAGTCCCCATCTGTTTTGAGTATTTCCCTGTCTTCCCTCCCCCTATTTAAATTATGTCTTACTGAGTATTGATGGGTGTCTTTGCAGACAGCACTAAGTGAAGGAGGCAGTAACACTGAAGGGTATTGTTTTCTCTAGCACTTCTAAGTCTTCCCTGGAGATCACTTGCCTTTTGAAAAACAAGGTGTACTAGCTTAGGCCGTGCAATCTAAACTTCCCTTGATAGCTTCCCTATTTATATTACATAATGGTGCCAAACTCGGCCGTTTCTGACCTCAAAGTCTGTCCTAGCACAACCACTAACACTGCACTGTGTGAGTTATCCACCATCCAAATTGTCCTGTCCCAGCATTATCAATCTTTTTTTTTAACCAAAAAACAGTATCAACCAAGCCCATTTCAGAACAACTAATGTAATGATAATGAAGAGTATATCTATTTATGAATGTTAACACAATGCAATTTCCTCTCAGGCTCCAGAGGGCAGGATCTAAATAACCTTTTGATTGCCTTGTTGACTTCTGCTGTCAGGAAAGAGCACTTCCCCTGATTGGGGCACTGCCCAATTTATAGAGTCTGTTGAGTTTCATTTTAGAAAAAGAGAGCCATCAGGGGCTCAATTTTCTTCTTTCTCCCCCTTTGGGGCCACCTGCCCTGAGCACAACTGGCACAAAGCACTATTAGATCAGGCTTATGGAAGTGATAGCATTTCACACCCAATCATCAGTGAAAAACAATCATACAAGGTTAAAAACAATTTTCCATTCACAGGAGTAAACTGGTGAGTGAGAAGGAATATTAAGTTTTCATCGTAAACCCCTGTTGAACTGTCCTGAGTGAAATGTTTGCTACTCCTTTTTTTTTTTTCATCTTACAGCCACAGCCCCAGCACAGCTCAGTATCATTTTTGCAGTGGCCACCACCTTCTCAGCCCTCTGTCTGCATCTGCGCCTCAGTCTTGCCGGGAGCAGCAGAGGGCAGCTGAGGCAAATGTCACTGTGAGGCACTCTGATTACTCCAGCCCTTGCCTGTCCACAGGCTAGAACAGGCTTTGGCATAATTTAAGGTTGTCTTAAGACACTGGAGGATGTGGTTTGTGTAGGTACTTGGTGAGGGAGCCACGGGGCACCAGCCTCCTGTGTTTGGGGTCCCTCCAAGTATTCCTCAGGGCAGAGGCAAGGACAAGGCATGCAGGGTAAGCTAGCCTGGATTCACATCACCCTCTGGTGGCACTTCTTCAGGCTGAGGAGACTCATCTGCCCTCAAGGACCACTCATGCTTGTACTACCCCTGCAACACACAGAGGTCCCAAAGGGAAGCAAAGGGCACTCAGGGGTCTTTAGGATTTTCAGGGTACTAACCTTTTAGTACAGAGTACAATAAGTCTCTGGATAGTATTACTTACAGAAAGAAACTGTCTGTAGATTTGGACCTTTATATTCACTATTTATTTCAAATTCAGCATGTTTCCCCACACCACTTTCTCCAGCAAATTTTCTCCATGCCTGGAGACAGCCCCACCGCAATGAGTGTCTGCAGATCAGACCTAAGGTTAGCTTTGGGTTTAAGCTTTAATGAGAAATGCAACATCCTGAGAAAGGAAATATGACTAGACAATCACTTTATTACCCTTGTTCGTATATTATTCCTTGTGGAGAGAAGCTCTGCCTCCTGCTTGATTGTGAATTTTAGTTACAGAAAAATACTGCTCTCCAGCATAGCCTTGAGAGCTACATGATGGTCTTTTCATTCAGCTCTGCTGAGGCCAGAGATAATTTGTACACTCCAAATACAAATTGCATCATGCTAATGAATTCATAATAGTCAGAAGTACTCTATTCATAATAGATCTGAAAAGGCAAAATACATATTATTAATGTATTTTTAAGAAAATCCATGTCAACAATCTTGTAAACAAGACTTAATTGAATATAACAATGGAAGCGGTTTTTAAAGGACGCTTTCAAAAATATTTACAAGACATTTAAATATTAATACACATTTCATCAAAACAATTCTTTACAATCTTGTGCAATATACAGTCTTTAGTTTCTTTTTTGCTAAGATGAAGCTGTAACTAGAGTTACAATTTTCCTGCTTCTGTCACAATGTACACCTACTTAGTCTGCATACAAAAGTCTCCATATGTTGTAGTGCATAGGAAAATCAGGCCCTGCAGTACAGCAGAGTTTCTGAGTGCTCATCAAACCCAGTTAATCGTAAATTGGATTGTTACTTTATCATCAGCCCAACCTTGTAACCTCAAAGCCTGCTAAATTGTATATGACCTCACAATCTCTTTCTACTTTGCCCTCATGAGGCCTCACCTGGAGTCCTGTGCTCAATTCTGGAGTCCTCAAACATGGGAAGGACACAGAGCTGTTAGAGTGAGTCCATAGGAGGCCATGGAGAGGATCTGAAAGCTGGAGCAACTCTGCTATGAGGACAGGCTGAGAGAGTTAGGGTTGTTCACCCTGCAGGAGAGAAGGCTCCAGAGAAAGCTTACAGTGGCCTTCCAGTACTGAAAGGGGGTACAGGAAAGATGGGGAGGGGCTCTTTATCAGGGAGTGTAGTGATAGGACAAGTGGTAATGGTTTTAAGATGGAAGAGGGGAGATTTAGGTTAGATGTTAGGAAGAAAATCTTAATGATGAATGTAGGGAGACCCTGGCACAGGCTACCCAGAGAAGTCATGGATTCCCCATCCCTGGAGGTGAGGTTAGATGGGGCCTTGAGCAACCTGATCTAATGGAAGGTGTCCCTGCCCATGGCAGTGTGGTTCAAACTTGATGATCTTTAAGGTCCCTTCCAACCCAAACAATTCCATGATTCTATGATTATTATAACTATACTTAAAAGATAGAAATATTTTGAGGGTTTTTTTTTTAATTTTCCTTGTTTTATCTTTCTATATATCTAGTATACTTATATAAAAAATCCTAATCCTGTCTTCTGTGACATTAGTGGCAAAAGGTTCATCGAGTGTATAGAAGACAACTTCCTGACACAACTGGTGAGTGAACCGATTGGGGAAGGTGCCCCACTGGATCTGCTGTTTGTAAACAGGGAGGGCCTTGTGGGGGAGGTGATTGTTGGAGGACTCCCGGGGCTCAGTGATCATGAGATGATAGAATTCTCAGTTCTTGGAGGAGTAAGGAGGGGGGGCAGTAGAACCACCACCTTGGGCTGCCGATGGGCAGACTTTGAACTGTTCAGAAGGCTGCTTGATAAAGTCCAGTGGGAGACGGTTCTGACTGACAAAGGAGCCCAAGAGGGCTGGATGCTCCTCAAGAAGGAAATCCTGGTGGCACAAGAGCAGGACATCCCCATGTGCCGTGAAATGAGTCAATGGGGAAAAGGCCAGGTTGACTTAACAGAGAGCTCTGTGTTGGTCTAAGGAAAAAGAGGAAAATATATGAGCTTTGGAAGAGGGGGAGGCATCTCAGGAGTTCTACAAGGAACAGATGAGGTCATGTAGGCAAAAAATTAGAAGGGCTAAAGCCCAACTGGAACTTCAACTGGCTAGTTCAGTGAAAGGCAATATGAAATGTTTCTTCAAGTATATTAACAACAGGAGGACCAAAGAGAATCTCCCTCCTTTGACGGATGCAAGGGGAATGGTAGTAACAAAGGATGAGGACAAGGTAGAGGGACTTAATGCCTTCTTTGCCTTGGTCTTTAATAGCAAGGTAAGATGTTCTCTAGGCTCCAAGCCTCCTGAGCCAGGCGACTGTGAAGGTGAACCCTCAATGTTCCAAGAAGACTTGGTTAGAGACCAATGGCATCTTGGCCTATATCAACAACAGTGTGGCCAGCAGGACCAGGGCAGTGATTATGCCCCTGCACTCAGCACTGGTGAGGCCACATCTCGAGTATTGGGTTCAGTTCTGGACCCCTCACTATAAGAAAGACATTAAAGGGGTTGGAGAGCATCCAGAGAAGGGAATTAAGACTGGAAAAGGGGCTAGAGAACAAGTCCTACGAGGAATGGCTGAGGGAACTGGGATTGTTTAGCTTGGAGAAGAGGAGGCTGAGGGGAGACCTCATCACTGTCTACAACTGCCTGAAACGAGGCTGTGGCAGAGCGAGTGTTGATCTCTTCTCTCAAGTGACAGGTGATAGGACAAGGGGAAATGGCCATAAACTGCACCAGGGGAGATTCAGACTGGATATTAGGAAGAATTTCTTTATAGAAAGGGTGATCAGGCCCTGGCACAGCTGCCCAGAGAGGTGGTTGAGTTGCCATCCCTGGAGATGTTTAAAAAACAGGTAGATGAGTTTTTGAAGGACTTGTTTCAGCAGAGGACGGGTACAGTTGGACTTGATGATCTCAAAGGTCTTTTCCAAGTGGAAGATTCTATGATGATTCTGTGAAAATTTACCTTGGTATCCCTAAAGGCCCAGAAAGTATATAGAGAAATATGACCCTGATTAATTGGAGTCACAGAGGAACAAAAATATTCTTCTCTATAGGAAACTAAGGTGGGATAATGTAGAAATAAAAATCCTGAATGGCTGACCCCATTTACTAGGAAACTATGCTACTCTCACCTATGAAAACTCGGTGAGTTTTCTAAGTTTAAGCAAACCAGGATTTGTGTGCATGCACACAAAACCCCACGAAAGATAGCTGAGCTGCAAATAATAACCATTTCACAGTAAGAATGCCTCCCCTTTGCCCTTGCTGGTAGTCAATATAGTTTTGTATCCATAAGCAAGTAGATTAGGTTCTTTAGTCCTCTAACGCACCAGATGTTAACCTCTGGTAAAGCTATTTAAATTCATCATTTGCTTTCCTGATTATAACTTCTGTTACAAAAGGTCTATCTTCACTTTTTTCCTTAGACAAAATGGGACAAATGGGTAGCTTTACTAATATCTGATTCTTGTGAAGACTATCTGCATTTGTTTAGAATGTACAGATTCTATGTTTTTTTGCACAAAAGTTACAGTCTCTGTCTACAATAGCAAGCTCTCATTGAACACAAGCTGCCAACACATTTTGAGCTTTTCAGGGAATCAATGGTGCTCTAATTTATAGCATTACCAGAACTATAAGAATTGCCAAAGAGGAAGGCAAACATAGCATTCTGAAAAATTTAGATATGTTAAACCGTACCCACTGTTTTACACAGACTTCCTCTATAATATTCCTTTTCTAATATTACTAGGTAATTTGACCCCTGCCTAATGTCTTTAGGCAATTTTGATGTAAGATTCTCGATTTTCATGTTAAGATGTCCACTCTCCAATGCTTTGCATTTCTTCCTTTTTTTTTGTTATGTGAAAAGCATTTTCTTAATTGATGTGTCTGCAGTAGGTGAATTATCTTCCTCAGAAACTTCTCCACTATCTCTCCTAGGCTGAGACATGTCTACTCTTGATTACCACCCAACACAATATTTTAAGTGATCTATTTTTACCGAGGTTAGTAGATAAATGTCCTTGAATTTCCTTATCATCTTCTATTGGCACCTTTTTGATCAAATGATGTCACCATAGCTGTATTTTAAAGTTCATTCAAAAGACACCCATTTCCCACTCAGGAGGTTATGCAGCACCCAAATAGAGAAGACAGAGGTGCAGCGGCTCTTACAACATGGTAATAGAGGGAAAGTCAGGGGAACAGGTGTGAAGAGGTGCTAGGTGGGCAGCTTTGTGTGACTGTCTACACAGTCTGGTGGAATCCCCCCAAGCCTAAGAGGTCACGTTATCTCGTAAAGCTGGCAAAGGTACAAAAAGGCTTTGTTCTTAGCCTCTCTGAATGAGAAGACTTTCCTCAATAGTTACAACTCAGCTTTGTGTCCCCAGCATCCCTTTTTTGTACATTGTGGCAGAATAGCTTCTGGTCAGTCAGTTGCTGCAAAGGTGGGAGCCAGGAAGAATGCAGAAGTGTAAATCAGAGAAGCTGAACTGGAACCCTAAGTCTGCAAAAGACTTGGCATCGATCACAGACTGTGTGGGCGGACAGTATCTCTCTTTATGCACCAGGAACATCAAGTAATGATTAGGCTTCTGTTTTCTCCACTCACTGGCTGGCTTGTTGGTACTGAACATGTGCTAAAATACTCTGGTGTTTTACCCATAGTCAGTCTCCATGTCATGCCACAGATGGCAGGTAACCTGAAATCACCCAGAGGAGCGCACAATCAGGGCTGAGTTAAAATAGAGACTTAGAGGAGAAGATTAATCTCTTTCTTTCTCTTTTGCTGGTAGTGGAAATATTGGAAATATCACAGGATATTAAAGAAGTGGTTTATACTATAAAGGAAACTGAGAATTTGTTTAGTGATAAATTCTGCACCAGCTATCCAGAAAAGGCTTTTATTTTAAAGTGAATCTTTAAATAGAGTTGGACAACAGAAAGAGGTTCAACTCTACTCCCTCCCTTGAACTTTGGGCTGAGCCACAGATCTAAACTGCTCCCCAAATTATGGGCTTCAAAGCCAAGAGGTATCTATTTTCCAGCTTCCTCTGTTGTGGGCTGTGGCTAAAGTTCCACGAAAACCATCATAAGTTTTCAGCATAGTGGCAAGCTTCAGAACCCCAGGAACAAGTTTGCAAATTACCGTCCTAGTATCTTCAAAATTTTCAGGTAATTTGTCCAAAGGTGGAATTTACTGCATTCCTAAAACTAATCAGGACCACCTAGCACTGGTCTCCAGCTGTGCCCTGGATGTGGTCATGCACAGCTGGAATACTTGGCCACATTTAGGACTTGCCAACCTTATTTGTCTCCAAGTATCTCCTACTCAGTGTTATTCCAGAATGCCACAATAGTTGAATATTTAACAATGTGGTTAACCTGAAATGCACCGACTTCTTGGTCTTGCTTACTTTAGCCATTTTGGCTGGAAGAATTGTTCCATCTCCACTGTGGCCAGGGCATCCCTACGTCGTACTATGAGCCGGTTCTCCTAATTCCTCCTTGGACTCTTCTTTCTCTTCTCGAATCCTGCACACCACAAACATTTACAGCCCTGCCCACACTGTTGATTCAATTTTCCTGACAGGTAGAGCTTTCTGGGTGCAACACAACATAGTCTTAGCCATGTCCATTTTTCTAATCCTTTGAACCGCACCTCTCAGGACAGGTAAAGTGATTGTGAGGAAAATAGGGGAGCTGGCATTTTTTTCAGTTTAAATCATATGCGCCTCAGTGCACCTCTTTACAGGTAAATAATATCTTTCTTAAAGATGTTAATATTGAATCCAAACAACATTTTGAGAGGACTCCAATTAGAAAACCAATAGTTCTTTATGCACAGAAGGAATTAATCCTGCTTTCAGTGGAGTTTTGTCTTACATGTGGTTGGCTCTGGCATGTAGGAAACACAAACCCAGCTGAAGCTTACTCTGTGTTTGGGGCATTTACAGGGGCCTTTTTTTCCCATGTGGCTGTTCTAGTGCCTAAAAATGTGAGATACCACTCTGAAGCTTTTCCCACAGTAAGGGTATTTACGGCATCTGTGTCCTCTACTCATTTGTCTACTTTCATGACATTTGTTACTTAATTATATGGGAGAGTTTTATCCCTCTGTAACATTTGGCTGAAATCTGCCGCTGGGCTCAAAAAAAAAAAAAGAAAAGACAGACATGCAGGCAAACCCTGCACTCCTATAAGTCTTATTCCCTTAAGAAACAAATTAAAAACCAACAGTAATGACACCAACAACAGCAAAACCACACTGTGACAAAGATCACACGCTTTCTAAAGCAATCCTCACAATTCGTGATCAAACAGAAGGGAAGGCACGTGAGGGGCGGTGCCTCCTCCCAGTCCCATCCACAGGGATTGCTGGCCCTGAAACCCCAGGCACAAGGAACCATGGTACCCATTATGGGAAACGCATGAGAGAAACTCCATCCAACCTGTCAGCTCTAGGCTTGGAACGACATCTTGCTTTAGACAAGGAGAGTAGGTTTTTTTGGTGAGCCATTCAAGACTTATATGAGGGGTAGATCTGGGCTTTCTCTGTTTCCAAGTCCTGGCTCTGTCACCCACCAAGCCTTACTGAGGGCACATCACTCTCCCCACACACGGAGGCCCCCGGGGTGAAGTCTCCTGTTGGATCAGATTTTCCAGCTCTGCATTGTCCACAGCCCTGTGCCATGCCAGTGCCCCACAGGAGAAGACACTGGGATGGTTCCTCTCATGGATATTCCCAGACCTTATGTGAAAGTAGTGCATGCATAGGTGCATAAGTTAGGAAATCTGTAGGTTGCTCTGCCACCCAATTTCCCAAGATGTTGCATGTCTTCTGCAACCTTCTCTTCTCAGACTACGTTCTGAACAGAAAAATTGCATTTTGTATATTAATTCTTTAAAAATATACCTTTCCACCATTGACTGCTTAGATAAGGCAAGGTTCAGAATTATTCATCAACATAAAAGGCTTGTTATCTACTTTAATTCACCTGATATGATAGATAATAGATTAATATCTTTTTCTTCTAGCTTTTGGGATAAATATTCTATATATATTTTACCTTTCCTTTTGTGCCTTTCATCCATGCAATGCAAATGGTGTCTGCAGCTTTCCTGTCTCAGGAACCGAGATCCTTGGATTAGCACAAAGGAAAAATAAAATAGTTCCGACCAGCTACTGTGAATTACCATGTGGATAGTTTGGAACTCAATACTTATGTGAGTTAAAATATTAAGGAAGAATTCTAATTGATTCTTCTATATTAAAAAGGAGGAAATTCTGAACTACATTATCACTGTATTATATGCAATTTTTAAAGATCTCATTGTTACTTGTTTGGTGCTCTAAATCAGATACTTTTGAATATTGGGTTGTATTTTACGACTTGATCTTTTTGAGAGGTAGAACAAGAGAAACACGAAAGAAAAAGCATGAGGCAGCCCAGCTTTCCTGAAGTGATGGATTGAGTGACTGATAGCTATTTGTCAAGGAAGTTCATCTGGTAAATTCACAACTGACTTCATGTCAAAGGGAATAACTGCAATTCAGCTCTATGTCAGCCAAGCAGATCAGCATTTCAGAGATAGCTGGACTGCAGTAATATTTCATAGCTCCCATAGTTCCTTACATGGGATGATCATTTTGAACAGCTCACTTGCAAATGTACTAGCTGGGCTGGAAGGGAAATAGGAAGGAAACAATGACAAAGGATTTTATTGGGTGCATTTGTTTCTAAGCCTTATATTTATAAAACAAGTCAAGATAAGGAAAAATAATTTTACTGTTTCTCCACATTTACTTATTTCTGGTGTGAGCTGATAATTGCAGGTATTCAGGTTTTCCTTCTTCAGCTGGTGATTTGCTCTCTGATCAATAGTAAGTATTGATGTATTATTGATGTTCCCCGAATGGTGGCTACCAGCCACCAGTCCCTGCTGGGACTCTGCAAGTTGAGGCATTCTGTCCATTAATTGTCACATACCAGAGGGTTTTTTTCATCAAAGAAACACCTTCCTTTTTTTTTCCTCCTTAGGTCACTGCATTATGAACTCTCAACACAAGCTACTACATCTTTCCTGGGTCTGTATCCTCTTGCCTTTGACTCATCTGGAGAAAAGTAGTCAACTGCTAGGCACTTGTAGGGGTGGTTCAGACCTCTTGCTGTGGCGACTGCTGCAGCCAGAGAACGTTTTTATACCAGCTAGTGACCTTGAAATAATTCTCCATTGACATTAGGTGAAAGTTAAAAGCAGATTACTTACATTTATGAAATCCAAAAAAGATAACCAACTGCAAAAACACCAATTACACACATGTAGACATCAGAAATAAAAGCAAGCTGCACTTAATCTGTTTGCAATAAGGATAAATTTAAAAGATTAGTCTTTACTCCTCCGTATCCAGCTGACAGGCTGTGGGTGTTTGCCTAATCCATTTGGTAAGGAAAAACATCCTCTTGTACACCTATGTCTTGCACCTCATCCTTGGAGTTTATTCTTTCTTGTATTTTAGGTTCCTGTCTTGGTCTCCCAGTCTCTTTTACAGACTAAATGCTGTATCTTATATGATAGAATCGTAGAATCATAGAATTGCTTGGTTGGAAAAGACCTCTGAGATCATCAAGTCCAACTGTACTTGTCCCCTGTCCCTAAGAAACTCATTTCCCCTCCTTTTAAACACCTTCAAGGATGGCAACTCCACCACCTCCCTGGGCAGCCTCCAGTCTAAACCTCCCCTGGTGGAAATTGAAGCCATTTCCTCTCATCCTGTCACCTGTCACTTGGGAGAAGAGCCCAGCACCCACCTCATCACAACTTCCTTTCAGGGAGTTGTAGACAGTGATGAGGTCTCCCCTCAGCCTCCTCTTCTCTAGGCTGAACAACCCCAGGTCCCTCAGCCGCTCATCACAGGACTTGTTCTCCATCCCCTTCACCAGCCTCATTCCCTTCTCTGGATGCTCTCCAGCCCCTCAGTGTCCTTCTTGTACTGAGGGGCCCAGAACTGACCCCAGTACTGAGTTGTGGCCTCACCAGTGTCAAGTGCAGGGGCACAACCCCCGCCCTGGCCTTGCTGGTCACGCTGTGTCTGACACAGGCCAAGATGCCATTGGCCTTCTTGGCCACCTGGGCCACTGCTGGCTCATGTTCAGCCGCTGTCAGCCAACATCAACACGGAGGAGCACAGCGATGCTTTAAGCAGAATCCATGTATGCAGCTTTATACCTGGCTCTTCAATGAAACTGCATGCCTTGATTTTTAGTGACATTGAATTTGGGGTGCCAGAAGCTTGCTCCTCCCTGTAATTGCAACTATGATACTGGTTTACTAAAATATTAATTTTGGTCCCCTGAATGTATTTAGTTAGAAGGTACAAATGTTTGCAAATAACCCAATTTGCGTGCAAAAAAAATGTATACATAAATGAAGAAAAGCCTCTGCTGCTAAGAAATATTGATTTCTGGTCACAAGGTTTACAGGAACTATTTGAGAAGCAAGTATCAAAATGTATCCATGATTATCTAAAGCCAGCCTTTGGTATATGTTAAGAAGTGAGATTAACCCTGGGGAAAAAAAAAGCCATTAGAAAAGTAAACCAGTAATTTAGAAAATCAGTATATGTGAGGCGGTAACTAAGACAGCAACAGTCACAGTGGCAGAACTATCACAAGCTGAAAGACAATCTGTGAATTATATTTATATTATAAAATAACCCTTCAGTTACATGGCCTTGAAAAAGCAGGACTGGATCTTCAGCACTCTACTTAGAGACAAGCCTACTAACTTCATTGTAACCATGTGAGCATCTGGCCATGTAAGTGATGGAAAGCAAAGGGTTAATATAATGAAATCTAGTTTTCAGCATGAAAAAGGTGATTAAGTCTTGTTCATTGGTGTAGGTTAATGAAACACTTTAATAAGCAAGAGCAAAAAAAACCCAAGAAATAGGTGGTTTGATTTTGAGAAAAAGCTGTGCTCAGGGTTTTTTCATACATATACCATGTTTTTATGACAAAATTGAAAAAAGCTGTTTTACATTAAAATCAAATGGACTAATTATTTTTAAATACTAAAGGAACAGAGGATGTTATTTTGCCTTTCTACTCCTTTTGTCTGTTAATCATGTGAAAAATGGGTACTTCTTGCAAAATTTTGAAGCCTTGAATTCAAACATAGCAACGGGGGAAGAAGCTATTAAACAAATGAAAACATGTTAAAGATGGAGATTTTATACAATTGCTTTAAAGAACTTTTACTTATTAACAAAACTGCACTGTTAGGTTGACATTGTTAGACATAAATAAGTTTCCATCTTTCCCCTGGCAAATATAAAAACAACCTTTAACACAACTATGGGGAGCTTTTGACTCATTCTGTGGGCTGCTGGTACAACTTCCAGCACTGAAGACCTTTCGTTTATGAGTAATCCTTACTTGCAAATGTATTTTCGTTGACTTCAAGTAACAAAGTCAGCCATAGCAAATGTCAAATGAGCTCCTTTTAGGAGTGTGTTCCCAAGTGTCAGTTCATCACACCAAAAATACCAACACTGGTTTATTTAATCCAACAACATTAGGACAATTTGGGTGGTATTGTTGGAATATTTGTTTATTTTTAATGTTTCTCATGCACATCTACATTCTTTAGGAGTCCATATTTTTAAAATATGGGATAAATTAACTCAAGCATAACAAACAGCCTGAATAAACTGGCATAAGAGGCCTGCAGGCCTATTCCAAAATCTTCTCCCCAGCTGTTTCTTCTGGGATAAAAAGAAAAAAAAAACAACAGAAACAAAACCAAACAAACAATCAAAACCCTCAAATAAACTAAACAAATACCCATCAACAAACCATATCCACCAATAACCCATCCTGGCCATTGCATACTTTTTTTGAAAGAGATGCTGCTTACACGTACAGATACACACAAGCACTCAATAAAATTCTTCCCAAGGAAAAGCAGAGAGCAGCTGGAAATCCTTTTTGTGTGCCCTGGTTAGCTGCAAAACTGTACAGCAGAGAGCTAAGCTGGTGACTGAATTCCACTCCCAAGGACTATTTTACTCCCACATAATTTTCTTTCAGTTAGAGGGATTATTCACTTCAGTGCCCCAGGTAAAGATGCGCAAATTCTTTTCAAATAGCAACATTCAGGACTCAGTGGTCTGGTCCACACGCCTTTGGCATCATGGTATTTTCATGATTGATTTCAATGGGGACAAAATCCCCCAAAAAAGAGAGAAGCCTCTCTCCTCCCTCCCTGCTTTCCTTTCCACCTGTGACACACAACCCCCTTGGACACCTTAACTACACTCAGATAGAATTTAACTGCTGTTAAATGTCAATGAGCAATGATTAATAAAGAGCTGCCCTAGCTCTAATTCCTACCACAGTCATTCTGCCAAATTGGTCATTTGGTGAAGCTGCTGAAATGCAGGCATTTGGTTAAGTGACCATTTCACTTAGGCCTTTACTGTGAATAAAACTTTAAGGTATTAGACCAAACAAGAGTGGCACAAAGCAACAATATGGTCTGAATCCCAGACAGATGCATGAGCAGACTTTTGGAAAAGAGACAATTACATGAACTACAGAAAAATTAATTTTATGTGATTAGGCTAATTGTTGAATTCATATTTTATGTATCTAGAACCTATCCTGGTATCAGCTGCATCCTTCAATTCTTTTGTTAACAGCATGGGTCACACAGCTGGATGTTGGGGTCTGAGGTGGGGAACACCTACAGTATATTCTCTCCAATCTGTTAATTCACAGACACTGGACCTAAATAAGATCTTTGCTTTTCTTGTGCATAACTGGCACAGTATTTTAAAAGCTATGCAGAAAGGGATTTACTATAAAAATGTGCATTTTGCGATCCCCAAAAGATGGATATTTGCAGGGATTGGGGAGAAGTGTTTTCAGCTTCACTCTCACAGCAAGACTTAGTAAAATGCACCTTATGTGCATGGGTTATTTTCTGCCTTACCTTTTCCTTCATTTCTCTGGTCGAGTAACCATTAGTAACCACTGAATCTCCAGGATACTGAACCCAAGCATGTAATAAGGGCAAAATCTTTACTAAATGTGACTCATTTGGTGGGACAGTAGCCAAGAAAAGAAGTTAACAGTAGTCCTGATTATCACATTTTCTGTATGGGAGACACATTTATCCTGTAATACACAAAGACAGTATTTATCTAATAGAGAAGATATTCTGATTTTGAAGATACATTTTTTGGGTTGTCAAACTCAGAAGTAAAAGTAGAGGAGGACAAAATCATTAGGAAAATAGCCAACTGTAAGATAACATGGTTTGGTCTTTTTATAACATGTATTAAACAAACATTAATGTAATAAACTGAAGGAGAAGCAGGAATTTTACCTTCAGCTTGTGTATTTTTCTTTTTCTTACTTTTCATATATATATGTGTACAGATATTTTCTTCTTTTAGCAAAGGACAAAATATATTCCACATACAAATGAAGGCAGACTCCTAAATGTGCATTAGGGTTACATTATGAATTCACTAGTTCTGTTTAAACTAAACAAGATTACTTGTGTGTGAATTTATTACCATGTGTATGTTTTTGTAGAATCAGTCTGAAAAAAAGTAGTTACTCAACAATTAACAATGGATATGCTCTGGTCTTAGCATGACATATCTACATACTTTGGAAGAAGAGTAGCAACAGATGTTCAGTGGTACCTGAAGGAGGAAAAAAATCAGATGTTTTGTTTGTGACAACCAAGTAGCTGTGATAATGCAGGAAACAGGCAGAAAGAAGAATTAGATAAACGTTAATTGAAATACTTGCTGATAAAAAGAAGTGTAACATATTTGTAAATATTTTGTTTGCAATGAAATATCCACTGTTAATTTTACATAGAAATAACATACAGTGTGTGTATCATTCCTTCTGAGTTAATTAAACCAAGTTGAAATTAATAATAGTTGAATATAAATTATGATTATAAATATAAAAATGAATAGTTGAAATAAATCAAACTCCATAGATCTCTTCATAAAAAGCCTATGTACAAAGGAATTATTATTCCACTCCAACAGATGGCAAAACTGAGTAACCAAGATCTGAATGTAGGAAGGGACTTAAAAGTGACTGAAAGCAGGGTCCTAAACACTCTTGCTCGGCTGCTATCTAATACTGTGAATCCTCAAACTGGATTTTTTACTAAATGTGCTCAAGACACCTCAAGGAGCCCCTCTGAGAATGCTGTTCTTGGCACAGTACCTCCCTCTGGTACAAGACCCAGCAGGGACCCAAGGTTACGCTTTCCATCCTCCACATCTCTGACAAGTTTACTGGGGCAGGAAAGTGTTCCAGGGTGGGTGTAGCAGCAAAATCTCAAAATTACACAGTAATTTTGAAATTTTGTCTGCCTCCAGCACACTGACTGCTGATGTTTGGAAAGTTCAGGGAGGAAGGAAGAGCTCTGGATGCAGCTCCTTCCTTGGCCTGAGAAAGTCAAAGCTCCAATGTCGTCTTCCTGAGAGCGCACTCTACGAGTTTGGGAAGGAACGCTGCCCTCTTACCAACTCCAGGATGCCTTGTGCTGAATATTAAGATTTATGGGATGGAAAAGGAAGAATGAGAAGAGCACTGTTTGGTAGTGCTCTGCTTCAGGCAGTGAGCTTGTAGTGAACGTGTCCCCCTTTCTAGTCCCATTGCATTAAATGTGCAATGCAGGACCCACAGCACTCAAACGGATGGTTTGGGCATGGCTGCTGGGGAAGAACTGCATGCCTACTGGCAATTGGCTCTTCCACTGTCAGTATAAATTCTCAACTGCAGGCCCTTACATATGAAGCGATACTTTCTCTTAACTCTTCTACTGCCTCCTAACCTTGTGCAACCTAAAGAGCTTTCCTTTAGCTCTTTTGAGTATAAGGTTGTTGACTGACTTCTTTAAACTATAGTTGTCTGACTTCTTTAAAACCAAAATAATAAAAGAAACCTCCACACAGTACAAAATAAACCACTTACTTACATCCTTAAAACTGTTGGTATTTCAGACTTTCCCTTCACCCACCCTTTTAGCATGCTTTAGACAGCTCCTTGGGTTGTGTCCATGCCGGGGAAACACACACACACATACACACACGTATTCTGCAGCCCTCTGCTAGGCTGAGGTTTAGAAGTTTCATATAAAACAAGTTTGATTTATTATCCACAAACCATTAATTGCTCATTGAGCTCGTTGGAAAATTAGTGACTTCAATGAGGTTATATCAAAATGAACAAAGAGAATTATATTTGTTCAAGAGGTTCCTAATACAGCAAGGCAGGGTTGACTAAATGGTCCTAAAACAGAAAGTCCAATAAGGCAGAAACGTGACCATCACATCTGAGTTATTCTGAAAAGAAGGAAACCGCTGGTCTTAAATCACTTATCATTAATATTTACAGGATAATATATGCTTTGCAATGTGCAGCACACTCCAGAAAGCACGCAGGGAGTGTTTTCATTGTCAATGAGGTATGGAATTATTCCTATGTGATTAAGCACCTGATTCTAACATTCAGTCATGTTACTAAATTATTATGCCTAAGTCTTTGCCTTTTAGAGTCAGGTATAACCTCTCTTTTATGCAGGAAAAATTGCTATCAATATACAATAATTGTTTTTATTCACACTTCTTCTGAAGACAAAATCCGTATCTGGTAGAGCAGCCATTGAATTCAGTGCTAGCCACTCCTCTCACCTTCCGCAGTGCCAAAATACACAATACCCTGCCTTTCTCCTCTTAGCAGCAAAATTAAGTGGGACATAAGGCTATCACGTATCTAGGGAAAACAATACAAAATTCTGAGGTCTGAAGTGTGAACAACCTGAGAGCTACCTCTTCCCTCTCTAACTCCCTCATGGTGCAGTTGCACTCAGTTTATCACCCACTGGTGGAGAATTTCTTAGATAGATACACCACAGGTCATTTACCTTTTGCGTTTCCACATTGATCTGTAAAGCGAGCAGCAACCAGAGTGGCTGATGGAATACAGTTTGGTAAGGTCCCAAGTAACATATAACCCAACGAGCTCAACACATCCTATCCTGCGTATTTTGGTAGTGGTGTGAGATTAAGCCCTGGAAGCTATTTGTGTCCTTTCATATTTTTGAGACTATGAGGTTACCCTGTGCACATGCATGCTCTTTCCAGCCATTTCTTAAAGCCCTTTATGCCATCCAGAGCATTATATCGGAGTGCTCTGATGAACAGCACCTTCCAGAGACTATTTCTTTAAAAGAAAAATGGCACTGATCATTTCTGTTACATTAGACATATTTTTTACTAAACATGCACTCAGCTGTCTGCTGCGTTCGAATGAGCCACTGCCACTCTCTCTGAAGCAGGGAAGTTACCCTGGAGGACCCAGTCAAAAAACTGCAGCCATTGTAATCAGCTGCGAGAAGTTCAGAGCCAGATGAGGACTGACTCAGCACCAGGGTGCAACTTGTACATCAATCCTAATTAAAAGAGGAGACGGATTTATTGGACAAATACAATGTCTCAATGCAATTCCTAACACAAACGATAGGAGCTACCAAATTTTGCGTCATCTAATGACACCATCACAAAGCTGAGAAGGGTACAGCTGCTTGAAGAACGGCATTTAAGCTAGGTGGAAAACTTTGCTAATGGTTTCTCTTGCTATTTCTTTTGTAGCCAAAAAGAAAGTCTTTTGAAGAAGATCAAAACCCAAAACTTATAACTAAAAAAGAAAGTTGGCCTTCTACTTTCCAGTTGTTGAAAATACAAAATTTCCAACCTATTTTCACTACAGTATTTCTTACTGGAGAGGAAAATAAAAAGGTGGACTTCTTCCAGCTAGCTTTACTCTCCAAGTCAGGCAGAGGAACTTTAGTCACTGCTCTGTTTTATTGCATAAGAGATCTTGTCTCTAAAACATAACTCAAGCTACAGGTAAATACTGAACGGGGCATTGTAGAAGAATAGAAACAATTAATTGTGTGAGTTCAAGCTCCCTTCGCTGTACAGTCACTCTAATGCAGCAAGGACCTTGACAATGACTGTTCCTTACCCTGTTTCCCCTGTGCACTATGTGCTACCCAGACAGTGCCAGGCATGTGTCTCTGAACAGCCCAGATGCCATGTAGTTATTCCCTAGAGCAGCCTGTTAATTACAATTGAGCAGTGTTCATGTAACATGGGATCCCAGGATTATTCCAGCCTGTCTTCTAAACTGCCTTTAACAAAAATGTTTGATTAGTACATGATGTCACTAAAGCCTGAACTTGTGTGTCTCCTCTCATACATGAATGCTCACATGAGGAAGCAGTGAATCATTTCTTTTGATAGTGCCATATATTACCACATCCACCCCTCTGCTTTGACAGTCTTAAAATGCAGCAGGATAGTGCAGGCAGCACTGCTACAGAAGCAGGAGGGAACTATCAGTTCTGTAATTGCCCAGGAGGAGCAAAAGCACTCACCTCTGAGATGTTCTAAAGATATTCTAGTTTATTTTGGCTTCCATTCCTTCAGGATCCTGCTCCTGGATAAAAGAACTGATAACCTTCTAGCTCAAGAAGTAGCATTCATACCCTTGTTAAACCGTGGCTCTACCTCAAATACTACTTTAGCTGATGAGTAAATAACACTCTTCATCAATTTATCTTCCATTTTTGAGGCTTTTCTTTAAGCTCTTTTAATAGAGTTTCTGGGAACAGTGGTTTATGTGTCAGTGTGCAGCTTTGAAATCATAGCTGTGATATTTACTTTCAGGTTGACAGTCTCCATATTTCGTCAGAGCGTTATTTGCTGATGCTGTGTGGAGTCTGTCGAAGCTAGAGGCGTACTTGCCATCCTTTGCCCATGCTGACCACGCTGCGGGGATGTCTGCAATCAACTGAAAATGTGGTGCAACCCATTGCCTTTTTCAGTATGTATTTCTTTTTTCTGGACACCAGCCTTTTGAGTGGTGGTTGTCAAAAGTATGCAGGCTGCTGTGTTGTTCTTGCTTTGATCCAAGACTGAGTTCTGGATCCTTTTTTTACCTTACGGAGTTGTTTTGGTGACATTTTTTCAGGGCAACTCAGGTCTGCAGAGTCAAAGAACTGTGAATTTTACTGTGTAGGCTGTGCTGAGTAACTTCCTTCCTCACTAATATGCATTAAAGAATACCTTTTAAGAGCTTTGTTTAACTTCACTGTGGATTTTCCAGTTAGTTTCTCTGAATTCTCTTCCCAGCTCACACAGGACCAAGTCTCCTCTTAGTTAGCCCTCGCATCGCAAGGTTGCTTATTCTGAGCCAGTCTCACACGTTTCATTTTTACATGGAGTTCAGGGTTCCTCACTTTTCTGTGCTACCAATTCACAGTCTCTGCTCTGCTTAACAGAGAACTGCTAACTGCAAAAGCTTTTCAGAACCAGCTGCTGTCAAAGACAAGGTTATGTTCTGGACATCTCCATTTCTACTTCTGTCTCTTTCTTACAAACCCAGAGCGAAGCGCCTGCTGAATTCTCTTCAGTTGCCTTCCACATTTCTGTCGAGTTTTGGCTCAGATAGAGATTTGAAGTTCTCCATTCCTCTACTTAAGCTATTTTTATTCTTGATACCATGTGATGTTCAGCAACCACTTGGAGATAAGATGTTTGACACAGATCTATTCTATTCAGTGTCTCTGCTTCAGCTGCCTCTGTATTACAGCAAATGAGTCCTTTACAGACTTGGCCCCTCATAGCTTTAACTGACTACAAACCATATTTGTTTAGATACTTTCTTTTTCTGATGAACAGCTTTTTCTGAGCAATATACAGGCTTTATATATGTAGGACTGATCGCTGTAACAATTCACTGTTCTTGCTGTGTGATTTAACATACTATATCTTTTTGCTCCATAGCTATTACTTCAAAATGTGTTAGTTATTTGGGTTATTTTAGTAAAAATACACAAGAAAGTTACAAGAGAGTTTGCAATACCAGCTTTCTTTGCAAACAATCTCCTATGGACATAACTAGAAAATAGAATTAAAGATGTTGGAACTGTAACTGAAATAAATCTAAGTTATTCAAATGGATAGTTAGAATCTACTTTTTTTGAAACACATTTTTGGAGCACACGTTAGCACACAGCTCTCACGTTGCTCTGGGAAAAGTGGAAGAAAAATAAGGACATTTGTGACAGCAAAGATATAAGAGCATTCCCAATGAAATTTGAATCACACATCCTTCAGGAGCTGTAAGAGTAAATAGAAGGTGGCATCCTCAGCTGGTTCAACTGGCACAACTCTATTGAATTTCAATTATCTCAGAAAGCAGTGACCAGAGGAAATGGAAAAATATCTGCTCTTTTAAAGCTGAGGCAGCAACTAGCATGATATGAAACCAGTGACTCCAAAAATATTCCTGTAGTGATAAAGACAGAGTTCATGCAGCTTTGCATCCCCTGCCATCAGCTGAGCGCTGCAAGTCACATTGCATGACCAACCTGATAGGTTTACTGAGAACTAGAACTTCAATTTCTAGCAAAATGCTCATCCAATTGATGGGACATAGTCTCTTAAAAAAGACTGGTTGGTAAAAATTTACATGGGTTTATACTTGTATACAAGTAAACATTCCAGTGCGTTCTGACCAGCTGAGTCTATGAAACCAAAGATATATATGAGAATCACAAGAGAAGTCCTCTGCAGGTCTGGTTAGTCAGTGAAGACCATGGCTGCTTTCACACCAGCTACTGATTTCTCACAGCAGCATACTCCTAGAGAGGACTTCAATGAGACAACTACAGATGCTCCTGAGAGGGTTTGTTGAGACCAGAGAGAATTGAGAGCTCTGGGCCTGTGCTTTTACGTACCAACTAGAAAAGCTCTTTTGTGAGGTCTTATTTTAGACTAAGGTAGGATGGTATGAAAATGATCTGTGCTTCCTAATCGCTTTAAAGGGTTTCTATTTTTTTAAATCTCCTCTTGCAATATCTCCTAATTTTCATTGTTCATAGGCTAATTTATTTTGGCTACTTTAAGTAGCCTGAATAGCAACAGTTTGGTGTCAAACACAGCCTTCACAGTACATGTGTTACTTACTGCAAAGGCAAAAAGAAAAGGGTGTAAGAGGGACTAGACTGGCTTGAAGAGGAAAGTAGCAAAAGTCCATTGGAAGTAAATACTGCAATTACCTTGCTCTAGGAGCAAGCTGAAGGGCAACCAGTATCAAATTTGTGCTCAGTAGCTGTAAAAAATCTGGATAATTGGTCTGTCATGTAGCCCACCCCTCCCTGAGCTGGACTTGAGAGTCCCCAGTTGTGCCCTGAAGGTAACAAAAGAAACACTTTGGCTAGTATGTGACTATTCCGACTGATTAAACTAGAGAAACTACTGGAAAAAATACTGTTCAAGTCAGAACAGAATGTAGTCTCTGTACCAAGAGCACACTGTTTGTGTAGATTAGTGGCAGAAGATGAAGGTGAGGTTATGTTTGGTTGGCTCTTTGCCCAGAGATTCCTCAGGCTGGTGGTAGGAATAGGCACAAACTTGATTACCTGCAAAATTTTTAATATTCTTTTCTTAGGAAGTTGTGTATTTGATGGAAAAGACCTTGATGAGTTAGATTTGTCTTCCCTGGTGTATAAGAGGTACTGAAGCACCTCCTTAACCTTTGTAGATTTGCTGCTGAGGTGAGCAGGATTTCTGAGGGTTGACACCTTTGCAAAACTGAGAATGTTTGCTGTTAAGCAGTTTCTCAGCTGGTTACAAGCCTGTTTAGTGGAAGCTTTTTTGTTTTAAATAACAATACAAAACGGCTAAATGCTCTCTCCTCCCTCAAATTAAGGTCTGACCTTTTCCTCAAGAGAGTCAATAGCAAAAAATCTCTTTACACTTCAATAAGAACAGATGTGAGCCTCCCCTTGGCAACTGTGAATTGAATCCTTTTCACTTCTGATGTCCACATTATGTCCACTATTAAAGACTATGGCCTCAGAAGAGAAAAAGCATTATTTTCTGATGACTTGGAAGAGATAAATATTTCGCAGTTCTGTTAACGCATTATTGTTAAAAAACACAAAAAACTTCAGTGGAATATGCAGCAAAAATTCAGAGACTCCTATATAGCAGATAGATTGAGCAGTATGGAATCATTTTACTGGACAATGTCGCTACTTTAAAAATAAAGTAATAATTCCAACTAATGAGAACCAGCACCAGGACTGGATAAAGTGACAGAAATTATGGTAGGATATTCTTCCAAGGTCTCTTTTCCTACCAAGTAACTGACTTTGGATGAAAGTTAGTAAATTTGATATTCATTTTATGAGAAATTAAAAAATGATGAGGAAAACCAATACCTTCTCAGACTATTACATCACATGGAAAACTTTGGTAGTGATTAAAGCTAATGTTCATGTTTTGATATCAGCTAGGCTGAAATATATTGAGAGAGATTGTGAACGTAAATCAAATTGATATTCTAGGCCATGTTCATGAAATGGAGATTAAATAATGCTGTGCAAATAGCACCTATCTAACAGTTTCAAAATGTCACATTGAGTAAAAAATACATCCATTTGTCCCTCTGCAAGAGGCTTATAACAAATGATGATTTTATAACCAAAGACACATTGCCCTAAACAAAAATGGGTCAGCTACTCTGCTGCAAATTGGAGAGCTCTAACAGAGATCTTAGAATTTCCTCTGATAAGGCTAGAGCCGGCTCAAAGGAGTCTCCATGAAAGAGTTATGAGATGAATAGGTTGAGGGTTGGAAAATATAGAATAATTACAAGTAATTTCCATGCACTGAAACCCAGGGTCATTTGTGTGTCAGTCCTCAATACCACAGCAAATGGGTTTGGATTGTCGTAATGTTGATACACTTAGTGCATTTGGCTTTCTGCTCAGAAGATGTGCTATGGTGTTTGGACAGAACACTAGACTTCTGTAAAAAATCATCTTAAATGGGTTCACCTTAAGTATCTAATTTTTAAAGGGTTACAGTAAGCCATTAGGCTTGTATAGGCAATCATTTGCAGGTGATGGAAATGGAAAATAAAGGCAGACAGATATAGAGAAGACTTGTATTAAAAGAGCTGAGAATAAACATTACATCAGACATCTTAAATGTGTTCTGGAAAGAGTGTGCAGAACAATAGATTAATGACTTAAAATGAGCTTAATTAATTATTAGCCAGTAGGCTTCATGAAGGCTCATATCTTTGAATGCAATATAAATCATAAGTAAACTAGATGTAGGGTCTGCATTATGCTGAGAAATAAAACTAGAATTCATTTAGAAGCAGGCAAAATTGAAAAGACATTGCTCAGTATCATCATTTACTTCATCAGGGACAACAACACACAAGATGAAGCTGTGTGAAATATGAAGCCCAGCAATAGAAAGGCAGTAATTCATGGCTGAAATACATGCAGGATCTCCTTCATAAACTACGGCTTCTGCTTCACAACTCACTTGCCAAAACAGAGAGATGGAAACTCAAGTGCAAATAGAAAGAACTGGAGTTCAGGCAGAAAAGGCAAAAGAAGTTACTCCTGGCTGTTTCTAAGACCAGACTATTGGGCCTGTCATGAAACTGTCACTGTGTCATCAATCCTCAGTGCTGGGTTTTGCCACAATTTGCAGTTGTGAAGACATGGCTTGCATGGCTAATTAAGATACACACCTTCAGGAAGATTTCTCAGATTCCATGGGTCAGCTCTTGTCTACAATACAGCTGCTGGTCTTGCACTGATATTTAAGTAAAATAATGCTGGAAAAAGTGCTATATAAATTAAAAGTTACTCTATCCAAGACTTGGGAAAGCAACTCAAGCCTCTCTTATCTTGAGAAATAACCATGCACAATGATGCCCTATTCAGGGAAACATCATTTCTTCCCTCCTTTAAACATGCAGTTTGGCCAACACATGAACAAAAATCTACTCTGAAAACACCATTTATATCCATTTTTCAGAATCAAATTCCCATTCCTGAGCAAGATGACAGACCTAAATCCTTGGCTTCATAGCTAAATGAAGATTAACATCAAACTTCTTTAGCTGAAGTTAGAATGAGATGTGTTCCCTTTTATTTCTCATAGGCTTTGTCTATGCTTAAAAGATTCACCAGTTTGCATGTGAGTGTCTACATGTCATTTTCCAGGCAGATGTGAACTCCAGCTGCCTGTGCTTCTCTTCAGACGGATGAGAGACAGCTCCAAAACAGAAGCCATGTTGCTGTGGCTAGTGCATAGCCCAGGCTTTTGTACTCCAGAGCATATTTATTCCCAGCTACGTGCTTTCTTCTTCAGAGAAGGCTCACATCAGCCCACTTGCAGGACAGACAGAAAACCAATCATTATTTCCTGAAAAAAAATGCTCCCAGTGTTGGCTGGGAGCATGAAAAGCAATCTGTCTTCATGTAGTCAGAAATCTTACTACAGCAACTGATAGGCCAAGTAAGTCTTGTTGCCGATGCAGGTGGTTGTGGTGGGTGTTTAGCTTCGCCCCGGGCAGCGTTGCAGTCAGCAAGGCTGGCTTCAGGGGACTTGCCCCCCGGGTGGCTGTAGGCAAGCAAGTTGCAATGGACCTCTCGCTTCCCAGGACACGGCTACACACCCTTTCGTGTGAGTCCGTGATTTAGGTGGTGACAAGTGGAGCAAATGCTGCAAGCCCTGCCCTGACACACATCCCCATTTAATTATGGTCAGTGCTCTCACATGAAGTAAACTCAAAAGCAACACCCATTTTGTCAATTCAAATATACTCTAAAAAGTAAAGCAAATTTGTGTTGTTCTGCATGTCCCAGCTTAAGCAGAACAAAGTGAATAAATAATAAATAGTAATCAGGGTCAGAGCACAGCTGCTCTGACTTCCCAGGTCCTGTCAACTGGCTCTTTCCTACGCTGCCAGTTGACTCAGTTGGTTGTAGTGCATGTACTATGGACATGTTTTATGAATGATGTTTTTGTTTGCTTCTCCATCCTCAGACCTTGGCGGACTACAGTTACCTGCTAAAGACAGTCTTTTAACTCTATTGTGCAAGTCTCTAGGAAATAATGTTCAATGCAGTTCCAACAAAAACTTCCCACATTTGCCTCTTCTGTCCTTTCCTTTAGGTAGCTGTCTCTCTGCCTGCCTAAATACTTACCTGCACAACTGCCATGTCCCTCCTTCCTACGCACTTTTTCCAGTGACAAGTATTTATGAGAAATCTCCTTCTGACAGTGGAAATAATGAAAAAGCAGAGTATCTGGGTTTCAGAAGCATATTCAAGTCATTTGATCACGCATATTAATATAACGATTTCAGTTTTGATGCCTAGCTTTTGTCTTTTGTCTAAGATACAAAATGCCAAAGGGTTGCAGTGAAGAGGCAGAGACAGCTTCATATAGCAGGTCAGACTAATTGTTCTTGTCACATGGGATGACAGAGAGGGTATCTATTTAAAAATGCAGATTAAAACACAGTGTACAATTGTCATTGCACTCGGAAAGAAATTACAAGCATGGAGGGAACAAAGAGAGGTGCTGCTTCAGAACAGCACAAAGTGCCTCAGGACCTGGTGGGGCAAATAGGGTCCGGAGGCAAACAAGCCCCCGGCAAGCTACACTAATGCTTAGCACCTAATATTACTTCCTATTCAAAGTACTCTACAAACAATAGCCAAGGGAAATGTGTGTATGCTTGCATTTGAGATAGAGCTATTGCTGGGGGGCATTGTGTTTGCTTGCATGTAAAATAGGGGCATTACAGGCTGAGGGTCATGCCTTCATTTTATGAAAGGAAAGAAAATACTTTTTAATCAAAATCAAAATGCTTCACAAGAGTACTTTCTACTGAACTTTAACCTGTATAATCTCTCTTGTCCAGTGTGTGATTTTTGCCAAAAGGAGAGTGGAGGAGTCGATCTACAGAAGCCTCTCCCACCTAATAAGTAGAAAATTACAGTAGAACCACTCCAACTCGGGCTACCTGAAGACTCCTCCTCTACAGACCTGACAGCCAGGAATGGCCTTCACTCTTCACAAAAAGTCTTTGTAAATTTTGGATTCCATTCTGGTGATTTCCATCTGATTTCCATCTGCAGGATGGAAAAGTGATCCCCAGCCACCTCAAACTCATGCTAGTGAGATTCCAACTCTCAGGAAACAGTTCATCCATTTTCTGGATCTGCTTAATAATGGTTGTAACTGTAAGCAAGTATTGAAATGTGAAGACATTGTGACCATTTTCTTATTTTATTTTTTTTCTCCTTCTGAGTATTTAAAGCCTTCCCACTGATTCCTACTCTCTGCAGTACATAGGAGTTAGGAGAAAGAAGACCTTCCTTGACAAATCTAATCCTGTTTTATGGGATTATCTGAGCATGTTCCTGCCTGATGATTATTCTCCCTCTCTGACTTGATAGGAATATGCGTGTTTCCAGTGGTGGTGAAATTTCTTGTCTCTGGCTATAAACTCCTGGTCATTGAAACCTTGGGGGGTTGTCCTAAATATAAAAATGTATAACTCAAGCTTCATTTGTAATTAACTCCAAACTTCAGTTATTATTGTCTCCAGCTGCTGGTTAAGGAACATAAATATCGGTATTTTTATATGCATTTAGTGTTGCTGACTGATGTATAAGATCAATGTGATTGCTGTCAATGCCTTTGTATTTCTTTGGTTCTATAGTACAGCAAACAGTGGGTTTGGTTACAAGGACAACTTAGAACTTAAATTTAATGGGGTGGATATTATGTCAGTCTTGCCATCTGCAAAGTTACAGTAAAGTATTTTTACTGTAATAATGAGGGCAGACTGGAGATCCTGGTCTAATCCATTTAGTCTCTAGTCAAATTCAGAGAAGCAAAAAATGGTCATAAGCGTCTTTGTGATTCCCTGATCTTTGCTCATTACACAGCAGGCTGGACCCAAATTTCAACTTAAAAGACATCAGAGACTGTTACTGTATGACTTTGACTGCAAGAAGGCCATTCTGGCACCGTAGGAGAGGATGCATTGCAACAGCAAGTCAGTTACTCCCTCTCCTCCAAAGGTACACAAAAGGAACCCTGAAAGAAATGGTTCAAGGCAGCTTCAAGGTTATTTTGGGTCTTAAAGACCCTCTTTCTCAATTGTGCTGCCTGTGCTGAATATGTGTGCTGGATGTTGTTCTTTTTCTGTGTGGCATTTTCCAAGTCAGTAACAACACAGAGCAGTATTTCTAGATCGCCATTGGTTTTACATTCTTAGTAGCCTGGAAGTATCTTAACAATGAACGGTCTCACCTCAACCTGTCAGGCAATCGCTGACCACGTATCAGCACGGAGCCAACATGCAGCAGAAGCTGTATGTCCTGCAAATGCTGCCAGATGCCTTAAGCCATCTTCATTCTCCCCACAACAAGCGCACTATAGGTGAGAGGTGTCACGGAGGCATCACGCAGTGAAGTGAGTCCCACGCTAGTCCTGCTGCTCACTGGAAGCAGGTGATGTCCAGAAATTCTTACTGCACTCTTGGAACTTCCAGTACTGCCACACCTGCGGGAGGTGGGGCCTGATGGGCTGCAAGTGCTTCACTTTGAAAAAGCTGAAGCAATTACATGCGCTCTGTCTGACAATACGCACTGACAGCCAGTGCCCACTAAACAGAGATCAAATTAAATATTTTTTTTCTCCCTACTGAGAGTAACACAGAGGTTTTATACTCTAAGGTACAATGACTTTCAAAATGAGGCATGATAGGGTGATTGTGCACAAGAACCAATTTCCATGCCAAACATGTCCCCTGGATGCAGTGCCACAATTTTTCCTCTACTTGATCTATGCTCTCCAGACACAGATGAGCAGTCGTGCCTGCAGCTGGCGTCTCATGGAGAGCAGTCCAGGGGACAGGAGATTTCTTATTCACCTGTTGAGTGAGGGTGGGGGAGTCTCAAAAAAAAAAACAAAACAGCCAAAACCAAAAAGCAGTTCCCAATTCTCAGTGAATGGTTTTTAAAACATGTGCCCAAGCTTCATGTTGAGCTTTGCCAGGTTTGTGAGAAGGGGAGTTTAGGTAGCCCAGAGGCCACCTGCAGCCCCACGGCTCAGAGGCCAGGAGGGAAGCAGGGCCTGGATCAGAGAGTACATGTCCAGGGCTGCTCCTTCCCCTTGCTTAGCCTGGGCTTTCACTTAGGCATCTCTTTTAATCCGCTAACCATCCATGCACAAAAACCTCTTATCCAAGGTTAATTTGGTCCTTTCAGATGAAGTTAGTTGGCTTGCACACAGCTACAGGCGAGATTTCCCCTCAGACGGCAAACATTCCCTTTGTTGAGCGGATTTAGGCTAAATCATGCAAGTGCTGACAGCCCTCCAACGTTTTTCCACAGTCTCCTTAAGTGCCCCAAAAGTCATTTAGCTTTCCCACAGTTCACTTGGGGGAACACACAGTTTGGCCCAATGAAGGCCAAGGACCCAGGGGCTCCGGGATCACTGCAGCACTGGGTAAGCTGGCACAGACTGGTTGTACCAACGCTGCAGGATCTCAATGCACTGAGGCTCACTGAGCACCCCAGTACAATTAGCACATTCATACAGGCTCATCTCAGGCTCCTGAAGGCAAAGATACTCAGCTTTGAAAGTCTTCCTCCCCTGGTTGAAGCCTGGGGATAAGCACTCTCTGTGGAAGCTGTTTGGAGAAATCATAGCCCCACAGGGAGTGTCCCAGCAGTAGGAGGGATGTGACTGTAAAATCAAGATACGACCTGTACCAGCCACCCTGGAAAACAAAGATCTAAAAGTGTGGTACATGTTATTTTGGGTTTGGGGGTACCTTTGCCAGTAGAGGGAGTGTCTCTGAATATCAAACCAGCAGATGATTTGTTGGATCTTGTTAATTTTTGATGTACACACAGTCCCGTCTCTGCATAGGAATGCCTTAATTCATTGCTAGTTGTTGAAACAGTACCCACCCTTAGCTGCTGAGCTTGTTCTTCACACCATGGATTTGCACTTACAAGTGTTGCTTTGTAGCTCTTCTTTGGTCAATAGCTGAGTGGAGTCCTCTTTCCCCCCTGAGCTCAGTGAACAGGGGCATTTGTTTGTTCACACCAATGAACGTAATCCACATGGACTTCAAAATATTTCTACTTAATCTTGGCATCTGTGTTCAAGTCTGGATTATTTCTAAGTGTGTTAAATTCCTTGTATAACTTAAAACAAGCACTATGCTAATGTTTCCAGGATCTCCTTTATAAACTTTAGGAAAAAGAGAGGAATACTACCAAAAATGGGAGTAAATCAGGTTTATTTAAGGAGAAAAAGCAACAATTCAGGGTAATTATTGCATGTAAAAATAATTATAACTTCAGTTTTCAAAATCAGTGCTACAACACCACTAAGCTATCCATCCTCTTCCTTTGGCCAGAAGACAGCAGGTTACAAAGAGTGAGGACCCAACGCTCCAAGTACTGATGTTCTGCCACAATGACTCTCTCACACAGAACAGGAGCAGAAGGCCACCCCTCAAGTTAGCAGTATTTTCTACTCCGTGTCATTTTTGAGGCTGCAGAAGGGAAACTGCTGGTAAAACTACAGAGAGGCCTTTCCTTCTTTTTTGAGGCTGGTGATGACTATGTGGTCAGATGTTGCACATTTAAAATTGCCTTTTAAATACACTTTTGCTTGTCCAGCCAGAAGCCTCTCATTCTGACGTCATAAGGCATCACTGCAGGGCATCTTTTCTTGTCACAGCGGGAAGATTAGAGATGAAAGAGGGCTATAAAGAGTAAGAGTTTGAGGCAAAGAGAATGAATTGACTCTGTAAGATGAGTGATTAGGTGAGATATCTAGAAGTAAGACAAAGAGGTTAGATTACTTTCTTGGATCAATACGGAAAAAAGATATAAAAAGCAGAATAGAACTAGTGACAAAGCAAGATCTACACAAGCACTAAATGCAAACTGGCATCCTCTCAGCTTTTCAACCTCTTATTCATCTGGCACAGTGGAGAGCCTGGAGTGTCACAGCTTTGAGCTCTGTATGCTGCCCAACCCTTCTGCACAAGTACTTGAAACCCAGCAACAGAAAAATGAGACCAAGCACTAACCTTTCAGACACCCTGCCTTTATGCCCTTTTGACTGTGCATCAGGGAATGCCTCTCCCTGTTTACTCCTCTATTGTCATGTGAGTAGCCCTGCTGGGCTTATAGCATATTCATTTAAGTAAATCTTCCTTGGTAGAATAGACATTGCACTTTATTTTTATTCTTAAGACACTTGCATAAACATCGTGTCACTTCTATAATTACACACCTAAGTAGTTAGAACGACTGACTGACTAGATTGTTTACTGTTATTCTTTTATAAATCTTTTCATTTCAGTACTTTATTTTAGTAACACGATAATATGTACTTTCACTCTAATGTATTACAGGATGCATGTTAGGGGAAGCACATAACAACTGTTGTTTTAATAAATATTTTTATCGAGTTAATTTATATTAAAGTAATATCTTCCACTAGCAGAGGAAAAAAAGGTTTCTAGAATGACTAGCCAACTGCAACAGACATAATAACATAGCCATCAAGTTTATAGGAGTGCCTTCAAACAATTACAAATGAAGACATATGTTGTTTCGCAAAAAAAAAGTATGTATTATGAAACATTAAAATGCATCATGTTTAAGGTATTCTGCATACAGTACATATTAGTGAAATGAAAGGGCACATCTGTGCTGTACTTATTCAGATGACTATTTTATTCACTGGATGATAGCAATTTATTCATTGATTTCTGGATCCCAGATTGCCAAGAAGATATCAGATATCTGACTGATGTTATAAACAGTTGGACTTCGTATCTGAATCTCATTGTTTGTAGCTGTTTAAAAATCATAATTGAACAGCAAGTAAATGAAAAAGAAGAGCGCAATAAAAATAAAACTGCATATCATTCCCTCCTCTCTTATCCCTCAGAGAGAAGAATATGTACAGACTTACCCATAGGAGATTCTCCCTACACTTCATTAAAACTGACTTGGCCTGTGCAGATACTCAGGCTGGGGTCTGGATCATAAAGTGACGTTACAGGGATGGTTGTAATTTACATTTCTATGTGCAGGTTGCCAGCACCTAACAAACAAATGATAGACACGATGGAGACTTGTGCAGAATTTAATTTCCACTTTTTGTTTGAAGCCCAGGAGAAGGGAGACCATATGCCTTCCTTCCCAAGCTACGAGCAACAGGATTGATGGGTGCGTTCTGCCTGAAAAATGAGGTGCAGTATGTATCAGCGGTAGTTAGCAGGGCACTGGTATCTCATTCACATTTTGCTTGCAAATATGTGGGCTGGGTAGCTCGGCAGTACTAGCTGGGCTGGTACCAGAGTCCTTCTCGTGGTCAGCTTGGCCTCCCTGAGCTGCTGTCACCTCCCTGTCCAAGGGAGCATATCAAACCACCCTACCTTGCAACCTGAAAAAGAGAGTAGCCAATTCCATTTTCACACTGGAGTGATAACAAACTCATAGGAAATTGAACTGCACAGAATCATGAGAAGATTCTGCTTTACCCACCAGGTGTCCATTACCATGCAATCTTAACATCATACTCAGAGGGGCAACACAGAAGGATACATCAAAGGGCCATTGGTGCTCGCCAAAAATAAGATTAAGACGCTGTCTCCTTTGCCCTCATTTCAATGTGCAGTCTTTGTAAGCCACCTCAGATGGCCAAACATAGCAGAACATGGCTTCATTTTCTAAAAACAGGAAAATACACTCCCAGCTTTCATTTCTGTCTCTCAGAGTCTTCAAATATAATAAAAATGTGAAGTATATTGAACTGATAGTGAAAAGTTCATTTTTACTAGCATTCAGATATATTTCTACATGAAGTATTCACTTCATTGTGCTAAAAAAGATCAATGTTTTCTCAAGTTATTTTATTCCTCTCCCCCTTGGGAAAAGAACATACAAAATCCCAGCTTTTTCGCAAGATAATAATTCTTGATGGAAATATTAAATGTAGAAAAAATGTTTCTTCAGGGGCAATATTCAACATTGTATTTAACTTTGCCTGATCAACTGCACAGAAAACACTATTTATGTTTAGATATATCAAGCCAAAATGGAACTTTTTTCCATTTTCTTTCCAGACTGTGTGGTTAAAGCAATCTCAAAGCCACAGTGGATTTTTTCTATTAAGAGGAAATAAGATATCAATCAGATAATGTGGAAAACACAGGGCCTTTGCTACATTCTTCTGCAATGCCAAAGCAACCCATACACCGCCAATGCATTTCCAAATATACTCACAGCTGAAAAAACACAGAGGAAAACAAGGGGATGCAGGGAATCACAAGTCATCCTGATTTGCTCCTGTGTGGGCCAGCCCACAGCAGGCTGAGGAGGGGAGCTCCAGGAATGATGGTGGGCACTGAAGGGCAGGAGTCAGGGGGCCCTGCAGCACCACTGATTTAGGGCAGCATCGTGCCAACCTCCAACAAGCAGCTGGGCTGTTTCTCTCCTCTCTCCCCCATATAAGCGTGTGCATGTGATTCAGCTTCTCATTGGTCTGAGCACAGAAGGCTTTGCCTTCAGCTGTGGCTTTCTCCACTTACCACTACTCAGCAGGGCATTTAGTTGCTCTGAACAGAAGGTTGCTCATTCCCTTCAACCACGTATTCGACCAGTCAGTAGACAAGTTTACCAAAATCCTTCGTTTTCAGACTAAGAGGAGAAAAAGCAGAACTCTTTCACCTCACTGCTGAGAGATTGCACAAGTTACAATTAAGCAATCATTGTTCTGTGGTCTTTGCAATGGTCATTACCCACCCCCCAATAATAGGGCAAATGACTATTAAAAACATTTGCTGGAGAAGGTCCTTGGAGATCATCTAGCAGAAGTCTCCCCTATAGCACTGCCTTAGGTCAGCCATGGCTGTGCCAAAGCAAGTCTTGAAAACCCCCAATGACAGAGGTTTCACAGTCTCCCTGGATACAACATTCCAGTACTTCACTCTCCTTCTAGCAAGGAAATTTAACTCTTACTGATTTCTTCCCTATGCTGGGCAAAGAAAGTTATAAGAGCTATGTTTGGCGGATCAGACATTACCTCTTCCAGGCACTGTGCATTCTTTGTGATACCAAAAATCAAAGAAAGCAGGGTCAAAGAAAGCAGGGCAGTAGCACCTCATAAATGAGTTGGCTCCCTCTCCTCAGTGCGACTGCTGGCATGGCCAGCCCACACAGGAACAGTGCCGGACACCATGCAGTCTCATGGCTGGAATCTCGTGCATGTGTTTGAGAAAGAGAGGAAAAAAAATTGGCATTATGGAAGGAAGAGTGTGGTAAAAGCCTTAATTTGGCTGGGATTAAAGAAACCACTGGAAGTTCCTTAGCTTTAAATTTTGCACAGATGTCAACTATAGTTGTTCCTACTGTCTTCAATTTAACGTCTGGAATATTGTGGTAATGTAATTCAGATGACATATGACTGGGAAACAGCCAGACCAACAGATTTGTGAAATTTTCTTTTTATGTTTAGATTTAATTAAAAAAAGAAAAAAAAGATCTCTTATGTGTAGCTTTCCTACACGGCAGTGTATGAAAGTGCTCTGGGAAGCTATGAAAAATATCTATGAAGTGCAGTTGAACGTGCCTGGGGACAGACCAGAAGGCAGAGGCACGTTGTAGCAGTGGTGGCAGCTGCCATTTTCATGTGGTTTTCCAGCTCACCGTGCCACAGCCCTTCCCCTTCCCACCATGGAGAGCCAGCATGCTCTGCATTTACTTCAGTCCTTCAGTCCCTTCATAGAATCATAAAATTGCTTGGTTGGAAAAGACCTTTGAGATTATCAAGTCCAACCACACCTGTCCACTACTAAACCAGATTCCTGAGCACCTCGTCTACCTGTCTTTTAAACGTCCCCAGTCATTGTGACTCTCCCACTGTCTTTGTTAGCCTGTTCCAGTGCCCGAGAACCTTTCCAGTGAAGAAATTTTTCCTGGTGTCTAATCTGAACCTCCCCTGATGCAACTTGAGGCCGTAACCAGGCATTGGGGTGAAGAAGCATATAAACACCTATTCTAAACTGCTTCAGCTATCAAAGTGATCACCCCCACGCAATGTTGCATATTTTGCTCCGTGCTCTGTATTACAAAGCAGTTTGGTGTACTGCAGATGCTCTGGATGTGGTGTTTGGTGGTGATTTAATGAGTAAAGACTTACAGAAACAAACAAACAGTTTAAACAACTATAATAAGATTTTTGGCCAGGTGAGACAGATGAGCTAATATCAGGGTCATGTTTATCCAACTCAGTGGTGCTTAGACTTGTCTGTGAAGTTTCTATAGCAAACAGGAGCTGAAGCCATCTGGATCTCATAGAGATCTAAGAATTTAGCTCACTTTACCAGATAGTGTACGGAAACAACTTCAGAAATCGTTTTTAGCAAAGAGATCTGATAAGGACAAAGCATTTCTCATCCCTTGTTTAAAAAAAACCCTCTTGGACTGAACCTACATAATCCCTTCAGCTCCTTCATGACTTACTACAACGCACGTTTGGAGGACATCATGCTTTTGGACAAATGCGACCAGCATATAAGAGAACTAAGACAAGATTAACTGACTTCTGATTCCTAAAGACATTTTGCAAGCATATGAGAAGTTCATTGTGTCTCCAGTAAGGTCCTGCTTAGCCTGGAATAAAGTATCATTAATTGGTCCTACCAGATTACAAATTAAGCTACGCTCTCCACAATGCATGTATATCTACTTTGATTTTCTCCATGATGTTTTCACGCAATAGAGGGAGCACTGGTTCCCTAACACGGTCCTCCACATGCTGGAGGGAACATTATTTTATACGATGCCCTGTGGCAGAAGTGCCCAGGCAGGGCCAGCACAGCACTGACTTGAAGAAGCACATTTAGGTAGAATAAAACCCCTGTAACTGACATATTTAATGGTAAAGTTTGTGGAAGAGTTCTTCAATAAATGACTTAAAATGCCAATCTGGCCTCACTGTGCCTGCAACTGACAATATTTGGGATCTATTTGCATTTGTTGCATTATGCAACTGCAATAATATCAATTTCTCCTTACCTTTGAGGCTTGTTCATGTGCAGCAATTGACTTCTAGCTCTCATCAGCTTTCTGAGTTAACTGCTCTTTCCTTTGTATTAAATGGGAGTTTATTGACATATTTATTGCCATATTCTCTTCTTTGATTTAAAAAAATGCAGTAGATTATATGCCTCAAAATCTAACTGCCAAAAGAGAACCATGGGAATCCACAAGTATCTTCCTGCTGATGTTCTTCAAGAAAATATAACATACACAATGTCCTGAGTAACTTCAAGACCAAAACTGTTATTTCAAGAAATTTATCCTTTCACCATTTTACTGTAGGTCTACAAATGCATACATTTTTTCACTTGAAATGCTGAGTAGGCTTTAATCTTAAAACATATGGATGTCATTCTCTTTTTTGCTCAGAGGCGCTGATGCAACTGAAGAAAAATAGTTTCTGGAGGGAGGCCAAGCTGGATAGCAGCAGCATAGGGTGCACAGTGCTTCCATTGACATCGGATCTGGAAGCAAATCAGATATGAATGGAAGACCCAGAGTGAGTCAGGTTTGCATGTAAACCTCCAGCGACTCTGGATTAGCTCCAAAAGCTAATGTGGTATCTATGAAAGAGCTCCCCTGTATCCACTTTCAGTTACTTTTACTGCAGAATCAGAGTGGGTTTACTTCATGGATTAAAATTCCTGCAAACAGTAGGAATGGGTTTTTTTTAATGGATCCACCAAAACTTTATTAAAGGATTGCTAAGACATTACACAAAACAGTCAGTGCTCAGAAATCCTTGGATAAAGAGGACACTGTGACCTTATTCTGTTAAAAAAAAAAAAAAAGAAAAAAAGAGATATGTATTGGACTCAACGTTCCGAAATACCGATTTTACCTTTCAACATTAGACAAATATTTATTTTCACAAGCAATACAATGATCGTGTATTTCCTATCAGCAATTTCAGGTGGTTTTAACCCTTGGCTGCCATTTGATGGATTGATTAGTCCCTGGAATCCAGGAAAACTTGTGTCTTGGTATTAAAACTATAAGAATGAACAAGAAAGTAATTCCTTTCTAAAGAGTTTTTCATTATAAATACATAGCCCATCAAGAACTGCCGTGCTTTAAAAAATATATTTGCTTTTGTTGATTTCTGAAATGTATATTTTACGATTACATTAGTGCTGTTCTCCTGCTCTCTCAATTCTTCCAGCAAGTTTTTGAAGAACAGTAAAGCAAATGTAGAAGCCAGGAAGAAACAAAAACACCCAATTCCCATTAATAAAACACCACCTACTCTTTGTTTTGTGGAAATCAACACGCATGTCATATTCTGCAAACTCAATGCAAAGTGTATAAATGTTAGAAGATCCTCACTGGAAAGTTAAGGCTCTTGCTTTTTATTGTCTTGAAGTCTCACAACTTCTTGCTTACTGATTTCTTTCTATTTCTTCTTAACAGGAAAGAAAGAAATATGGATCCATTCTCATTTTAGTGGGTAGGTTTAACGGTGCTCCTTATCCACTCAGAAATAAGTTCCTACTGTGCAGCACCATCCTAACCCCCCACGCTGATGTCTCCCTGGGTCTCTCAAATGTCATTTTGCAGAGCACAGCAAACTCAATATTTGCTTTTTTTGCATGTACTGTACTCTCAGTTATATAATAGCAAGATGTTGCAAAAGTCTATTACGTTTCATGCCATTAAGTCAAGTCCAGAATAAATTTTGCTACCTTTGCAAGAAACAAGTGCAATTTAAATGTGTTTAATTTGGGGTACTTTTGCAGCCAGTAGGTTAGATGTGAGCAGAAAGTACAAACATTTTCTTTTCAGCAGAAAATGAGTGAACTCTACATAACTCCTATAATTTTGGAGGAACTCTCTCTGTTATCTATGCCACTATATCAAAGTTTTTAGGCTTACAGATACTTAATAGGTCAAGCATCACATTTTGCATACAAGACATTTGAGTTTACAAGGTCAGAGAGACATAGATCTTCTATCAAGAGCAGAAAGCCAACATTCTACTCTGTCCCTTTTCTCAGCTTTCAGGCATAATATAGATATCCCTTTCTATACCTTTCTCATGACCCCAGTTCTGGGGCTGCCCAGATGTTTTGCTGTTTGATGTCTATGTTGTAGCAAGATGGCAGCCTTGAAAGATACAAATGGAGATGCAAGATTTCTGTAATAATTTTCTTTTTATATTTTGCTTTTTTAACAAAAAGTTAAAAATGGTCTTGGAAGTAGACATTCCATGCCACATTCATTCATTCCTTTGTTCATTCTACAGCTATGAAGGAATACACTCTTACCTCTTAAAAACATGCTCAGTATTAGCCATGGTCCTGGCTTTAGAACCTTACATATGTAACCTAATTCCTGAATTCTGCTGAAACTTCTCAGAAAACAGCCACTCCAAATAGTTTCACTTTTCAGGAAGCAGCAGGGCTCTCTGCTCGTCCCAGTTTTTTAGTTTACTGGATTCTTCATTTCCATACACCTCATTTCTCTTGTTGCATTAAAAAGGTAAAGGGTCTGATGTGTGGTTAAGACTTGATAACCAGGCCAGTCAACTTCCATGGACTCTCACTGAGCAGTTTCACGAGGTTGATAGGGCCAGTGTTTGTTTGTCAGAGCCCATTATTCACTGAACAGATTCACCAAGTCGAATCGGTAAAACAATTTATTTTAGCGGCAGATATAACAAGTTTGAGATTGCTGGTGATAAATTCACTCACTGCAAAATGAAGCTAGATCTAAAAATTAAGTACATACAGTTAGCTATAAATTCCCAGGTAACATCTGACATGGGCAGAGATGCGAATCTTCCCAAGGAGGTGTCCCTGTTTGGAGAGGGGAGAGAAATTCAGGCCCATCGACCCATTCTGTGATTGGGGTTTCTGGCTTCTAAATAGAGGATTCTAGATGCCAGATTTATACATTTGGTGATTCTTGACAACGTGAGACTAAACTAATTGCCAATTAGCCCTTAGCCATGTCTGTTGTGCCGTCACCAGCAGGACGGACTCAGTGACTCAGCACATCCCTCTGGACAAAGGAGTTTCAGTCAACAAATGCGAGGTGGGGGGCAGTGGTGTTGTCTCATCTTACTGCAGGCACATCTGGCTGTGAGATCTGTGCCTCACCCTGCACACCACTGAGTTGACTGTTAGACCCCAATGTGCCCCATCTGCTTTGCAAGAGAAGTGTGTTTTCTGGCATTGCTGTCCTGAGCTGTTGGCACCGACAAGTCTAAAAAGTCCAGCTTCCCATATTCTCCTCTCCTCTCTTTTCCCATTATGCATGGATCCAGTGGATTGTTCCCGATATGCCACCTGGGTACAGGTGCCAACTGGGTACAGCATTCTCATCCCTTCCTTGCAAGGAAACCTGTATGCTCTTGTTACATGTATTTCTGGGGAGTTTTCTTAATGGAGTTTGAATTTGCAGGCACACTTCAAATGCCACACCTTTTCTTCTCTACATTTGTGAAATTCAGCTTCGTGTTTTTATACTGCAGTATATACATTTGCATGTGTGAACTTTCTAGGTAAATGCCAATTTAACTCAGCCCACGATTAAAACTTGTCAGAGATCCTTATTCGTATATTTGAGCAGTGTTGTTGTTCACAAGGCAAATATAAGTAATTCATCTTAATTTGAGATATCAAAGAAATGAGTGAGAAAGACTAGCAACAGATGTACGGTGGTTTTCTTTTTGTGCGGTGGAGAAACAGAATAGAAACTGAATCCCTGAGTTAATATTTTTGTATACATATTAAAAAAAATACCAGACTTGAGTTGAGGTTTTATCTAACCAGTATATTTCATGCATTAACCCACTCCTTCTATGCATTACAGGCTAAATGGTGCTTCCCTTCTGTTGCGCAGGAGCTCTGTATGCAGGGGAAATTGTAACAATTTCCCTCATTCCTCAGTGTGTAGGAGACATCATTCAAACCGAAATACAGGAATAACTAACCACTCCTGATGACTGTAATATCGCCAGAGAGCGACGGTATTATTAACATCAAGGATGGCTCTACAAGCTAAAAGCTTCCCTACATCCCGAGGAATGAAGGTCTGCATACACGACTCAGACCTAAAACATGCCTTACTTCATCAATTTCCCCTCACACACCCTGTATTGCACAGGAATTGCCTTGGGCACACCCCCCTTTTGTGTCCACCAAGGCATTAGGTTACCATGTACAATGCCTGCACGTGAGGCTGCTCAATGTATAAAAACCTTTTGCCAGTGGTAACTTTAGAGTGGGTGTAATCCTGAGACCTGATGCTGTCACGTACAGTTATTTAGTGTGACTTCTTACCTGCCTAAGAACGTGGAACTGTATTTTTTCTCATACCCCACATGGAAAGTAATGTGAAAAACCAAAAATTCTGATGAGGATAACTTTTCATTTTTCTCTACGTCTGAAAGAGTTAGAATAAGTCAACTGGCACCTGCAAACCAACTTGGAGTAAAACTTTTGTAAATAAAAAAGATTTCACTCTTGGAACCAGGTACAAGATACTGACTTAACCTACTGAAGATAAAAGGATAATTCTATTCTTGGTGCTAATTTTTAAGTAATAAGAAACAGTTAAAAAGTTTCTGTGATCCCTTCCATTTGAGCTTTCAGAGTTTCCAGTTTCATCCATTGTGTTGAACATATGACTTACGTACCCCATCCTGATGATATCCTCAATACTTTTATCCCAGAAAATACTGATAAAGGTGCATGTGGTCTTTTTTCTAGGTTCTTCTGAAGTCTATGCCTTTTTTCAAATATATCACAAACTTGCTGTCTCCAATTCAAATGCTCTGCCACATTTTTCCTGTCTCTTCAGAGCCTCCTTCAAAGCCTCCTCTACATCACATTTTTCTTTCAAGGCAGCAGCTGCTGGGCTCCTTCTTTTAGGCTCTTGGTGAAGCTCAAAAACCAAAAAATATACACAGAAACCTCTGAACTGGATTTCCATTTTTCTACAGGACTCTTGACCTATTGGTCTTCTCAGTCTTAAGGGTCAATCACCACAAAAATTAGCTTCTATCTTGTAACTTAGTAGTGACCCTACTGTAGATAAGATATTCCTTGTGATCATTCTTCTGGCAAGCACACAAAAACTGGTGGTTCCTCACATCTCTCTTCCAAACGTCACTAGACCCTTTTTATTGCAAATACCCATCTTTCCCCAGTTGCATCCACAGCTATATGAGTGGAGCCTGACACATCTGCAGGTGCAAGGCACAAGGTTGAACCTTCAGGATTCAACTAGTTCACTGAGTGCTCACAGACGTGGATACTCTGTTGTCAATATATTGACATAGAAAGTTTCAGGTTGTAGACATAAAATCTAGATCCTGATCTGGTAAACAGGTAAGTTTACTTGAGTGTTGGGATTTCAGGAAAAAAAAATACTTATCATTTTTGTAAATACTCACATCTCTGAATGCTTGTGGCATCACAGGCTCAGGGCAGGAAGGCATAGATACCAACTGCTGTCAAGGTCCAGAATTCACTGCTCACTGGAAAGAATTTGGTCCATGAGAAGCAGGCAATGCTTCTTAAAATGGGACATATGTAGACTCTTGATAAAGCAATGTAACAAAATATTGAAATACTACCAACTGCTGCAGTTTAAGAAGTCATAAAAGAGTCATAAAAACAATTGAAATGCAAGTTTAATTAGGGCATTGCACATAACCAGTGTGTCATCCAGACAAGTGCGTTTGTCACTAAAGACACGAATTTTCACTGGTAAGTTAGTACTAGCAAGTTCATTGATGATACTGATAACATCATGCTTCATTCTCATTTTCATGGAGCAGATCATCTTGAGTGTTATCACACAGCACACACAGGACAATCAGGTGATCAGGCCCAGTCAGACCAATCTGAGCTCCTTCTATGACAAGTTTACCCAGTTAATGGATGAGGAGAAGACCGTGTATGTGGTGTACTTAGACTTCAGTAAAGCCTTTGACACCATTTCTCACAACATTCTGATTGAGAAAACGGCTGCCCTTGGCCTGGACAGACACAGCCTCTGCTGGGTGAAAAACTGGCTAGATGGCCGGGCCCCGAGGGTGGTGGGGAATGGAGTTAAATCCAGTTGGAACCAGTCACGAGTGATGTTCCCTAGGGTTCAGAGCTGGGTCCAGTCCTGTTCAATATCTTTATCAATGATCTCAATGAAGGAATCGAGTGCACCCTTAGCAAGTTTGCAGATGACACCAAGCTGGGTGGCAGTGTTGATCTGCTTGAAGGAATGGAGGTTCTGCAAGAGAGATCTAGACAGGCTGGATCAGTGGGCTGAGACCAATGGGATAAGGGTCAACAAGACCAAGTGCCAAGTCCTGCATTTGGGGCACAACAACCCCGAGCAGTGTTACAGGCTTAGGGAAGAGTGGCTGGAGAGCTGCCAGGAGGAGAAGGACCTGGGGGTGTTGGTTGACAGCAGCTGAAGATGAGCCAGCAGTGGCCGAGGTGGCCTGTATCAGAAACAGTGTGCCCAGCAGGACCAGAACCACCCCTGCACTCGGCACTGGTGCAGCCACGTCTCGAGTACTGTGTTCAGTTCTGGGCCCCTCGATACAAAAAGGACATTGAGGGGCTGGAGAGTGTCCAGAGAAGGAAAACAAGGCTGGTGAAGGGGCTGGAGAACAAAGCCTATGAGGAACAGCTGAGGGAACTGGGGCTGTTTAGCCTGGAGAAGAGGAGGCTGAGGGGAGACCTCATCACTGTCTATGGTTGCCTGAAGGGAGGCTGTGATGAGCTGGGTGCTGGGCTCTTCTCCCAAGTGACAGGTGACAGGACGAGAGGAAATAGCCTCAAGTTGCACCAGGGGAGGTTTAGACTGGACATCAGGAAAAAATTCTTTACCAAAAGGGTGGTCATGCACTGGCACATCTACCCAGGGAGGTGGTTGAGTCACCATCCCTGGATCTGTTTAAAAGTCAGGGAGATTAGTTTCTTAGGAATATGATTTAGGAAGGGGACAGGTACAGTTGGGCTTGATGATCTCAGAGGTCTTTTCCAGCCTTGTGATTCTGTGATTCTATGATTCCATGATTCATACATGAGTGTATCACAGCTTGACCAGGTGGTTATTTCTAAACAAGTGTTTGCAAACGCTCACTGAAATAATTAGGCTGCAATACCAATTGTTGATGTAAGGGATTTCTGTTGAATTCTCCAGAAGAAAAGGAAGAAAAAAAATGGATCCAGGCATCAGTCCTTATAAACACAGTTTAAACATTGTTATTTCACAGTTGCTTAAAAGTCACAGAGCAGCTGCGTTGAAACTGTAAAATCTGCAGTTTTATTATGCCAATGACTTTCTATTGGCCTCAGTCATAAAATAGCATACTCCTCAGTGAAGTTCTCTGCTAAACAAAAAACACATCCAGACTGACTAAAAATCAAACTCAGACAAGCAAAATACAATTTGGCCTTCATCTTGCTGGTCTCAATTGGTCCAATAATAAACAATTTTATTTTTTTCCTCACTGCTACTCCTACTGATAATTACCTTATTCCAATGGAGAAAATAAAGCACTGGAAAGTAACTATTGCTGTGAGGAATTCACAAACAGCACTTTGTCCTCCTGCAGGAGTTAATGTCATGCTGAAATTTTTCAAACTTTTCCTGTTACTATTTTTGCACAAATTTAAAATTTGCCAACTGCAGAAGGGGATCTGTTGAGGAGGCATTTTCTCCAGCAGAAAAGAAAAACAAGTTTTAATCATTCACTATTGGTTGGGAATTCAGGTGATGGCTTTCAAATAAGTTATTACTTCTAGAGTAATAACTATTTTTAGCGTACATCTTCTGGTCCATGTTAGAGGGTACGTTAAGGTCTAGCGTGATGTGTACTTCAGGCAGAATAAAAAGAGGTTCTAAATATAGCACTTACTTGAACACAAAGTAGATGTTCCAGATACTACTTCAGGCAGTGAAACTACTACAATGTTGCACCACCATAAGAACAATGTCAGAGAACCAGGTAAAACAGCCCTTTTCACGATTTCTGTGATGACAGGCAATGTTTGAATCACTTCATAACAAGGAAGACAGAGGTAGGCATATGGTCCTTAATCATTTGAGGATAATGTTCTAGATCTGATTTCTTTGTGCTTTTTTATCCTTGATTTTCTAATATTGCATGTGGGTTTTTTTTCATGCTTTATACTCTCTGACAGCAGCAACTTGTCAAATATTTGAAGGACTGCATGCAAAGATAGATGGGGTACAAAGCCTTCTTGAGAAGCCCGTAAACAATTTACTATGATTTGCATCAAATTAAGCTTGTATGGGATTGAGCCTGTTGATTTTGTATTTGTTATGTTATTTACCAACCATACAACAGAATAAAACATAACATAGTACACTGTGGCAATGATGAGAGTATCAAATATTGAATCAGTAGGAAGCCCCAGAAGATATCCATCTGTATTTTTGGTTTTATTTCATCTGTTTTTATGCATGCCCTTAGATTTAGGAAAGAACGAATATACTTCTAGAAGTATAAATAAAATTGATCTCTGTGGACTTATCTGATGACTCATCTTTTGGACTACGTAGGAATTCAGTTGCTTAAAATATATTTTTGTAGCAGTTGCAGCTAATGCAGTCCTCATGCTGACAATGTGTACCATTTAACCTTTGGGCTTATATTAATTTTACAGCGAAAATAAAACCATAGACCACGATCATTTAATTGACTGCCCAGCCACACGAGCATTAAGATGAATCTGGATTTCTGTGCACTCAAAAGGACAAAGAATTGCTAACGTTCACCTTTCAGGGTTAGTAGCATATTGAATTGGAGGGAGAATTTTGTACCTCTCACAGATAAGATTTCAGATTTCCTGCAGACTGAGCCTGATCCTCTTAAACTATTTCTGGTTTTGTAGCTGAACAGCAATGGCAAAAGGATTATCTCAGTCAGGTCAGCAAGAATTCTTCAGCCTGTTGTCTGAATCCCACCTTGACCTTCCACTTCAAAACTAGCACTCAAAGACTAAGAGCAACACACAAGTCTCTGCTTTGAGACCCACATCACAGATGAGTCATGCTCCCTCAAGCATTGTCTACCTGCACTGTAAAAAAACCTGACAGATAGCAAAATCGATTTTTTTTATTATCTGATGCAAAGTGTCACGAAGATTCCCGGAAAGTTCACATCTCCCAGAAATGTTATTTCAGGTGTGTAAAAGCACAACCATGAATGCATTAATTCTCTGAAAATCAGTGACTGATGTGTTTCGTGCACAGCCAGATGTGGCAAATGAGAAGAAAAGTTGTTAGAGTGCACCACCATGTTTCTCCATTGGTCTCTGTACAGGTGGAAAAGGTAAAATGTCCTCATGGAGTGCAGGATGGTTCATGGAAAGCTGGGATAAATCACACAGAGAATGACTCAGAGCACCCTGATGCTTCGAATTCATGCCTCACTGCACTGTCTTCTGGATTCTCCATTAGCCATACAGGCAAACAAGATCCTATTTGAAGTGCCCAAGCTCCCACATACTATACTTTCATTTGGCCTGTAAATCCTTCCCAGCAAAAATACTGAGCCAGGTTACATGACTGTGACAAAAGGCAAAGGTCCACCCCTATCCTTTTCTATTTTCACTAAAATTACCAAAAAATTCTAGATGGTAAAATAACCTCCAAATGATAATAGTAACAAGCCCACAATTTTAGTAACCATAATAGTTTTCTGGTAAAATGTACGTTCTGAATTTTCCATACCTTTATCAGAAATGTTGCGTGATTTGCCTTCCTTAAAACAAGAGACAGACAAGCTTTAGCCAAATTGTGCTTCAACTTCATTTTGAAATGTAACATTTTACCAAATTAATCTCTTTTGTGTTTTATTTTCAACCATCAAAGAAAAAAGGCTCATACAGAAATGGATTGTAAAGCAGACTGTTATCCAACGCAGTCAAACACAACGTGTGATTTGTGTTTTCTTTAACTGATCTAAATCACAGCTGCATTGCAAATTTCTCCTTGACAGAGAGAATGTAAAATCTGGGCACCTCTAGAGTTCTAGCAAAACTGAACATTGACCTTGCACATCTTTTCTTTATCCTTTTGAATGCTCATGAACTTAATTTGAGTATAAGTGTTTCAAGGATCAGTCTGAAACTGTGTTTTGAACTCAGCTGGGTCATAGGAACTTTCTCAGCACTCTATTCTAATTTGCAGTTTTGCTGTAATAAAAGCACCAAATATATTGCTACTGTCTAGACATTTTATCTGAAACAAGTGTCCTTTGTAGTCTCAGAGGACTTTTCTATTTTATTTCCAGTAAATCAAAGTCTGTGAAGAGGTTTGGTTCTTATTAAGACATACCCTTCACAGTCCAGCAACTGCCAACGCAGGCAAGGCATTGACAGTTCATTTACATATAAGTGATGATTTCCATCAGGTAGTTGGCTCAAAAATACAGTGGACATTTAGAGCATATCCAATATTTCTTGTTCTTTGATGAGCATCAAGTGCCAATTTATAGATGGAAACCGACTATTGGAAAGTGAAGGCTTCTCTTCACTGACCTTACACTGCCTTCTGCAGATCTGGAGTGACGTATTGTCGTTCCACAGAACGCGAGTTCATTCCTTCAAAGAGGCAAGTAGAGTAAGGTGGTATCAAGAAACATCAGAACAACTGAGACTTTTACAGAAGAACAGCCTGGCCACATTCATTGTTAGTGCAATTCACCACATTTACAGCAAAGCTGTCAGTAAGGTCTGAGTTTGGGGTGGGAGACTGCCCCCACAGTCCCACATCCCCCAGGCAAGGGAAGAGCCACTCTTCCCTGGGCCGGAAGGAGTGGGGAGAGAGTGCAGCCACCTGCCAAGGGTAACCTGGGTGCTACTGCTAATGTTGGACACAAATAGATTCAAAGATGGGACAAACAGCTTGACAAGGCAGAGGGAGGTGACCAGCCTTCTCTGGACAGCAGCTGGCTTGGGGAAATGCAAAATAAGGTTCAGTCCTTGGTGTGATTTTTGCACTTAGGCATCAGTTGTTCACATGTAACATGATCATCAACACCCTCAGGAAGAGGGTGGTTAGCTGATAACTTGGTAATTTTTAATCTCAGAAATTATAATCGGTTGACTTCTTTCTGCCAGATGCTTAAGCACCTTGTTTTTCAGAAGGGGTATGAACAACTGGAGATGGACAGTTGGAAACTCCTAAAGGGCATCAGCTGGTAGTGGATAGACACTTCTCCCTAAGCAGCAATCTATTTTAGATGGTCCCCATTGCCTCTCACTCCAGGTGTGTTGGATGCTGAACCAGCTGCTGGTGTGTCTCTTCAGCAATAAGGAAGAAAATTCTGTGAAAATAATATCCCTTAACGATTTTCTTCCTTTGGTTGTCAGCTGTGCTTACAGGACAAAAGGAACAAGCTCTGCCTGCAGTCATCAGTACTTGCCTCCACAACTGATTTATGCTGATTTCAGGGTCACAGGTGCCCTGTACCCATTGGGAAAAATCAGAGGTGCCATTTTCTCTTTTAGGCACCCAGTTATGAAATATTTACTGGAAATATTTACTGATTTCTTCCTGAAGGATGTTGTCTCTCCATTTACAGGAAGACTGTCAGAATAAAGATTTGTCCATTATACAGGTTAAAGAAAACAAGACCTAAAAGAACGATTCATCAAGGCTTATATGTTGGAAGGTTATTGATTGGTACATTTTTAAGTTTTTCTTACCAATTGGCTGCGTCATAACATTTTGATCTGTGAATCCATTACATACATTGCATGCTGATTCACCCTGTAATATGCAAATTGACACATATGTTTTAAGAATGGTCTAAAATTATGTATTCTCCTGGATTTTCACATGTATTTTGATGTCCTTGTTAAGGAGATCTTCAACATGAAGCAATATTGAGTCTCTCAGTTGTAATATTCTTTTCCTATGAAAGAATTTCTCTATAGTGGAACTTGATTTCTAAAGACTTCATCATGCTGCTTTTCATGCAGTGGCACTAGAAATCCTGATCAGAGAGGTGGTTTTATTTTCCAGTCTCTCATTGAAGAAGTCCATTGAAGCCCCCGAATACTCCACTCTTGGGAGAAGGCTGACAGATGTCTTTTCCCAGCTGAGATTATTCAGAAAACATAGGATAGTTTTTCAGAATGTTTCAGGGACACCAAACTCATATTCTAAATAAACAAATCATTAGCCAGAGAGACTTGACCTGACTGTTCACAGAACCATGTTGAGTTTGCAAGGAAAGCTCGGTTCAAGTGCTTGAGTAAGATGTGAAATTGTTAAATTAATCCTAGCCTCAGTTACTGGATTCCCCTGTGTCAGTAAGTTTTCAGGCCACGTAGAACTGATTTCTATGTGATCAAAGTGAAATTGCCACTGTTTTTGATTAATCTCAATTCTTTATAAAACGTTTCTTTTACAATTTTTAAAACACATAACACACCCTTAATTTGGCCATGCTATAACCAAGTGTTTTTCAGTTTCAGCATTTGCTATCAGAGTTGCACAGTAACATTTTTTAGAAAAGGAAAAGGTAAGCCAGATACAGAAATATAATCCCTAACAAAAAAGAGAAAGAGTACTTCTAAGCATTTTATAATGCAAAATAATAGAAAAGGGAGATATTTACCATATCATCTTCTAACTCCAGGAATGTCCCTATTTTATTTGTTCTGTCCTGAAGTCGGGGCTTGTTTTGATGTAGAGTAGAGGATGGGAGTGCATGTCTAAAAAAGTTGTTCTCATCCTGACCAAGACAAGGAAGGAAAATATCACCAGAGCATGACAAGAGGAAAGACTTATTAGCACTTATCAAAATGGAAGAAAAATAGGACCAAAAATACACCAGCAGCTCATATCTACAGGAAGATACAAGAGCTGACACAGAAGCTCCAAAGAACTAACACTTTACTTCCACTGACTGAACACTCTTTTTGTAATCTTTATGTCCTCTGGACAAAGACTCCTAAAATGCAAAAGTGAAATGTTCTGGTGAGACCACATTAGATGCACAAGGTCATGCTTTGTATGCTTCACCAAGAATAGAAAAATGCATATTTTTACAGTTAAAGGGTAAGTTCACAACAAGAGGAGGCAGAAATAGCGCTTTCTTTAATGCATTCATAAAGCAGCCCCTTACCAACGCAGCTTGTTGCACAGAAGTGCCTCACACAGTAAATATTCATTTGTAAACAGGACCAACACCATCAAGAGCTATGTTCTTGGTATGTATTTTGGCTTGCTTTAAAGTAAAATAAAATAACATATATTTAGCTTTGAAATAGCACATACTTGGCACAATTTTGATGAATAGGAGTTTACCATGTGGATATTACTTTCTACAGAAAATAGACTATTCAAAAGAAATAACAAGAGAAGGATGCTTTCTAATATGTTCCAAAAGTAGAGAAAACAAACACACACAGAGAGACAAACAAAACAACAAACAAAGGACTTCATTCTGCAAATACTTTCACGTATGAGAAAAGAGCACTTCACTGCCACCATGCCAGTTCCTATTTTTGCAGGTAGGAGGACCAATTCACTTCTGACGAGAGCAGGATTAATGCCTTTGGAGTAACAGGTAGTCAGATGACTTCAACAGATGTAAAGCAACTTTTTATTTTTTGTTTTAAAAAGACACATACATGCACACCCCCATTTTGTGCATTTCAGCACTACCGCACCATTGAAGAACGCTGAGTCTACAAATTCCCTCATTGCTGATGGTGAACTAGCAAGGTGAGGCTGTCAGGAAACCTGGCGTTGCAGACAGACTTTGTGGGGTTGGTTAGGGACTAGGCAGCAAACAAAGACCTATTTAAAGAGTTTTCCTTCCTGTACCACTCTGGTAAACACAGCCAACACCATTTTGGCCACTGTGTAACTGCTTCTGTGTCTTGATGTTGAGTATGTTCCTTATGAATCCCCTTAAAATATTATTTGCACTTTTAATATTCTGACTGAGCAATGCAGTCCTCAGCGATTGTCTCCAACTGGAAAATACAATTGGAATCACTGGAGAATAATTATAAAGAGTATAGAGAGAAACGATTGCCAAGAACATTTATGATTTCAAAGTCTAATCAAGCTTCTCCTCCATCAGTAACGAAAATAAAGAGACAGGAGGAGAATAACAACAGAAGGGGTTAGAAAGAGAAGCAGCTGGAAGAAATAAACAGGAAGCCCCAGAATGGAAACTCTCTTGGCAGGATATGTGGAAAATAGACCCATATCCATAGAGCTGAAATGTATAAAATAATCCTTTCCCAAATAAAGATTTAAATAATAAACATAATCGAACTCTGCTGTTACCTACTCTGCTCAAGTAAAGAAAAACTTTGTCCTTTCACAGTATCACAGTATCACAGTATCATAAGGTTGGAAAGGACCTCTGAGATCATCAAGTCCAACCTATAACCTAACACTAACACCAACCATCATCTAGACCATGGCACTCAGTGCCTCATCCAGTCTCCCTTTAAACACCTCCAGGGTAGGTGACTCCGCCACCTTCCTGGGCAGCCCATTCCTATGGCCAATCACCCTTTCAGTGAAGAATTTTTTCCTCACATCAAGTCTAAACTTTCCCTGACGAAGCCTAAGTCCATGCCCTCTGGTTCTGCCACTGGTCATCTGAGAGAAGAGACCAACCCCTGCCCGACTACAACCTCCTTTTAGGTAGTTGTAGAGAGCAATGAGGTCTCCCCTGAGCCTCCTCTTCTCCAGGCTAAACAGCCCCAATTCCCTCAGTCGCTCCTCATAGGGCTTGTGCTCCAGCCCCCTCACCATCTTCGTTGCCCTCCTCTGAACACATTCCAGTATCCTAACATCTTTCCCATACTGAGGGGCCCAGAACTGGACACAATATTCAAGGTGAGGCCTGACCAGTGCCGAGTACAGGGGGACAATAACTTCTCTGGTCCTGCTTACTACACTATTCCTGATGCAGGCCAGGATTCCATTAGCCTTCTTGGCCACCTGGGCACACTGCTGGCTCATGTTGAGCTTCCTGTCCACCAGCACTCCCAGGTCTTTGATAGCTTAGAGAACAGTCTAAATTAAAAGGGTCAATTGAAACTGATTTCCTCCTCTGTGTGGTTCACTTGGTCTCTTCAGGTTTTGAATATGGAGACTGTCTCACCCAAACTCTCCTTGTTGGATGCAGAGGCTTGTCAGAGTCTCATCAGGACTGAGATGTGTCAGAAGTGGGTTTGGGAAGTGGGAAGTACATGAAAAAAGCACCAGTATTATTTCATTAAAAAACACCCAAGAACCAGCTTGTTGTTAAACCTACAAAATTCTGACCACATAAAATATCCTTCACAATTACCTCTCAAGATACTCGTAGAGCAGGTAAACAAAAAGCTGCTGTAAGTCATCTCTCTCAGATAAGTCCATGCTACCTGAAAATTAACTTGCATTTTCACACATGCAGTACAAGTGTCACTTTGCCTGTTTAGGTGGACGCTATTGCATCTGTTTACTGCCATTAGACATTAAGAGTACAGTTACAGTTATTAAAAAGGACTACGAAGACTTGCCGTTTTATTTTTGAACCACTGGTGTTCCTACAACTCTTCAGGAGAATAATTATTTATTTTTATAACAAAAAGAATGTCTTGTTTGTTCTCTTTTTTTATTTCTTTCCTTTTTTGCCTCAGCTCTTTGCAGAAGCAATGGAGTTATTAAAACAGTTCACTCAAGTTGGCAGCAATATTGTAAAGTAAGTTTCTGTTGCAAAAAAAAAATCATTGAAAGCAAAGATAACAGCTTGATTTTCAGATCCCAGACAGAGTTACACGGCTGGCATGTAAAGAACAAAGATCATATTCTTATTGGAAATGGAATTGTCTGAGATAATAAATATGCAAACCTGTAATGACATTTTCGGTCAGTCCACAGAATACAACTAATAATAAGATAATCTGCTGATGCACAACCTCAGCTGCAATTTGCTGTCATACATAGGCAGATTTCCCAAATCACCACACCAGCAACACATACAAAATGTGAGATGTGCAGATGAATGTGAACAACGGGAAAAAGCTAAGACCTCTAGCAGAAATGCATGCATGGGTGATTTTAGAAAGCTTAAATCTTTTGTCCGCTTTCGTTAGCTGGGTTCAAGAAGAGAAGGCTGGACCTCACTCAAGAGGAAAGGCAACACCCCAGAGAGCGTCGGGGAAAGGCTGCCAAGCCCATAGAGACAGAGCCTACCTTGACTTCAGAGCATCACCAAGAGCTCAGGAGTGTTGTCGGCATCCAATGAAAAAGGTTATTCCACCTCAAACACGTCTTTTAAAGTTGGCAAATGCAACAGCACTTGGAGAAAGGCAACTGTAGCAATCTGAGTCTCTGAAAACTCCTGAGAGACAAATATTATAATAGTAGAGGAAATTTACACTTAATTCTATAAACCAATTTTGGATTCACAAAGTGTGAATGCATACAGTGTTATGTGTACAACATAAAGCCAAGAGATCCTCTTACGAGATGATTCCATGATCCTCTTAAAATACATGCTGCTGAGCACTAGCTCTCTCACTGTCCAGTTCTCCTAGTGGGTCCATTGATTACTATGTATATAAGATTACATTATGATCTAGGAGCTTGGAAAAGCTGGTGTCACAAATAATTCATTATTGTTCTAAAAGCAGATGCACAAAGGATGGAAGAATGTGATTTCAGAATGAGTAGAAGTGTCAAAAGAAAACAATAAACAATAAAAGACAAACAATACTGAAATATCAGCTAAGTTACAAACCTGAAAATATTCTATTCTATTTTCTTTACATATAATACAAAGCTGCTTCATCATCTCTCCATTAGCACTTCCCATATCTTAGCTACACTATATGTGTGCTGATATGGGATTGAGTTCTGTACATTATGGCTGGTTATATATTTCTCAAAAGTTAATCCACTTTGAAATTTATTAAGCAGTAAAACTAAAATTCTATTAACCTTAATGGGATTTACACGAGGGAGTTTACACTTAATATGGATGAAACACTGATGCTTAAAACTGTTGCCAGGAAAAAAAGACAGGCTTAGTGCAGTTAAAGTGAAGCCATCACATTTTCTATTTATGTAGTCCTTCACAAGGGTAATCCTCTGTATGTTAAGGAGAGAAGAAAAAGCTACGGACTCATTGGTGTTTAAGCTTTTTGGATGCCAACTAAGATAACTGCATTTGCCAATAAATGGTGGCCTTGTTGGTAGGGGAATAATAAGCCCTGGTATAAGGATGGGAAGGCATTATCTCTGGTTTTCTTCTGGGTCATGAAAGTGCTATTGGTCACATTTTCTACTGTGTAATTCTGTACAGTAACACTGCTGTTGGAACTCGTTTCCTATAATACAATATACATATAATATAATGAATACAATTTCGCATTGTTCCTGCACCAGCCATTCCTCACAACCAAACTATAGTAAGACTTCTCAGATTTTTCTCAAGAGAATATTCCTCTGTAATATTTCCAGGGCAAAATTAATTGTGGACTAACCTCTAAACCATCTTGCTAACTTGTGGGAGATGTCTGACTTCATTTAGAAAGGCTGAGTGAGCTCTGAGTATGTGATCCTAAATTTAGTTTTCCAAGGAGAAATTTATTGGATACAAAGGATCAAAATGTAAGACTGCTGAAGAGTTGATATTTCTGTTGGAGAGAAACAGAGGTCCTGAGTTTTGCTTAAAGGGGACCTCTTAATAGTGTGTACATCAGTGTGAGTGCTGCACAGAAAAACATAAGGACTCTGGGGCTTGATGCCTCACCTGTGCCAGGGAAGGATGACTTTTGGAGCAGACCCTGCTGTAGGAGTGGCAGCAGAAGCTGGAGAACATTTTGCCTCCTGCAGGTGCAGGTATAGGACTCCCTGGTCTTTCGAGCTTTGTGGGATGGCACACAGGAGCTCCATCAAGCCATTAACTCTTCTAAGGATGGATACATCTAAGAAGTTGTCTTTGAAGTGGTTTCATGGGTTTTGACATGGTGTGTCAGCCATATTTTGTGTCCTCATGTGTCAGAAAGGTTGAATTATTTGTCCTGACACATCACCGCAGGAGTACATTTCGCTCAAAGCAAGCCGTGTCACCCAGGTGGTATCTTGCCCTAGCAGCCTTACATATCAGTCTCAATAAACCCCTTTGCAATACTGTGGTCCAGTCTTCTGCAGAATAAAATCAAATAAAAACCATTAAAACAATCACGAAGCAATTAGAGAAGAAAAATCTAGTGTAAACCACCAGAAACTTCTTAGACTTCACAAGGTTCCTAAATTGGGTTCCCTCAAGTAAAAAGTAGCAGCCTGAAACAAAACTACTAAAACGATACTGTAGTACAAACAACTTGGTCCTTTTAGAATAAACCACATTGCAAATGCACTTGGGTGTACTAACATTAACATGCAGTCTGAAATGATGAAAAATAATTTCTTCCTTCCTTATGCTATTTTTCATTCATTAGAAATTAAATATTCACAAAAGAAAGTCTTTCTCATGCTCTTAGCATCTTTGCCCTTCTTTGACAATGCAACCCTGACACCCTATCACTAACAGAAATCTTTCTAACAGGGATTTGCAGCTGAAAGTCTGGATTATTATTCCATTCACGTCATTCTGCCCAGAAGTGTTTTGAAGACGACCGCTTTAAAGTCAGTGAAGTTGAGTTCCTCTCTGCATCACATGATCTGCTGTGTCTACATTCTTCATTAGCTAAGACAAACTATCCAAAAACCTGAAAATGAAATTCGACAGTGCAGAAATGTTAGTGGTAACTATCTTCTGAACACAGAGTTACTTTGATTTTGGTCTTACAGTAAGCTTTCTCATACACAGGCTCAGAGCCAGGCTACATACTGTGGATCTAAGTCTGAATCTTCTCTCTCCATGTGGGTAGATGCTCATCTGCAAGGGTGTTTACTTTGGACCACCGGTATTTTTGATTGTTTTCTCCTTTTCAACACATAATTGCAATAATAGAAGCATGACAGAAAGTGACTTTTATTTACATATGTGTGCCAGGTATCCTGAAATGATGATTGATTTTGGTCATAGCACCTGGTTGTCCTAGAAAAAGGAACAAGAAGCACAGGAAGTCCTGATTCCTTTTAATAAAACATCTGAGGCTGGACAGTTAGGTACCCAAGTCTTCATTTGAAAAGCCACTCAACAGAGCATGAAATAAGAGATGTTTTTTAACAAGCCCACCAAACTTAACGGAACCTTTCCCTGACATCCAAAACCATGAGATCAAGGCTTGTATCTGTAAGGAGCAGCCTGTTAGACCAGTGGATGCTTGGAGCGTAATGCCACACTGGTGACAGACTGCAACAAAGGGGCAGAACTGGGCATGAACCCACTCACGGTTTTGGCACCGCCTGACAATGCGGAACACGCCACCTTCTCATCAAAGCTGTCGATTGCGTGGGCAGGCAAAGGGCCCCTGTAGTGGGGAAGGTCTCCATTCATTTGCTGCTCTACCTCATCCCACGTTGGATATGAACAGCAAGTAGGTCCCCACAGTGGCCGAAGTCTACAATCAGGAGTTAGAAATCGCATCTATGTTTCTATCTGGTTCAGAAAAGCAGATTAGTCATTTCATAGACCTTTCTCTTGAACCTTCTAACATGCAGTGTGAGAAAACTGAAGCATTCCTCTGAATGTTTATGCTATAGTCCCTTACAGTGCACTGAACTTCACACTAAGATCATTGAAACAACTACTGCATTGCTCACCTTGTGTTTCCATTTTTTGAAGTGATATTGAGGGATATTTTACATTCAAATGCTGTCTTGAATTAATGAGGATAAGCAGCATGCAGTACATTGCTACGTATTTTCAGTAGCCTTTATGTTGTTCTCACCCTGTGAATCTTCTTGAGGGGTAATATACCACAAGAAAAGACATATATGAAAGGAAAAAGTAGTTATACGGAATTCTGTCTCCATTCCTACTCGTATATCTGCCTTTGCTCTTTCTGCAAATTATCCACACGGCTGATGAGCCACATGAGAAAAGACAGCCAGAAATACAGAACCAGAAAATAAAAATAAAAGGTTTGTTTCCCCTAGAAAACTGCAGCAAATGGAGAACTGGTACCATAACTCTTTCCTAATATTCTAAATCCTTTGCTGTCTGCAATTATATTCAGTGAGGACACAGCCACTGCATTTGTACTTCCTTGCTAATTTATCATGCTACACCAGGTTCCAGGAACCAGCTTCCTCAAATGCTGAGATCAAGCACCAGTCTGGATCAACACATATCCAGTCATAATTCCATGCTGCTAAACCCCACATATCAGTAAATGGATGTGCAAATAGGTTCAAGCACATGGATGCAGGAATTCAGATCAACAATCTTGACAAGCACAGATGAGATGTATAGGCTGGCTGTCCAAGACCAGTTTATTTTTTATGTTACTTCCCGGTTCACCAGTCATGTTTATACATTTATATGTTGTTTGCATGTGTCATATGCATGTGCATGCGTGTAACATCCACACTTCCACACATACATGTAGATATGCAGAAAAGTAAATACATATATACGATATTTTCTTCTCGGATTTTACCGATATTACCCTTGAATATACAACTAAATTATTATAGACTGCACTGTGCTTTTTAAAATACTGCTTACAACTTTTATAAATTTAATTATATCCCTTTTTAAATAAATCAATGATATTATTTCTACTGCTGCTTTTTGAAGCAAGAATTCCTTGAACTCTGAGAAATTGAGAAAATTAGGATTTCACAACTGGATATTAGATCATGTCCTCCTACAACGCTCTTGAAACACAAACATACCCACACATCTGGGAAATGTTGCTATAAAATATCTTTCATGTAAGAAATCCTTACTCAGCCTTTAGTCAAATTCCAACACCTCTGCAAAGCTCATAATTTCCTGAAAAGTCAACAGTTTCTTTCAGAGGAAGTGACCGGGAAGTCAAAAGATGAAATAGAAATGCTGAAATAAAAATGCTAAATCAAGAATTTAAGAGATAATGCATACTACTCAATTAAATTCCTTTGCATTTTTTTTCCATTTTTCTAAGATGTATTTTTCATTAATTTTTTTTCTAGAAGTCAAAAATTCCTCATCACTTGAAAGCCAGTACATAGCTACCAACAAACACGTCTTTTGTCCTATAGGTTTTTACTCTTTTATCAACGAATGAATCCTGGGAAAATAGTACTTAAATCTTCTTCCGCTCTGTCAGAACTAACTGACCTATATGACTAAGTATAAATGAATATATTTTATGCTTTTCTGGCTTCTAAATTTTATTGTGATCTGTATTTTCAGCTCCTATAGATACAACAATTTATCTAGAATGATTCTGCTCTGAGAAGCTACGAAATTTAAACACTATGATCTGTACATTCATGACATCAGACATCCACTGACAGTAAATGGGAAACTTCCGTGCAGACTGCAGAGACCTGTAACAGTCACTTCTTTCCTGATCTTTCCAGGGCAAGCAAAGGAACGTTGGCACAGATCAAAACCTCCTTTTTTTTTAAGGCTATTATTACTAGTTGATGGGAAGCTGCCTTCAGAATTTCTGTGGCAGTTATAAGCATGGATGCAATGCAACCAACTAAAATATGTTAGACTGATTTTCCTTGCTAAAGTATGGTAACCCCCTCCTCTTGATGCACTCTATTTATTTGAGTTGACCTCAAATATCATTCCATTTGTGGTCTGTATTTGGCCCTATAAATAGGGTAATTAAAACAATTCCTTCTCTATTAACAGGAGGAAATTAGCAGTAAGATAATGCCATTTGAGGAAAGGGGGCAGTCACTGGAAATTCAAATTGGACAGTTACTCAGATGCCCACTTCCATGAGCTCTCGTATTTTTCCTTTCTGTCATGCCCCAGTATTTGCTGTATCTTGGGCACATTTTCCAATCCTCAAAAAGCAGACTGAGAGTAGAAGTCAAGTTTTTCCACTTATTGTTTTTAAGGAAGCCTCCTGAAACATTTACTTCATCCTTACCAAAGGCATCGTTGGGAGCTTCTTCCAGGACCATCACAATATTTTGAAGCCTTTCATTTTTTATTTTCTTGTTCAACTCACAGAATCACAGAATGATTGAGACTGGAAAGGACCTCTGCAGGACATCTTGCCCAGCATCCCCCGATCATGCAGGGCCACCTACAGCAGGTTGCTCAGAACCATGTCCAGATGACTTTTGAACATTTCTGAGGGAGCAGACTCCACCACCTCTCAAGGAAGCCTGTGCTGGTGCTCAGTCCCCCTCAGCAAAGTGTTTCTGAGTGTTCAGATGGAACCTCCTGTGTTTCAGTTTGTGCCCATTGCCTCTTATTCTATTACCTTCCTTGAATCAAGGTAAGGCTGGCCAGCCTGTAACTCCCTGGTTCCTCTTGCTCTTCTTAAAAACAGGAGTGGAGCAACATTTGCTTTTCTCTAACCCTAAGGAACCTCTTCCAACTGCCGTGATCATTCAAATATAATTGACAACAGTCTTGTAATGGTATCAGACACTCCCTCAGCACTTGTGGGTGCACCCTATCAGGGCCCATGGACTGACATATGCCCAGTTTGCTTAAATATTCCCATACCTGATCCTCTCCCACCAAGGTTATATCTTCTTTGCTTCAGAGTTTCTCCCAGTCACCAAGGCCTTGCATGTCTGAAGGCCATTCTTGCTAGAAAGACTGAGGGAAAGAACTCATTCAGTACCTCAGCTTTTTCCACGTCTTTTGTCACCAGGTCTTTCCCTTTTAGTGGAGGGCTCATGTTTTCCCTAGTCTTCCTTTCACTATTTAAGTACTTGTAGTACTTAAGTACTACTTAAGCCTTTCATGTTGCCTTTGACATCCCTCACCAGATCCAGCTCCAGGTGGCTTTTGACTTTCCTCATTTTGTCCCTGCATACTCGAGCAGTGTCTCTGTATTTCTGCCAGGTTACCTGTCCCTACTTCTATTTTCTCTATAATTCCTTTTTGTGTTCGAGTTTTGCCAGAAGCTCCTTGCCCATCCATGCAAGCCTCCTGGCATTTTTCCTTGACTTTCTGCTCTAGGATGGACTCTTGATCTTGGAGGAGGTGATTCTTGAATATCATCCAGCTTTTTTGGACTTCTTTTTCCTCTAGTGCCCTATCCGATAGGAGTCTTTCAAGCAGTTCTCTGAAAAGATTAAATCTGCTCTTCTGAAGTTCAGAGTTGTGATCTTGCTTTTTGCCCTGCTCCCTTTTCTCCAGTTCCTAAACTCCACCATTTCTTAGCCACTGCAGTCGAAGGTGCCTTTGACCTTCACATCCCCAGCAAGCTCTTGTTTATAAGTATGAGGTCTTGCATACCACTTCCCCTCACTGGTTCCCCTAGCACTTTTGTGAATATCTTGTTGTCAATGGTCGAGAATTTCCTTTTACCTTGCTGCGTTGTGTCTCCTGTAGATACTGGAGTAGTTAAAACCTGAGGTCTTTGAACACAAAGCTACCTCCAGCTTTCTATAGAAGGTATCATCCTCTTCTTCCTGATGAGGTAGCACATGGCAGAAATCCTCTACAATGTCTCCCAACCTCATACGCTCTCAGCTGTCTCCTCACCTATCCCAGGTACAGCTCCATGCACTCCAGCGACTTTCTCCCATGAAGAGCCTGTTCTTCCCAAAGAGTCTGTATCCCTGCACTCCAGTCATGCAAGCCATCCAACCATGTCTGCATCAGCCCAATAAGGTCACAGCCCTGCACCTGCATTCAGATCTTTAATTTGTCATGTTCATTCCCTGTAGTGCATGTGTTAGTGTATAGTATCATCTGGTTGTAAAAGATCTCTGCGTCGAGTCCAACCGTACCTGTCCCCTTCCCAAATCATATTCCTAAGAAACTCATCTCCCCTCCTTTTAAACACCTCCAGGGATGGTGACTCCACCCTCTCCCTGGGCAGCTGTGCCAGTGCCTGAGAACCCTTTCAGGGAAGAACTTTTTCCTGATGTCCAGTCTGAACCTCCCCTGGAGCAACTTGAGGCTGTTGCCTCTCATCCCATCACTTGTCACTTGGGAGAAGAGCCCAGCACCCACCCCACCACAGCCCCCTTTCAGGCAGTTGTAGACAGTTATGAGGTCTCCCCTCAGCCTCCGCCAAGCTAAACAACCCCAGTTTCCTCAGCCATTCCTATTAGACCTTGTTCTCCAGTCCCTTCCCCAGCCTCGTTCCCTTCTCTGGATGCTCTGAAGCCCCTCAATGTCCTTCTGACTCCAGTACTTGAGGTGTGGCCTCACAAGTGCCGAGTGCAGGAGCACAATCACTGCCCCGGTCCTGCTGGCCACGCTGTTTCTGACACAGGCCAAGATGCCTTTGGCCTTCTAGGCCACCTGGGCCACTGCTGGCTCATGTTCATCTGCTGTCAACCAACACCCCAGGTCCTTCTTCTCCAGGCAGCTCTCCAGCCACTCTTCCCCAGGCACTCTTCCCCATATTGATGCTTTACTGGCACTTCATTTCTTACGTGCAAATGTTTGAGGTAACTCTGCTAAAGCCTCGTTTTGCTAGTTATGTGTTCCCTTCATTCACATCACCCCAGGCCCTTGTAGAAGACCCAAGCAGCACAGTACAACCTTTTTTTTGCTACTGTAGTCCTTTTTTTATATATGCTCTGAGTACAAATTGCCAAAGCCTCTGGTAAGAACATTGCCGAACATCTTCCAAGCCTCACCCAAAAGATTTGCTTTGCTACTACATCACAGAGCACTACCCTGTTCAGTAGTCCCTGAGTTTTTGCAGTAAAATCTCCTAATGCCCATATGTGGCAAGCATTTGCTGTTTACATAGCCATTAGCCAATCTTTCCAGAAGATTTCTTTCTTGCATGCCATTTTCTTACTAGGGTTACAAGTGCAAAAAAACAGAGGCCTGCAGTAATATGTTTTAACAGGCAAAAACTCAAACATGAAGTCACAGTTACATTTTTTTTTCAGATGTGCTTTTCAGCATAATCTTAGGGCAAGAGGAAAAAAAAAGTGGGGTTTTTTTTCTGCTTTCATGGTAAGATCTACATTAAAAGATCTCTTATTTGAGGTGATATCTACATTGAAATCAAGATTTAATAAGGAATGACACCACTTAGTACTCCTTTACAAAGATTCGATTGATTGATTGATTTAGCCTTCCCCAAGTCATATGACAAATGAATAAAGGATGAATAGTCTATCTGGTCTTTCCACACTCCGTGGTGTTCATGCCAGCCTTAGAAAAAGTGTTTTTTAAGATGAGTCTAAAATAAAAGGTCAGAGCCGATCACAAAATTCTGTATTGAAGAAAATTAAACTCTTCCCTTCTTCCATATTCTCCTTAGTCTCCCACTACAGTTATTAAAAAATTAAGGGGTATTAATAGAAAATAAATAAAGCACTCTGAAAACATGGATTCCAAAGATGCAAAATTCAAATGCCAATTAAAGAACATGCAACTATGTTCTTAAATAAGTCTTACCACATCACACTTCCAAAAAACAATAGAAAACTGCAGTATTCCTGGAGACACTCCATTGAAACAGAGTAGTGAGGCACAGAGAGAATGCTGGTGAATTCTTATATTTTGATGCTGTGCACAAATAACATTTATCTCCAGTTCCAATAATAAAAATCATTTTGCACTCCAAAACGAATTCATACTATTTATATGGTAATACTGAGAAAAAATTTTGGAGGGTTTTTTTTGTGAACCAATGCAACAGCAAAAATTAGACTTTTCTGCTTAGATTTTTCAGAGCACAAATTAGCACAAACTTTTACTTAATAGGGCTCTTCAAGTACGTATGCAGCAATGAGCATTAGTCTCTCCTCATTACTTTTTAAAACCTTTGTGTCTATTCAGGTCCCATGGCCTTACAGATTTTAATGGCCTTAATGAAGAAAAAGAGCATTGTTCTCTTATTTGACTCAAGCAGATCTCCATTCAGAATGACAGTGTTGCCATTCACAATGCTATTGTTAGAGTTGTGTCATCCTTTCTATCCTAAATCATATTTTTTCAGGAGTTTTTAACTTGCCAGTAGTTTTCTTCCTTGGATCTCAGGCCTTGGCAAGTAAAGTTGGTCAGTCGATCGGTCACTCAGTCAGTCTGTCTGTCTATTACCTACTTACATAAACTGTATTCCTGCAGATGTCAAATGACAGAGTTATCCATTTGCTGAGTTATTGGCAATATCATTTTATACAGCTGAGAATCACTGTTATTCTAAAAAGTGGGGTCTGGCAAATCATTTACGCATCATATAGCCAAACTTGTTTGGATTTCCTGATGGTAAAAACAATCTAATTGAATATTTGCAGGACTGAGGTTTTAAAATTTGCAGGACTGATATTTAAATATTTGCTTCTTACGGCTCATAGTTTTTTGTGTGTACTAAATCTTCAAGATCTTTCTCACCCAGAATGGGTATAAAAAATGGCATCACAAACTGAGCGGACATATTTTCTTTTGATTGAATGTCTTAAAATATATTAAGCAATTTTTCAAGAGAATATTCTGCATTGGCGTTGATTTCATACTGGAGTAAGTTCATGAAAATCCAGTTTACATTTTGTAAAATTTCAAATGTACAAAGGGTGAAATCCTCACAATTCAGATTGACAAGTCACAAAGAGGGAGGCAGAGGAAATACAGGTCTCACCTTTTTTTGCCATGTGAAAAAACAGAGTGAAAACCAATGCATTTCAGGAGGAAACATGGGATGATCTGCAGATCCCTAAACTGTGTATTATTTCTCATAGATTATCTTGACTATTATTCATTTCCTTTTGAAAATGGTCTTATGAGCAGCCCCAGGAGACTGAGGCTTTGTCACACCATGTGCACAATCTCCATAGACGTAAATATTCCATCTTCCTCTTTTGATATTGGAACTGCTTTGGCCTCAAAGTCAGAGGATCTTCTCTGACTGTGGATGCCCGATCACCGTCCTTGAAGAGTGTCAGTACATCTACACCACAGCTCACCTCTCATACTTTCTCCATCCTACGTCCCCACAGGGTTTTCTTTAGCTAACCCAAACAGTCCATCTACCTTGCACCTGGTTGGAATGTGAAGAAATTTTCTGTTTTATAAAGCTGATCACTACACTTCTTCACCTACGTATTAACAGCGACAGAACGACTGCCTCAGGTTTAAATCTCCTTGGCTTCCATGTGCTGTATTGGTAAACCTAAAATAGATTTTCTGCTTTGTAAGTGGGTTGTGTTCCAAACCAGGAACTGACCATCACCCAGAGTTAGTCATCTCAGCACGATATCAAACATTCCCTTCAGGGTAAGTAGTTTGGAATAAATGTATAATAAGAACTAGCTGGAGCAGGAATGAAGGTTGGGTACCAGCTGAGCAACGTCAGCAATGCAGCTCTCAGAGAACAAATTATTATATCTAGAAGAAAATATTGCTTTCTAAATGCTGGACCAAATCCTGCGGAAAATTGGAAAGCAAGAGTAAAAACAGATGGTTCTGTCTCAGACCAAGGAAGGCTGGATTGAGACAGTAGGATTGAGCACAAGTGAAAAATTCTAATATCTTCTCTTGTCCTCCTCTCAGAACAAAATGATGTATGTTTAGAATAACTTCTATGACTACAGAAGGAACCAAGAGTACCAGAACCTGGAGAAAAAGATTTCAGCCCATGAGAACTGCTCTCACAGAGCCAGACTTGATCCACCTAAAGTGTGCAGTAAATGAAAATTTCTGGAAGAAAAGAATCACTTATCGGTTTAGGCTTAAATACTTGCTCTGGAGTTGACATCAGAGGTCAGATTAGATTTAGACTTCTGTATCCTCCTTCATTTAAGTGGTGCCTACAATTGAGGTTGAAATAATCTGTTCTTCCCTGAAAATTATTTTTAATGTCAGATAACCAATATACCAGTTCTTTATGAAATAATGTTTCTTTTGCATAGCTGTATCAATTAAACACATCTATGAATGTGGCTGCCTCGATTTTCTAACCAGAAAGATTTTAAAACGTGATTACTTGCTCTAAACTGTGATCACTTTAAGATCACCCTTGTAGAAGTGAAAGTTTCCCATCTACTAGCTGGCAGTAGAGTCAGAATATGCTTTGAGCTGACTAGATGTATTATCACCTGTCAGCTATTTAGAGCTCCTATAAGTTAGAAGAAAGACCCACACTGAGTTGGGGAAAATTGCATCTGCTTCCAGACATCAAATTGACGTTTCCTGGAAAGAAAACACCCCACCTGTTCATTATAGCCTTTGGAGCTGCCAGGAGGGCAAGCAGACATTATTTTCTGGATAACCAACTGCAAACAGATTAGTGAATATTAAAACTTCACTGCTACATTATTAACTCCAGCACGTCACTCAGGACTGGAGGTGTTTGTATTAAATATGGCACCTGCTGGAGACTGTTCAAGAGAACAAATCAGATACAGGAATAAGGCCAGTAGCAACGACTTGGTGAGTGGGGGAGGCCCTGAAATTAATGGATTTCTATTTTCCTTTGACTGGAAAGTGTCTTTGCATTGATACTTAGCACTTTCTTATAACGTTGCCAATGTTCTATCGGTCTATGAGTCTTTTAATACCAGAGTCTGCTTTTATGTGACATAGTGATGAAAATAACTGCAGGTATGCAGCTCTTGTCTCTAAGGATAATTTGTCATATTCAGTAGCCACTATTGAGATATCACCAGGAACTCAAACAATCAGATCACTGAAATCACTGATTCAGATCTCTTAATTCAAATAGTATCGTCTGAAATCTTTCCTGCTGATAAAGGAAGGAGTCTGCTAAGCAACAGATTCAGCATTTCTTCTTGTGCTCGAAACCCTGAGAGTAGTTACAGACACAAAAAGTATGGAATGCCTGTGCCATAGAAGATATTCAGCTAACTCATTCTTGTTATATTAAAAATTTCCATTGGCAGCAAGTGAAATAGATGTAAGCAGTATTTTGCCTAGAATATCCAAAGCAAATGCAAGCAGGCATTTTAAAAGGGTTACCAAGTGTGTAATTTACATTGATTCCAAAGACAGACTCAATATTTTGCATACTTTTTTAAAAATTTGATTTTAAAACATTACAGGAAACCAACATAAACATATTTGTGAAAACACTAAGTACTTCGATCATGCAAAAAAAAAAAAATAGGCGTATGGTAATAAACAATAAATATTAATATGTTTCAAGATCCAAGAAAGTAGGATTTAAAGATTTTCTTATTCCATAAAATAGAAACCACCTTTAAGATTTTTAGAAATAAATCTTACCAATGAATTTCACATTCTAAGGATTGAAAGCATGAATAACAGATTTGACAGTACCAAATTTTTTAACTGTACACATGAAGATTTATTTGTTTGGTTAATTGAATAAGTGTTTTCTAAAGCAAAAAACCTCTCTAGTATAATTTCTCTTCTCCCCAGGCACCTTCTCACACTGACCTTGTAGTTCTTAAAAAAATGAGTCTGTCTCCAGATACCTGTCTGGGAAGGGGAGGTGGTGATTGTGATGTTAAAAAAGAATTGTTATTTTGGAACCCTGTCTTCCTTACAGCTTCATCATTCTGAGAATCACGTTCTTTACTGCAATATTGCAATTTTGGTTTCTAATGAATCTGATCTCAGGGTTGCACTTGTATCATTCCCAACAGAATTTTGAAATACAGCTCTTTTTGTGGAATTCTGAAGCTTTTAACTTATTAGAATTGTATGGCTTTGTATATTTGCTGGAGATTTCTTTGAGGTAATTATAGTCCTCTGAAGTCAAGGTTTTGTTGCGACTGCTAGAGTCAAATCTGAAGGCCTTTTGGGATCTGCTCAGAATTTTCTTCTTCTGTCAACCCTGAATTGAGAAAAATGTTAGCAAATCAATTGATTTACTGATAGCATATCTATGCCAGTAACCACGAAAGATGGTACTTAAATTTTCCTTTTGTATGTAAAGTTTTAAAGTGGTGACTGAAAGACAAAATGGAGTTCCTACTCTACCAATTCCTCATAAAGAACTGGATGCATCTTAATATTTTGTAGGAACCATGAAATGCTTATTCAAGGGAGTTTTCAAATGGTAGGCAAGTACTATAACAAACCCCACATATTTTGCCAGTATTTCTGGTTAATGTGTCTGTATTATAGTTAATAAACTGGACAATTTCATTGTCATTTCTTTTCAGGAGATAAATCTAATTCTCTATTCTTGTAAATAAAAGCAGAAACTTTTAGATTAATCTAAATTTCCAGCATTCTGGTTAATTTGTGAGTAAAAATTATTTCAACTCTGTTTTTTATAGCACGCATTTCTGCATGTAATTGCTGGGAAAAAATTTACTTTCAGAGTATTTTCAGAACAGAACAATATTTCTTGTTCAACCAGGGATTCCTCAAGTATATTTCTTAGACCTTTAAATCCTTAATTCAAGGGCAGAATTATAGCTAGACTTATACTGGAATTGTTTATGATCTCTTTGCAAGATCCTTGCCAAACTTTAAGATATCTTGTTTTTATAAACTCTCTAACAAAGGGTAACTTGACTCTGGATGTCAATTAGGATTCTTGGCCCACTAGGCTGATAAATAACTCCATTTAATCATGTAATTGCAAATTAAAAAAAAAATCTGTTTATGATACTAACTTGATTATAATTCCTCAGAAAGAATTACATCTTGCTTCATGATAAGCAGCAAATGACAATCCATTAATAAACAGCAGTTAAGAACATACAAATATTTTTGGCTGTTATCTTTGATATTTCCAAAATTTGTCTTGGTTCCCAAAGAAATAATACTTCAATTATGTAGAACTTAAAAAGTGACAGCTTGATTAAAAAATTCTCTTTTATTTTGAGGGGTTTGAAATTTGTATTCCAGATACATAGAAAGAGATTTCTAAACAAAAAAATTATTGCTGAAGAGTACTGACATCTTTCACTCAGAGGATGCAGTAAAAAGCAAGCTGACAATTTCAGTCAAAAATGAAAATATTTAAAAGATCAGTAGCTGCACTTTCCTTAAAAAAAAAGTGATAAAATAACTAATAATTGTATGTGTGTAATGTTCAGTTATTTGTTCGATACGTGTTATATATTTATATATAAATGCATGTAAAAATATATACAATTATCTTTTTCTCATTATTGAAGCCTTTTGGAAAGTTTGTTCTTAGTCAAAACATTATTTTATGCTTATTTTCAAAAAGAAACACTACACTAATACTGGTCCTCACAAGTTGCAATCATTTATGCTTTACACCTAGGAAATATCAGTTTAGTCTGGTAGGTGTAGAACAATTTAGCAATTAACCTCAATCTGCACTTCTAGGTTTCTAGGTAACCCTAGAACACTTCAAAATGGTTCAGGTTTGACACTGTAAATACACACCCAGCATAATTCAGGCACTTCTTGGTATTGTTCTATAATTCTGCCTCTGGCGTGTTTCTGCATCTTTTGAGCAAACCTTTCCATGAAGAAGCTTGAGTAACACCAAGGCCATTTGAAAGTCCATATGAAGCGTCCATGCTCCATTTCTTGTGTTTCAGTGGACTCAGTTAATCAAATCAGGAAACAGAAATAGAAATGTGAGTTTTAACTGACCGCTCACAAACACGCGTAGGGGGCAGATTTCAAACCTCAACTTCGCAATGTGACAGGTAAAACCTTAGAAAAGTCTAGCCACTCCAAGAACCTTTTAAACACAAAACTAGACAAATGTTGCTGTTTCTCAAATTACTGGATATAATTCATTGCTAAATTATTACCAAGCCAAGTTCCATATTCATGGAATCATGTGAAAATAGAAGGGACATGACATCTCCCTTTTGCCTTCTTCGAAAATATTTTTTTCACTTTCTGTGACATAAAAGTCTTCCTTTCTGAGCAGACAAGTTGTTATTTCCAATATTTTAAAAAGACTTTTGGGCTGAATTTTACTTCAGATTCCTTTGATATCCCAGCTCATGCTGCAATGTGAAATGCTACTTCGTAAAAGAGCCACAATTTAAGTGAGTGACTAAGATGCCACTGCATTATCTACAAATTCTACAAGTACTTGTGTGGTTGTGCAGATTTTCTGTCCTGCTGCATATGCTGCAAACTTTTAGAAAAATACAGGCCTTGCAGTAGAGAGCTCGAGCTTTTATTTCAGAGTCCAAATGCTGTGTTACAATATACTTTTTAGAAACAGCTTTACAATGCCCCAAACTATAGTAAGCCATACTGCCAGACTAAAAGGGAGAAAGAAGCAGCTTTACAAAAATGCAAAGGGAAAAATACAAACATACAGTAGATATTGCTAGCCCAGCCCACTGGGCATATATTGTTGGTCACAGCATGGATCTGACACTGTGGGGTGTATTTACAGCATGTGGTATGGAAAACTGCACACACAAACAATGGTGAGAACAGTATAATTTTCTTATGTGAAAGGCATTGAAAATAGACCCTGTTGGGATGTAAAGCAGGAATTGGATTGTTGTGGAAATTCTACTGGTTTGTGTGCTTTTTAAGCGCTGAATTTTCTTTATAAGTGATCAAAAGTTTCTTTGAGTCACAACAGGCAAAGACGGCAAAGACCGCATTTTGCTGTAATTCTGGTCTTCATGACATCTTGCAGAGATTAATGTTTGAAAGATATTATTAGAACTTTTTATTCCTTTATCCCAAAGTGACACCATATGAAAAGCTTGCCGTGATACCTCTTCAATATCTTCTCTTTTTATTTTCAAAGCCATACCACGTAAATTAAACTGTGAAAATAACATCAAAGCTAAATGACAGAGTTTAAATGTACTACACACAGAGATTTAAACACCTGCCATATCCTCTCTTGCTCAGGTAGCAGAATGATCACTCTTCCCCTTGAAGTATGAGTGCTTCAGCCTTCCATTTTACATTGCTCCCTATCTGCTTTTTTTTCCCTATGGAATTGCTGAGTCCATGTTTACACAGTTTATTCTAACGTGTATGACAAAACTGAACAAGGCTACAATTCTAATCGGTAGGGTACAGTACTTTCAGGGCCTTCTATCACAACTTAGTCTAGCAGTGAAAGGAAAGGTTAATGGAATTGTTTCTGTTCTGAGTGTCTCCAAGAAACCATTCCTGGCAGAGCTTCTTCACGCTCATGAGACAGTTAGTGACAGGTAAACAGAGTGCTGTGGGCATACAGCAGCACCTCATACGTGAATGATCTACACCACCAGCGAACATTTCCATTGACTTCTAGAGGCTTTGATAGTAAACACTGGGTTTCTAAATTAGTTTCTCAAGGAAACACTTCTCTTCAAAAACCATTTGCAACCTCACTTCTCTATTTGAATTAACCACGCTAAAACCATTGCAGAACTACAGGTCTGTCAGTCTCACTTCAGTGCCTGGTAAGATCATGGAGAAGATTATTCTGGGAGTTACTGAGAAACATCTGAAAGACAACACAGTCATTGGTCCCAGCCAGCACGGTTTTACAAAGGGAAGGTCCTACCTTACAAACTTAATTTCCTTCTATGGCAAGGTCACCCACCTGGTCAACCAGGGAAAACCAGTCGATGTCTTCTATCTGGAGTTCGGCAAGGCCTTTGATGCTGTGTCTCACAGCATTCTCATAAATAGTATGTCCAGAAAACAGCTGGATAAACACATCATACAATGGGTGAGCAATTGGCTGATGGGTCGGGCTCACAGACTCACAGTGAATGAGGTCACATGATGCTGGTGCCCAGACACCAGTGGGGTCCCAGGGGTATCCGTCCTGGGGTAAGTTCTCTTCAACATCTTCATAAATGACCTGGACGAAGGACTTCAAGGTTTATTGACAAAGTTTGCTGATGACACAAAACTGGGGGGAGCTGTCGACACTCTTGGGAGCAAAGAGGCCCTGCAGAGGCCCCTTGACAGATTGGAGAGCTGGATAATCACCAACTGCATGAAATTTAACAGGGGCAAGTGCTGGGTTCTGCACCTGGGACACAGCAACCCTGGATGCATGGGCAGCCTGGGGTGGAGAGCAGCCCTGGGGAGAGGGACCTGGTGCTTCTTGTCGATGGCAGGTTGAACATGAGCTAGCAGTGTCCTGGCAGCCAAGAGGGCTCCCGTGTTCTGGGGTGCATCCAGCACAGCATCGCCAGTCCGGTGAGGGAGGTCTGCACTGGGGAGGTCCCACATCGAGCACTGAAGGCAGTTTGAGGGCCACAGGATAAAAAGGACATTAAACTAGCAGAGAGTGTCTAGAGGAGGCCACAAGGCTCGTGAGGGGCCTGGAGGGGAAGCTGTATGAGGAGTGGCTGAAGTGCCTTGGTCTGTTCAGCCTGGAGAAGAGGAGACTGAGAGGGGATCTCAGAGCTTTTTGCTGCCTTCTCACAAGGAGGGAGGAGAAACAGGTACCATGCTCTTCTCTCTGGTGACCTGTGATAGGACTGGACGGAATGGCATGAAGATGTGCCAGGGGAGGGTGAGGTCGGACATCAGGAAGAGGTTCTTCCCCCAGCAGGTGGTGGAGCACTGGAACAGTTCCCCAGGGAAGCAGTCACTGCACCCAGTCTGCAGCATTCCAGAAGCATCTGGACACTGCCCTCAGTGTTGGGAGTGTCCTGTGCAGGGACAGGAGTTGGACTCCATGATCCTCTTGGGTCTCTTCCAGCTCGGGTGATTCCATGATTCTATGATCCTATTGAGATATAGATATATATATATATATATATACACATATATGTATACGCTTCCAGTAAACACAATAGCATTAAATTATTGTGGTATTGTTTCTTTCTGGCAGGAAAAGCATTGAAAAAAAAGTCTTATTTTACCACTCTCCCTCATGTTCCCCCATGAGTTTGTTCCATAGAGGAATAAATAATGTATAAATCGGGTCCTTCCTTTAGCTATCAAAAGGACATATTTTACAACAAGCCTAATAGAGAAAAGCCAACTCTGTCATCAGTGATAGTGTTATAGAGGTTAGTATTTACTTCAAATGGCTCACTCAGAACAATAAAAGTATTGATCAATAACATAAGGAAACTGTGTCTTCTTTTACCTAAAAGCACTTCAGAAAAGTGAATTTGAAATACTTCCCTGTTTTTCAAATGTCAAACCCAGCACATATGGAAAGCTAAAAGTTATCACAGTGACAAAATCCAATGTGAATTAAACCTTGATGTCTGGATTCTTTAATCAGTAAATCAATATGACTAACTGACCTGGCAAACACGACCAGTAGGAAGATACATTTTCATAAAGTCAGTTTTCCAAGGGAAAATTAATGTTGTCTTCCATTTTCCAGTTAAAAAATACAGTGAAGATTACTCTCCTTAAAAGAGATGTTAGGATACATTTACTGGTAATGTAGAAGCAATAATAGCTGACCTAAGTGCAGAAATGTTATGAAAACCTGCTTTGTATATCAATGTTATGAAATAAACGATTGTATTTCAAAAAGTTTAAAAGCTTAATTTCTGCTTTCTTAAGCACATGTACAATTTTTATAGTTAGATTAGAAATCAATGTTAGACTGCACCATAATATGTAATTTACATATATGGTATAAAAATATGCCTATGGGCACTTCCACTCTGAAATGAAATACAATTGCAGGTGAAGGATCATTTATCTTGACTTAGATCTTTACCAAACAGTAAAAGCCCTGCCTGCAGATGAGTTGGTAAGAGAACGATTGCTGTCTCACACACACTGGAAGAGCAACATATCTCAGAAGCCACAGAAACAGACACAATAAGCAAAAAAGAGTTGTATGAATCTTGTAGTGTTGATGAATATTAATGGTGGAAGACAAAACAAATTTCAAGGCTATCCAGAGCTAGAATGCTTATTGGAAAGGGAGTCTCTGAGCTGCAGAAAGTCCTCCTTCAATAGACTGATCCCTTTTCAAGCAACCACTGCATCACTCTTGTCAACAGTTTAATAACTGCTGTAACTCAAGAAGATTCAATACTGTGGTCACTGACTAAAAAAATCTCGAAAGCCCTCCAGAGGCAGATCTTACCACATACATCATAATCTCATTTGAAGATCTATTTTTGTCACCTCCACTATTCTTGTCTACACTATAATCAAAACCTGACAGAACAACATACTATCAAAGATCTGAATAAGGACTTTAGATGAAAAGTCATATTGACTAGCATGAGGAGAGCGTTTAAATACTTTGGTCTTGGCAGGCTTCGATAACCTAACAAAAATGGCACCTGTCTGCAAGTTTTTTATACCAGCCTTACTGCACTAAAATCCATTTCCAGCAGACAGGGTTCTGGTCCAAATAAAGTGTACTTCAGCATAATATAGTATCAATTCACGCACAGTTAAAGACAGTGCTAATGGTGCCTCAAAATCAGGGAAAAGCTTTTGTATGTTTGCCTTGTAGACCTTTTACGTCTACAGGAAGGCAATCCTTTTACATTTCTTTTTAAATTAGAGGCTTGCAACTGTTAGAATAATTAATTATTACTTATGAAAATATATTAATGAAAAAGGAGTTTAACAACAGATCCTGTGACTTAAAGTTTGAGTGAGATAGGAAGTTATTTTTTGAATAATTTCTTCAAAACAGCAGCTGCCATGAGTACACTTGTGAAGAGTGACAGGAGCAGGAGACTGTCTTGTTAACACATCAAGGATGAGCACCACTGTCTTAGTTCCAATCCAGTGTGCCTTTCGTCGGAATGTGACACAAGAACATGGTTGGACAAGGGTTGGCTCCCATTCTCCTCTGCTGCTTCTCATTCCACCCATCTTCTGATTTATGTACAGGTCTGAAAATTAACCTGTGCTTGCAAAAATGGATGTTTGTCTTCTGGTGTTCTTAAATTCACATTTTTGTGCAATCTACTGACTGCTGTCTTTGGACCAAGACCTTGGAAATAGATTCAGAGCCTAAATGAACTGTAGGAAATTCCTGTGAAGCTGTGGGAGTAACTGACAAGATTTTAGCCTCGAGTTTCTAATGTGCAGTTTGGCTGCTCTTATCTGCCCAAGTAAGGAGAAAAGGCATTAACAGAGCAAATAATGGACCATTTCCCATGCAGATTTCAGTCTGATCTTTCCTCTTACTCCAAGCTTGTTACAAGGGAAAGTACATTCATTCTGACATTAAGGAACTCAAAGCCCAGGCTGCAGCATAGTTTTGTGGAGGGCTTTGGTTTTTGTTTTTCCTTTGATGCTCACCTGTCTCCTGCTCACACAATCCCTGGCTGCAGTCATCATCCCTTTCTCAGTGGAACCATACCTGAGACAAGCTTAGACTTTGCAGCAGCTCTGTACCCTGGGTGCTAATGCAACCCAGAGAAACATCCTTCTCTATTCTTTTCACCTCCTCTCTTCAGCACACAGACTCTGGGTTCTTTCTGCACATCCAGATTCATTTGCATGTAAATGTGGAGTTGCTCTGCCTGCTCTTCTGTGGCAAAAGTGGCAGAAAAACAGCTCTGTACCTGAATTTGAACTTCTGAAGAGATGACAACTGAACATGCCCTTCTTAAAATTAGCAAAGATAGAAAAAAGTGTCACCAGTTAAGCGTAAGTCTCAGTTGCCGAGTGAGCAGGTTTTGTGTTGGAAACTCCTGAAAACTAAGGATTTTGTCTCATGCTGTAGAAAGCAAATAAGTAAATTAACTTGACTTTTGGAAAGCAAAAAAAAAGTTGGTCCTTCAGTGGCCGGGGGAGACGGGTATGTGTGATAAAGTTGTTTGTGGAGATATACACACCACATACACAGGTTCTAGCAGATGTGGAAAGTGCAATACCTTCAAGACATTCTTTATATTCCTGTCCCTCTGAGGGGCTGAAAATTTACCTAATTTCTTGGATCCATCTTTTCTGTCCGTGAGAGGGTGCATCCGTGGTAGCAGCACTGTAATTAAGTTCTTCACTTTTGCACCAAGAGGAGCTTTTTGATGCTTCTTACAACAGCAGTGGTAGCTGAAAAAAAAGTAAAAAAAAAAATATAATGATCGACACCTTTCCTCTGGTATACATGAAAATGCAATTGATATTCACAGCAACACCTCTACTGATAGATTTCCTTTTATTACTTAACTGAAGTACATTAGGATGGAACTGTGAACTTCTGCAAGTTAAAAGGTTCAGATGCATCTGGGCTTATAAGCTGTGGAGCTGCTGGTTGTGATTAAAAAATAGGACAAAGGTGTCCAGTTTGAAAAGAGTTAATTGATTACTGTTCTAATACTTCAGATAGTTTAATACACAGACATGTTCTATAATGACACTCACTAAATAAAACGGTTCAGCCTTTTCTGAGTAGTGTCCCGTGATAAGTACGACTAAAATTTTCAAAGGTGTTCAAAACTTAATGGGGGATGGATGTGTAATTATTCTTCAGCCCCTTTGGAAACCTCAAGCTTGATACTGACTCTTTATCAATTGTAAACTGAAGCATACCTGAAGTTAGACCATTAAACTACATAATTAAATGAAATATTTGCGAAGAATTCCCTAGCAAAAAATAGAAAGAGATAAAATTTCAAGTAAGAAACTATTCTCACCACACTTTATACAGCAATCTTCAACAGCAGCTGATGACTATTTATTTTTTAAAATGGAAGAACTCTGACTAGAAAAAAAGAATCCATAAAGGAGTCTGCTCCTGTCAGTGCACCTCAGTCATGTGCTTCCATGCTGCACTCAGGAATCACGAGTCCTTACGAAACCAAGGAGATTTGGCACTCACATATGGAAGGTTCATTGCTTTGGCAACTACAGCCTTGCTCCCGGCGGCAGGAACAGTCACAGCAGTGTGGATTTCTGGCTATGACTGTCCACAGTAACAATTCCAGTAACGGCTCTAGAGGCGCGTCGGGAGCAGAGCGAGGGCAGTTTTTCCTTTGGATTCACATCCAAACTCAGCCCACAACGGTGCTCAAGGTCAGAACACCTGCTGCACCTTTTAGAACAGGGAAATGAGCCAAATGCCTTAGAGCACCCCACTGTCAGCAGTCTTGGTCTTTAACTGCTTTGGCAGTATCTGAACCTACTCAAGGAGGCGAAGGGATCTGTATTACACACGGATTGAATTTCAAGGCCAATTCAGCTCTGAACTTGCAGTGTTTTGCTGTTACAGTTCAATAAAATCACTTTGTGTTACATTAATTTTTTCTATATAAAATAAAGTGAATGTCACATTTTTTGTCATACCATTTTTATTTAACAGTTTTTTTTCCATACCCATTAGTTAAAAAAAGTTATAACAAGACAAATCATTTATCAAAATGAAAAATGCTCTACTCCTTGAGCAAGGAAAGGGGAGTCTAAATAGAACGTCCCTGCTCTTAAATTAATTGAGCCATCTTACATTTAATATTTTCTCTTAAGTAGTTATGTAAGTACTCTGAGATCATTAAGGAAGAAGTACAGAATCACAATTTATAGCTGAAGGGCAAAACTGCTAAAAATGCATTTCAGAATCATGTCAGCAAGTGATATAGTCTAGGAAAAAAAATGTAAGAACCATTGATCTCTGATATTGTATTTAAATGTTCACAATACATGACATGGAGGAAGGACAACAAAGTTGACTTGGAACCTGAGATGCAGGACTAATCAAGTAGATGTTCTAGGGAAGAGTCAGGTTTATAAATGAGAAACACTTTCATTTTAATAAAAAGAGTTTAAAAAATAGATATTTCCAGTCACTATTCCAATTTTAAATGGCAGAAATGATTAATAGTTATTATTTATAAGAACCATTTGTTTGTGTGGAACAACTCCAAATGCACTATCAACCAGTTCATCTGCTGGTATTGTGATATCTTACATGTCTGTCCCCTAGAATCACTGCAGCAGTTCAGTTTTGCTTTGTAAATGCCATCAATACACTAATGCACTCATTCCTAGATTCTTTCTAAAAAATTTGGTAGAATACATTTGCCCAGGCATTGTTAATGCAATAATTGTTCTTTTAATATACAATATGTTTATGGCAACAAAAGAAAATTCACAGAAATCACGTGGAATTCATCCTAGTGAGCGAATGGAACTTGCAGAAATAGTGTTGGGATCACTAGTTATTATTCTTCAGAACTAACAGAGAGCAGCCAACGTCCCAGAGCTGGGAAATTGCAAACAATATTACCTATTTTAAAGAGAAGAAAATAAAAAACAGTCAACCTACCAGAGGAATTTCAGAATAGAGAATTGAAATCCAAATTGCCAAGTTAACTAGCAAAGTAGCAAATTTGCAACCTGCTACAAAGGAATGCTGAAGGGTGGGTGATAAACAACAGAAAGAGTAATCAGTAAAGACAAAGCATGCCTATGATATAAATTTTATTGAACAGGGGCCTCCTGCTCAGTTCTGTTCCTCAGCTCCTCAGTACAACCAGGACGTGTTAAGACAGGTTCACGTGTGCCAGCAAGAAGATAGACCGTAGATCTAGCATACTCATATTGGAATATTCCCATAGATGGATTAGGTCTACAGTGTCATCAGTTACGAAATGAGTTTAAGAACCAGTTACCAGGTTTTGATTCTCAGTGTTTCAGAAGGGTCATTTCCCTGCCAGTTACAAGAAGCATCTCATGCTGAAAATCAAACGATAAAAATAGATTCCTCTTTGTTCTTGCGGGATGTGGGAACTAGAAACCAGCAAACACAGAAACACAACAGCCAGGTTTATCAGGAAACACACACATACACAAAAGGTTTTCTGTTTAATTTAATCCCAAAGCACTTGGATAAATAGTGAGTTAATCTTTTCCAGAACACATCACAAAGTTCCAGAAAACAAATAATTTTCTCTGTTTTAGCAAACACATATATCTCTTTCAAAAAGTCCAACAGTGGAATTATCTTCATTTTTATAGCTCCTCTTTCCATGAACACACAAGCCATTTGGGCAGGTAGGGAGAACCATTTGCAAACTGAGGACATCTTGCTCTTCTTAAAAGCAAGTGAGGCAGATAATCCCAAGCATAAGCAAGGTCACAAACCAGATGGAACACGAATGCCATACCAAGTTATTAAGAGGTGGAAATTCAACTAAGCAGACTTATGCTGCTATTAACTTAACTTCTTCTATCCCATTCTGCAAGCGGTGAGGGAGTGTTCTCCTTGCAGGAACTCGAGCATTTGCTTTGAAATTCTATAAAACGGATGCTTTCTGCTATGTGAATCAGGTCTGCGACCCCTGACTAAAAATGTCACAGCTGCATGTTTTACTTACATTATATCTTATTCCTATTCAGAAGTTTTGCAGTTGTTTTGGTTCATTTTGAAGACTTCACTTCCGTTAACTATCCTGTGTTTAGTGAGAATATTTTAAAAGTGCAGAGATATGTCTGCTTATCACCTACTTGAATACAATATAATAATAACAATTCTTTTTTAAAGGCTAGAATGATGAAAACTAATCAGAATGACCAATAATACAGTATGTTTGGTTTTCTTACCATTAGTGCTGTATCTCTTTCAAAAACTACACAGCGATTTATTTATAAAAATGTATCCAATGTTGCTTGGGTTTTTTACTTTTATAATTATTTTAATCTTTCTTAAAATATAATGTTTTTGCTATTAGAAAATACAGGTTTCTTTCTCAATATTGATCTATTTTCTGAACTATGATTCCAATTAAATACAAGGTATGGCCATTTTTCTCTGATACCTTTTATTATTCTATGTGTTATTTGTGTCATAGATAAGAAAGAAATCCACATCTGGTACCTTCCACCAGACACCATTCTACATTTAATTTTAAAATAGAAGAAAAAAAATGTGGAATCAGAAAAATCTCCTAAAAAGAAATGTAACAGGTAATGTGAGAGAGATCCCAGCTAATTAAAATAATATACAAGAAAAACAGATGCAGGTTAGGCTGGAATCTCAGAAGTGCAATTTCTTAATGGCATACTCTGGGATTTAATTTTGCTCCCCTCCATTTATTTTCCTTCAGTTTTTCAAGTCAAAATATAAACTGAACAGAACCTTCAGCCAACTTAAATTTATTTTAAAATGTTCATCTATGGGACAACTATAAGACCTTTAAAGCATTTGGCTTCAAAGTGGAGTAGCATGGAGCAACTGCTAGCTTGTCCCTGTCCACTGATAAAAAAAAATAAGAAGCAGAAAAAACACAAAAATGACCACTAATCATACACATTGGTTGTTTTCTCTAATGTATTTAGAAATACATTTACAAGTTGAAGGACCCTGAAAAATAATAGATATTATTGGAATAGAAATCTAAGGAAATCCACAGAATTTGACAAGTACAAACCAGAGCTCCAGACACACAGAGATGCCAAGAACCCAGTAAAAAAGGAAAGGGGGATGATGTGTGGGGTGAGTAGATTTCACAATCAAAAGGTGGATTTTTTCATTATGAAACCACCCTTTAAATCTTAAACCATGATTAAAGTTTGGATTCAGTGTGAAATGCCATGTATAACTCTAAAACACATTTCATATTCTACACAATGAGATATTTGGAACAGATACACAATAAATGGATTGTGCTTCTGAAGCTCTGTTAGAATAAACTTTACATTTATTTTCATCAATGTGGCAGACTTGTCTCATTATCCAGATTCATACTTCTTTTCCAGAGGAATTCAATTGTAAGTATTCTGTATCCAACTCTGAAAAAAAGAAACCGTGCGTTTATCACTCCCCTAATATAGATATATGACAGCGTGAGGTGCAATAAAGCTTGTATTGCCCCTGGTTTAGAAAATTTTTATTAATAACAGGTGGCAGAGCTATAAGTTACATATATGTATTTTCCCAAATGACTGTCAACTAAAACTTTATAGAATATTACTTATAAATGAACTTTGGTCTCATATTACTAAGGTCTCAAAGCCAGGTACCACTCAAACATTAGGAATCCTTTTTGGATGTGCGTTATGATAAGGTCCTTAATTTCACGACTCAGATGAGCCCTGTCTCCTTCACTGCACCAAGCCGACAGTGTCAACCTTATGAGCAGTTATGTGGCATTTTGTTTTCTCCTGTTTCAATGTGTGATTCCAGGATTTGATTTCTATACAGCACCCATGCTTTGAGCTGAAGGCGGAATTAGTAACTTTCTCATGAGCTGCTTCATGGAACTCATCACAAGAGCATCAGCTGTTCAGAGACTGTAACAAATTTACCTTTGCAGCAACCTAAGGGAGGAATGGGTTTTCTCACGGACATTTTACTGCTTAGGAGCTAAGGAACATCAGATCAGATTTTTCACAGTTAAATAGGTACCTAAAAATGCACAAGGGAACCTAACAATTTTCCCAAAAACACTAAACCACTTTGTTTCCAGCACAAAAGTGCTTTTCAAGTTTCTTCTGTGAGACTATGCTGGCCAGGAAAACACATTTCACATCTGCCCAAGACAGGTTAGGTAGGGGGGGTATCCATGGATTGTGGGATCCACACCTTGGAGCTCATCTTCGGAGTGTTTGGCATTCTGCTAACATTTTATATGCTTTAAACACAAGCTTCGAGCTGCAGCAGAAATCTAAACATCAGTTGTAGCTCTGAATCCTCAGCATTTCTGAACAACAGTCATCAAGATCCCAAGTCAGGCTTCCAAAAATACTGAACACCTCTGCAAATCACCTCATTACATAAATGAACTATCAGCAAAAAAAGAAACTCTGTGGAGCTGCTGTGGGCAATTTTCAAACACCCTAACTGTGTAACCATTCTCTCCCTACAATTCTCATCATCATTTGCTATGTACCTTCTAGTTCTGCAAAAAATGGAGGATTCTTAACTGCAATCTATTTCGCCCTGAATTCTGAATCTCTTGTACTGAATAGGGTAGCGAATTCTCATAAATATGTACATGATTGTGCAACTGGAGAGCTTTACTCCATGTACATACGTAGAGGCCAATTTGCATATGCAGTGCAGCTGATGGGCAAACTATAAATGACTCCACTTTTAAAGTCCAATAGAGCTCTTGTAATGCTTTTGTGGGGTTGTTTTTTTTAAAAAAAACATTTAAGAACAAACAGAAAAAAGATGCAAGACCCCCTCATAATTTAATGCCAGAGTTTTCAACAGTCATTGAGACTTTTGATGCCCCACATACATGCAGGTGACTATTATAATTTCCTTGATAAGAAGACCGAATTCCTGGCCTTTTCTTAGTGTTAAATGTGCCAAAACCAAATGTCGATTGCCACTTCAAGTCAATTCGTTTCACCTATAAACATCAAAGAAATTCAGTTCTGTGTCTAAAGAGATGGACTTTTCTTAAGACAATCAAAGATTTTCTAAAATTCTTTTCTTTTCTTAGATATACATGAGTTATCCTGAAATAAAGTTACTTTGGTGGTACTTATATAAAGTCAATAGGACTAGCTCCACACATGGGACCGAATCCAAAACCTGCAGTAATTTCTTAATTTATTTTTGTCTACCCATGTATAAATGATCTGAAATACTACATTATATAAATTCTTGTATGACATTAGAGGTGAGCTGGTTTTTTTACAACTATATATGTGATCATGAAGAGCATTTTGACTAGCTGTTGTAATTGCTGCATTAGATCAGCAAACTAAGATCTGTCATATAATAGAACAGATTATACAAAACCTGAAGGACATCAGAGGACATTTTTATTCCTCTAAAAGTATTTGGTTATCACATCCTTTGCAGTTACGGATGTACAGAATAAATAAAAAGAGCCGTAATTGAAAGAAATACACATTCCTGAATGCTCTAATAAATTTCCAGTGTACTGGAAGTATACTTCACCAACACTGAAATATGTGGAAAGACTATAAAACTATATATATTCTTTTGTTCAACATCTTTGATGGAGAACTATCATTTAGAAATAATACATAATAGCTCTATAATGTATAATATATAATAATATAAATAATTAGTATAATTTTGAGATAAGATGAGGGCTATTAGTGGCAGTGGATACTTTGAACCTTGCACATTTAGTCAAAAAGACCAATGACATCCAATCAAACTTCTTTAAAGTGAATTGCAACAAACAATGGCAGCACAGCTGCTATTAGAATTATAATTGAGTTTAGGAGGGAATAAGCAGCTGAATGCAATGCAGATAATTAAGGCTGAAGCTTTTGTTAACACTATCAGTAGGGTCATGATTCTGCAGATTGTGAACTTATTATGGCTGAAAAAAATAGTCTATTTTTACAACAGAAGTATATTTCTGCTTTTTATACCAATAAAGCATATTCTGGCTACAAGGTACCTGATCACCTATTTATTTAAGCTATCCCTTTAGAGAAATGATAAGCATTTACAAAATCGAAGATTACCATGGAAACCTTATTCTTAAATGCTGAGGATTATGGGAACAATTGGTTACACAATTGGATGGGTAAATAGCAAGCCTCTGAGTATGACAAAGACTATAGATAGGAAATACATCAAGTATTTTATCTCTTTCGGGTTAATGTGTATTTTGTGTTAACTAAGCACTGAAAGGGAGGCAATATACTTTTCCACAGGTAAACAGTGAAAGGAAAACATTTAAAACCATAGCATTTATGGTATGCAGTCAGATACAAATACAGGTCCTAAAGTGTAATCCAGGTGTTAGGGAATTACAAAACCCACAATAGGGAATTACAAAACCGATTTTAAATTTTTATTTCCTATTGTGTGTTGACTAATCTTGTAACAAAGGTTACCCATGTACAAAAGACAAACAAGCAAGAGGCACTAACAGATTCAATGTCACTCTGAGCTGGCAGCTTGGCACCCCAGACAGGCAATGTGAGATGCTTGACCATTCTCAACCATGAGTTAGGGTTCCAGAAATGGATAGGAGGTCATTAAAATACCAGTAACAACATTCCATGCTGTTAGCAATATTACTGTTCTAATATCAGCTTGTCACAATAACTGCTACTCTTCAAACAAACTGAAGAGTATAGGTCTCCAAAGTTGTTACTGTCATTATTATACTGGTCACCCCTTTAACTCATGTAGCACGGACTCAGGATCTTTGGTTTAAGCAATCCCACTGACAACAGTCATTTCGCTGGCAAATCTGAATTTGTTAGGGACAAATGAGTAATCCTGCTCTGGAATCTCATTGACCTCAATGTGTAAATAAAACCAGCAGAATGTGTCTGACTGGCAGCAAGCTATTACCATGAAATGTGCAATAAATTATTTTAAAAATATGCTTTGATATTTTGACCTGCTGCAATCTCCAAAAATAATATAACAAAAATAAAAATAAAAAAAATTTTATCATTACTAAACATTTGCCCATGGCAAAGTAATTCGCAGGTTTTCCATTTCTGGTCCTGAACCTTTTAAGGTCTTATTTCACCTATCTTGTCCTGATATGGTGCTATTTTTATCTCTGTTTCTTCAGGAAATCCATTCCCAGTCTCAATATAGAGAAACATCATTTGGTCATTATTACAAGGGAACTCAAATTTGCTTCAGTAAAGAATGGTATAATATGTGCCCAGCTCCTTTTAAGGTACCAGCCAGGAATAAAAACATGCCTTTCTGCTCATATGCACAGCATGTTGTGATCTCTTTATTTGCAGATTATGTCTGGGTATATATCAGCAGAAATCTGTGGCGCCTTTCATGTTTCATAAAAAGTAGTGTTGATAATCTGCTAAAACTTTCCTAATTCTCTTTTCACATTTGCTGTGGGAGTAAATGCATGGGTGTATACCTAGAAACTTAAGAAACAGCACCAAATGGAGGTGAAATAAACTTGCAGGTTTTCAAAAGCATTTTACAAAGGTGACTACTCAAGCCAACATCTGTCAAGTTATGACAGCAGAATCTGAGTATACCCCAGCTTTAATTCTGTTTATAAAGGAATTTTCAGGGGAAAAATTTGACTAATATCATCTATATCCTAACTGTTGATAGAAGGTGTGGTATCCTACAGAATTAAGATCCCTAATTCAAGCAATATTATAATATTTTCAAGATTGCCGTGGTGAATGACTGCTTTCCTAAAAAGATTGTAAAAATAGAAAGAAATTGGAACCACAGATCTTCCAGTTATAGGTAAATTCTGGAATAGTCGTTTGAAATGGATATTTTAGTTTCTAATTTATCTTTTAATAAGTGATATACATTACAGCTGAAGACCAAGTTTAATGAAAAGCTTAAAATTTTAGGAATTCTATATCTGGCAAATATAAGGAATTGTGAAAATAACTAATGATTTAATATTTATTTTCTAAATATTTCAGAGAATGGGTGTGATTCAGACATGAACGAGGTAATGGCATATAAAATGTGAAGTTAACGTTTTTACTAAAGGCCATGAATAAATATATTTCTCAGCACCTTTTTACTGGAATATCTGGAAACTTTCTTCAAGATGATCAGATTTCATTAAGGAAACAGCACTTGAGGACCTCTCCTTACAAAGGAAAGCCTGTTTTCCTAATCAGCCTCTGTAGATATTTTTTCACAGTTCGCAGCTTCAAGGACTTGGAGGCAAACAGAAAATTGTCAATATATTCTCTTAGCAAGAACACTTTCCTACTAGTTTAAAATTAAAGATCGTTGCTCTGACTGTGTGTCGTGTTGTGATCACCCCTGAAGGCACTGATGCAAAGCAGCACACAAGCTAGAGTTGCACTGTTTTCCAACTTCATTAGATATTGCTGTAATGTAAGGCTGAATACTTTAACATACAAGGCCCTCTGACAGAAATGTGCTGCTCACCAACTAATTACATCAGCTAGCTTTGAATTTCTTCAATGACCTTTTCTCTCCAATTGGACATGTTTTTTGCAGTTCTCTGATGATAATAGCAATTTCAAGTACTTTACACAAATTTCACGTTTGGAGCATCTGCCAGACCATACTGCTCAAAGCAAACCCTCTTCCCTCTGTCACAACCTCCTAACATCTTCTCCACAGCACAATCATAAAAGAGCAAAGCATTCCAACACATACTTCAAAAATTCTCCCACTAAAATATCTTCAACTTTTATTTGACAGCCTGATCCAAAATGCGTATGTTTCCTCTTTACAGTAAGTACAATTATGACAAAAGTAATGGAAACCCAGCATTTCAATAAGAAATAAATAAAAAAGAATAAACAGGAGTGCTTATTTTGCTATGCAAAAGAGAGATATAATCAGTCTTGCTTGTAAATCTTCATCTGCTATAGTAGAATTATGCGCAACAGCTAATGGGCTTCTTGGTGGAGGCAAAAGAGACTGGAAAGAGAATCAACATGTTGGCAGGTTCTACCCAACAACTCACTACATACCTCAGCTGATCTGATGTCCCATCATCAAAGGACAGCTGAATACTACTTGTGTAATTAACAATTTTTTAAAAAACATCTCTCTTCAATTAAGAATGCTGTTCTAGGTCCCTCATTCCTGCAGAAATAAAAAAAAACAACCCAAAAAAAACAGAAAACCTGCAGTAAGAGTCAAGAGCCAATAGAAGACAATTTCAGCAGTGGAAAAGCCTGGAGTTTTGGTTTTCTTCCTGCCTTTTCTTTTTCCACTTCCTTTTTTTGGAGAACTTTGAGGGACCATGATTGAAAGGACTATCATATTGTGTGTAATTTATAAAGTGGGAAATCAACTTCCTTTTTGCGTAACTGCAATGGAAGTCCTGAAGTGTGGCATTATCTACTGGCATCCCAACACTGGACAGTCAGGGCACAGGTAGCACTACAATTGGATAGATATCAGTGAAAGAAGAATTTGGTCTTCAAGAATTTCATTACCATGAAAGCATGATTTCTAATAATGCAGGAGGGGTGAAAACCAAGCTTGATTTCCTTTGCTTTGTGGAAATCAAAAATAGATTTACTAAAGCTTTGCTGCAAAATAACAACTGACGCGTGATTAAACATGGAAGCCTTCTTAATGCAATCTGACAAGGATGGCTTTCCAGCTGAAACCAAGGTTTACTCCTCCCTTTCCTCCTGAATAGTAGTTCGCACTTGTTTTGGACCCATCAACAGGTCATATCTGCTATTTTCTTTCTGTTGATGAGAGATTTCCGCAGTGATGTAACTGCTGCTCCACAAAGCAGTTAGGAGCAAACTCTGGAAGTTGAATCTCCCTGATCATTGTATCAAACTGCCACTGAACCCTCAATGGATGCAGTGGTCTGCGAAGCACATTGAGCAGAACGACTTCTGTGGGGAAGCCTTAGAGTACACAATTCAAACTTAGCAGCGTAATAACATGGAGCACAGAACAACGATATTTGCCACTTAAATATCACTTTATTATTTTAAACTACCTTATGAATATTGATCAAGCAACCTCTTTAGAATCCCAAGAGGTGGGATAACACTTACTGTAAGCAATATTGTGTTGTGTTATGTCATCTATAACTGAACACAGAATACATAATTTATTAAGTTTTACTAATGACCTTGAATTCTATGCAGATTTTCACCCTACCTTCAGCCACACGGAGCTGAAGCCCAAAATCTCAAATATATATAGGCAAGTGTCTTCCATTGTTTGTAATGCAGGTGAGGCAGATAATCTTTGAGAATCTGAAGTGAAATACTTTCATGACATGTATTAAAGGACAGGATTAGCATTGTGTTTCCCTTTGTCTTTTTCTCTGTTTTTTTTTTTTTTTTTTTTGCCAATGAGAAAATTACAGGACAGTTTTCAAAATTACTTTTCATTTATTTATTTTATGTCTTCTGTGCTTCACACGTTTGATATTGAGGCAAGGTTAATGACATGCAGCTTGCATTTGGAATTGAAAGTGAAGGAGTTTAAGGTGGTTGCCAGATCCTGTGGGTATATGGTAGATATTGCCAGAATATACAACAGATTAAATGATGCTTATCAAAAATCAATGTATACTAATTTTTCCTATCTGTGCAAATTTATTGGGTTCACAACAGAGTAGAGGTAGTGCCTGCATTTCAAATATAGTAGTTATCCAAATTCAAAGACAAGTCCTACATGTCTTCTTGAGGCAAAACTCCTAGGCAGTTGATTAATATTTTGGCTGGGGTAGCACATTAGGTTTCACTTTATGCAGTGAAGTCCTGTACAGAACCAAAGATGCTCGATTGAAACATTTAATGTCGTTAAGGTGTTTCCATTGAAAAATGTTTCTAAAAACAGTGGCTGTAACTATAGGCAGGACAATGGTTGCCTCTCCCCATAGAGCAGCATAAGACAAATTGGATCAATAAAAGAAACTTCAAATGCATTTGACTCACATTTTGTAACAGATTTCTAATCTGAATGTGTGCTATAAAGAGATATGAGACAGAAAACTCAATGCAAGTAAAACATTTGATTAGGCTACAAGCGAACCACAGTCAGAATTCGTTTCTATTCATGATTTCTTGTGGTTGGTAAAACCTGAATTTCTCTATGTCTCCATATTCTGGTGGTAGAATAGGCATAAGAACTCTTCTCTCTTCAGGGAAATATTTTTGAATTCAGTGGTGCTTGTGAGGCATTCACAAACTATTAATAAGATTTTCCTCGACATTTTTTTGTCCTCTCATGGCTGAAAGCTAGGCTACATCATCCAGGAAAATTATTTATGTCTGCAGGCTCTCAAAAGGCTTGATTTACAGTTTGAGTGTGCCTGAGCAGAGTACACATCTCAGTTCTAAAGCGTATTGACCAAGGAAGTCATTGCAGTTGAAGAAAGAATTAACTGCTCTGTTGGAGGGCTTCATAAACTCATTTGTTATTACTGTTGCTCCACAGAGCCCCAAATGTCCAGCAAAATCTTCGTCTGCTAGGAACTCAAAAGCTGTTTTACTGAATGATGAGACTTTTTTTTCCTCCTATATAGTAATGAGCTTAAAACAATATGTTGGGAGCTGTTAGGCAATTATTTACCATCTCATCCGGGGACGTATAGAAACTCAATCATGAGTGCCACAGTATATAAGCTAATTGCCAGGATAAAACCAAATGAATAATTACTTAACTTCAGAATGAGGCCTGGGGGAATTTTTCTTTAATAAAGGTTTAATTCACCAGTGATAATGAATGCAATCTCACATGCTACTGAACAACACTATTAGCATAATGGCTAAGATACAAAAATTATAATTAGAACAAAACAGAAATGTTAATTACAGTCACGAAGGTACCAAGCAGAAAGGGAGTTTTCCTTTACCTGTCAAATGGGTTCCTACCTGCGTAGCTTTAGTAATCCCTCTGAATGGGTCATCAATTCTGCTTCATTGACTGACAGGCAGAAATTAAAAACCGCATCCTCCTTTGCCTTTTGATTCCAGAAAGGACTGTGAATCACAGAAGAGTCTTAAATAGTTAGAGTATAGGTGACACTGGTAAAGACTGTACCTCTAATCATAAAGCTTAAAAATTAAGCTCCCCTGTATCCGAATCCCACATTTCAACTCCTCTTCACAAAAAGGCAAGCCCACCACATCATCTCAGGAATATTAGAGCTCTTCAAAGTTCATTTAGTTCACCCAGACATACTTGCTGTACACAGCACCACATAGCTGCACAAAGAAATGTGGCAGCCTGTTGGCCAGGCAGCTGCTGAGAAGTTTACTGATAACAAGCAGCTTCATTTCCAGCACTGACATCAATAAAAAAAGCTCTTTCTACATAAAAATTTGCACAAACTTTTGTATCTTAAGCAAGAAGAAATCTGTGAGATGCCCTCATGGAAAACCACTCTTTTGTGCCATTTCTGTTGTGCATTTTCTCTAATCTCATGTTATACAAGTATTAAATTTACAGAATCAAGAGCTCAAAAGTCACAAAATATGAAAACTAATGTTATATTTTTCCCCCTTACAAGGCTTATTCAGTGTATAAAATGGACACTAACTGAACGGGGAGCTATTCAGTTTTTCTTTTTATCTTCATCCTTCTGTGTTTGTTTCCAGATCTTGTTTAGCACACATCATGAAAACCCTGCACTGAATACAAAATTACCAATACCTTCATAGGCTTTTTCGTGGTTTTCTCAGCTTTTTTTGTGGTGCTCTCAGCTCTCACTATAATTAATCTACCCTCCAATACCTCTAAGAAATCTTACAGTAGAAGCACAGAGACATGAAGGCTACTTTACTAAATATTCACTGATTTGGGTGCCTGCTTTGATACAACTAAGTATTGAAAGGAGGAAGAAGTTGTGATTTACGTAGCAGTGCACACATTTGGAGTACAGCCTCTCTTAATTTGTACATTACACACGAGGTGTCCCTAAACAGAAATATCTGTAAAAAAAACATGAGAATTCTGACTGAAGAAACGTGCTGGTGATCCCATTAGACCATGGCAGTGAAGTTAGGAGGGGAACAAGTGCCCCACAGTGGCACTTGGTCATCTGAGACTTAGCTCTTCCACCTCAACAGTTCCTCTCCTTGCACGCTACAACTTCTGCAAGGAATGAACAGGCAACCAAAAACAGTGGGAAAGAAGGAAGAAAAAGAATAACCACTTGAGAAATCAGAGATATTTTCGTTATGTTTTCTGATTTCCTTGCAAATTGGAGGACCTGGGGGCAGATGCTGGTGTTGTAGGAACAGCAGAAGTGTTCATACAACACCATTGCCATTAAAGCTAGCGAAGGCTTACTTAAATACCCAAACCTGGAGGAGTTTCACAAACCTGGCATGGAATAAACCTGCCACACGGCTATAGAAAGGGGCTGGATGTTGAATTTGGCACTTCAGCTAAGATGTCCAGGAAAGGGGTTAGTGAAAATGCTTTCTGTTGTGTAACAGACAAGCAATAAAAGCCCTGACGCTAAAGATTTGATTGGCTAAACCACCTTACCAGAGCCATTCACTCTTACCCATCTGTCCCTTTCTTTCACAGTGTCTACAGATCTTTACAGGCAATTTCCACGTGTAGTTTTTTGTAACAGATTTTTATTTTCTTTTATTTGAGTAATTCTGGTATCAAAGATATGTTAGTTTTACCAGACAGTAAAACTATTTCTGTCTAAGTTGATTTTTACATTTCAGAAAATACTGGTTTTAATTTTGGACAGAAGTAACCTATCAGGCTAAACTACCCACTCCATCAGAATGCTGTGCAACTTTAACAGATTTCAATTCACTCTGTTTAAATTATGATGCACAAGGCTAAACAATCTTCCAGTATGAATTTGTCTTTCATGCAAAGTAAGGTTTTCTAGAAAAAAAAATGCTGTCAAACTAACAAAAAAGAACAAAGGAACAGCTGTAAGTCAAGAGTTCTTATGCCAACACTGTTCAGCTGGGTTCTACATTCATTTCCATCCCCCACATCAAGCTGATTATAAACTTAGATGCAGTTCTAATGTTTTCATTTAATTCATTTTTTCCGTATTTTAAATTCATTGTATTTAGTGAACATTCAGTTTGAAACATGCAACATCAAAGAAACCCCTGCAGGTGCAGGGAATTTGAATAATCAGGTACACATAATCCGTGAACCTCTATCCACTGAGGTCTCCCTGGGACCATTTTAAATGTGCAAAGGAAACAAATATCCAAATTACTCTAAACAATTGCGAGTTAACAGATTAAATAAGGCAGATGATTAAAATATTGATATTTATATTACAGTAATGCCTTCAGTCCCCCACAGAGATACCAGCCCCGTTGTGTCAGGCACTGTACAATCGCACAGGATGGTGCTCTGCCCAGGGGAATTTATAGTCCAAACCTCAATTTCCTAGCAACATCCCTGTTGTAATACCAAGTCAGAAATAGTGAAAACTTAGTGTTAGGAAGAAACAAAATATGAAACAACAATTCCGGTTCCCAGTAAGATTGTAGCACAATTGGGCATGGTTCCCAAGCTTCTACAGTTCTGTTTTGTGTCCTGCTTCCCAGACCTGACTATAAACAAATCCTTTTGTTCATTCTTCTGCTATCCATTTTCCAGCTTTGTAGGTGCTTCATTTCTTCTCATACTATTGCCATGTGCCAGAATCACATATGTGACTGGATTCTCTACTCTGCTTCTTAATTGTAGGACAGTTCTTTCTCTTTGTTTTTTTTGGCAATACTGTACGTTCACAGATTGTTCTACCATTATCTGACAATGTCCTCTAAGGCAACACCACATCCCAAAGATTAGTAAAAAATCAGGATATGCAAAATGAACAATGTGGTGCACACTTTTAATAAATTTGGCTTCTATGCTCAGATAGCAGGATCCATTCGGTGTGTTGTAGAAATATAGCCAATGACTGAACATGGCCCAAAGACCTGAAAGACAGCTTTCTCCTAAAAACTGCCATAGTCTGAAAAAAAATTGACATGAAGTAAAAATTGCAGTTTGATTGAAACCTTGAATTCTGTCCTTTGGTATGTCGTATGCTATACACATTGATGTACTTTTTAAGATTTAGCAATGGAAATAGCTGAACATCTGCAAGCATCCATAGCTACCTTACAAACTGGATCAACACCTTGGAAGAGGGATATATCCTTAAAGTGAGCTTTAAAGTGCTCCCAGTTTCATATCTGTTATAATTGTATAATCAAATCTGATTATTTTGTGCAATGGCAATTTTTATTTTATCTATATAAGGGTTTTTAAAATTAAAATTCTCCTTGCTGAACAGGACGGAAAAGAGGAAGTCTTTGCTACGTGACACCAGATATGATTTTGAATATTCCAAGGAATGACGTATTTTTAAAAAAGGACTGCTTTATTGAGGTGAAGGAACATTTCACAGTCCAATCTTTTGAAGACTTTATAAATTAAAATACCAAATAGAGGTTTATTTAAAAAGGATTTGAACCAAAAACATCTGCATTGTTCACATGTCCATCTCTGCATCTATATCACAGACAAAAAAAAAGCAGAAGTGCAGAAAAATACCTGATGATACACCATATACTTTATTTATCAGAAGAGTTTCTTTAGATATGGTTAAACCATTACTTTTTATTTGGTGTATTGTTCCAATATATCCACTGAATGAACACAGCACCTGCCCAGTTTGCCTGTAAAGCCTCTGATAACTCTTTCTTTTTGTCTGGGTGAGTAAGTACCCAAACAGTTAATTTCCTAACTCTCTACCTGCAAGCCAGGATGTATCTATTGGTTTTAAAACAAGCCATTGCCATCTTAATTTTCTCAATATGCCAGACAATTCTATTTACATAATACCTTTTGTTATAACTTTCTCTTGGACTTTTTCAGCACTTTGGGTTTGGAGATTCAGGAGGGAGAGTTAGGGAAGTAAGGATTTTGGCTCTGAATTGTTTCATAACAAGCAAGAACAGAAAACTATGATTCCTTTCTTATATTTATTTTATTACACTCTCCTTCATTGGCTACTAAGCACTTCTGAAAATCAGGTTCCTAAAAATGGATTTAGAAGTCTAAATTTGGGCTTTCAAATCTGAATTGTGTTTGCCTGCAGTGTACCCAAGCTTAAATTCACCCACGGTACCAGGGAGTGCAGTTCCTCTGGCTTCACTTTTAGTATCAGTGAATAAGTTTATAGAGTCTTGAGAATGTACTTTACCACTTGTCAACACAATTTTTTGGTTGTAATGTTTTTATAATGAAGCTTTACCACATTCCACTAATTTCCAAGTGAGCCCAACCTTTACTGAGAACAACCAAAGCTTTACAATTAGCTGTTGTTGTTTTGTTTCTTTTCAGAAATGAATCTTGCATCTATACTGATTGCTGGGCTTTGGAAATAGACTGAACGTGTATTTATTGACTAATCAAAAATACAGTAAAAGTTGAAAGACACAGCAATATTTAAAATCTAGCTGATTACCCTTTGGTGGCAGATGACTAACAGCTTACCTCAGCAAAGCAAAAATTGCTGCCAAAGGTTTCTTCATAGAAATAATCCTTATTTATTATCCAACTTCACAGCTGTATACACTGCAGGCAGTAACTAAAAACACTTAAAAAGCATGATGCTAAAAAAACAAACCCCAAGCTTACGTGATTGTGATGCTTATTAAAGGTCCAATCCTTCCTCATTAAAATTAACAGGAAGGATTCTGCCAATGATTTTAGTAGTAAAGGAAGTCATCTCAGGCAAAATATTCACACGAAGTCATAAAGCTGCATTCTGCTCATTAGCAGTAAATGTGTGATTCTCTCTGGCATGAACAGGGAAAGTGCTAAACAGCTCCAAGAATTCTTAAGTTACTCCATAATCTCCTGTCTTAAAGTAACAGGTCAACAATAAAAGCTATTTTCTGCCCCCAGTGCTCACACACAGCTGTCCAAACCCTAGTATTTCTTTCAGGAAAAAAAAAGATTATACACAGCTGTTGAAATAGCTTTTTGGACTAATCAGCAATGGAACAGTATTTTTATAAGAACTATTAAAATATCACTTATTATTAATAATCCTATTCAGTTTGGTAAAATTTATGGGATAAGATACATTATCCCATGTAATAATGGGATAATTTTAATCTGGTTTAAAAGTGTAATTAAAAGTGTAATATTCACTAGGCAATTCAGCCAATTAACATTGTGTGCCTGGAGGAAAGAACATAGGGAGACGGCCTACTATTCCTCTCCTACTATGCACACCATCTTCCCCTCACATGGCTTTTCTTTGTCCTTCCTATGCTCAAGTTTGCAAAGTTTTCATATAGTTTGAAGGAGCCAAATATGAAACCGAGCATGGTCAGGTGACAAAATACCAGCTAGTGATTTGAAACACACTGAAATGACACAGTTTCAAAGATCCTATCCCTTTTCTCTCATATAACTACTACAGAAAATAATTGTCTCTAGATGAAAAAATATGATTCCCCCTTTTTGATACTTAGTTTGGGAAGGATATAGTTAAGGACACCCACAGCAGGTGCCTGATCCAGCAGTTTACCCCTGCATTGCTCATCGCTCAACTGCTTCACGCTGACCAAGCCAAAAACATAGAAGCTGGAAGCACTAAGGAATAATATCCACTTGCACCCTGCGCAGAGCTTGTGGCCCTCTTAGGACTGGGAAGGGATTGCCACTGAAATCGACTTGCTGGAGCCAGCAAGACAGAGAAGAACGGAAAGCTCAGGAGTCTGGAGGAGCAAACAAGCCTCTGGGATGAACTGAAGAACAGAAAATTTTGGCTGACTGTGTGTGGAAGCAAAATTTAGAATAAGGAAGCTGTCTTGGACAGCTTTGTCAGTTCCTTGGGGTTTAAATGGGGTGAGGGTCTGAAAGCCTCCGTGCTATAAAGGTGCCCCAAAAAGGGGGTGATTTGAAGGTGTAGCTGCTGACCCTGTCCTCTCACAAACCCTGCAGAGAGCTCTGGATGGATAAGCAGGCTGACGTACAGCAATACCAGCTCAGCTCCCAGAAGCATGGTGAGATTTGTGTTAAGTCTGGACTAATTAGTCACATCTCTCAGCAAGGCTAATTAATCCTGGTTCCACATGTGTGCTGGCATGGTGATATCATCCTGGTTCCAGACCTAGCCCTGAGGTGCTGTGAGCTGTACCACATCATGCAGCAAAAACAACCCCTGAAGTAACACATACAAGTGACATTTAAAACTTCACAAGTTCCAAACTAACCCTACAAACCATTCTAAAAAAAAAAATAGAGGAATCAGTGCAGGTTGTGAATGAGAGGTGCTGGACGTACCACAAGAGAACTGTGACATACAAGGGCTGCCACAGCAGGAAATCAGCAGCTTCTGAGGCATTTCTTTCTAGACACGATGGCATTGCCAGCCTGGAAGCCATGCACCACAAGCCCTCTGTACAGCTGTAATTAGACACCAGCAACACGTTGCTACTGCTGTGCATGCCCTCTGCTTACCCATGCCAGCCCAGTAACTCAGGAAATGTGGATACAACCGTTGTTAGGAGTTCCCAGCGGGGACCGTTGGCCATTGTGGCAAAGAACTAACCCGGATACCTGGGGCAGCTGCAGCCTTACAGCTGAAGGTTTTTGAAGGTATTTACTAAGATATCTTTTTATTATTGTACTGGTGCCCCATCATGTTCCTTCACTCCAGTTCTCTTTCCCACAGTCTTTCCAGTTCAGGCTCCCTTCTTAGCCCCGTTGTTCTGCCCTCATCAATACAGTTCATGTCTACGTTTACAGTGGTCAAAATGCCATTTAGTCCCACAACTCAGTACGTTGCAGTAGCAGCTGCAAAATGCTGCTCAGAGGTTTAGGGCTGGTTTTCAGACCCTTTGGTCATGCATCTGATGAATTGCAAACCTCATCAGTTTCTTGCCCAGGAAACCATTGATTAATCCTATGCCAGGAAATTTTAACCTTCAATTTTAACCTTTCAATTCATCTCTTAGTAATTTCAATTGCTTGGTTTTTATATACTTACTGTAGTGATTCCTGGTGTATAAATAATTCTTCACATAGTATACAGGCTTCATTTGCATATCCAGTTTTACCGTGGCTAAATATACAACAGTTAGCTCAGGTTAAGGATACTTTCCATATTACAGGATGCACATAGAGAAAATAAATTCCTCAAGGGAAGAACGCACTTATTAGTTGTTGAAATAATTCTGGAGTTGGGTTGGGTTTTTTTTCAGTAGAATTCTTGAGTACAGAACATCTCTATTGTAACAGTGCTGATAAACAAGCACATGCATTTCAAGTATATATGTTTTCTTAAAAAGTATCTATAAACAAAAGAATTCTGGGTGAATAAATTTGTATTTGTCTGCTTGGTTATTATAAATTATGCGAACTTCCCAAGCAGAAGCACTAGAATAATTAAACTAGTTTTCCAAAATTATTCTAGTATATTCAATTACATCTTTTAATTATTTTGGAGAAATAATTCACAGTTTTAATGAAAGAGACAGTAGTTAGAATCATGGCAAAGTATGGGTTTCATGTTTCTGCATTCCATAAACCTTATTAGAAATGTAAATCAAATATTTGATGAATACTAAGAGCCTATAGGGACATTAAGATGAATATTACCATTGTGACTCTGAGAATCAGGTTGAAGTATAACAGAAGTCAGTTAAGGTAAGTGGATTTCAGTGCCAAAGGGAACATTAGCTGTTTTAAAGAGGCCTCTAGAGTATAACCCAATATTAAATATGAAAAAAAAAATGTTTAAATAACACTCAGGTTGTGACATGAACTAACAAAAGACACCAAAATTTCAAAATTTCAGCTGTTACTTTATATACATTAACCTCGTTTCCAGTGTGGATAAAAATTAACTAAGGACAGTATATGCCTTCAAGTTTGTTTAGGTCATACATGGAGTCTGAAAATTAATTAAGAACATGTTTACATTTGACATAGCTGAGTTTATAAACAGTGATCCCCTAAATCTGAATGAAATTTCTGCCTTTAAAGCTGGCAGAAGATAAGCTTGTATGCCAAATTTTTCACTATGTGGTTGAAATTCCATGCTGATGGTAGTTCTTGTGAAATTTTAATTATGTGTCCGCTGAATTCAGAAGAATAAAAGAATTTCATATGGTTCCAAACTGAACTTTTGTACTTTTTGTACCAAGAAGTCGATTTACCTATTAGGATTCATATTCAGAAAATTCCGGGCTCTTATCTCCATTTTCTACATTCTTGTATTTTCCTGTAATTTCTATAATTATTTCTGTGGTCAGTACATTTTATGAGTTATTATGCTAAGGTTTCACTGACAATGTATTTAATAACAGAAAATGTACACACAGATTTCCTCTGCATGAAGCATTGCTTGAACTACTCCATATCCAAGAGAAAGGAAGAACCAGTGTAATAAGCATTTATTTTCCTAGTGCTTTGACAAAAGGCCTAATTCTGCCCTGGTTGATCAAGTGTCCATGGTTTTGAAGGGCACCAAAGCACAGTCTGCCACACACTCTAAGCATAGCTCTACAAGCATTTCAAAATCCCTCTTCTTTGGTGTACAGGTGTTCCATAAGAACCTGGCGGTATAAAAGCAGCGTCTTGTATTTAAGAAATACAAGTTTACACATATCAATGTCTTCCTGTCATTTCTTAAAGTAAAAAATAGTTCTTTTCCTATATCATTACTGTCAGCAGAAAAGTTTTTTTCAATTGGAGGAAGCACAGGCTCAAGCTTTGAAAATGTAAATAACTTCTAATTTTTACACAGATGTATTTTGATTTTAAAATGGCATGGACTTTATGTCATGACAGACAGCAAAATTAATAAAAATGAAAATTGTATTCGGGGTCATGTAGCATCAAATGTTTACATGTCTTTAACGCAAAACATAGAATTAAATCTTGCTAAATCTATACAACCAAAACATGGTGATTCCCACTAATTCCTCCACAGTGTGACTCTTTTCTGACTCCTCATTGGAAGAAAGTACTGGGAAAATCAGTCCTAAAACTGTCAATAAAATAGAATACTGTCAAAATACTTTTGTATAATATATAGCAAACCTTCTCCTTTACCTAGAAACATTGATGAAATTAATGTCTTCATAAAATATCAGCATTTTTCAGGAACTTAGCTGCAATTGTTTCTACAGAATTTAATGGAATGGACCATAAGTAAAGCTGTGTAACACACAGGTTCCTTTTTCTCCCAGGATTAAGACAGTAATAAAAATCTTAAGTTTTGATTCTTACGATTTTAACTAGACCCTTTCTGTTACATTCAAATAGCCTTTCAGTACCAGAAAAAGAAAATAGTAAAAACAGCTTTAGTAATTGCATTCATTATGCTAATGTAACCTTTCAACTTTAGTTTAACAGATTTAATCTGACATCATGAACTGGTTTTAGAAAAGGATATAAGTGACTTCAGTCATTATTTAATTACTTTCACACAGATATTTAACTCCGTATGACAGGACTATGCCAATAATTAAACAAGTTGCCCAGACATCTTTGAACCTGTGGCCCAGACCAATTATTTGATGTGGTGATCTTAGTTTGAATAAGCTTTTCTGTTTATGTCATTGGCCTCTGGATTATGCCATTGGCCTACAGGTGGGGTTCTGTTTGTATATTAATAAGACAAAGGACTTCAAAATAGCTATTTGAAATTTGCTCATTTAGTCTAGAATGTTTTCTACCAAAAGAGTTACAGATATTTTATCTGTCATTGTATTAAACTATGTATAACATGATCACATGTTCTTGGATAAGAAACTAGAAAATCTAGGTATTAGTATTTTTAATTTATTATTTAAAAATTTTAAAGTATGTTTATAAATACATAAATGCAGAAAACTTTTTTTTTTTTGTTTTCAGAGTGACAAAGTTATTTATTGTGTAGTATTTAGCCACAGAGTTGAAGACTTTAAGAGAAAGCAGTCTGTTGATAGTTATCCCGAGGTATTCCATCATCTGCCGCACAGAGATTTTTTATATGCTCTCTTGACCTACGGCAGAGACATTTTGAATCTTATCCTCCACGTATGCTCTAGACCAGGGCTGTCAAACTCCCAGCCTGTGGGCTGAATCCATCCCTACCCCTTGTTTTATCTGTCCCAGCACCTTGTTTGTCCCCGGGGGCAGCGCCGAGCCCTTGTCCCTGTGCTCCTGCCAGCACCGGGCACTGTGCAGCGTGGGACAGGGCACAGCAGGGGCAGGAGCATGACACCCCTGTTCTAGAGGCTTTGTTTCAACACGTTGGATGGTTATCACAGCATTATATAAAAGGCATTCAAAATGAGAGTTACATTTTCAAATAATGGATTTAAAAGAAATTAACACAAGAGCACAGTTTTCCATTCAACCTAGACAAATTAAAATAATAATTCATGAGTCAGAGGAGAAAACTCCAACAACTATGGTCATGATGGTAGATCTCTCCAGGGCAAAAACATATCTTCTTGCTGGGTCAGAGACAATATTGGCTACACTACAGTAAAACTCAATTTCAGACAGAAAAGTAGAACTGAGACCAATGAAATCTCAGCAAACCAAATAACAGAAACCTAAAAAAGTAACTCATCATCAAAACTGACAACCAAGTCTGTTTTCTCCAGGATAAACTCAGTCATTGATAGCCGAATATCATGCTGGCAGAAGGACTGGTAATTCACTAGAAGAGTTATGGTTAAAGAGGATGTTTTGTGTTGCTTTAGATTTTAACAGTCAATAGACAGACAAGTATTCTACTGAATAGAATGCAAAAGGTAATGTAGAGGACAAAAAAATTACCCACTGGATCAAGAAATACTACTTTGTGTAGAGTTATCACAACAGAATACAAAAAATCACAACCCAAAAGGAAACAAAAGTCTTGATAAGTCTTGATACACAGAATGCCTAAACGATAGAATTCATACAACCATAGAGAGTTTTAATTACTTTTTTGGTAGCTGTGTCATTTTTAAACTGGGTGTGAAAGAGATAATCTTAATCAATAATCTCAAGATATTTGTCCGAATGTGAACTTAACAGAAATGGTTTATATAAATATCAATTGTTGATACCACAAATGGTTGATTTGATGACAATGCTCAACACAATTTTGCTATAGAATATTTTCTTTGCTTTAGGATTCAAAGGTGGATGAGTTGTTTTATAGAGGGCTATTCTTCAAAAAAGGGATGAATATCTGTGTCAATCAAATCATTAGTTTATGCCGTCTCTGAGAGAGATTTTAATGCAGCAACAGTTTATATCAACATGTGACAGGACATTTTAAATAATAAATTGTTGTGACTCAAATAATTTACATCACAGAAGAAAGCGAAGACCAGATTTACTAAAGTAAGGAAAAATTAAGAAAATATTTAAGAAAATAAGCAAATGACAGTATAGAAAAATCCTGTTAATTTTAATGTAAATTTTTATAGACCAATTTTACAGTCAAAACCACTTTGCAGTAGATGTTTTTTTGGTCCATATTACAAGGGGTTTTTTGCTTTGAACTGGAAAAGGACCCCATATAGTAACACAGAGCTAATCACCAAAGTAATTTTAATGGGGCAAAGCTCTTATGTTGCTACTTTTGTAACCATGACAAAAAGCCAAATGTTGTTGTTACTAATAGACTGGAATTTGTGTTAAAAGCATGAAGTTATCAAAACCTAACAGAAAAATAAAATAAAAGCAAAGTTAAGATTTTAGTTTTCTGTGAAAAAAATTAGGCAGTTTCCCTACCTTGATAACTGTTCTTCAACAGAAAAAGCAAATCTGATTTTTATTTGGAAGCCTTTGTATCCTACTGAGTCTCTTGAACACATTCACTACTGACAAAAGGAATTCAAGGATCATTTTTTCATGAGTGGCAGCTGTCTCAACAGGCAACAAGATCCAGTTGAAGTTGAACACACGTGTATTAAGTACCTGTCTAGGGGAGAGGACTAAGTACGAGTGGGTATGTGCGTTCACATAAGAAAGACAGACAAAAAAATATAAGCTGCTCCTTGGAAATCCCCTGCTTGATGAACATGGGTATAAGAACAAGTTCTAAGCTTTAATTTAAAACAATTCAGGCCAAATTTCTAACACTAATTCAGCATATGATGAGAGATAAATAATTTGAATTCTTTTCTTTATTTCTGCATCTCAGAAATCAGAATAATATACACTTATCAATAACACAGCAGTACTGGAAAGACTATTGTGTTTTTAAAGTACGGAGAAAAGTCACAAAAAAGATTTAACTCTAACATGATTTATAAACTAATATGTATAAACCAGCACTAATAAACTAGATATTAGAGTGATTCTGTCTTATAGTTATCAAATAAGATGTTTAATCTCTTTACATTCACTGCCCTGTCAAGAGATCTTGGTGTGTAGCAGCAGTGATTATTCATGTTTATTTTTTTATATATTCTATATGTACTATACCTACATATCCACATATTTATACAGACACATTGTTTTCTGCATACAATAAACTATAAATAACATACATTTTAATAGGGGCAATACTTAAGACAATTTATATGGTCCATCTCCCCACAGATAGCAAAAACGTCTTCGAAATTTTAAAACCTGCTCTGTCTTTCTGACCGAGAATACTGTAGTGATAATTTTTTGATGTATTATTGGAGAATAAACCTTCTTAAATCACATAAAAGACGAATTTGTAGTAATAAATGGTGAACTTCTGATTTCTCTACCACATACTGCTATTCTATGGTAGAATTACTGTATCTCTTAATAGCTACCTAATCTTTAAACTCATATTTTCTGCTGACTTATTTTTCCTTATTAGAGGTCACAATATCTTACTCAGAATGTGAATAAATATTTTCCTGACAAAAGTGAGATGACATATAAAGTGAGGTCTCAGAGAGGTCTGTCCTGAGTCCAGTTCTATTCAATATATTCATTAATGACTACTAAGATAATGGAATAGAGAACACACTTATAAAGCTTGTAGTTGACACCACGCTGGAAGCAGTTACAAACACTGTACAGGACATCAGTCAGACTCAAAATTATCTTGATAAATTGGAGAAATGGCCTGAAGTCAATAAGATAAAATTCAATTAAGACATGTGCAAAGCAGTAAACTTGGAAATAAATAATCAAATGCCAGGGAGAATGAGAGAAAACTGTCTAGGCAGCAGTGAAGACTTATGGTAGAGAGGATAACAAGCAGAATGGCAGTTAACAACCCAATCACAGAAAGAACAAGTGTCAGCCTGAGATGTTTTGACAGATCAAGCATAAGAGGCAATGAATCTGCTCCATCAGTATTGCTGGGCCCTCAGGAGCAGTTCAGCTATTAACAAACTAAGGTCAAATTCACATGAAAAATGGTTTAAAAAGCTAATGCCATTAAGACACAAGAGGAGTTGATGAGTTCTCTTAATGGAAGGCAATTTGTTTTTTACTTTATGTGGGTACTAAGACACCACCAAGTCAGACGTTATAACGGGTGAAAAGGAGCCAACCACAGCAAAGAGAGAAATTGAGACCAGAGACGGATGATGATGACCTGGAGACGAATCAGTGGGTGCACTGTGTTCTGATACTTCCATGTTTGTCCATAATAATGGAACAGGTACTGCCTATGTGTAACCAGGTGGTGATTTGGAAAATCTCCTGGATAAAGAGTCTGCAAGTGCGTAATAGAGAAAGCAGCATTATGGTTATTTTTTAACAATTTCAGTATGCCACACGTGCTAATTTATTTACACCTTTAAAAAGGCTTTAAAGTGTGTGTGCTGTTGTATCAAGGGAATGAAATGTACTTAATACTATTGCATGAAATATGTCAGCGAACTGAGCCACTGATGTTTATATCAAAATCTTAGTTCCCTGCAGGGATGCTAATGAAAATACAAACTGCCAGGTGGAAAGGGGTGTGGTCTGATGAAACTGTCCTTCTGGGTCTGAGACAGGCCAAAGTGCTGAGAGAGAAGACAGGCAACTTGATGACTCTGCTCAGCTGCAGTGGTCCTAAACGGTGTCATTTGAGAGTGATGGAAAAATAAAACACCCTAAGCTTCAGTCGAGCTACATTCCATGAATTTGTGATAAGAACTAGCAATGAAAAATGCCAGCCCAGGGAAGGTCTTTTCTCCATAGTCTTCAGCCACATGGTCGAGAAGTGGTCAGACCAGCATAGACACTGCTCTGTTCTCTACCACTGCCCATACACTGATGGAGAACCCTGTCGTGCTTCCCACTCATAACTTGCCACTGGATTTGCTGTGACAAGTGAATTCTTCCTAAGTTTGGAGGTAAAGAGACGGAGCTGATGTAGAAAACCAGTCAAGTGTAAGGACTTACAGTCTGCCTCTATGGGTGTAGGGAAGCTCCATCATTTAAACTTGAAAATTCCCCAGCTTTCTTTAAAGCAGATTTGACAATGCATCATTATTTGTACAATCTATTAGTATTAGGACAGTGCTCAGGAGCCCTAGGCATAAAACAAGACCCTCAGTGCCAGATTCTAACACAGGCTGAACAAAAAGCCAGTCCAAGATTTTATAGCTTAGGTTTAACAGGAAGAGACAAGAGAGCAGAATATAAATAAGACAGCATCAGTCTGGGTGACAGGCAGCAGTGTCAGCATCCTAGTTCAACTGTTGTTAACTACTCTGTGGACAATGTAGCAAAGGAGAATGTAGCAAAGGAGAATTTTAAGGAGAAATTTTACTTCTCAGACAGTTGCATTGTTGTTCCAAAGCAGAGTTTTAGAAAAATTCTAAATATTATGCAAAATGTGAATAGACTTCCAAAAACTCCCTTCATCAGCTACGTAGGTCATCTGTTTTGTTTAGCTCTCAACTTCATTATCAAAATATCTTAATTCATGATGCTGTTTTGGACTATTATTACTGTCAAAAAGAAATAACATTTTAATCATGTTTTAAAAAGATGTTGGCTGGCCTAGGGTACTCTGGGCTGTGTGGGTAATTGCATTTCCTGTTTCGATTGACCAGCTCCAGGAGAAGCATACTGGTGATTTACTGACAGCAAAACAATCAAGTTAATTCTTGAGTATGAAGTTTACCTTCCTTAGCAAAGAGGAAAAAAAAAAAGAAAAAAGAGAAATACGGGCTTATGTTTGCATGTATCTGATAAGTTAGAAAGGATTAGGAAAGATGCTTTTGGACAAAGACTGACTAGATCACATTTGGATCCAGCAGGGGTCCTTGCATGCTTGCTGACAAATATTCCAGTGGTTGTGGGAGCTATTTAACCTTTTAAACTCACAGTAATCTATAATGCTTTTCGGAGAGAATCAAAAGTCAAGGAGAGGGATATACTACACATGTTTTATTTCCTTTTGCAGCTGTTGATAGCGAAATGGAAGTCTTTAAGACTCGAAGGGATCATTACATCAGATTTGCATTTAGCCTTGATCCAGCGACCATTATGTAGGAAATGCTTTGCAATAGCTCTATTAAGACTTTGTATTAATGCATCTATTCATTATCACTCATTAACTCGTAGAGTTCTTCCACGGTGGAATTTAAATTTCTTGACTTTATATCTGGCTTAAATGGTCATAATGATAGCCTACATTTGCCTCAGGGCTCATTGCCTCATAGGTGTGGAGAACATTATTAAGGAATAGCACAATGAAAGAAACTCCTGAGTATTGTGGTCTGCCAGATGCATGAGAGCTATTACACTTTTTTCCTATTACAGTATTCATAGCTTCCTGTTGCTTGTCCTGTAAGATTTTGTTTAATGAAAAATAAACAGTTTTAGGAGGCAATTTCACATCAATGATGCAGGAAGTATGTTTTTCTTCAGAATGTGGACAGTACTCAACACAGAAGGGTCCTGCTCTATAAATAAGGCTTTTCTGCCACGACTGCACAGCAATTGCTATTAGGTGTTGTTTACATTTAGCAATTTATGCATAAGTTGTCCCAAATATGAACTAGAGTAAGGAATAACTGAGAGAAAATAATTGCAGGCTAAGTTGGGGAAACCTTCAGTCCGACAGTGCCATATCTGAGCTGAACCTCCAAAAACATGAGGGCTTTCCAAATGTCCTAGTAGCAGGCACCAGCTATCATGGACCAGCCCAGTGGGACTGAAAAATTATAAAGGTTCATCATGAGTCAAGCTCTGAACCACAGGCTGTGACAAAGGCAGGGTGGAACTGCTCTACCACCTTCTGTTAGTTTCATGGAAGTGAACATCCCCCAGGGACCTCCTGCATCTCCCCTCTCTGTCTGCAGCTGGAAAGAGAATTGGCACTGACTTTAATAAAGAAACATTGCTTTGACATGTCTGTTAAAGCTCATTGTATTGCTCTACCGTGTGTTGTTTCAAATCGAGCCAGACCAGTCTGCAACATAAAAGGTCTTGTGAAAAAACTTACCGCTACTAACACATGAAAAATTAAATACATGAAAATTCTGGACATTTCTGTACCCAAATTAAGAGATGGTTTACTACCCTTCTGCAAAAGTAGAAAAATAAGCAATAAGACAAGGCTGATATAAATTGAGATGCCTTATAGACAATGATCGAAATTCAAGTAGAATATGTGATATTTCATAGCCTTAGCTTAAACACTGGATATTTTGCACAAATACAAGACTACCTACCACAACCTCAAACACAAAACCAGAAAAATCTGAGGTAAAATAGAGGCAGCCTGGAAGGGCCAGTTGCAGAGGAAATCTTTACTATGTTTACATTTTATTTGAAAATACTCCCATTATTAGGATGCTGCAACTGTGAACGGTTTGCCATAAAAAGAGACACCAGAATGAACTCACAAATATTTGCCTAACCAGTCTCAAACAGCATTAATAGTCATAATTCCAGTAACTGCAGAATATATTAAACAACAAGATATTACTGCTGGACCCTTCAGTTGATGTAGAAGTGAAATAACCAGCAGCCTCAGTATCTAACCTACATGCAGGCATAGCTCCTCTGAACTCAACGTGAATATTTACCTGAATAGAACACGTAACACTTCGAATCAATCAGAGAAAAATGTATGTTTAAACATAGGCTACAATACCCCTTTCTGAAATATATTTATAGACATATTTTGCATGACAATTAGGTATCATTTCAATGGATACAGTCAAAGCATATGGCCACAATTGATTTCTTCATAACCTCTCTTTTTCCAATTTTATTCTAATGAAAATGCAGGGTCTAATGAATTAGCAGGGTCACACTGAGGTTCTCTCCTGGCTGCATAGTGCATGGCATTTGGCTTTTCAACAGCAGAATGAAGCTGCAGCACAAACTGGTTTGGAATATGGTGAAATAGCATCATTGCTTGTGTGTGCAATCTAAAAATCACTGCACTAGGACCTTAATTTTAATTAGCTTTTTCATGAAACAAGCAGCTAAACCTTGCCACTGATAGAAAAACATTCACTTATTTCTAGTCAGTTCCTAACTCCTCAGTGAGCCATGTGTTAGCTAGCAATGCAGTCAGTTATTTTCCCTCACTCTGTGGGGAACAGGACATATGCAGATGCATCCAGAGAATCATCTGTGGTTAAATACACTTGACCGAAAGGAAGCTCACTTGGTTCCCCAGAATTTAAGAAGCAAATTTCAAAAGGAAGTCACAAACATTCTGTGTAAGCCTGCATTCAGCACTGCCATAAGCCCACTCCAGGTACTAACTTCTTTAGGTCCTGACAGTGTATGGACTTGTTTGGTCAAATTATTGTATAAACTTTGCTTATATAAACACAGTGATGTAAAACTGCATGTCTAGTAACCTTCTACATATTCTGTATTTTTTCTATTCCGCCTCATATTTCTAATTCACATTTTGAAGACATTTTATAACAGATCCTCTTCTTTCCTATTTTGACAGTAAACTCTCCCTTGTATAATGATTAATATTAGTATTTTGCTGCAAATATTCTTGGTTTATTCTGATAATTTTACTATCTTATTCTCTAATCTTTACATCAAATGAGCAGATCTCATTTGTAGTTATGCATGACTGACGTAATTAAAACTCTCAAGAGAACACACAAAATAAAAAATCTTCAAACTTTTCCTGCCTAAATTATTATTAGCCAAAATAGTCAACATTTCAGTATTGGAAATAGAAAAGTGGCAGGATATTTAATACTCGGGAACTTATTTTTCACAGGTTCTGTTTTTTCAGCAATGTTTGGACTCATAAAAACGAAACCAAACCAAAAATACCCAGTAAGAGCAGAATGAGATAGAAAAGTTCTCAAGAGAAAATGTGAATCTCTGTTTTTACCCTGTGCTCAGACGAAATAGCCCAAGACCAGGGTCCATTTTCTTGTTGTAACCTTCCATGGATGAGTCACATGGCCATACAGAATGCAGCATTCACCCAAAAAGGCTCAGTACAGTAATTTCCAGTAGATCTCTTACCACTCTGCCCAGACACGTGTACTCCCAGCTCCTCCTTGTTTCTCCATTCCTGAACAGGCAGTCAGATGCTATGGGATGGGCTGCACTGAAGACGGTTGCATCAAATCAGCATTGAGTAATTCAAAACATTCAACCAGTTGCTGTGTCTCTCCCAGCCAATTTAGCAAGGTTATACTCTGTTAATAACTTATCTTCAGAAATAATGACATTTGTATTATAAAATTGAGAGAGGGCACTTTACAGATAAGTGCCATTTATTCAAAATGCTTCTGTGTTTGAAGTCATTTTATGAGTGCGCCCTTTAGACACAGTCACATCTCTGTGTTTCAGCAGAGTGTTTTCAGCATGTTCATGATTAGGGTGAGTTTTGAACTCGAAATGAATAAGAAGCCTCAAATGGCCGAACAAGCCTTAATAACACTTCATAGCTACGAGACTCTAAATAAATTAAATAATGAGTAGGGAAGCACAAACCTTTCCTCATCAGTGTTCACTTGGTGAAAAGTAGCAATAGTCTCCCAGATCTAGGATATAAGGCAGAAATCTGTCTCACAGCTACAAAATCTCCTGTTACCATAGTGATGGTGAATGAGCGAATGACTAAAAATACCTGGTCTTGTTCACACTGTCTTAGGAATGTGACCTAAATGACATTTAATATGCCATTTTCCATGAGAAATTAATTGCATTTACTAGGAGCCAACATTGAGAAGCAGATAAGGTGTAAGTATAATGTGTGGCCAGACACTCAAAGAGACCACCTTCTCAAAGATGCAGCTTGAACAGAGAGGTGGCTGGAAGAAAGCATACAAAAATGATGATAAAAAGAAGCCAGACATAGATCATTATCAAATCAAAAGCATCAGTTAAACATGGGTTCTCTCTCTAAATAAAGTTGTACTTTAAAAGCATTCTTTGGAATTGCTGATACATAAAATTAACCTTAACCTAAGACTACTGTCCATAAGAATCTCCCAACTGTGATGACTCTCAAACTCAGAAAGACACAGAGATAATATTATGTTTAGACCAGCTTTGGTTCACAGCATCTACATATGACAGTACAAACCAAAAGTGTGCCAAAGGAAAAATTGCAAGTGGCGTCTCCCACCTCAACTTGTGAGGTGCCCAAGGAGATGGCCTCCATAAACCTCACCCAGGAGCCTCTGCTGCTGAAGAAGAGTGCATTACAGTGGAGTACTGAAGGCTCCTTCACTGATGTCTCTTGTAAAGAGAAAAGCCAGAAGACTCTAGATTTATTAATAGGGCTTAACCTGTTAAAATTTTATTTGTATTTTTTAAAAGATAATGATCTTTCTCCTATTTACAGCACAGGATATCTTGATTCTTAACTTGTGACATTTCATTTTATTTATATTCATCTATGAATATACTGCAGATACCTGCAAGTGCAGACCTGCCACAAAATTCTACACCCTTTTAAGTATATTCCAAAAGAGTATGGGATTATAGTCCAGCATTGTTAGACACAGTGGAATGCTACAAAATGTACTTAATTTGAAGTATGATGATAAAATGCTACATTTTGAAAGAAATCATCAACAGGTAGCCTTTGTCCTCACTACGCTTTTAAGAACAGAAACTTCTGTACCCATGCAAGGAGAAAAAAAAAAAACAAACAAAAAATCAAAACAAAAAAAAAACGAAACAAACAAAACAAAATAAAAAAAAAAAAAACTCCAAACCAAACCAAATCAAAACAACAAAGCCTTCAGTACATGCTGTTGGAATTTTGTACCATGGCAAAGCTTTGCATCAGCCTCATCTCTGTGCCAGGGAAGATCATGGAACACATTCTTCTAGAAGCTAAGCTAAGGCACATGGAGGACAAGGAGGCAATTTGAGATAGCCAGCACGGCTTCACCAAGGGCAAGTCCTGCTGACCAATCTGGTGGCTTTCTGGTGGCTTTGAGTCACTACATCAGTGGACAAGGGAAGAGCTACAGATGTCATCCATCTGGACTTCTGTAAGGTTTTTGGCATGGTTCCCCAGAACGACCTTCTCTCTAAATTGGAGAGATAAGGATTTGATGTGTGGACTGTTCAGTGGACAAGAAATTGGTTGGATGGTTACATCCAGAGGGTAGCGGTCAATGGCTCAATGTTCTGATAGAGACTGGTGACAAGTGTTTTTCCAAGTGCACCAAAAATGTTGTGCAAAAAAAGCACATAGTGGTCTGTGTGGGAAGAAATCTCGCTGCAACACTCAACCATCAACCAGTATTTCATTATAACATGAAGAGTAGTATAAACTTTTAAGTCAGTTAGCATTAGACAGTATGTTATGAATTAAGCAGCCTAGGAGGATGTGGGTTATATCTTAAGAATTTAGTTTTATTGATATTTTTCTAACGTACGGGGAAAATCAAATTATATGTATAATTTGCATATATATTTTCCTATGTAATATTAGCAATATAAGATCTGATTATGGAATTTGGAATTCAAAACCGCAACTATGCTGTGAATCTTCTAATTATGTGATTTGCATGAGTAAGGCATTTGGAGGGAACTCAAAGTCTACCCACTGAATTCTTTCTGATTAAATATTACAATCCTCCTACTTTATAGTGAAGTAAAAAGCTTTATGAATGCAGAATTAAAAGACTGAATGGAAATTGGAATCAAGATATGAGCAATTAATAAATAACAAGCTCAAGGGGTGCAAAAAATCAATTATAGCCTACTTCCAGTATTTAACGGGTGGTATATTTGTATTTCTCTGGAATGTTAATGCCTATTTAAAGGAGAGAAAAGAAAAAAGCAGTACTTTTCTAACCTTTAGATAAGACACTGATCACCTAAGTTCAACTTGCAGTATTACCTTTTGATGCATGGTTGAAAACTCATTAATTCTCTTTTCCTCAGCTTTTTCCTATTAAGATAATTATTTCAAGTATACACACTCACCTAATCTTAAGCATCCTTTTTGATGAGGTGGCCACCTCTTAGTCCAGAAGAGGAATTTTAAGTGCAATGGATGAGACAAAAAGGAAGTTTTGATTAAATATTGCAGCGGAAAATGCTTTTTATTTCCTTAATGCATCCCTATAATCCTTGGGATGGGAAGGACTGCACTAACAGAAACATTCAGAAGAATGCAGAAGGCAGTGAGCAGAGCACCTGGAGGTAAGGAACAGGCAGTCTGGGTATTAGTCGACTCAGAGAATTTCTTTATTCAAACTAAAACCTACAGTTCTGCAGTGCCAGAATGACATCTTAGAAATGCAGCTGTATATGTGGAGACATGAAATCTTCCTTGAACCAAAAATTATTTTTAAATTATTGCTTTGCAGACATGGAATATTACTTAAGTACAGACAGACCACCGAAACTAAAATAAAAGGTAATTCTATTAAAAAATAGAATGACTTACATTTTCTCTTGTCCATCCACTCCTTCATTTTAAAATAATAAAGTGGTACAGAGAAATGCAAAATACCAGCTTGATATTTAATGTGGGCTATCATTTTACAGTAGTAGACTACAACTGCTGGAAGGATGGTCCATGACTTGTAGGCTGTAATTATAGAGATGTTTCACTTTCACTAGTGTGAGAAATAAGTGAAGACTGACTGAAGAAACAGACGAGGAGCTGGAACTACAAGGTGTGCAGCGTTTAAGAAAATCTTAAAAGAAAGCAAAACCAAATTCCATTTCTGTGAATTTATGTGGCAAGTCACGTAAAACAAATTATTCCATAGTGTTGATAGGGGATCATCTTTACCAAAGGTGACTGGATAAAACTGTTTTGGGATAAACATATCTTATCCCAAACTACAGAATTAGATCAGGAACTACGAGAAATACTTGTCTGCACATAATCAGTCTTGGGGGAGAAGTGGAGCAGCGAAACTTGGCAAAGTAAGAAACTCTGTGTTCAACATCCATTTTCTTTCACTAAAAGTACATTGTGGGAAGAAAAATAAATATTTGTTTTCTACTCGGAAGTAGATATCAGAAATGCTGCCTCATCTCAATATTAACTATATCAGCAGGAAAAACTCCCTCTCCTCCTGTTTATAAAGTGAAGGAATATTTTTAAAAGTTGATGATTACCAAATAGTATGACATGTTTTTTACTCCCCTATTCTAGTATTCTGGAAATACTATTTTAGGATTCTTTTATTATTTTTTTCTGGTAAACTAATAAAATAGATTGTTTAATGGATGACTTAGTTCCTACTCCACCCGCTTATTTGAATTAGGTACAAGTCTTCTTATGGCAAACTTAGACATCATCAGAAAAAGGATGCTTCAATGGAAGTTCCATAGCCTCGATTAGCATTCAGCCTGCAATGTGCACAAGCACTTTTAACTGGATACGAACTCTGCAGTGGGAGGCAAAAGTGCCTGTTGTGGCATTCTATTAAGTCATTTCTCAGCGACTGGTGTCCGATTTAGCAATGCCAGGTGACAAACATAAAAAACAGTAATTATACTACTGAATCCGAGATAATTTTTTTCAGTAATTGAAGTCTAAGCCACAGTTTGAGAAGAATAGTGCAATGAACAGTCTTTTAGTTACAGCCTGTTTCTTTACCTGAAAAAACGCAAGCCCCAGAATTTCCAGTACAACGTGCACGCACACCAGGGCTCTCGGCAGGCAGAGAGATCAAGCGTCACACAGCCGTTCTATTCGAAAAACTAACAAAGAGCCTCCTTCAGATAAAGTGATGGAAATGGGTCCCAGTAGAGTACTTTCTATCATTGAATTCTCCCTAACCTTGAAGGTGCAGAACAGCAATGACGGACAAAACCAGCTGAGCGTGGGGTTTTTTTCATAGCAAAATAGTAATAATCAAGAATACGCATTCAACAAACAAGACATTACCTTAATCTTTACTCTCTCGAATGCCTTTTGTTCAAGCCACCCTCTCACATATCTCTGAATGTAAATAACTGCTTTAAGCACTTCTCTACTCCTAGGAAGCTTTCTGCTGTCACAAGAACCTTCAAAGACTTCCAGGTGAGTTACATTTTCATCACCTTCTTCTGAGTTTGAAGGTCGAGGTATTTGTCACTAGAAATTGAAATACAGATTTGTTTTTCAGTTTGGTGGACAAATGCTTGAACTGAGAATCAAAATTCTGGAAGACAAATTGTATTGTGCACCTAAAGTAATTACTGAATCATGTAGAATCCTTTTATTTCATGAATAGCTTGACAAGACTGAAAAGGAACTGTTGGTCATTTACCATCTACAATTACAGAATTAGCATCCAAATCTGCTTCCCAAATTTTATGCTGCAGCTGTGTAGATCAGCACATGGCTTTGTAAACTATGAAGATTAAGTTATTATTTTAAACATTGTTAACATTTCAAATTCCTATTCAACTGTACATTTTTTTTAACAAACTGGAGAATACAAAAAGTCATACTTTGTGTGAAAAGACGCTATTTCAAGGAAAATAATTTGAGAAAGACTAACTTACTGGCTTTACAATTGAACTGATAATATGAACTATAGTGGATAGACCCATTGAAATCTTGAAGTTTCTTTTTGATGTGGATGTAAGCTTCCATGGATTTTATTAATGTGTATTTATTAAAGTGGTCAGGAAATTTCCCCCTGAAATGAAAGATTATACAAGAATATAGAAACCCATCCTTTTTATAAGGACACACCAGGAAAGGCAGTATAGAAGATTTTCCTGTCAGAACAAGATAGCAGAAACACCAGAAGAGCCAAAATATTCAACAACTTGAATTGTGCATGAATTTACTACAGTAAAATTACTATAAGTAATTTTAAAATCCTGAAAGCTCTCAATTTTGTCTCATTGCAGAATGAGTAGAAAGAAACTCTCCAAAGTTTTATTTCTATAGCTCTCCTATGTGATTGCTCGGCTATGCACCAAATGAGGAAATTACTGAAATATATAAAATAAATAATCAGAATGCTAGATTTTGCATTTCAAGCAGGGTAACTGGCAGAAATGTAAACCGGAATGTAGCTGAGGATTTTTCATTGAACACATTAAGAATTTTCTTTTTTTCTCTGAAAGTACAATTGTGACTAACAACAGTCTTTTTATAGTTAAGATCATAAGTAGCTGTGTGCTGTAAAGTCAGTTGTAATTTTACTTACCACATCCAGATTGTGCCAAGACTAAACCAATCTGCTTGGAATATCATTGAATTGAGTAGTCTGGTCTTAATTAAGCAGTGTGCTAGTCAGATAAAATGCTTGAGAAATTCAGATCTGAGTATTTCTTCAAATCTTGTCTTTTGCTGGGATTTTTTGTTTGTTTTTGGTTTCGAGGCTATAATACATTAGGGGGGTAAACAAAAATAAAATTAGATTATGAATTTCAAACCGATTATTTTCTAGAATTCTGGAGCACTTTATCCTTCTAGCCAAGAGCCTGCAGGATTCCTCATCAGACCATCCTCTTATAATTAAAAAATATCATTTTCACTTATTCATCATTCCACCCTATGCCACAAAGATAAATCTGTTCCATCAATCTTGATGCCTTTACTGGCTAAAAAACCTTGCAGGTATTTCACATAACCTCACAGCGTGGGACCACAATTTCACCACTCAGTTATAATCTGGTAAACCCTTTAACCTTTCCCACTGAACAAAGAATTATACCCTCTACAACTTAATTCAGCTCCATGCCAGCAGAGGCTGTGCAGCTATTATTTTCCCCAGTGATTTTGCCAAAGAACTGCAGCATCTTTATTTATTTGTAGGGATTCAAAGAAATTGCAGGGAAGGGGTGGACTCATCACCACAACTGTTTCCCTACTCTGAGACAGGAGAATGAGGTAAGAATAAGGATACAGATCTCTGGACTGATCGAATCCACTGTCTTTGAAGACCAAGGGACAACATCATGTCACAAGGATAGGAAGGGAACTCCGTGACTTAACAGGCATATGGGTATATAGAATATACACACTATTTCTGTAGAGCATTCTTTCCAGATTTTGAGATAACGTTCATTAGACAATTTTCTATGTTGGGAGTGCAGGTCCCGTCATGCCATCCTACAGGAAGAAAAGTCAAAAAATTTTTCTTGACATTGTTTTCGTATGTATTTCATATTATAGATTTAGTTTTGGCTTTTCACGTAAGATCCTTGAATTGCTATTTAGTTAGAGGTAGGTTATTTGGGGGAGGCAGGGTACTCATATGGAAGAAGATAAAGTCTTCATAAAATCAACAAATCTGTATTTTTTGAAATGAAAATGTATTTCAGAAGAATTCTGATTTCAAAACATTACATCCTTTTTTAGATTTACAGTAATAAAAACGATATGAAAGATACAGACAAGTGGCTGTTTGAAAGATCGAGTGTACAATCAAATCCTCACTTAGGTACAGCAGCTGTCTGCACTACAGATGTCTCTGTAAAATCAAATTCATGCTGCAGATCCGATGGCAATGCATTAAATGGCTCTTTCTACTGAATTATACATGTGGCAATTTCTTTTATAATCTCACAATTTAATTTCACGCAATTTGCATATTCTGATTAATAGTGCTGTGTAAAGATATATTTAATATGCTCTGGCACCACTGTATAAATAATGTCTTATATCAGTATTTTGTGCTGTTCTTAAAGATTGATTTATTTTAAGGTTGTGTTCAAGTTACACAAAATCTGAACACTAAACTACTTTAACGTGATTTCTCTTGGCTACTCTGTCTCTAATGATAACTTTTGCAATAAAGTTTGTTGTTTTAATAGAATAAAATAGCTAAGCAGAAAAAGAGTGGGTTTTATTTAATTAGTGTTTAGAACATACTAGAGCAGCGCAAATACCAAGCTCAATGTTTGAAAAGGAATTTCTATCAAACCAACAGTTATTCTGCATTAATATATATTCCATCACTTACAAATTTCAGTTCAGATAATGCTGCTAATTAGTTTTGGCTGATATTGGAGTATTTTGTATGCCCCATTTTTAAAAGCTGTCTGCCCATCTGTTAATAGGTTGGAAGTTATTAAAGGACACTTATTCTGGCTGTTGCAAAGGCCAAATCATTTTAAAGCTGCAAATACGCGACAAAATCAGCTAAAGGTTTGCCAAGTTCAGGACCTGATTTTCCTAAAGCACTGTGGTGTCTGCTTCCTTCCCCTCCTGCCTACAGTCTCCGTCAGTTTTCAATACATCAAAGTAAAAAAATCAGCCCACTCCAACAGACGGCACCTGCCCTCTATTTGTTTAAGCAGAGAGTTCAGTAAACTTTGAGTGCTTTTCCTATCTCTAGCTGAAAAGCATTTCTACTGGCTTGCATATTAACTTTGAAGCATTGCTTCTGAGATCTCAGTGAAGATGTGGCTTACAAGAGTACTCAGTGTGACACCTGTGCCTTCTCTTTCCACCCACTATGTGCTCAAAAGAATAGGAAAACGAGAAATGGGAAATATCAGAGGAAAAAGAAGACAGAAAAAGGAGTAAAAAATTTTAATGAAGAGGACAGTCGTGGACAGTGTGCTGGGAATCAACAGCAAACCGAAACCCTAATGGAAAGAGATATGTGTGCCATTATTGCAAGATAATTACAGTTCCATCGGAGGAAGAATATTTCTGTCATAGATTGTGAAGATGAGAATTAGCCTTGTACAGAGACCTGGAATGAGTCCTGTATACCATTTACATCCTGTAGATTACCTGAAGGCAAATTTCACAAATTAAATTATACCCTGCATCTCCATACACTTAACTTGGTGCTTTGAAGTATCAGGACCGAACCAAAGCTGACCCTCACTCCGGATCAAAAGCAGCAATGGAGTTGTGAAAAGAGTATTCATACAGATATTCTAACTCTGGCTTGTCTACACACCCCTGAACGTATTTTTTTCCTTGACTTTGAACTGTAACACTAAAACGAAAAGATCAATAACTAGTACTAGACTTATGTGCTTCATCTGCAAATTTGATTTTATAAATTAACAACATAAAGTGTTGCCGACATACATTGCAGATATACCACCTGCTTTATGCTACTTTAATGGAAAATCCGTCAAGCACTTTCTTTAATGATTACGTGTCTTAAAAATTTAACAAATGAAAGGATTATCACTGAAATCGTATTAATCTGCAAAGGATTAACAGCCTACTGTTGAAAGACTTCATGAACTGCAATAGGAGAGGATCTGAAATAAAAAATGCGGAGAGCTTCTCACATAAATAGTGCAGAAAGATGGTAGAGTTTGAAGCAGCAAAAGTGAAAATGGACTGAAACAAGGAATGGTTATGTGAAGCAAACACTTTAGCACTGAAAATAAAACAAAAGCATAGAAAATGTACTATAAGCTGTAACATCCTTACCACCTGTGTACAGTTTATTCATTTTCTTAGTAAGATTCTGTGATCAGTTGTGTTCTCATTATTATGTGTCATTTTAGATTTAGATATATTATTTGTAGTGTCTTGTTTAAAGAAAGAAACTGAATTTTGTTTAACATTCTGAACTTGATGAAATACTGAGAATGAAGTCTTGATTTGCTACTGATACAGTCCTCTTTAAAGGAGAGAACGCACACACACTCCCCTGAAGTTTATAAAATATTTTATCTTCAGCAGGACACAGTTTAACTTTTAGAATTTCAAGAAACGAATTGTTTTATTTCTCTCTTTTGTGTTACTTGTCCATAGGCTATTAATGAAATCGTGGTGAGACATTTCTTGTTATTTAATAGCCAACAGAATTAATTTCATCAAACTTCATCTAGTAGTCATCCATATTCATGACAACACTTAAGGATGTCTTTGATTTTAACTTTAGTGGCATTTGAGGATATGCTTAAAGCTAGGCATATACTTAAAACTTTATGCTGAATTTGGATGGAGGCAATTGCATGCTTACCTGAGCTAAAGTTAAAATTAAGCATATGCTTAAGTGTTTTGCTGAATACAGATGGAGTGCTGTTCTCAATCCAGAAATTATCACTTTACAAATAAAATCTGAAGATATGCATATACATAATCAATGTATGGCTGAGTAGAATTTTGATGACCAGTTAATTACGATTCTTGCAGACATAAATTAAGAAGATGATGAAACACTGCTTAAACTCAAAGGTACATGCCCAACTATTCACTCAGGATGTACACAGAAATAAAATGTGACAGTAAAACAACACGGAGGAATAAAGGCAAACCATATTACAACACAACAACAGCTTTCACTTTCAGTTGAAGACAGAGCCCAGTCTAGCTGGTCTCAGTGCCTGATGCTAAAATTTCTCCAATTTTCTGAGACTATAATGATCAAACAAATCTCGATCATCAGGATTCCGAGGTTTTCCAACTTAATGACATTGAGAATCTATAGATCCTACTTGAAAATAGTGTAAATGTCCAACTAACACCTATTAATACTTTCTAGTGCCTTTGTCAGATTTCAACATTAATTTCTAAAAGTAAGATATTGAAAAATAAGCTTCAAAGTTAATAAATAAGTTTCATCTGCTGTCATTTTTACTAAGGATGGACAGGAAAAAAGTACCTCATATTCCTCCTTTCTGAGTTAGCACTTGACGCAGCACTCTTCTTTTTGTTGGCTTGGAAGTCTACCATAATCTGGAAAGATGGAAGAAAGACCAAGTCTGTTAGATTGGTAAGATCTTAGACAGTTTCAGAACTGTACATATACTTTAAAGGTTTAAAATTTAGATAGGACTTACTACTTTACTGATTCAAACTAAAAACTCCAAGAAAATAAACCCAAGCTAATCAGTAACAGCAAATGTTAGAATACTTTGCTTTATGTTCAGATGTACAGGTTCAAAAAGGGAAAATATTACTTTTCTCTTTCCATCTCCTCAACGACTACTCCCTGTCCTGCTAATTTACAATTCTAACCGCATTTTCATTTAAGGAACTATGAAAACACAAATCCCACAAACATTTACTACAATTCGTATAGATCAGGTTGTCTGGCTTTTGCTGTGATGCATTTCTGACCTGGCTTCCTCTTAGAAAGGATCTGTAAAAAACTCAGAGGAAAGGAAAGAAAAAAAAACAAACAACTGGAGCATGTAATGCCCTTGCCATTTTAATTCCTGTGTTTCTAAAACCTAGCAATAAGCAATGCCTGTTAAAAACGGATATCTGACATCACACCAAAATACCTCCCATCCCAATATGCTCTTTCTAACAATTGCAAACAAAGGAGTGTAATTTAGTGGCTGAGCTAGAGGCAGCATCTATACCCTTACGATTGACAGCCACTGAATAACCAATCAGACATCAAATTGTCTAATCCTTCTTTTGATCCCTTTTCTAGTTTCATATTTTGTAACACCTGTAGCTGCCTGATCCACCATTGAATTTCGCATTATAGGAAAAAGATTTTTGTTCTTTTTTGTTCTAAATCTGCTACCTGATAATTTCATCCGGCCCCTCTAGCTCTTGAGCTAAAAACATAACAAGTATTATTTTTTATTAGCCTTTCACCAACTTCCAATATTTTTATTCATGATCTATTACGTAGATTTTAGGATACTGAACCAATGGATGATGAAATGGTATATAATACGCATTATCAGTAAATACAACATGAAAATTTCCTACCTAATGCGTCCTAGCTTATTTAGCCTACTTTTTGACAGAAACTCTTTCACACCTCTGGGAATTCCATACATTACCTTCTGGATTCCTTTTCTTTCTAGGATGGTACGACTCGCATGTGGTGTTTAAGGAGACGTGGGTGTACTATGGTTGTAGTAAGAGCTGTTCCTATCAGCAGTCAGTGATTCAGGTACTTTGATACTCTTAAGTAAATTCCAATTAGACTCTCAGTGCCACAGCTGCTCTCAGGACTGTTCCTATCAGTTAAGGATCTGACACGTTCAGCCAGCTGAAGGAAACACTGCATGCCTGACAGATGATTTTCTCTTATCCACTTCATCGAAAAGGGGACCTTGTTGACTATATGTTTCCACATATTTCTGGCTAACGTGTTTCAGATCCTGCTTCCTAGTCCCAGTTACTCAAAGCAGAGTCTAATATTCAACTGTACACCAGCCTTGCCTACTATCTAAAATCTGATGCCCTGCCATTCTCTGTGGACTCCCTGATACTTCAGCCCAGCTCCCAGCCATTCTGTTCTCCCAACACCTGCACTGGCTCTCATTCTGAGCTGATGAGCTTGGCTTCTGTTACAAACTCCTGACTGTAGCCTCTCGCCACACTGCTACTTGCCTCAAGGTACTCAGACACGGTGATGTTCTCTTTTCAGCCCTAAGTTCTTTTCCTTTTCATACCCAACCTCCTATTGTGTTTTGTACTCCTTTTGGTAAGCAATTTCAAGCAACTGTCCACAATGATACCAAGTTCCCACCTGTGTGAAAATGCCAAATTCAGAGCTGACTCATGTAGGTGTATAGAGTGATTCTCTCCACTAAGTGTTTTCATTACTTTTTTTATTACTGGAATGTTTTGATGAACAAATGACAAAACATGATTTTGTTTGAAAAATCAAATGCAGTATGTGTTAGATTAATGGTGGCAATGCATTAAGTGCAACTAAACCACTCTTTCAAGCACTCTGTTTCACCCACAGAGACTGAATGCCAGACATTTATTACCATTCTGTAATCAAAGAACACAGGTTTTAAAGGCTGCAAGTCAGGACTTGTATTGCAGATTTCAAACAGCGAGGTATGAGTTACCCAACTGTTAGAGAAAAAGGTTCTTAGTAGGCTGCTCCTGCACTTCAAGCAATTGCTATTGCAAATAGAAGACCTGATTCTGCACACCCTTGTATATTTTAGGACCAAAGGCCACCAGTGCAATTAACTGTTGTCTAGTGGGAGAGCTAAAATTCATGCACATGCTCAGGAATAGTCTTATTTAGCACCTCATTTTATAGGTGTATAGTTCTTTGGTCGTTTATTTATTAAGTCCTGTGTCATCACTGGCTAGTCTTGACAAGTTTGGTTGGATTTTATACCAGCTTGCTATGTTTTGGTCCTTGTTTCTATTTTTGATCTAGGGATTTGAGTCTTGAAGTTGCTACTCCCAAAACTGGACCAGATAAAATCATCATTTTACCAACTCCACTTCATCCATTTAGAAACAGTCAGGCATATAAGGCATATGCTGAAAGACAGTCTACATTTTATTTCATGTAGTGTAAAGCTATTCCAATGCCTAATAAAGTCGCCAGCTGAGATTTAATATGAAGATGAACTTGCACTTCTTGTGCAACTGAGATATGACCAGTTATTTTAACGTAGTCTGGATGTTTACACCAGCTGCCTGTGAGAAAGTAAGAGAAGAGAGTGGACATAGAGGGGCAATGAGCCTTCTACCTCCATAATATCTCAAGAGTCATTCTCTTAAAATTAATTTCTGGGCAAGGATCCAACATTGCAGTAAGTTACTTCGCACACGTATGAATTCAGAGCAAGATAGGGGCTTGAGAATTTCCAATTTACTTCAAATGTGTCTTGGTAATTCATATGAGATTTCCCAAATCTTAACAAGATATCATCCAAAGGACGCTTATGTCCTCTAAATGTGCTTTCAGTATGAGATTCTGATTAAGAACTTACAAAAGAAACCACACAAAGCTTAATATAGCTGAGTAAAAACAATTTTTCACCTTACTTTCCTAAGTATTAAGTGTTCTTTCTTAACTAAGGTATATTTTACCTTACTTTCTTAAAGAAAGTTGGCTATATGGCTTGAAGTGTATTCCCTTTTAACAATAACAAAGTCATATTATCAAACCCTGAAAAGTGGGAGGTAAGAAATAGACACAAAAGTTCTTTACAATTTGCACTTGCTAGGCTATTTGATACACTGTTATAACAAAGGAGGCAAATGGCTTTGTCTTCTCAGAATCTTCCACATAAAACAGTGCAGTGCAGCATGTGTTTGACTCAAAATGAGTTATTCCCACTTCACACTGTGATGATGCATTTGCCGATTGAGTTCAGTACCCTGCCTCCCACTTGCAAAAGGAATTTAATTGGCTTTTACTGTAATCTGTACTATGATAAAGCTGCTGAGAGAAAACCAACAAACAAACAAACAAACACCAACCTATCTCATCTGAAGACTTCATTCAGTATTTTTCTTCCACAGCCCTCTGCTTGTGCTGGTCCAGCACCTTAGTGTGTGGATACCCTTCAAACAGCCATTCCTCCCTCCAGATCTCCAATTTTTATCTAGGGCCATCCAAAAGTTCACAATGCTCTTACTTTACTTCTCAAACTACCTTTCAAGTCTGCAGGATGCGGTCCAGTAGTTTGCGTATGCTTTCATGTGAGGCTACCTTCCTTCTTTCAATTCAAAGTTTTATTCTGCCTGAGACAAGGATGGCCTGCAACAAAGACCTTTCTTCCACTTCACAAGCCACCTGTTATCTTCTTCACCAACCTGCCAACTCCTCTGTTGCTTCCCAGTCCTGCTGCTCCACAGCCCACTGTGCCATCTGCACAGCAGGAATTCAGAGATAAACTTACAAAGTGTTAGAAGTCTCAGCTTTGTCTCAGAGCTCTCAGTGCTTCTTTGTGAGCAGAATAATTATTCTGGAATAAAAGTAACCTTTATTTAAGAATAATGTCTGCATGGAAAGCTGCTCCAGAATCAGCAGTAGCAAACTAATTTATTCCATTCTGCTGGTCTGCTTCCTCTTCTGTACAGAGCCCGAGATCTATTTGTGAATACCTGAAATTTTCTTATTCCAACAGAATATGTATGCATATAATAATTACATTAATCTACAAAAAGAATGAAAAATTATTCAAATATCATTTAAAAATTTACAGCAATTTTGAAATTGGAGAGAATCTTAAATGAGAGAGTCAGATAATTCAAAAGACTGTTAAGATTTCTATCCCAAAGTTAAAGGGAAAAAAAAGTATTTAAGCAAAAGGACCACAAATCACTGCAACCCAGAAGGAATACTATTTCAGTTCATAACTGCAGTAAAAATCGAGATAACACAGCAATACAGACAGATGAAGTAATACAAGGAAATAATGAAGTGACTTTGATTGGCATGAAACAGAGTTGTAGTACATTAGTAGTTTAATGGTTGTTACTTTAGAACAGAGGGGTAGATGTTCATCTTAAGAATGAAATAAAGAACATTAAAGAGGTTGTTCTGGATGATCTACAAAGAGTTTCTGCCAAGCCTACAAGGTATTACAGGAGAAACACCTACCAGGATTGTTCGTCAATGGGGAGAATAGAAGCTGATCATTCTACTATGGACCAGAGATGACAAAGTGGCAAAGGATGTTTCATATTTTGTTCAATTCAGATTATTACAGTATTCTGACTAAACTGGTGAATTTGAACCATGGAACCACTTTGCATGATAAACAGTAGAACTCTCTGTCAGCCTTGAATCATTTTGCTGAAATGGGTAATTCACAGCTAGCTTTGAAAGAGCTTTCAATTTAAATAACTGTCTCGTATTTTAGGTCAAGTGCAAAATGCTACTAAAGTGCAAATTGCAAGCAAACCAAGCTACCTCAGCTCTTAAGACACCACAGCTATATTCTGTCACCTTCCAAAGAAAATACATCAATAATTCCAAATAATGTCATTCTGATAACGTAACATCTTTTCTGCAACCCATTCTTCCTCATCTGTCTTTTGAGGAAAGCTTTTATTAAGGGTATTTTAAAGTTTAATGAACCACACTCACTTTTTAGTTTCTGTTGTTTTTTCAGAGAATACATGAAAGCTACTCTGAAACAATAGCCCTTGTGTGTAGATGCAAGCAAAGCTACAGTCACTTTCTGAGCACACTCACTGTTTTATCCAGATTCATAAGTTACATTGATCTCTTTTGCATTTTCTTATAAAAGAAAATGCAACCAGATATGAAAATATTCTGCAAGGTGATTTGCTTTCACGTGAAACACTCAATAATAAAGAGGTCTTTGTGTGTGACATGCTCTCTTTCCTATTTCTTTTCTACATTTTAATCCAGGTTTTTCTTGCTGGTAGATGAGACATTGCAGCTGGCTTTAATCAAATAAAAATGCCACAAAGCGAGCACATAAGTTTACATGGTAACTCACCTACCAGGAGTATGGGTATTGCAAATAGAAAGCTGAACTGATTTTGAAAATAATTGGAAGGATGTGCTCCAGATTCAGTTGTGAAAACAATATAACTGCATTGGCAATACAGGCCTGTCATCAAAGCCTCTTTCAAGAAGGTATTTGGCTGTCTTTACCTACACAAATAAAGAGCATTATCCTGTTCTTGGATAATGTGTTCATTACAGGCTCACTCATAGCTTCAGATGACATTTCGAGATTTTGAATTCACTTTGGTTTTGTTGCAGAACAAAATCAAGAGATTCTACACAGTGGCCAAGGCATTCACTTACGATGCTGGAAAATCGTATTGAGTAGAATGACCTGAATGAATCAGCAAAGTGATTTCCACCTCCCTTTCTCACAGTCTACCCAAAACCTGGTCTGCATGCTTGGTTTCATGAGAGGGTTAGAATTTCCTTTTTTCTACTTTCATCCCCACAGCAGATGTTTAAAGTATGGAAATTCTTCTTGATAAAAATTTCATTTAGACTCTTTTCTAGGGGGAAATAATTTCAGTTTCAGGATTTACCCGTTTCTCGGTCATGTGCTCCTTGTAGAGGAAATGCTGACTCATCCTTGGTGGAAAAAAAAACGCTTTTCAATAAGCACTACACAGTAAAGTCAGACCCTGTTCCTAATGCAAGTGCTTGCAGTATAGTAGGAGATACTGTGACCCCTTAAATTCCCTAAACTCACCCTGGGACACAGTTTTTCAGCAATGTCTGCTCATTAAATTTAGTTCTTCTTTTCACTCCTTCCATGGGAGTAGAATTCCATGCTTAGCTCAACCTTAACAATAAGCAAACTTAATAATCAAGAAACTCTTTATTCAATGAAAGATAAGGTCAGGTATTTTGATGCAAGATTATAAACAACACACTGTAAATAAACATAAAATTCACTCTTAATTTAGGCTTAATGATCAGGTGCTTCTCTAGGCAAGAGGTAACCTGTTTTATATTAGAATCCCCAAGATTATTCCATGCTGTCAAAGCTGAAAATTTACTGCATTCAGCAATAATTCTTCTAAAAATTATTGTTCACCTAAAGCCGGACAAGGATACTATTTCCATCCCATCCCATCTGATTTTTATTTCTATTTTTTCCACATTATTTTTTAAATATATGTGTAATCTGTGGGTTTTTCACTCTTCCTCAGAAAGTTTTACACATCATCATCTAGCAAGGGTTTCTTCACTGGCATTCCACTCACTGACAGGTTTCTTCAGTTAACACCTTCATTGCATCTTAAATGATCATAATATAAATTCCTAAGACACTCCAATTGTTAGAATACTCATACGGCTGAGTGTTACATTTTGCTTTTAGTCAGCAATAGTGTAAGCTTGTGACAGAGACTAAATATAACATCTTTGGGCATGACATTGATACTGACGACAGACTTAGGAACAGTATTTTGTCTTTGAACTGCCTGTAGAGACATTCTGCAACTGCCTCTGTCCCTGTTATTTTGAATCATTTTGACTGATCATCGTTGTTGAACAAAACATTTAATGAAATTTTAGCAAAACGCTCTTACCTTCAGTAAGTCCATTCCATAGAGTTAACTAAAGTCTAGACTCATTGTCTTTACTGATGAATGTCATCCACGAGATCTTTAGACAGTCATGCTTTCTAGTACAGCTTTCAAACCAGAAGCAACAATATGAGTTACAAATTTGCAGATAATTTCTGAGAAGCCACTTGTAAAATACGAATTTCAACAAGTAAATCCCAAAATAAGTTGGTCAGTACATATAGGTGCACAGTGATTTATCCATTCAAAACTATTTTTTTCAAATAAAGTAAAAAAATATTAACTATATAGCTCTTTTCATGAAACCAATTCTAACACTGATTTGATTGCTAGCTATGGTTTCTAATTATATGTAACGTAGTTAAGGAGCTGAGTAAAGGAGAACCTGTGGTGCTTGAGCTAAGCAAGAAACTACAGGCTAGCAGGAGGTTACTGGTGGATTTCCTCCACATTCTGAGTCTCCAGCTGTGGTTTGAGTTAAATCACAGTCAGATTCCTGCCTCTAACTCAGTCTCATCTAAGTAACTTCATTTTTTGAAAGCTAACTGCATGTTTTTCAGACAGTTTGTCTCTAGCAATGATAACATGGGACACCGGTCTGCAGAAAGGCCAATGTTTATATTTATTCCTTTGGTAACCAAGGCCATCCTTGAGCTATCAAAAAGATTGCACCTATAGGGAGGGGCAGGCAGGACAGGTGACCCCAAACCGACCAACAGAGGATCCCATCCCATATACATCATACTCAGTATAAAACCAAGAGCTCATGAGGGTCTTGCTCTCTTCTGCAATGGCCGACGTCCAGTGAGGACCTTGTCTGTCTGATTGCTGCCAATTCCAGACTTGAGGATTCCTTAAACCAGTTTCTTAAACCAGAGCCTTTTTCCTCTCATTTTCCCTTTCCCTGGGGGGAAAGAACTGGCAGCCTAACTGCTTGGTTTTAGTTGCCAACATTAGCTGGGTCAGAGCTAGTGAATAGAATAATACTTCTATTAGCATTCAACATAGAATAGGAGTGTACCAGTCAAGTGACACATAGCTGGAGGACAGCACCCTTAAACCTGGAAGATCTAAGCATTATATAGGAAAGAACTGCAGGCAGACTGGAGTTACAGAAACAGAGTAACAGTAAAAGTGTAAATTTATATATTGATTAATTGTAGAAATTCTATACACGATTTTCAGTTGGAGATAGCTGGATATCTCAGCAATTTCCAGCATGACAATAAGCCATAGCTGAGTAAAAGTAAATTTGATCCTAGAAATATCAGACAAGGAAAATCTCAATGCTACTCCGTGAATTGTAATATTCTGCATCACTGTGGTCACTCAGCATCCCAGCAAGGTGAATTCTGCCCAGTTAAAGTGCAGAGAAGTGGCTGTTAGGACAATTGGGGCAACAAAGAGTGTAGGAAAATAATAGTTTCACCTTTTCAGCCCAGAGAGGCAAAGGTTGACAGTGGACTCAATTTATTCAGGTAGGAATGGGTGTAAAAGTCGAGAAGGGAGAAGCCCTATAAAACCAAATGGCAATGCTGACAAAATAAAGAGTAAGAACAAACTTGCCTTGCCTAAATTTAGGATGAAAACTGAAGGTTTCTGGCCACCAACGGTTACAAGAGGGTTTTTTTTTTCCCACGTAAATAGTAACAGGAGAAAAAATAATTAACTTGGTGAAAACTGGTGCTTAATAAATATCTAAATGGCACAGTCACCTACAGCAAGGTCCTGGATTCATTAAGTGAAAATACCCTTACCAGTCCAAAGTCACCCTCTCTGTGAATTGACTGTGCAATTTACAAAGAGAACTGAATTACAGCACAGAAAGAAAAGTTCTTGTTTATACAAAGGCCAGATTCATAGTGTTTTTCAAAGAATACAGAGAACAATTACCTGACTGTACCTATCTGAGGATGACTCATTTAAAAGCTACTATCATTATAAGATGCTTCTAGGGATAACACCTCTCAATTGAAGAGGTGCTAGAACTTCGACTGCCATTATCAAGAATCATGTGCTACTTAATTTAAGCTATCAAACCTTCTCTCTTCTTTTATATTCTGCTTTATGCACAGGCATAGACTCCTTTTTAAGAACAAAAGAAATATTTAAAGAAAAAAGAACACTTCCACTCTTGTTTCTTGCCAGCCTTTAAATATTCACAAGTGTTTTCCAACAGGCTAAAATACATTTTAAATTATTTTATTAGATAGCAGAATCTGTTCACTTCTAAGGTAAAACAGAAAACTTTAAGTAGAGAAGCAACTTCAAATGGCTGCTTGCTACCTTAAATTACTTTTAATATTTAATATTTGTACCTCAAAATCATATAATTTCTAAATCTTGCTTGTAGAATGTGCAAGGTTTTTTAAATGTTTCCACTGCTTTCTGAGCTTTACCTCATTTTAGCTATATGAATTTGTGAATATGTAATCCTTGCAGTGTTTGTTATTTTTCATAAAATATTTTTTTTAAATTGCTATAAAGGCAAGGTAATAAAATTATCCAGTTCCTGACTTACATTACCTGAGGCTTAGTCACCTAATTTCAGCTTTATAAGCCCATGGGGGAAATGTTTACATTTCTGGATAGTGTGTTTTGAAAATCAAGTTGGTGAAATAACGAAGTAACCCTGCCATGAAGATGCAATACTGGAAATCAATTATCAGTCTACCTGTTCCTCTTCTTAAAAAAAAAAGGTATATCTAGGTAAAGTTACTTCAAATTTATGTTAGCCTGTGTTATCTAACACATGGTGACTGTTAGCATTTGAATGTCTGAGTACTCCAGATACCCAGGTACAGTGTTTGGGTTATTCCAAGCAGGGACCTGTTCTTTACATGACAGTATGGATGCAATCTGTCACATGCAGGTCCTTCTATGACAAGGTTACCTGGTTAATAGACAAGGGAAAGGCTGTGGTTGTGGTGTACCTGGACTTTTGTAAAGCCTTTGACACCGTTTCTCACAACATTCTGATTGAGAAACCGGCTGCCCTTGGCCTGGACAGACACAGCCTCTGCTGGGTGAAAAACTGGCTGGATGGCCGGGCCCAGAGGGTGGTGGGGAATGGAGTTAAATCCAGTTGGAAACCAGTCATGAGTGGTGTTCCCCAGGGTTCAGTGCTGGGTCCAGTCCTGTTCAATATCTTTATTAACAATCTGGACAAAGGGATCAAATGCACCCTTAGCAAGTTTGCAGATGACACCAAGCTGGGTGGCAGTGTTGATCTGCTTGATCTGCAGAGAGATCTGGACAGGCTGGATCAATGGGCTGAGACCAATGGGATGAGCTTTAACAAGATCAAGTGCCTGGTCCTGCACTTGGGACACAACAACCCCTGCAGCGTTACAGGCTCGGGGAAGAGTGGCTGGAGAGCTGCCTGGAGGAGAAGGACCTGGGGGTGTTGGTTGACAGTGGCTGAACATGAGCCAGCAGCGGCCCACGTGGCCAAGAACTTGGCCTGGATCAAAAACTGTGGCCAGCAGGACCAGGGCAGGGATTGTGCCCCTGTACTCAGCACTGGTGAGGCCACACCTCAAACATTGGGTTCAGTTCTGGGCCCCTCACTACAAGAAGGACATTGAGGGGTTGAAGAGAGTCCAGAGAAGGGAAACAAGGCTGGTGAAGGGGCTGGAAAACAAGTTCGATGAAGAGCTGCTGAGGGAACTGGGGTTGTTTAGCCTGGAGAAGTGGAGGCTGAAGGGAGACCTCATCGCTGTCTACGGCTGCCTGAGAGGGGGCTGTGGGAGAGCGAGTGTTGATCTCTTCTCTCAAGTGACAAGTGATAGGACAAGGGGAAATGGCCTCAAGTTGGCCATAAGGTTCAGACTGGATATTAGGAAGAATTTCTTTACTGAAAGGGTGGTCAGGCACTGGATGGGTACAGTTGGACTCGATGATCTCAAAGGTCTTTTCCAAGCAGAAGATTCTACAATTCTATGATAATGCCACAGACTCACATCCATGGAAGTTCTGTTTATGGTTGTGCACTGCCTTGTCCATAGTAATGGGTAAAGCATGGTACTCATAATAATGTAAGGATATCCGGTAAGCTGAGAATTTTCTAGACCCAAACTCTTGGCTGCTAATCCAACTACAAATTCTGTTCCCTTGTTTTGATAACAACATTGTTTATATTACAGATCAGTGATGTAGAAAGCAAAGTTCACAACTAAAATGTGAGAATTTCTAGTGTACACAGAGCTGATCCTTACTGGTGAGTACTTGGTCACTTTACGTACCTTCTTGCCTTTCATGCTTTTTTGCCTTGCTTGGCAAACCACAGGAGTTGGTGCAATCGTGCCTCTCCAGTCCTCGTACACTTTGCCTGTTGGGAAGATCAGTGTGGTTTTGAAAAATATGTTGGTTACTCAAATACCTTCAGGTTACTTATTTGTACTCAAGTTCTTGATTTAGTAGTTTCAGTTCCTGTAAGTGGAGTTGACATCTGCTTCCTGCTCAATCAGTCAGCATTTTCCATAAGACTCCTCAAATAGTCTCAAGCTCATTTTCTAGGTCAATCATAGAATCATCTGGTTGGAAAAGACCTCTGAGATCGTGAAGTCCAACAGTACCTGTCCCCTTACTAAACCCTGACCTGAGAAACACATTTCCCCACCTTTTAAACACCTCCAGGGGTGGCGACTCCACCACCTCCCCGGGCAGCTGTGCCAGTGCCTGAGAACCCTTTCAGTGAAGAAATTTTTCCTGATATCCAGTCTGAACCTGCCCTGGAGCAACTTGTGGCCATTTCCTCTCATCCTATCACCTATCACTTGGGAGAAGAGACCAAAACCCAACGATAACAAAACTGGTAAAATCTCAAAGTCTGCATATCATTGCATAGCTTTTAATGCAGTCACATAAATATTTTCAAATGAAAAAAAAAAAAAAGCCTATTTTTTACCCAGATATTCTCCACAGAAAGGTGTAAAAATAGCTCTGCATTCTTCCACCCACCTTACCATGCGGAGAATTAGCACCGTCTCCTGCTCTCTTCCGGCACGTTGGCTGCAAGGCTTACTGTTCTGTCCTGTCCTGAAAACTGCCTAACTAGTACACCTCTGTTCAGTCAAGGCTGAAACCAGGAACAGAGCTGCTTTTGAAGGTATTTTAAAAACCCAGCCTGATTTCTTATCAAACTGTAACTCCACTATAGTCAGTATGAGTGCCTTATGACAACTTAGTTCTTGCTGTAACGTGCTAATATACTCTGTCTTCAAAATGTTCTGAATGGTAAAATGCACACACGCCACATTGTTTTCCAAGAAACCCTTCAACTGGATTGACTTTTTGGTTTGATGAAAATGCATGCATTAATTAAAATCATGAATTGCCAGCTTACGATATAAGACAAATACTTAACTGCAAAGTTCTCAAAAACAATTAGATTATCTAATGTTTTTGTACAAATGAATGACTGTGAGCAGTTATTCCATCAGGTGGCATTGATTGTTATGTTCTGTACATAATAACACAAATACAAAATGGTAACACACTTAACCCATACCGCAATAGTTTTGATACTAACGGGGGAAAGAATTTTCTGCTCTGGGTTTTGAAAAAAAAATACAACCTGAACTTTAATGAGTGCACTGGAACAACAAGGAGATCAAAGGAGCTTGATATCTCTTGCAGGAGATATGACCATTTCAGAAAAATGGAATCAATTGGGCTAATAAAATTAAAACCTTAATCATGCCCATTTTGCCCATTACATACATAATAATAGAAGCTGTCTTACTGGAAGAAGTCGAGGCTCCTTCTTGTCCCGGATGCATTCTGCAAAAACAGCACATGCTAAACATTTCTGAGAAAATATTAATTACAGTCTGAATAGAGAAATCCCCACTCAACAGAGCTTCTTCTCTCTAGGTTGTCTTGTCTTGAGTCATGAAGTTACTGTCACTAACATATTTCAGTACTATAATTATTAATGGTTCTAGTTATTCTTGATACTTTTACATTTTGGTATCAATAATTTCATTTAAAAGAAAGACCTCAAAATTTGATTGCAGTTTTGTGAACTCGTTTAAAAAATTATTTGCTTTTCTGTTATGAACAAGAGATCATGTGAGTATGGAATTACCCGATCCATGTTTTCTTTGCTATACAACATGATTGAGACTTGTGTATCTGTTTAAATGTACCTTTTTTGAAGTATAGTTCTTTTTTCTGAATATTTTCCCAGGTGAATTGGTCCTTGTGAAATGGCCATCCTTCTGTTGTCTCATGCTTTTTGGAACGCTGTGACCAGGACAGCGCACTGTATTTCATATGAGGCTGCATCACAAAAACACTCGTTTTCCCAGTTGCCATTTCACTTGAAAAATTAGTGTGTGGAGGGAAGAGGAGAAAGTTGATAAAAATTCACAGTAGTTGATGTCTTTTTAAATAAGACACTCATTTTTAATCTAGTGTGCTTACAAGCAATTATTAGCTAGAATATAGAATTAGTAGTTCATAGTTTATATGTAAAATTTAAAGGGGGGCTAATTTAATCACTCTGTGTTAGAGAATTAATTGAAAGCATTTCGATTTTGTGTATAAAGTCAGTCTATGAGTGCTTTGAAACAGTTCCCAGGGAGAATAGTGGCCAGGATCTAGAAATATAAAGCAGCCATAGAATGAATAAGATTTGAAGTTTGTATCCACTTTGGTGTCATTTACACTGCCAGGATAGTAAAAATCAGATTGTAACTGATCAGAGCAACCAAAACAGGAGATTACATTTCCTGTCTACATTACAACCTCAATTACATTTATTCTAAATAAAGTTGCATAACAAGGAATAAGTATTTTCTGTGTGTCTGCAGTAACTGAGGTTATAATAGTATTAGGATATTTTCCCACAACTTTCTACAAATTTGTGTAATTTTTAATGCATATTATTGTGTATGTATAGTAACATTAAGAGATATGATACCATGCTGACAGATTCCTTTGTTACAAACTACTTTTCAAACCTTCATCTGAAAATATTTGCTGATTAACTTCTTTCCATGACACATGATTTGTTTGGGGCAAACTTTAAAAGCATACAAAAACCTAGTTATCCATCTAATGGAAATTTGAGCAATCTAAGACCTTAACTCCCACATGGATCAATAGAACAACTAGAACTTGATATGTTTTCCTGAAATATTCACTGTTCATACTGCATTTTGACAAACCAAAACATTGCTAAACTCTGGATTTTAGCCTCAGTTTTGGTCTATTTTGTGAATGCATTAATTTTACTTGCCTTTTTTGATATGCAGAACACAAATTTTCCAGAAAAGGACCTACCGGTGCCCACTTGAAAGTACAGCAGATGCCAATGCAAAAGTCACTGTTGAGGTTCCTAAGCTCTTTCGTGTCCAAATTTCAACATTTGTCACTTTTACTGTCAGTTTTCACCCTATGTTCTCTACTTTGGACTGCGGCATTTTAGTTGATGTTTACCTACATAAGCTAGATTTAACTAACACTCCATGGCAGTGGTCATCTTAGTTTTCCCTTGTAGATATTTATGCAGAGTAGTTCCGATTTTTTTATGAGTTTTCAAATGCAAGACTACTGTTTTGTAGTCTAAACAGTATAGAAACTCTCAGTCTATTTCTTCTATTTCTATTGATTCACAACATTATTTTAATGTTTACAGATTTACATGTCATCGTAGACAAAGCACATGTAGCTGTGAAATTTGTATTCTTTCTACCAACCTTTTTTTTCTCAAAAAAAAGATGTGTTACTCTTCCAAATAGTGCAGTAGCACACCTCCAGCACGAAGCAGCCAACGTAAGATGTGATGATTCATGGTATAGAATAGCTATTGAATTGCCACTAATTGAACTTTTGGTGTCAGGTTCAGCAAGAACAAAACCAATCCCTGCTGCCCCACAGAAATGGAACTGGGCCCTGCCAGACACGGGATATTTGCTGGAATTCATTTGATGTGTATCACAGCCAGCTTTTAAAAAACTTGTTATTTAAAATAAAAACACGTACTGCATTTCCTTTCATTAAAATCCTTTTATATTCTAAGCAAAGGTAGGTATCTAGTGAATATTTCAGTGTCTTTGAAAAAACATTGATTTGTTTGCTAGAAATGGATCAGACAGACTGAATAAAGAAAAATAAGGCTTCTGAAAGTGCACCAACGAAGGTTTGCTTTTCAGGATTGGTATTACAAGCTTAACATTCAATAAATGACATTTCTAAGAACTGTTAAATCTGACTTAACCAGCAAACACACCAACTTGCTCCGTTTAGAAAGGCGGTTGCATTGTTGCATATTTTATGCAAAATGTTTTTGCCAGATCACATAGAAAAAAATCTACATGCTTAAAATACTTAAAATAAACATGCTTTCTGTAAACTGAACTTCCTGTTATGGTGCTCTCTGCTTAGGACAAGCTCTAATAAAATTCCCTGTGGTAAATCTGGTACATATTGCAACTGAGCGAGCCCATGCTAGGTTATAATAAATTTACCCTCAATTAAAATCATGTGAAGTTCCTAATCATAAACAACTCAGACAACATTTTACATTGTGGTCAAGAAAAGCAAAATATATGTTGAAAACATATGTCCTTAAACTTTTCCTAGGCTTTACAATTGAATTTGATATTGGCAACTGAAGCAAAATCTCTTTGAAGCATCAAGAATGCATGTGTTTATTCAGTTATCCAATCCAGAGGATAGGTTTGTTTACATGCAACACATTTCAAGGGCACTTAGAAAAATAGGGTAGTTCAAGAAATATATCTGAAATTTGGTCTCATTTCCTGCTTGTGTTAAGAAGAATATTAAGTGTTTATGTCATGGTGGTTTCAATGGCTTGATTTTTGAGCTTTAGAAATCTTGAAGTCTCTTCTAAGTGCCTGTAATACCCAGTTCAACTGCTTGGTTAGCACACCCACCTCTCACCAGGGAAGAGAATGGGGCCTTCAACCCGAACGGCAGAAATCTGGTTGTAAGTAGTGTTTCCATATAGCACCTGCAGGCAGCAATTTGACAAGCCCGGGGAGGGGGCATGGTTTGAGTTTGTCTGGGGTTTTTTTTAACGACAAATTTTACTTCACTGGTTAAACTTGGTGTGAGGTAGATCTGCAAAGCTATCTTTTTCAAAAGAGAATGCAAGTAAAACCACTGAGCTTTTTTTTCCCAATGCCAGAGTTCAATGATGACGTGAGCTAACAAACCAAGCACTGGACCTGTCTCAAGATAGTATTAGCATATACTATCATGTAAACAAAAGTTTATTTGAGATCTGGAAAGATAATACAGAAAAGAAAGTCAAAATGTGAAATGCTAGAACGAGTGGAAAAAATGACACACATTGTATCTTCTATATTCCTAAGATTTTGGGACAAAAGGAAACATGTCTTTTTCTTTCTCTTTACTTTCTTCACTAATTCATTTTCTAATCTAAAAGAAAAAAGATTGTCAGCTCCATAAACAAAGAAAAAACTTAAGACAATAAGAAAAATTTGGGGTTTGGCAAAATAATATTGGATTTACAAAGCAATATTGGATTTATAAACAAAATGGAATTCAAAGCAGCACACACCTTGGGCGTCCCTCAGCAGCATTACACTGGCACAAGGACACTGCTGGAAGACAGCCCTAAAATTTCCAGTTCAGATCAGATACTGCATCTTCACTGACACTCCTTGACAACTCTCCTGCTACATCTTGCAGGTCTTTGGTTGCCCAAGGGCACCCCTACTCTCTAATCCCACAGTTCAGCTATCCCTTCAACCCCTTGTATAGCTGATCTCTTCCTGAATTATCCAGCTCATTTCCAGCTTCCCAGTGATAACCTATTTCATGATCTTTCTTTACCTCAGTTGTATAAACCTTTCCATTAGAGAACTCACTTTCTGCCCACGAGGCACTTCCATGGGCCTATTTTATTGTAGAGAAAATGCAAACAATGAGGAAACGAATCTTGTATACACATCCATGAATTATGCTCCCTCAGAAAAAACCCTTTGAACTGCAGTTTCTTTCCCTTCTTCCCCATCTCTTGTCACCATAGGTTATTTTTCAAACGTGCTTTCACAGCAGCTCTTCAATGAAGTGAATGGTACTACTTTGGGACCTTGGTATTTGTGCAGTAATTACTATTGTTCAGCCCTGTATTTAATAGGCAAGCGAGAGGACTACTAAAAATACAGCCACACTCATAAAGATTGCCTACAAATCACTTTAGAAATACATACAAAGCTGTAGTCCCAAACAAACCCTGTTCCATTCAGCAAAGCTTTTCTATTAAATTGCAAGGCAAAAACGTAAGAAAAAGAATAATACTGGGTCAGAAGAAACAGAGCAAAGAATAAAGACTGTAGTTTAAACAACTATGGCCTTGGTTGGGAAAGCAAAAGTCTGTTTTATCTCTGCTGCAAACTGTTCTCATTTTTTTCAATTGCTTCAAAATCAAATTTGCTCTAAACAGCTTTTGATTTTATCAGCAAGGCTCCAAAGGTCCTGAACAATACATGTGTGAATATCTTTCATAAAGGTCAAATTGTTTTCCTGTCTTAGAAAGTGAAATCTCCTCACTTTTTTTATTTTATGATTTAAGATGTATTTGAAAATGCACTGTTTATTTGCAGTGGTATAGCTCTTTCTTCTCCTTTCCTTCCTGCAAATCTAATTTCAAGCTAATGCTGTCCTTTATGAAATGAAATGTTTTACATGTTGTCCCACAAAAAAGTCCCATTATTTTTGCATCATCATGTTATTAAACAAGTCTATTTTTTTCTGATAGGTATATGATCACAAACTTAGATGAATCAAGCAAGAAAAATAATCAGGTACAGGGTTTCTTGTTGTAAGATGGAAGTGAGCCATCATAAAATGTAACCCCATAAATTGTGCTAGATGGTCTGAAATTATACTTGTAATAATGTTAATTACTAATAACCTCACCATTTTAGGAGCACATAACTCAAAACCACACTGGAATCTAAAAAGGATACATCTGATATACTTTTTTTCTTTTTTGACAGAAAAATTGGCCATTTCTCTTACACGATAAGAAAAAAATTAGGTAAATGTGCCTGAAGCTGACAGAGGTAATTTGATTGTTTCTTAAAAAAAACCACTTACATTGAGGACTCAAATTGAATCCCAGTCTTGATTTTTTTCATTCTACCCAGGTGTAACTGACTACAGATCACCTAAAATGGTGGAACAAAAGGGAATTAGAGCTGGACTTATGCTTCTGCTGACGATCAGCAAATTGTCCTTTATAGAGGAAAACTAGGGTGCAGAAGTTTTCATGTAGAGTGAACTTGAGACAGAATGTGTTTCTGCAACATTTATTTATTAGTGAGCTCAAGCAATATACTAAGGTCTCCACATTTTTGTAGTCCTTCATCTCAGCACAGCTGTCATCGATAAACCAGTACTATCCCACGCTTGGCCTTTCAGTTTCTGGCCTCTGTTACACCAAATCTTATTTAGAAAAACAAGTTTCTTATTAGAATCATCTGTTAAGCCAGGGGAGGGAAGACTGACTTTCACTGTAAAACTTAATTTTCATCATCTTATTCAGAAATACTAATATTAGTGTATTTTTTTTTTTTCATATAGGAACTATCTGTAGAAAACATAGGTTTGGCAAATATTTATAGATATATGGCTTCTGGGATCCTATTTTCTTTCCAGTTCCAGATCTGTCATAGCCTAAATATGAAAATACATCCACTAACAGTGACACGGAAAAAGCACACGACTTCAAGCTCTTTAAAAGAAAGATGAAGAATCTGAATGAATCTTTGTTGAATCTGAATAAATCTTAGTTTCTCTACTGAGTAAGTCCAACCGTAGAAGATGGGTGGTCTTGCAAGCATTTTGATCATAGCATTATTTTTTTCAAGGAGTGAATCGTGTGGCTTATTTGAAGCACCTCACTCAACATTGAGAGTCCTGCTAATTGAGTCTTCCTTCAACTAGCCCTCCCTACTGAAATTGATCAACATTTTTCCATTATGATGCTTTGTTTTCAGCTACTTAGAGGATCTTCAGCTGTTTAAAAAAAATAAAAAAATAAAAAAAAACCTACCAAAACTGCATACTAGACAAAAAGTTAATTCCAACTTACCTCCTTGTATTCTGCAACAAAATCATTATTCCATATGACAGAAATAGAGGTGGGCAAGAGAATAAAAAAAGCTGAACTAATTTCAAGCCAGTGCCTGATTCTGACTCATCTCTGTTCATGAATAAGGATGAACTAAGTCAATGCAAGGTTTCTGGCATTATTTCCTTACCATCAAATATGTTTGATTTCTCACAAATTTGTCATCAGCTCCTTTGGCTTGGATTGTTTTTGGCTGATAGAGATAAGCTAGACCCTTGATTTAACTCACATCTTTATCTAGCTCATTGAAAGATAAATATTCTGCATTCTATCACCTTTTTATGAGGAATAAGTTACAGTAACAAATAAAGAGAAAAAACTGCTTAAAAGTTCTGTTCAAAAGATTTCACATTTTTGCTGAGAAAGGAGGAATAGAAAACAGGCTCTAGGTCAACCTGCAAGCATCTTAGGTTCTTGCAGGCCACGGCGGGCAACTAGAAGAAAAGAATCAGGGCTACTCCACAGTTTACACTAACTTAAACCCATCTGGTTCCTCTGTATTCTATTACTCATACGAATGTTATTCAAAAAAGGTGAGTAGAAGACAGCAAAAGAAGCACTTCTGCTCTGCTCCCCTCAGCCTCTCACACGCTTCTGCTCCTGTGGAGTGTCTCTCCAAGGCTCTGGAGGAAGACTTCTAACAAGAAACTCTCGAGTTTGAGTTGCCTCTCCATCATGCAAGATGGTAGTATGAGTTGTAAGAAGGTGATGGAAATACTCTAAGGAACTATGTTAATGAGCTCAGAGAACATTAGTGAGTTACTCTTCCTGTAATCAATAATTCAAAAAAGGCAGATTGATAATTATTTGGCATTAACAAATAAACAGTTTGTATCCATTCTGCACCATCAACAAAGTACCTGTATATTCTTTGTTGTAATTGTAAACAAAGTAGATCAGTAAATCTTAGGAATTCGTATGCCTGGTGATAAACACACAGACAGTGATGGTGATGTAAAAGAATCCATGTTCGTCTACAGCCTTAAAACTCTTATGACTCATATTTTAATTATTTAGCTTTTTAAAGTGTAACAAGCTTCTCCAAGAGGAATGACAATATACATGATTCAATACGCAATTTAGACTCAAAGGAATGCAACCAAATCTGTACAAGCATTTACAGAATTAGGCAGTTTTTGTTACCAGGAGATTCTGAAAAAACCTGGCCCTCTTACTTTACAAGACAACTGGACTAATGTCATTTGCATTTAAGAATTAATACTGACATTTTTAATCAAATAATTTTTGTTTTTTACTGAAGACTTAAGTATTCAGCTAGTTTGACAGTTGTTTGAATATGATTTGAGGAATATTGGCACTAATCATAGACTAAATTATTAGAAAATATATTTTTTCTTACATATTCCTAGTAATTTTCACTGCTATTTATCAGTGCCTAGGTCTTAATGATAAAATCCACTAAGCCTAATGAAAGAATCACTTTTACCTCAAAAAGAAGGATAACTTACTATTTGTGTTATTTTTTTATATTTTTTAATAAATCATATTTTTACAAAAGCATGGACTTTAAAAGGATTAAATAGCAGATTTTTTTAAAGTGTTTTGTTTGAAATCAACAATTTTGCAGACATTGTGAGGCTATAATTATGAGGGAGGTTTACAACAATAGGAAACAAACCACCTCATATATGAGCTGATGCTCAGTTTCAACTTTCTCTACCTAAAGTACAAATGTAGACTTGGTATCGATAAAAGAAACTGTTGTTTTGTTTTAAAATATACTGTCAAATTATGTTTCTCTCTCTCTTCATTCGTGACACCAGCACTGCAATCTAATCTGCCAGCATTCACATGGGGAAATTTGCACACCTCTAGGGCTTCCTCACATTTATCAGCTCAAAGAACCAGAAGGCATGTTTCTGGCTGATAGACCTAAAGAGAAGACCATCACAAAGTTAAAGCAACTAAGTCCTTTAAAAAGGACCATTACACCTTTTCTGCAGGACTGTCTCACATTTTTCTGTTCACTGAACTGCATCACAGATCTCTTGGTTACTCCACAGAGGTTTCTACACTTCACCACACACAGCAATGGGCAAAGCATGTGTGGAAGCAGCAGGATATCCAGCCTCGTTTGCCAGCAGAAATAGATGAGCTAGGAAGGGAAAGTAATCCTGTGCTGACTGTACTGCAACAGACTGTTTCCTCCTTGTGATGGTTGGAGGACCAGAGCACAAGCTGTAACAGAGAGCGAGCCCCCTGCCTGATCTGAGCTGGGGGTGGACAGCTACAGGCTGCCGCTGAGTCACTTTAAGGCAAGTTGTCATGTTGTCATTTAATCTGAAAGATCAATCAAATAAAGTTTTTCAGAGCCTTTCTTTGCCTCTTTAAGCAATATTTGCAAAAACACATTGTGGATATAGCCTAAACATTCTCATTCATTGAGGCTGAGAGGGGATCTCAGAGCTGTTTGCTACCTTCTCACAAGGAGGGAAACAAGGGCTGAGCTCTGCTCTCTGGTGACTTGTGACAGGACTGGAGCAAATGGCAGGAATATGTGCCAGGGGAGGGTTAGATTGGGTATCAGGAAGAGGTTCTTTCCCCAGCAAGTGGTGGAGCGTTGGAACAGCTCCCCAGGAAAGCAGTCAGGGCACCTGCCCTGCCAGCATTCCAGAAGAATTTGGACCATGCCCTGCCAGCATTCCAGAAGAATTTGGACCATGCCCTCAGTCATATAGGGTGAGTGTTGGGAGTGTCCTGTGTAGGAACAGGAGTTGGACTCCATGATCCTCTTGGGTCCCTCCCTGCTTGGGTAATTCTATGATCCTGTGATCCCATGATCCTATTGACAGTAGCTGAAACCAGTTATTTTTTTGTCCACTTGCATGAAGATTTAGATTTTGAAATACATAAAAGACCTAAGCACAAGGCATTAGAGGGCAGAATACTGGTTAACTCATTCTCAATACCTGATTGCTTTAAAACCCATTGGTCTCACATTTCCTTATACCAAGATTATTGAGTGGAGAGAAAAAGAGAAGATCAGAGCAGAGAGATCATTTTGCTGCTAGTAACAGCCTACCTGGACATTTTAAGTGCAGTAAATTAAGAAAACGTATAGTAAATTTTATGAGTCAGAGTCCAGTCAAGCCAGTAAAAGCTGTAAGAGGAATTTATGGCAAACATTTTTATTATTGTTTCTGTTTATCAAAGAAAACTCGGGTCAGATGAGAGTCTTGTTTTCACAAGAGTCAGATCTTTTTATCTGTTTTTTTTGACTGAAAGAGATGGAACTGGGTAAGTTCCTTAGGTCTCAAAAGCATTAAGTCTCCGAATCTGCATCAGGAGCTATGGATCTCTTTTCAGTCACATTACTTTTAGTGAGTTTCCACAGAGAAATAGGAGTTCAGGCTCTCAGCTGGCCTTTATATTACAGCACCTTAGGCCAGTGAAAAGTTGATACAAGCTAAAGAAAGGATCCAAGGAGTAAATACTGGAAAGGGAAGACTCAGCTGAGGGTTCTGAGATCCATCCTGCAGAACAGAGGTGTCAAATAAAAGAAGGCTGGAGCACAATTGGTCTGGCAGCAGGAACAAGCTGGGACAGGAGGCAGGACAGAGGGATCCAAGAGTCAGGATCCAAGAACCAAGGGTGAAGCAGACAGAAACTGGTGTTAGGATCACACCCCACAGCTACACTCGAGTGCCTGTTGAGGAAGCCTGACTGATGGGAAAACCATCAGATAACCTTTCAAGCCAATATCTAAATTCCTGGGGGACAGTGTCCAGGCCACTTGACTGCTGTTTGGACTGAGTGTGAATAGGTGCCTGAGTATCCAGGTAAGGTCTGGAAGGTGTTCTATGTGTGCTAGAATTGCTCAGGAAGGAGGAGACACATTGTGGCCTGACAATAATACTGCCAGTCAGCCACATTCCTGGTGCATGCTGATATATACAAAGAAATGCATAATAGCTCACAGGAAAAGAGACCCCTTTCACTTTGAGTGTGAAGGACAGTGCATAAAACTTCAAGTAAGCTGGTAAAGCCTATTCAGAGGAGGGGATTAGGAGATAAACATGGAGTGTTGTCCCTGAGATACATGGATTTACAAAAAAGTCTGAAATTCTTTTTTTCAAATCTAAATTTGTCTAGTATCAATATTGTAAAGCTTTGATGTGTTGTAGGACATTATAAAGAATACACTCAAGATCAGGAATTTTTAAAAAATGCCTCTCCCTCCAAAAACTCAAGATAAGTTTTCTAATACTCAGTATAGGTTAATCAGATTAAATCTACTCTCTGTACCAGAACAGAATTTGCACTTCATTATCTTTGTGTGTGACCTGAAACCCAGGAATACCTTATGGTCTAGGAGAAGCACAGGGTAAATCCAAGGATCTGCTTAAAAACGATAAAATCAAAGAAAAATTTTATCTTTTCTCTATCTCTATAAGATTACGCTGTAAGATAAAGTTTCATACTGAGTAAAATAGCACTTCAAAATATGTATTTAAACAGTTGAGCACTTTTTTTTCACACCTACTGCGCAACTGTGGTCACAAGGATCCAGATATTATCAAAGGATCAACAGGAAATTCGTGGAAAGGAAACTACTATCACTACTTAAGTATGTAATTGAGTTCCATTTTTAAGTATGCCATTTGTAAGGAATGATTTTTTCCTCTGTTTTATTTAGTAGCAAAATTCATGTTCTAGAATACAATATGTATAGAAAGTAACTATCAGGCTTATCAGATTTTATCAGTATTAAAGGTATTTAACCTTTTGCTTACCCCAATACCCTGTGACTCCCAACGAGAACAGTTATAATCCTGAAGCACAGTGCCCAATTCTGCTTTATAAATAAGATGTGTCACATTTTCCAAAAATAAAATCCAGATTACATACCTTAGTTTTAAATCTCTTGTGCTCTTTTATAATGTACTCCAGGAGTGATCCAGAGGCTGAACTTAATTTGTTTGTGAATTCCAAGTGCAAAGGAAAAGTTACATGAGATAGGCTGAAAAGAGGTTTCACTGAAAGCTGCACAGGAAGAAAACACAAGTGCAGCAATATTTTGTTTTTCCATGGGAGTGTCACTACTAGAACTTTACATAAATTCACAAGGATCTGAGGACACTCAGTGAGCTTTTCCAGAATTCTTGAAGAATCTTGAGAGTTTGATGAAACAGAAAACAAAAGAGAAATTATGAATATGCTTTTCCATTGAAAAGGTCTTTCATAAACAGTAATATTGTCTTCATTTGAGATGTGTGGAAAGAATCAGCCAACGCTCGCTGAAACAGCTTAACTGTTTTCCATGAGCAGCCAGTTCATTGTGCTCATGGAAGGTAAATTTGATTACCTTGCTAAACAGAAACAATGACAAGTCTCTAAAACTACAAGGATCTCTATATTCTCCTACCAATATTTTAATCTGAAATTGAAAATGTTCCATTAAGAATGTTTCTTAAAGGGATAGAATTCAGATAACAGTAGGAAGAAATTGTCAACATCTTTGGGGCATTATTAGAAAGGCGTTTGAAATTGTAATAATGATGTCTGAAAAATCTTTAAAATTATCAAAAGCATAAAGTAACTTTTAGGAAATTCACAACCTACCAGCCAAGATTGCAAATAAATATCCATAATGGGTTACAGCATGTGTTCATACACAGTCTCATCAGAGTATGAGGGCTGCAGCCATGAGTAAATACAAACCAAAACAGTTAAGAGCCGCAAAGCTGATTTTTAGGAGCAGAACTGGGTCAGATCTTCAGCTGCTGTAAATGAACACCACCCTGTTTAGGTCAAGGCAACAAAAGTTCTTGTTCTTTTTGTAGATATAGCAGGTTATTGCATAACCAACGCCTTAAAAAGGCAAAATAGGCACTCTTTTACTTAACCATGCAAGCATATTTTTAAAAAAGACAATAAATTTCTGTAGTGTTTTACTACATTTCAGAAGAGGTTTAGTTTGAATACAGGGCCTGAACAGAGATCATAAGATGTAAATACGAGTTTGACTACTAAAATCAATGAGGAAAAAAATTAGGAGTTTAAACTAGTAAGTTTATACATGTAAAAATGAAGGTTCAGTTCTTCTTACTGTAAAAACTAAAAGTATAACAGTATAACATTGAGAAGATAGCTCATCCTGCATTTTTCGGTGAGATATTGGGAGTAATCTATATATTGAAGGCAATAATGAACTCCATAAAAATAAATGTAAACAACAAATCAAATAGAGCTATTACCCTTTATTTGGCTTTGAGAGGAAAGGCAATTAATAGCCCAGTCAATTATCCCAGGACTTACCCGAGAGACGAGAAGTTTTCCTTTTTCTCTTTCTCCAAAGCTCTACTCACAAAGTCAATCCTGGACAACAACTCAGTTATACTTATTCTATCTGTGAAAAAGGCAAGTGACATAAAAAATACATAAAATATATATATTTCTATACATAAGCACAACCAGCTCAAGAGAGGCACCAAGTCATCATATTTTTCTACAAGAGTATCAGAAATTTCTCAGGAAAACTACCAACATCTGCACACATTGCAAACAGACATCTTCTCCAATGTCACTCTGGATTTAATTTTGGGCTCCAAAACATCATGCAAGTGGACCACACACTCCACATGGCTCTGTGTTATATTCACAAGCACAGAGAAAGCTAAACCCTTTTTAAGCACAAAAATTGCTTTAGAAAAGATCTTATCAGGAATGTGCACTTACAGCAATTGTTTTATAAGTAACAAAACATTCAATTGCCTTCATATTTCTTTCCCTGCACTCCCTGTGGAGACTTTCTTTAATAAAAATATTCACTCTTTCCCAAATTAGCATATTCTGTTTTTTAAACAAGTTTTACATTTTCTGCTGTGTTCACGCACAGACTGACGAATTTGGAAGCTTTCTGTTTCTTTTAGTACCCACATATTCATGCAACAGTACATGATGGGTGAGGGGGAACAGATGATGTTCGTTTCTCCAAGCCCCACTGGTGCCAGTTCAGCACACAAGCAAACGGGTCACTACTTAAGTTTCTCTCTCTCTCTCAAAAACACTCATACTTTATGGAGAGAAACAAAACGCTCTGAAGAAAATGAAGTCCCTGAACTTGAGTAAAACAAAGCGGAATACAAGTATGAACTGCAATTTGGAAGTAAAGAATATAGGGAGATTAAGAAATCAGTCAATTCCAACTTATGCCGTGAACCCCTCTGACCTCGCCACAGCAGATGCAATGCAGTGCACACGACTTTCACCCAATGAGAGCTCACTCCCATGAGCCTGGCAAAACACCAACATTGTCTTACTACACTGAAATATCAGACAGAAAAAATACCACCGCAGCATGTACCTCTAATACACGGGGTGCCAAATCCAGCACAGCAGTGCTGATGTCTTGATTTGTACCTCCTCAGGAATTTAAAGTTCCCTTGATTTATACTGTACTTTCTAAAATGTTACTTTGAAATCAAAGATCATTCCTCTTTTGCATTTAAAATATGGACATTGCTGCTTTAACGGAGGTAAAATGTTTTTTCAGTGCCCCAAGTATGTATTCCATAGGGGGAGTTAGGCTACATATTTTTGGTCTTCTCTTTATTTTGAGTCGTTCCTTAGTTTTGTTTTCGATATATTTATGCATTTTTGCAAACTGTTTTAAACAGAATGACCCTAAACCCATTTTCCTCTGAGTTGTACAACATTTAGTCTCTTTGTTCTTGTGATTATTAACATGTCATTGGCTCCTCAGTCAGCAGGGAATTTTCCTTGCAGAATATGAATCTGAAATGTAGAAACTAAGCAGAAAAAGTCCCTTCTTGGCAAAAACGTTTCAAGATTTCTTTATGTATCAACAAGTATTTGGAAAGGCTTTACAGGACATCTGGAGCTTTCCCAGCATGCAGTACACTACTGTTTCAAATGTCAGGTACACATCTTTTACGAGAAGACAACATTAACATTGATCCCATGGCTTTTCCAGCTGATACTCTTTTTTATTTCCATGCAACTTTGCAACATCTTCCACATTTTGGCACTTTTGTTTCATACTTCACAGTTTTATTAGCACTTTGAGCTTTGAAAGATAGTTCATTTATTTGCTATATCTAGATGCCACAAAAGTTTGAATACACTATATGAAGATATAGAGCAAAATAGCAATAAAATACAGTCAGACACAGATAACTATCATGAAAGCATTCCAGAAATGACCTGGTACAAACGTCCTTTGTCTAACAAAACTAGCAGCTCTACCAGCCTGCAGATTCACATCTGAATTTCCACATTGTATAGTTTGTTCAAAGATCGGCCATTCTGATAATAATACACGAAATAGAGTGTCAGGTGATGACAAAAGTCCCATCAAGACTGTAATTGTTCTTTAAGATATTTCTCTTATATAGTCTCTACACAAATACACATTTGCGTAAGCACAAGCAAGAACGGTTGCAGGTTTCCATTGCAAGATGAGGAAGGGTGGTTTAGGTCACTACTGTTCTCTGATATTTATGTTCAAGCCAGACTTTTCTTGACCTCTATCTCTTCTCCCCCTCAATAATTCTTCTCCCCTCCCTTCCAGCTATCATTGTAGGTGGCAAGCTAAAAAACATGTCTCTACAAGAAGATCCAGAAGTGCCCAAATCCAGAAGCACTGATTTCTCTAAACGAAGGTAGGTAGCAGAAGGAAAGGTTTTGTCACAAATTGGGCAGGGGACCGAAGGCAAACCCATTACCTTTGAACATACAATGTAAGTTCTAAACAAACCTTTATGTTTCTAATAAATGTAGGTCTGTTTCTGCAGCATTGTTACAGTTCTGCTCAATGAAACACTCAATAATGGTTATTCTCTTGCTTCTTGCAATGTGCAGGGACCCTACTCTCTAAAGTTACAACTTAACAGCCAGAAACGTTGGCCAACACTAACACTAAGGCAGAGCATGAAGTCATAAACATGCATAGATGTTATATTTGAAAACATTAAAAAAATTCTAAATTTCTTGAGCGCATCCCAAATTGTGTTGATTTCAACAGTAATGAGTCATAAGGGAAGATAATACTAGTGAAACTACATTCCTGGGGCACTTTTCTTTGCCACTCACATTAAGAAAAAAAAAAACAACAGCATCTTCAGAAAAACTTAATGGGGAGAACAGCATCCTGAAAGACTGCAGTTACCAAGGGCTGGAATGAATAAATCCGCTTGCCTGTATTTATGCAGTTAAAAAAATATGATGCTAATGCCTGACACATCTCTGATGATATCATGGAAGGCTCAGGAGACCTAATTTCACAAGTATCTAAAAAAGGTCAGTGCTGAAGGTTAAAAGAAGTTATGAAACTGTTTTAGGAAAAAGTTATTTAATGGAATTTGGGCAGTTTTATAAACATAGCAAAGAAAGCAGGCTGCTTGTACATTCTGTGCCAGTCCTGCTCTGATTAATAATTGCAGGGACTCTGCTGAAATATTCAGTTAGGTGAGCAAACACACTCAGGAGGTCATATTTTTTTAAAAGTCCCTGAACATGTTCCGAGTTCACATTAGTAGCAACTCAGGGCCACTCCAACATGTGGAAATGGGGATTTCAAGCATGAAAATTTACGACAGAGTGCACTAATGTAGTCATGCTCATGCTATCCTTTCTGTAGCAACCTTAACCTTACATTCCAGAAGAATGGGCTCCCAAATTAAAAAATATTAAAAAGAGATGAAACCAAATAAGTCTGTTCTCTTTGGCAAGCGTAATTCAAGATTTCAGAAAAAATTATTTAGGATAGAAAGAAAAATCTCTGAGAGCTGTCTTGGCCCATTATCTACTAGAGAACTGGGATTTTAACTGCCACAGAGAAGAGTTAATATTGTCCATTTTTCACTTTTACCAGTACATGAATGCAGAAAAAGAGATGATCTAAGCTATCTCTGTGTTACTAACTCAAGAAAGTATGAGTTCATGAAATAGAAATTTAAGGCTTTTTTCCTCTTTGTTGTTGTTCAGAGATTCTTTTCTTCACTCTTCTCTACTGTTCTCAGAGTATTTGAAATGAAGTGCGAACCACCAAAGGTAGGTAGACTCCTTGATGGGAAAAAGAAAGTAAATAACAACTCTAAATGTAAAAATGGATTTTGGGGCATCAGAATCGCCAAGTAGACTTTCCCAATGTTCTTATTAAATAGTAAAGTTCTTTTTTTTTCCTCAGAACTTACCAAATTTCATAGTACTGTGGGACTTGGGTCACTTGTACAGAAAACAGACACAAGCCTATAGGTTAAAGACAACAGGATGCTGGATTTGTTTTATATCTTGCAGTAATTAGTGGCTTCATTCCTTTTATCTTTGAATAATAAATATAAATATAAATATAAATAAAGGAGTAAATCTTCAAGACATTTTCCCCAATAGGCAGTTTTCTCAATGTTGAATGTCTTGAACATTTGCTTTACAGAACAGGAAAAAATCAGATGTATAGATAGCTTCCTTCAGAGATAGGCATCCAACATTTCTTTACAACTCTAAATTAGTTTTGTTTTACCTCAAGTAGAACTGGTGAAAATTGTCAAAGTTATTGGCCAGCTAGGTCTGAAAATATTAAAATTATTTCTATGGTATCTCTTATTACAGTAGTTTTCTTTTTCAGCAAATGTCAGGGGAACACCTGAAGCCAGGACACTGACGTTTAAAAAGGTAGCAAATTCCAGTTTTCAAAGAAAAATCAACACAGACCTGTGGAGGATGTGTCCCCTTCTGACATATGGAGTTCAGGGTCTTCAGTCAAAAAAATTCTTTAACTTCAGAAAAAGTGAAGTTTCTTTCCACAACATGGAATAAACTCATTGAGCCCAAACCTGGACCAGTCACATGACATCACATGAATGTCACACAACAGTCACATGATTCACATCTTGCTTTATTTTCTTCCACATCAGGGAGACTAGAGAGTCATTGTGAGAAAATTAACAAGGGTCACATTCAATATAAAAACTTTTTGGCTGATAAGATATCATTTTGATGGAAACTGGACCTTTCAGTAAATGAATATTTTATATCCAAATTATCTGTTTTCAGCAGAAAAAGTTACTTTTGAGAAACTGAAAACAAACAAATATTTCCAGGATTGTGCTCTGTTCAAGATTTTTATCCCTGTGCCAGTGTTTTTTTTGTTCATAAAGCAAGCCACACTATGCTTACCTCATCAGCTGCATAAATCTATTAACAGATGTGGAAAAGTACCAATGTCAAGTCACATGAATATGTGGCCCCATGACAAAAAAAAGTGGCAACGGGTGAACAGTAAAGTGATGGATTTCCTCCTGTTTCAAAAATAACACATGAAAGAAGAAAATTGTCACCTACTTGCACCATATCTTACTGTAGAGATCATAGAATCATAGAATCTTCTGGCTGGAAAAGACCTTTGAGATCATCGAGTCCAACCGTGCCCGTCTTCTGGTAAACCACGTTCTTCAAAAACTCTTCTATCCATTTTTGTAAACACCTCCAGGATGGTGACTCAACCACCTCCCTGGGCAGCTGTGCCAGTGCCTGACCACGCTTTCAGTAAAGAAATTCTTCCTAATATCCAGTCTGAACCTCCCCTGGTACAATTTATGGCCATTTCTTCTTGTCCCATCACCTGTCACAGATCAACACTCGCTCTCCCACAGCCCCCTTTCAGGCAGGTGGATGGGGCCTCCCCTCAGCCTCCTCTTCTCTAGGCTAAATAACCCCACTTCCCTCAGCCTCTCCTCATAGTACTTGTTCTCCAGCCCCTTCTCCAGCCTTGTTCCCTTCTCTGGACACGTTCCAACACCTCAATGTGGGGCCCAGAACTGCACACAGTACTTGAGGTCTGGCCTCAACCAGTGCCAAGTACAGGGCTACAATCACCTCCCTTGTCCTGCTGGCCGTGCTGGTTTTGATCCAGGTCAAGATTCCATTGGCCTTCTTGGCCACCTGGGCCACTGCTGGCTCATGTTCATCCCGATGTCCACCAACCCCCCCAGGTCCTTCTCCACCAGGCAGCTCTCCAGTCAGTCTCCAGATAAGTAGGCGTAAGCCTTATGACTTTTGACAGTCTACTCAGAGAATTTGGGGCTGAGCATTACAGAAAGTGGCCTTTCATGTAACTTGTACAAGGTTTTTCCCAACCAAGAATCTTGCATAAAAATTCTTTTCCAGCTTGCCTTCCCAAAAGCTTTGGTGTCTTAAGAGGTGGTGTTACTTTCTAAAACAGAAGGAGTGATCGCAGGTGTCTGAGCTGAGCCTCAACTGCAATAACATACAGAAAGTTACGTTATTGCATTTCTGTTGATAAAGTGAACACATGTTATTTCTTTTGCACTGTGATATCTCCAAACCCCCGATATCAAGTAAGGTGACAGTGAAATAAACACTTACCTCAGAAATCCTGCAAGTCCAACAGCAGCTTTTCCTTTTCATTTCCTTTCTGATGGTGGAAAAGACCTTTAAGATCATAGAGTCCAACTGCCAGCCTAACACCACCGTGCCTACAAAACCATGTCTACACATTTTTTGAACAACTCCAGGGATGGTGACTCCACCACTGCCCAGATCAGCCTGTTCCAATGCTTCACCACTCTTTCCATGAAGAAATTTTTCAAAATATCCAATCTAAACCTATGGCACAACTTGAGAAATTGAGACAATTTTCTGTCATCTTATCACTTGTTACTTGGGGGAAGGGACCAACACCCACCTCATTACAACCTCCTTTCAGATAATTGTAGAGGGCAATAAGGTCTTCCCTCAGTCTTCCCTTTTCCAGACTAAACAATCCCAGTTCCCTCAGCCACTCCTTATAAGACTTGTGCTCCAGACTCTTCACCAGCTACGTTACCCTTCTCTGGACATGTTCCAGCACCTGTGTGCTTCTTGTACTGAAGGGCGTCATCTGACTTTATTCTTTATTTCCATTTAAGAGAAATTATTGATTTTGTTGAATTACAATCCCTAGCTTGTTCTTAAATAAGAAATTTGAAAAAGGAAAATTAATAAATTGAGTGGCAGTTTTCAGATCTTCAAGCTTCTTCCAACTGCAAAATTTTTATATTTAAGCTAAGTGCCTAAATATGAAAATCTTTGACAAGAACACATCCATCCTTGACCCAGAACTTTGATATTAGATTTTAAACCTATTTAATAACTGGTCACTTAGCAATGGCCTATTTTATGCAAATAGTCTTCCATTTAAGTAACAGTCATTTCCATTTATTAGAGTAATTCAATTTCCTAAAGACAGCCTAATCATACAGCTGCCCCATTATACCATGGATTAATGTAGTCAAATACTTATAATTATATTTTAAATATGTACTGCTATTTAGTGTTTTATCACACCCACAGGACAGTTGGTAACTCAGAGATATGAAGTACAGAGATCCCTGTATTATGTAGAGAACACAACAGTGTAGGTCCCTGTTCTAATGAGTATCAATGTGTTGGTGTATTTTGTAAAGCTTATGTAGGGACAATTGCTAGAGCTTTAATGAAGAAAACTTTAATTGGCAATCTTTTTACACATATATCTATTAAGTAGTTCAGTAGAGGTGAATTGCTGTAGTAATTATACAGTATTTTAGAGAATCTTTCCTCCATCTAAATTCTGAGCCTGGTTTTGCCGCAGGCTTGTAATACCACAAAAGAGGGGAGCATTCACAAGCCTCAACTGCTATTATTAGCAGGTGAAAATATCCTAGAGGCCTTTTATAACTAAGCCAGTTCCTATTAGAATCAGCAGGAAGTGGGTGTAGAGAGAACCCGTCCCTTGTGCTGGAAGAGGGTAGCAGCTGAGCAGAAAAAAAAAAACAAAGGGAGAGAGGTTTTATAAAACAGATCCAGAAAGAAATGGGTCATGTGTATCAATGCATTCAGTGTCCCAGAATTTCTAGCTTCAGCTAAGGACACAAACAAGTCCCCACCTTGGCGTCAAATGACACCAAAATTCTCCCTTTTCTCTCACTCCCCTGAAAATAAAGTGTCCTTGATAAAAGGTGCTTAACACCCCATCCACCCATCCTAAGTTCTCTGCACTCTACATTCTGAGATAATCCTGCAGTGACTTCCTTGGCCTCTGTCCAGGGACTCAGTGGATAAAAAGCATGTTTCTTCCGTGACCAGAAGAAGCTCCCAGTTGAGTACCCCAAGGGCAATGATAGGGAAGGACACCCTTGCAGCATGGTTTCCTGGCCAAGTCTTGGCATGACCCACCCCTGTGTTCCTGCCTGGTGATGGCAGAACCTGCCCAGTCCCCCTCACTGAAGTGCAGGGATGTGACCTGCTGGTGGTTCCACAGTGAGCTTCTGGCTCTTCTCCTTTGGGAGCTGCTGGCCTGCATGTGAACCCCAACAAAGGCCACATTTTTGCTGCTCTGCACGGTGGCTCATGCTCCTACAAGGTGCTGCGAGGAAGCTGACTATATCTTTTCACAGCAAGAACAGAACAGGTTAACATGCTCAGCCTGGACTGCCCCTCTCCATCTGAATTATATGTTAATAATTATTTAATAGTCATCGGTGATGGAAGGTAAAATGAGCAAGAGAGGTAACTTTTCAAGTTATATGACAATTTGTATTATCTGAGACCTTTCTCAAGAGGTTTATCCTAAATCTGAATTTGTTGTAGGCTCCTTGAAGCTTATGACTCCCTCCTTACCCACCCTCTGCTTAAGATGCAATAACAGATACTTATCATCCTCCTGTCAACTCCATCCTTTTGAAGGGGCCACATTCCTTCCTTTACCCCTTCTTCAGTGCGCAGATGAAAACATTTTCAATGTTGAGAACCAAAGTTCTGCTTGGTAACTTAGAGGTGCTGGGTGATACTTACACTTTAAGAGCTTCTTGGCTTGTTCACCTGTTCGGATTCTAAATATGCGAATTGTGTGAGTGTTTGGGTATTTTAATAAAAATCACCATAACAGTAGATTGTTTGGGGAAGGCAGTTAACAGTTATTTGGCTCTGTGTGCTAAACAGAGTTAGTAGTAATATTTGATGATGATGATGGCTTTTGTTCTTCATAAGTCATGGAAATCTTTTCTAAAAGTTATCATCGGCATCCTGAGGTAATCACTTTCCCAACATTTGTGCAGATGCAATCCCAAATTCAGAGCCCTTGCAATCAAAGACAAGCGACATTAAATGAGAGGAAAAAAGGAATAAAATGCAGCTATCCTCAACTGCCTTTTCCCTGAACACTATGAATTAATTATTTGCATGAGACATTTAATTTGACACCAGCTTTAGAAGGGATGTGCAAAAGGCAGCAGTTTCCTATATAGCTTGTCTTAAGAAGGATATGATCTTGTCAGGCACAGGAGAGGCCCAAATATAGCACTCATCAAATTTGTTTCCATTAGAGAGGCTTAAGGAGTACTGATGACATAGTAGAGGTACAAGTACATAGGACAAAAGTAAAGCTGTGGAAGAAACTCAAAGACAGTCAATAGAAGCAATGTGGTTTAGCAACAAGAAGAAGACAGTAACAGGACTGAAAGGGTATGATGGGAAATACAGATGATCTGGAGAGATGCACAGTCTGTGATAGGACAGCTGGAGACAGGAGGACTATCAAAATGGGAGATGAGAAACAAGACCAGTAGTTGCAGGAGGTGGGTCAGAAATAAATAATCAATATAAAAATTGTAGTGGGTACAATGCAGAAGAAATCTCTTTAGGCACAGATAGAAAGGCCCTGGTATTCTCACACTGTGGAAAATAATAAACTGAAAGAGATGCTGTAGAATTAAGCAGAGAAGTGGGCAGAAAATTAGAATGTTTCACCAACCCTGCAAAGATACTATTCTCAAAGGAGAGAATGTATTGAAAGCATTAGTTACTTAAAGAAAATAAAGGAGAGAAAAGTATGGAAGACATTCCAAGCAATTCCAAGATTTGGCTAGCAGAGAGGAGTTAGAGGAAACTGTTGAGACAAAAAGCGGGCTAGAAGTGACTCGAGGTGTAGTTCTGTACTTCTGTTTGCAAAGCCAATGAATTTAGATTTCTAAAGATATAGAGCAGTGGAAATGACTGAAAGAGAGACTTGCCTGCATGTTACAGTTTGAATTATTGTGTGTAGATATATAATTATGTGGCCGCAGGCATCTATAAATTGCTTCATCAGATTGAACTAGGGTATATGGTGTATGCTTCAGGGTATATGTTTAAATGGAAAAAATTGTCATATATTTAATTTCAAATCATTTACCTGTAGAAAAAAATCTATGAATACGTAACATTTCCTCTTGTAAGTACGCCCACTATCTCATGCTTCTCTGTGTAATTTCTACATTTACTCACATAGAATAATTTTGTTCATTACAAATAAAAAAAATCAATTATCAAGATGACAAAAAATAATTTGCATGTGATAAAGAACTGTTTATCTGTCCTCCTTACATCTGTTTATACATTTGAACTATTTATAAATTTGAACTATTTTGTCAGCACTAGCTCCACAAGGAAGAGTTGCAGTTGAGTAAATATCTCCTTCCTCTCCCAAGCCATCATTAGCAGGAAGGCAAGTCTCATTGACTCCAGCAGAAAACAGAGATAGACAAACCCAAATATTTTTTAAGATCCTGCCAGCTTAAGACTTGGGAAACCACGTGACTCCAGTTTACAAAACAGAGAGGCACAATAGACCTAAAAAAATTTGCACAGGCTGCTAAAAGTTTACACCGATGCTGGCCTTCCCCAGCCTAGAGCAGGGCTATCAAACTCACAGCCCATGGGCCGAATCCATCCCTCCCCCTTGTTTTATCTGTCCCAGCACCTTGTTTGTCCCCGGGGGCAGCGCCGAGCCCCTTGTCCCTGCGCTCCTGCCAGCACCGGGCACTGTGCAGCGTGGGATGGGAGCAGGAGAGCGACAGGGCTTTGACAGCCCTGGACTAGATAGTGTTCTCACATTCCTGCAGCACAGCTGAGCTGGTCAGGTTTCTGCATTATCATCATCATCATCACCCTCATAGTTTTGAGCCAGTTTAACTCCCCAAAGAGCCTGGTGAACACTGACACCAACACAAAGCGCGCAGCTCTGTGCAGTGGGAGGGACTGAGCAGCCCAGGATTAGATCAGCTTGCCCTGTTTTGGAGCTCCCGCGATAGGAACAGCCCAACAAGGAGCCAAGCAAGCTACCACCCTCGTAACCAAACACCTGACGCCGTTTGCTAGCTTCAGATTTTTTCTAATGCAGTAATATTCCACAAGCTTAGAATGAACTGCTGCTTTAATATTTAAATAAAATTTCGGAGGATATATTTTACTATTAGAAAAAAGGATTGTGAAATGTTGCTTCCTTATTTTCCCTAAAAGTTTAATTGATTTAATGGAAAAGGAGGATTGTACCTTGAGCACTCTGGCTGCAAGATTTAGACCCTTTATTTTGACATATGGAAATCAGTTACTCTACTCACATGACTGTAAAGCATTTGGCTTATTTCCACATTCTTTACTATCATTTCTTGCTGATTTCTTGGACTGAGAGGTAGATAGTATTAAATGTAATAACTTAAATGGTATTTAAAGGATTAAAGTTTATTTTTTAAATTATTAATTAGTTATTAGCTACAAATGCTATAAATATATTCTACATTCCTCTTCTGCTATGAAAGAGGAATTACTATCTAATCATAGCATTTTTGAGCCATTCCTGAGTCCTAAGTATAGTTTTCAATGTTCTGGAAGAAAACACAAAGCAATTGCTGGTAAAAATAAATGAAGAGCATGCAAAAATTGGTGGAGTGGCAAGTAATAAGGCAAATGTTCTGTAGAATGGTCTGTCTTGATTGGTTAGGTAGCTTCATTTGAACAAGATAAATTTTAATAAGGACAAATACAAAGTCATAAATCTAGACACACGGAATGCAGGTCATATTTATAAGATGAGACACTGAAAAAAAGTCATTCTGAAACTGTAGGTGGGTAAGAAACTGTCTGTGAACTCCCAGTGCAAAGCTGTTGCTAAATGAACTAATTTGATCCTTGGAAAAGTAAAGAAATATTGAAAAGAAGTAGAAGTTTTTAATTATTTCCATACTCAAAACCCAATTTCACCAATACTGGAACACTATGTTTAGTCTGGCATTTGCATTTTTTTAAAACATATTAAAAATGGAAAATATTCAGAAGTCAATTAAAGCATATTTTGACATCTGAAAAATCTGCCTTAAGGCCAGAGGTCAATATACTTAGAGAGAATATACTTTCTACCATCAAGAGAATGGTAGAATAATTACTTGTTCATGTTGAGAGAAGCTAGAGGAAACCAGCAGAAAGCATGGCAGGCAATAAACTTAAAGACTGGTGCTAAGAGGAACATATGTTACATATCCAGAATTCATACAAATAGATGGCAATCAAACTATTTAACAGCTTTTAGTTATGTACCTGTAGAAAGTGTTTTCCCTTGCTTTCTGTTAATATGGCTCAATTTAAAGAGTATCACTGCTCTTAAAATGAGAGATTGGCACTGTTAGCTTCCATGAAATCAGAAAAGAGACAATACGAGTGTTATGGAAGAGATGTTGCCTTAGCACCACTCGTGTTCAGGCCAGGCAGAAGACAAACAAGTTTAGTGACTGGCTGAAAACACTATCAGCAATGTATTTTGTTTCACCACTCCTTCAAAAAGAAGGGACAAAGGAATCTGGATTAGCCAGTCAAAGAAGGAGTAAGATAAATTAGAAGTTGGGGGGGAGGGTGGGAGCGTGTTTTGGGGTTGGTTTATTTTTTAAAAACAATCACAGTACTGGAAGTAAAGAAAAACCCAGGCAAAGCTGAAAGGTCACTTCCTTTAGAACCACCTCATCAAAAGCAGACAATATCTGTAAAGAAATTAATAAAAATTGAATTGTTTGCTTGCAAACCAAAAACACTTACTGTATTCTTCCCGACAAACAAAGATTCAGTAAGACTTGTGTGCCAACTATCAGCTTCTGTGTTTACATTGAGGGAAAAACTCTTCAGTGATGACAGAGAAGGTCTGTGCAACAAATGACAGTCTGCGTGTGCCTGCATGGACAAATGAATAGTAAACGCCTTTTTAATCAGACGCAGAGAGGTGTAGCAAAACCCAACAGGTAGAATTCAAACAGCACACGCTTGCTTACACTAAAGGGACCTGTTGCAAGAGAAAACTTAACGAGAGGTGTTAGATTTTCCATAATCTGAGATCTTTAAATCAGGATTGGACGTTGATCTAAAAGATACATCTCTAAAGTTACAGCACCATGCAAGAACTCCTCAGGAAGCCAGCCTAGACCATTCTTTCAGCTTTGAATTTATCAGAACTAGGAAGAATAGAGGGATTCCTAAGTCCCACTGCAACAGAAAAGATAAGTTGCCCCAGAGAGAATGACAGCCAATACAGACAGAGCTATACTACATGAGTCCTCATCTGCTGGAGAGGGGTCGGTGGCCCAGAATTCTCTGTCTTTCCTGAAAATATGCTTTATAAGAGGAAAGAGAGGAAGGAAGACTCAAAAGGGTAAAAGGGGCAACACAAATTAAAATGAACACAAATGTTTGCACATTTTTTCAGACTGCATCTCGTAATTCCAAGGACACTGATAATTAAACGAGAACAAACTACTTCATTTTCTAGGTATTGTGCACACATTGGCTAATCACCTACAAGTAATTTCAACTTTTTTATGCTTTCAGCATCAGCTTCATTTTAATGGCCTAAATATTGTTTATTATAAGCCTGAAGTATTCTGTGTGATGTTTTCAAATAATATTTTTGCAGCTTTAGAAGATAGAGAACAGTATGACTATTAAAGCTGCAGTTGTGTAACTGAAATTATGCTGGTTTTATTTTGTCAAGTACATGTTATTGTTTATTGCAATAAATAATTACAACAATGTAGATAATTTCTGCAGAGAAATAAAAAATATACAGAGAATAAATCTATGTTTATGTAAAAAATAAAATGTAATATTTTCATGACAGCAGGTTCCATGACAAATAGCTAGTAGGAGTCAAATTGCAGGGAAGAAAAAGAGCCAAGAGAAAAAATATGAAGCTATTTAGATGTAAGAGATAAACGTTTTCTTCCCAAATATAGACTACCATATTTGAAAATAAGGCTTTGATCAACATCCCAGACTGTGAGTTTAATGTTTCATGGGTTATTTTTCCCAAAAATCATCTTAGAATTACAGCACACGTGAAAATAATTTTTAAAAATGTGAAGGGGAGAGCAGAAATGAAGTTCACCTTCAGCCTTCACATTGTGGCAGTGCCAGCCAAAACCAACACTACTTTATGTGACTATAAATTCTGCAGAGCCTTTAATTCTCTCTTTTCCCAAAGATATCCAGAAATATAACCTGTTCCCTTATCATCCTATCTGAGCAAAAAAAAAAGTAATCCTATTTTCTTAAGACATCAATTTTTACCTCTTTTGGGATGATTTATAAGCTTGCAGTTTTCCTTTAATCCTGGCAAACAGACCCCTGTATTCTCATTGCAGCCGACCTCTGAATGCACTGTAGGAAGCAAAAAAAGTCTGATACCATCACTGCAGGGAAACTTCTTGTTGCTGAAACAATGAGTAGTCGAGCAGCAGGAGACTCTCTGAGGAACCTCTTAATTCTAATCATGGAAAAGTCTTCTTCATCAAAATGACCCTGGAATTCCTGATCTTGTTCTTGAAAATGACAACATAGAAGTCACAGCATTTAGTCAAAGGAGGATTTTACTACGAGCAGATGCAGCAAGCAAGGCCTTATTTTTATGGGATGTCTCTGAGAAAAGAATCTGCAATTCCTGAGAAATTCATCACGCTTTTTACCTCCAAACTATTTTAACCCAGACTATGCTCACTCTAACTATGCTCCCTACTACATTCCTAACAGATATTAAATAGCAAGGAATAACCTTGGACCACTGTTATTAAAAATTTTTCTTTTCGCAGTATCTTTGGAAGATAGCTAGTGGGAAAATCCACAACAGGTAGGATGAAAGGAAAAGACTTTTGAGGCAGAGTCTCCTTCCATTCCTGTTCACAGAAAATAGCTTTTATTTATGCACATATACACATGCAAAGATGCCTTAACTTCACAAAGACAATTAATGAAACAATTAAATGGGAAAAAAAAACAAAGAGCTTTTGTATGTAGTCATCTGTAAAGTGTGTATTATACCCACAACTGACAAGACAAGAAATAAATGACTAAATTTGCAGCAGCACAGATATAGGTTACTAATGAGGAAAAACAACATGACAGATAAGAAGCACTGGAATGGATTGTTATGGGAATCTGCTGAGCACCATTGTCAGAGGCTTGGCAAGCATATGCAGGACAGTATAGCTACAGCTGATCCTATTTTTGGGTGGACACTTAAACATACATAAATATATTTGTAATTAATTAGTGGGTGAGAAAAAGAGGGTCATCTTGTATCTGATTTACCTGGCACATTCTAGAAAAAAAAAGATTAAAATGAATTATTTTTCTTTTAGATAAACTAACTCCTTTGTAAAATATTGTTTAATGGAACATACTGATTTTTTTTTTAATGGTGATACTTGAGCACACATTTCAGCAGCTCATGAGTACATGTGCAGGATTTTCAGACTTGGGAGTCATTTTGCAGATCACCTCAAGGAGCTTTATGAACTACTACGGATCAGCTGCTTGGAGGTTGAATTCTACTACACCAAAAGTCCTCCTGGATGTCTTTTCAGCTGCATTTTTTTCCATGGCTTTGTTTAAAAAATTAAATTCAATAAAATATTTTTTCCAAAAACTACTTGGAAACCATATGACCTGAAACCCCTGGCAAGCAAAATCTTGGTTGCCATTGCCTCCCCTTGTTAAAGTTGTGTTACAAGTAGGCAGTATGAGATTGAAAAGGTCTGTCTTAACATAGGACTACTAAGGCAGCCTTTTGGAGCTGCTTCCCCAGCTCTGGCTCCACAGTGCCCCAGCTCCAAGGCCAAGGGATACTGAGCTCTCAGACAAAGCTTTTGGAGTAGTACAAAACACAGTCAGTTCAGTGTTTGGATTGGCCTGTTGTGCTTCTATTTGACACTATGGAAAACATGGGCTCAGAGGATAATGCAGCCAAGCACCCAGGACCGTGGATGTGGCCGATCTATTCCATTTGACCTTCAGAACCAGAGAACAGATCCTGGCCTTCATTTTATTTAGGAGTACAGAAACAGCTGGAGGTGCAAAGAAAGACACCCAAAATTGACAGGAGTTTCTCTCACAAGTCAAATATGAAAGGAACCAACGAGACAAAAGCAGCCCCTGTAAGAAGACCAACATCAGTCAGTGGCAGCAGATGGGCTGAGCATCTTGCAAATTAAGCCCTTCTACCCTTGAAGTTCTTCAGGAGATTGGTTCAGGTGGAGCTCAATGGAAATGGGCCTGGAATTTGGCCAACCCTCTGAAAAGGGGATTGGAGCAGGGGGAGTCCCTGATGAGAAAAGAGAAAGACCAAGGAGAATCTCCCTCCTTTACTGGACACAAGGGGAATGGTAGTAACCAAGGACGAGGACAAGGCAGAGGTACTTAATGCCTTCTTTGCCTCAGTCTTTAATAGGGAGGAAAGATGTTCTCTGGGCTCCAAGCCTCCTGAGACAGATGACTGTGAAAACGAACCCTCTATGTTCCAAGAAGACTTGGTTAAAGACCTCCTTGGGCAATTAGATGTCGACAAGTCTATGGGGCTGGATGGGATCCACCCAAGGGCAGTAAGGGAACTGGCAGAGATCCTTGCCAAACCCCTTTCCATCATCTATCAACAGCTCTGGCTGACTGGGGAAGTGCCGCTCGACTGGAGACTGGCAAATGTAACTCCCATTTACAAGAAGCATCGGAAGGACGATCCGGGGAATTACAGGCCTGTCAGCTTGACCTCGGTACCAGGGAAGGTCATGGAGCAGATCACACTGAATGCTATCACACAGCACATGCAGGACAGTCAGGTGATCAGACCCGATCAACATGGATTTATGAAGGGCAGGTCCTGCCAGACCAACCTGATCTCCTTCTATGACAAGCTTACCCCATTCGTAGACGAGGGAAAGGCTGTGGTTGTGGTGTACCTGGACTTTTGTAAAGCCTTTGACACTGTTTCTCACAACATTCTGATTGAGAAACCGGCTGCCCTTGGCCTGGACAGACACAGCCTCTGCTGGGTGAAAAACTGGCTGGATGGCCAGGCCCAGAGGGTGGTGGGGAATGGAGTTAAATCCAGTTGGAGGCCGGTCACGAGTGGTGTTCCCCAGGGTTCACTGCTGGGTCCAGTCCTGTTCAATATTTTTATTAATTAAATGGATGAAGGGATCAAGTGCAACCTTAGCAAGTTTGCAGATGACACCAAGCTGGGTGGCAGTGTTGATCTGCTTGAAGGAAGGGAGGCTCTGCAGAGAGATCTGGACAGGCTGAATCAGTGGGCTGAGACCAATGGGATGAGGTTTAACAAGACCAAATGCCAAGTCCTGCACTTGGGGCACAATAACCCCAGCAGCGTTACAGGCTTGGGGAAGAGTGGCTGGAGAGCTGCCTGGAGGAGAAGGACCTGGGGTGCTGATCAACAGTAGCTGAATATGAGCCAGCAGTGTGCCCAGATTGCTAAGAAGGCCAGTGGCATCTTGGCCTGTATCAGAAACAGTGTGACCAGCAGGACAAGGGAGGTGATTGTGCCCCTGCACTGGGCACTGGTGAGGCCACACCTCGAGTACTGGGGTCAGTTCTGGGCCCCCCACTACAAGAAGGACATTGAGGGGCTGGAGAGCATCCAGGGAAGGGAAATAAGGCTGGTGAAGGGGCTGGAGAACAAGGGCTACGAGGAGCTGCTGAGGGAACTGGGGTTGTTTAGCCTGGAGAAGAGGAGGCTGTGGGGAGACCTCATCACTGTCTACGGCTGCCTGAAAGGAGGCTGTGGCAGAGCGAGTGTTGATCTCTTCTCTCAAGTGACAGGTGACAGGACAAGGGGAAACGGCCGTAAGTTGTGCCAGCGGAGGTTCAGACTGGATATTAGGAAGAATTTCTTTACTGAAAGGGTGGTCAGGCACTGGCACAGCTGCCCAGGGAGGTGGTTGTGTCACCATCCCTGGAGGTTTTTAAAAAAAGGATAGATGAGTTTTTGAGGGACATGGTTTAGCAGATAATGGGTGCGGCTGGACTTGACTCTCTTAGAGGTCTCTTCCAACCAGAAGATTCTATGATTCTATGATTCACAGGGCAGGCAAACTAGTGGACACCACCACAATCTCTAGAGCTGTCACAAAGCATTCTGTTAGCAACAGCCCTGAACATCACTCACAGCTCTCCTGAATTCTCTTGGGTCTGCACTGGCTTTTTCATGCTTTCCTTTATATATATATATATTATCCATTTCTTATCATTTACAAAAGGCTTTGCTAATCTGGTATATTTAAACAACTAATATTTTTCATAAAGAAGTTTCAGAGAAACCTGTGCTCAGTTTTTTTGTTTGTTTGCAATTTTTTTTTGGTTGATTGGTTAGTTGTGTTTTTTTAATGGGGGAGCAGGGAGGAGAATACTCTGGCCATAGGAAAAAAAAAAAAATGAATGACATCATGGTAATGCTACCTTCTGCAAAGTTGCAGATCAATCCCAAAATGGTATTAGCTTTTATTTAGCACTCACTCGGGAAATAAAAGTACCAGGTTGACTCATAACTGCAAATGATAAAGGCTAAGAAAAAGAAGAGGAAACTAAGGTCAGCTACAAATATCTGAACCTGTTGGAAAAAGAAAAGCAGCATGAAATTACTGCATGTCAAAAAATTGCTGGTGAATATTAAATCCTGTGCAGGTCAGCTGGATCAAGTGGCTCCTTTCCAAAAATAAAAATTAACAGGTAAGAGAAATTTCTCTTTTGTTGCCAAAAATCCATCTGCCTTTCCATATTTATGGTATAAGACTGGCAGCAAGTGAAGAAATACATTTACGTTGACAAAGAGCTATAACTTCCAAAGGAATAACTGAAACACTCTCATTCTACATATAGCATTGATAACACAGGTAGAAACAAAAATTCAAGCACTGAAGTGTCAGTTGAAGGAACGCACCATAAGATGCTGTCCTTTTTCTGCTCTCGGGTGATTTATGTTTAGGGGATCTCTAGGCCTATGTCACTTATTCTTTGGCTGTATCTGGGGATTGTAGGAATCTCTGTATCCCTCCTGTTATCTCAACAGTGGAAAGAATCTATTCTACTTTTCTGTGTAGCTTCCAAGGGCTGAGGCAGGTTTATCTACAGTCATCAGTACCCAGCTCTCCCTAGCATGAACAACTATTCAAAACAAGTACCAGGCTGTAAACATCACATTTTGAGGGGCTGACAAAAGTCAGTCTAAAGATACGTGTATTTATGGAAAAGAAAATACCAGATAACAAGCAGTACTTCACAACAGAATAGGTACCACACCACAGATACATCTGAGATAGAACAGTGCTAACAAAAAGACATACAAGCAGGAAATGTCCAGCATGGGAGAAATACAATATGAGATACAACAGGCACAGCCAACAAAGGGAGGAAAAGGCAAAGCAAAGGTGCTCTGGAGCCACGAGAGATTTTAGTAGTAGCTCTGAGCATGTGTCGTTTAACTTCTCAAGAAAGAACTTCTGCAGCTTTCCAAAGAGTGGTTTGAGATGATGGACAGCATCACTACTCACAGGTGTGCACAGTTGTTGCCATTCGACAGTGTGCAGAGGACTTCCATCTATGCCATAAGTATATGCACAGTAGTACTTCATAAAGAACCACCAAATCCAAGATGTCACACAAAGAACCTAAATTTAATTCTGCACACTCAGAACCTTATGACACTGGGACTTTCAGTTTTTTCCTAGAGAAGGGAAAGGAGAAAATTCTGATTTAAATTCAGAGACATTTTAAGGGACATTGACGTTGGAGGTGTAATGGGAAAGCCTGGGCCTTGTGGCACTAGGTGTTCTTTCTCTCTTTCCTTCTTGCCTTTGGCAGGACACATTACACTTTATATGCAAAAGAATAGGAGGCATGGACTTGAGAGTACATAAGCTCTTCAATCATGGGGATGTCTTCAAAGCACTGCACTATTTTTTCAAACTCAAACCTGAAACCTACATCCCTAAAAAGTGAAACAGTTTCACAGTGCTTCAGATTTTAAATCACCAGTTGGCAAGAGAGCACATACATGCATAACATCTGAAAATATTAACGTTTCCATGGCAAATCAATACTGCAATGTACTAACAGGTCATGTTAACCTGTCACTGCATCTTGTTTCTGTGACTTCAACCAGGTATGGGAGCAGTTGCTTTATGATGGCATGAGAACACATCACAGAAATCAAACCTCCTGGAATAAGTCCTGGGAGATTCAACTTAGAAGTCAAGCAGAGCTTCTTAATCAGTAGATTTCTTTTTAAAAGCTACTTGGATTAATAAAAGAACAATTACTTTCACTCTCAATCTTCCAAATTGTTGTAATTTTGGATAAATAGAGTTTAATGAGATCTTCTTATGCTGAATTGATTTTTCTATTCTACAGAGCAAAGTGCTTTTCAGTTCAGAACTCAGCAATACATGCAGTGAAGTTACCATGATCAAAATATTACTTTCAGTATATGAGATGTGAAGACATGCACAGTATATTACTTTGCTATGAAATTCTAATATAAATGAGGGTAATTTCTGTATTCAGATTCCCAAAATGAATGCTTGATTCCTTGCAATAAATTATTTTTCCTTTTTCAGTGGAGTATTTTTCAAAAAGAGATACATTTCACATATATCCTCATTAGACAGATAAAGTCATCTTATGTTGAATTTAAGTCAGTGCCTACCAAATCTAATCTATCTTTTGAATCAAATATATAATCTACTAAGTCTTATCAGTATTATGCATATTGAAAGCTAAACTGATGAAACACTGGATAAATTACATAGCAAATGCATGACAATATAGTATTTATTAAAATGGATAAGTGATCCATTTCAGTTCACAGAACTTAATATATCAGCTTTTGAAGAATTCTTTAAAATTGCAAAGATTTTTGCAGAAAGGAAAAAGATGCAGGTAAAAACTAGACTAGAAAAATATGCTTCATAAATTCATTCTAGTTTATACACCTGCCACATTTTTTACTTCTTAATAAAGGGGACAGGCAAAGAGATATTTATGGTTGAAATGAGGACAGCAACATCATAAAATATTGCCAAGCATTATATTTCTGGTGGTTTTTCTTAGCTATTAAAAAGAAGGCATTCAAAAATATTTATATGGATAATAACCCTGACATTATTTTCTATGTATTTAAAGGCCAGAATATGTTGACATATATACCTGTCTCAACACAGGTTGAGACAGGCTGGTATAGCAAGTGCATTGCAGACCAGTCCATGAGTTAGTCTCTTCTGTTCTTGCCCTTAGGAGGAAAATATGTTCCTGAAGATCTGAAGATCTCCTTTTGGCCTGTGGAACCTGTCAACCTACTTCAGTCTACAAGTACAAGAAGCAGAAATAATTTTGCCTGGTCTGGCTAATGATTAGGGATAGGATGTATTTTTCCACAAAGATCAAAACCCCTTGTTGAATTAAAAAAAGACATTATATGTGTGCAGCTCTATACTGAAGTTGCCAGTCAGCCCTCCTCTCCTGCACAAGGGACCCTTACTTGCTCTGCTGGACACCTGCCCAGAGTAAGCCCACTTGGTAATCATGTTTTAACCAGCCATAACAGAAGTCTGGGGGCTCTGAAAAAGCCTCTTTTCTTCTCTTTTGTAACACCCTACATTTCCAGTACCCTGTAAATGATTAGGCATAAAGATTTTTACTGATACATTTCACAACCCTAACAAGGTGTATTAACAATGAAAGAATCACTCAGAATTTAATGTTTATGTTATCTCTACAAAAAGCTTCCCTTGTACAAAATGGCACAACGTACTTTTACTGTCATGTTGAAGTTATTCCTAAATTTGAAATCATGTCTTTGTCTACCCATCTTTCACTCACCTGGTGTATTGGTGCAACCAATCTCACTTGTCAGAGGAAGATGAGTATCCACCTGATTTCATCCTTGCAAAACGAATCAGACTGTATCATGTCTGGCTTCTTTGACCCCCTCAGAGCCCTCCAGTGCTGTCCCGTGAGGCTTTACATGCCTACAGGAGGTGTTAAAACTCACTGAGGTGATGAGAATCCCTGGAAGAGCACAGCAGAGTTGGCCTGTCCCACGGCCAAGCTCAGCACGTCAGCAGCCACAGCCAGCAGGGGCTGCCCCCAGGACTGCAGGGATGGATGCTCACATTAGTAAGATAAAATAAATAGTTTAAGAAAAAAACAAACAAAAACTTCCAATAAAACCACTTGGGAACAGAAGTAAATACCCTGCCAAGGAGGCACACCTAGCCCTGTACAGCAGATGGCTTCGGTGAGCGTGAGACTGAGGTCCTAGCATGCTTGCTAAAGGCACAACCTGTGAGGGTGCTACAGTGGATGGATTAATTTTCTGCTCAGCACGGCACAGCACAAACTTCTCAGGCTGCAGAAAGCCCGGGCAGGTAGGCCAGGCTGTTCTGGAGTTCCTGTGAAGAAAACATTGGGGTGCCGTCACTCACAGGTCACCAGAGCTCACATCACTCCAGTGCTGCCAACAAAGACAACAAAAACCTCATCACGGTGATGTTTCCAGATGTAAGTGAAGGGAGGAAACTAACAGGTCAGATGTATAAGAGACTATTTGTTTGCATCAAGGTCATTTTATGCTCAAAATAACCACAAAGCCTGGCTTCTCAACTGACCCATCAGAGCACACCGGAGTATGTTTTGGCATCCAAATTTGAAAGAAATGTCTAGTACATTTATGCAATTATCTCTGCATACTGTCTGTATGGGAAGTCAAATGGAATATTTAATTGTTTACCTATTGGGATGGGCTAGAGAGCATTGCTGTGCTAAACTGATTTAACCTTCTGTTCTGAATTCTCATATATGGCTGCACAAAGATTTCTTCTACTAAACTTTGTAAGCAGACTCTCTGTATATTATAGCATTATGAACAGGTTACAAAGCAGAACGAGAACTAGTTCAATGCTTTGAGCATCTCCAACATCTGGTATTAATTTTCTCTAAACTAAAGCACCAAGAATACAGTAAAAGAATAGTAAAGATAGGAGATAGGGCCAGTTATTCCACCCAACTGCCAATATGCTGTACGAATCTCTGACTTTCCTTTGTTTTTTAATTTATCTTTCTCGTTTTTCACAACTTATGTGTTATCTCTTTCTATTAGAAAACATTCATTCCCATGCAGCTAGATTGTCATCAGTCTTCCTGATCACTCAGTAAATTTGTGGTTCAGATGCCCTAAGAGATTTTTGTTTATTTTGCAGCTGTTGAAGTCCAGCACAGGGTTCAAGAAGCTTGTATGTATCATAAAAGGTGGTTATTTTGTATCACTCTCACTGTAGTTTATAAATTTTCCGATAAGTTTAGTGTTCAAACTACCTCAGAAAACGATAGCAGGATGATAATCTCAAAATAGGTGTGTACCAAAACAGCTAAATTAGAATAGGGGAGCACTTAGGCCAGCATAAATATAGTTAATCATCAAGTATCTGCCCTTTAAAAATTACCGCTTGCAAAAATACTCTCATGGTAAGGGGTCAGTATTGCTGGCATCTTAATTTGATGCATTCCAGAGTTTTTTTCAATGGCTTTTGCCTATTTGCCAGGTTTAGTCCTTTTTACAGGAGTAACGTGGTACTGCTGACATGAGACAGAAAGCAATCAGAGTTTGTCACCTTGCTTTAAAAGGAAGTTAATAAACTGAACACAGCAGACTGCGATGGCAGGGCATGTGGTGCAGCACAAAGGCAAAAGGGGGACTGGAAAGCAAAATCATTTAAAAGTCTTGAAAACTGAATAGAAAAGCAACACATCATGAGATAATATATAAAACTTATCAATCAAATTGTTTAATCAAAAAAATTTGCCATTCAGAAAAGCCTGCAGGATATATGACCTAAGTGATTTTTTCACTCTAGTCTGATTTTTATGGTTATAATACATATAAATAAAATACATGTATGTATTACAATATATGTAATCCTTACCTCCCTCCCTGTTTAGTATTAATTTGCTTATGCCTTTCTACTCAAATTCTGCAAAAACATGCTTACATATTCACCTAATTTAACACCCTACTAACACCCTACTAAACATATCTGAGTCTTTGTAAAATGACATGCTTTGAATACCTTTATTGTTTTATGGGCTCTACTCTCTTTTTCTACAATTTGTTAATAATATCCACTGTTCTGGCTTGTTTTGTTTTGTTATTTTTTTTTAATGTTGCAGTTAAGCTGAAATTCATTATGCTTTCTGATAGCAGAGGAAAAAATCAAAAAATCAAAATCAAACCCCCTTACTTCAAAAAATGCAGCATATAACATTTCATGACCCCACTCTGAGTATACTATTGCGATGTGTCATTCATTCATTCTGAAGAGCTCATGTTTTTCATGGTTATCTGTGAGTAAAACTTGTTACATTTCTTAGGAGTCTATGTCTCCTAATCCTATTTGCTTTCAATGGATGTTATGTGGATTTATTCATTTTAAAATTAGGACATCAGGTATATTTGAAAATTTTGCCCCAGTGTGACAGTTTGTGTTGTATTTAGTGCCTGGTAATTAAGGCAATTAGAATATCTTCTTTACTATCATTATCATGCATTTGACACAGTCAACAAATCTTTGGATACTGGACTATGCTATATTTCTGAATTAAGATCCACATCATCAAAAGTAGCATCTTCTTGATAAAAGCTAATAGCAAGCTTTGAGATCCAGCAAACTGGTAACACAGTTCCTGTTCACCTCATGGTACAATTCACAATGGTCCATGAACAATGTGCTGACAAACTTGTAAGAGTGAGAAGACAGTAGTCCATGTGTTACAAGGGTTTTCATTTTCTTTTATATTAGTTTTGGAGGGTTGGGTTTTTTTTTAAGGTGAAGTTTTAAAAAATTTGCATAGAAAATAGAAACCATAACTCGAGATAAATCTTACATTCGTCAGAATTTATTAGATTACCTTTAGCATATCTCATCAAAGGAGCACTTTTCTACTCTTCTATTTTTTTAAAATTCTATAACACAGATAAATTAAAACATATGCAGTAATGATTTAGCCAAGATGCAAAACTGTGTCTACAATGGAGTCCTTCTGTGACCTTGCCAAGTTTACAGAGTGTGCCAATAACAGAGCTGAGAGCAGAAAACTGAGTGATTAAAATTTTGCTCACAACGATAAAACACTTGAAATGAATCATCTAATTTTCCATCATGTCCTCAGGTTGCTGCAGGCACAATAAATTACATTCACATAATAGCAAACAACTAGAAAAAATTAGAGTTAATGCATTTCAGATATATTCTAACATAAAGTCCTATATTTAAAACTCTTAATTACCTTTAATTTTGATGTTCACAGATAATGAAATACATGATCATTATTTTCCAGAGTGAAATTTCAGAACCATCAGCCTTATCCAAAACACACAGAACTCCCGACCCTAAGTAGAGTCCAGACCAAGCCCTATCAGTGCACTCCTGATTAACATCAAATGCAACCCCAGCATCTCGACGGAGAACAGACTTGCAGAGATGCTGAATGTTCTGGGTATAACCTTGCACTCCAGTGAAACAAGCAATTAGTTTACACCTACGTTTATGCACTGACTTCTTTAGTTAAGACACTGACAGACCTACTCAGCTAGACTGGTGGGCCACTAACCATCACCAGAGCACTCTATTTTAAGGTGGTTAATATTTAAATTAAATCCTTTTCATTAAAAAATATTATTTTTTTTATTCTCAATTTTTACTACATCTGTTAAAGTAGTTCCAGAGAGCTTCAGAGAGAATTATGGTGGATGTTTTATAAAGGCATCAAAAAAACTCACAGTATCTCCTTAAACTTGTCTTCTTTTTCTGCTCATCTGATGCCGTAAGTAACTCACACAACTGCTGAAAGGCACAAGAGTTACATTTTGCACTCTGCCCATGAATTGGATGTGAAAGCGCCTGAACACACGTACATGTCGGAATGCCAGCTCTCAGGAAACGAGGGAAACAGCAAACCTGAGAGAAAAATGTAAAAATGAAAGCATTGCAGCTGTTCTCATTGTGCTGAAAATTTATAATAACCATTTGAACTGGATTTTAAAGCATATGGATGCTCTTAAAAGGAGAATAATCTTTTAATTCCTGAAAGGCAAATTGTGCTCTTCAGAATATTCTGCCACTGTGCTGCACTAGAAAGATGGTACCTCCAAGGTAACCAAGATTGCTGTGCATCATGAAAAACTCTACCATCATTCCAGAAAACAACTGGGGGGGATGAATTAGACTACATAAGTAATCATGCTGAAAACTAACCAGACAAATTCAGAAATAAAAATAAGATAAACTCAAGACAACTTGAAATTCTAAACCTCAATCTAATTTACAGACCTAACATACAATCACTTCTCATCCAGTTTGTTTGGTTTGTTCTAAATGAGGTAATAACTAGAATTTCTTACCTACACACTGAGTGAGACCGGCTGCACTGCTATTTTTGCAGAGACTGGCTCCAATCCGTTTGCTTTTCAAAAGTTTTCAAGAGTAAAATATTAGAATTTCATTGTCAATTTTAAAATACTTGAAATTTTAAAGGATATGCCAGGATTTTTGAAGATAAATACAACACAGATTCATAGATTTTTTTTTTTTAATAAAGAGGGGAAACATTCTACTGGTACAAACAATTTACAATCTCAAATGCTTTTTCTGGGAAATAAATGTTCACAATAAAAATTTCATAGAATTTTAAAAAAATTATCACAGAAAGGTTCCTAAAAACAACCTGTATTCTTGAACACCTTCTAAATTTTGATAGTAGATATTAGATTTTTTTAACATCTCAAATTGCATTACCATAACAGGGAGTTGATAATTTTTTTTATATCACAACCACAAAAAATATCAGCAAGTTAAAACTGGCTGCTGGACTTCAGCTGGAAGTATTTCATTTTTCATGCTACAAATATTTGCCTTCGTTTTATAAAAATGACTGCCATTGTTATGGCAGATAAACAATAAGTTAACCCTAAACAGCCATTTATCCAAGTAGTACTGAGGTTCAAATATAGTACTTTAATGAATGCATTAAAAAAAGAAAATAAAAACGACATTCTGAACCAAATCTCTAATATTTATTGAGAAGTTTTTATACCAATGATGAGATTCTAGTCCATTTTAAAGAGTATTTCTCTATTCTTTTGCAGCCCTAAATTAGAAACTTGCTCTAACAATTATATAATATGCTATAGCTACAGAAAAATATGCAGTTTAAATAAAAAGAATTCATGTGATCCAATATTTCTTTCTACTTTAACTAGAAAGAAAAATACTTTAACAGAAGTTCAGACTGGTGTGATGCTGAACAACTGCATGGAAAAAGATGTTTACTGTTACATTGGGTGCATTTACTTTAAATTCTCACTCAGGAAAGCATCCTCATTCAGGAAAACTCAAATTTCAACACATCCTTTTGGCTCAGAAAAAGGAAATGAGATTTAACCACATACCAAAAAATGATGGATATAAAGCCAAAAGATATTCACATGACTGGTTTTTAGATTTGGGCTTAGCATTTTTCAAGTATTAAATACACCCAATACAGACACACACATAGACACAGACACATGCAGAGAAGGATCTGTCCCTAAACTAAGCCAAAACATGAGAAACTAGACTTTAATAGATCATTTTCTAAGAAATCAGAGATTTTCAAACACTGTGGCCACTTCGTCTTATTGGCTGCGTAAATCCCAAGTTTACTTATTCTGAAGTAAACATTTATTAAAGCCTGAACATTTCCTATCTGGAATCCTCCTTCCGTACTCTCACAACCCAGGTTTTGATCTCACAGAATATAAACAATTTGGCTCTAACGAAAATCCAGGTTACACAGGGGGTTTTGTCATATTTTGATGCCAGGAAATAGAATCAATTCACCTTCTAAAGATACGTGTCTCCTGATAAAAGACTGGTGTTGGTAAAAGCACAGACTTTGCATTACAGATCACTTTGTGGACTTTTTTACATAAGAAAAAAAAACAAGGAACAGTTTATAAAAGTATGAGAAATCTTTACAATTAATCGTTTCTCGATCATTTATTGGGTTAATCATTAATTATTTTCCTGATAAAGAAAATGAGGATTCCCTCTTATTTTTTCTCTCAGACAAAGAAAAGGTGCCTTTTTAGAAGCAATTGCTAAAATGGGCTGAGTGAAACTTCATTGAAACTGTGCAGTAGTAATACTATGCGTTTGAGGCGGCTTTTACTGTGGACTGAGGATAGAGATCTGATTATTATTTGATGAAGATCTACAGATGTGTGAACAGAGGCAGCCAAACAGCCAGAAATGCCAGGGGAACAGCAAGAGAAATACTTACCGTCTGACTACCAGACAGTCTGTGCTGTATGGAAATCAGAACGACCACAGAAAATGAAGTGTCATCTCTCTCATTCCTATTGAGCTTGAGGAAACTGTTTGTTACATCTTCAGTAAACAAGCAGAGTGGCGGCATCAAGGAAATACTGCTTAATAACACTGCTTTCTCCTCATAGCAGGAAAGGGAAAAGCACGCAAAAGAAAAAGCCCAAACCATGAAATTAGAAATAAGCAATTTCTAATTGTTTAAAAGACTCACAGCTCAACCAAATTACTTACAAGTGGAGAAAGTTCCGTGCCTTGATGTTCTGTAATGGATTGGTCTAATGGTTTCCGGCACATTTAAAATTTGTACTTTTATAACAATTTTAAAACCAGGATATATATTTCCAAAGACATAAGTAGGCTACTTCAGCCAAACCATACCATGGAGGAACAAGGAGCACAAAGAGACATAAAGTGACTGAAAAGAACCAGCTCCTGGTAAAGGAAAGCCTACACTAAGCCTTCAGTCTAGAGTCATAGAATCATGGAATCATCTGCTTGGAAAGGACCTCTGAGATCATCCAGTCCAACTGTACTTGTCCCCTTACTAAACCCTGTCCCTAAGAAACTCATCTCCCTGCCTTTTAAACACCTCCAGGGATGGGGACTCAGCCACCCCCCTGGGCAGCTGTGCCAGTGCCTGAGAACCCTTTCAGTGAAGAAGCTTTTCCTGATGTCCAGTCTGAACCTGCCCTGGTGCAACTTGAGGCCACTTCCTCTCATCTCATCGCCTGTCACTTGGCAGAAGAGCCCAGCACTCACCTCCCCATGACCTCCTTTCGGGCCGTTGTAGACAGCGATGGGGTCTGCCTGAGCACACATAGGCTGACTGCAACTATTGCACAAGTACACACAAGAGATTTTTCTTCTTATCTGTGGCAGAAGACCCCCAGTCCCACTCCAAGAAGCCTGATGTTAAGGATTCTATCTGAAAGCCTTTTCTACACTGTTTTTTTTGTATCATATCCATTATTCTAACAGCCTGAGAATGGAACACATTGAAAGTAATGCAGTAGAGTCTGTCTGATTTCCCTTCTGTTTCCACAAAAAACAAAGAAAGGTCCTGTCCCCATTAATCTCCCTTTATGTGGAGCACATATGAAGAGCTGAGCCTGCACTCTGTATTAATTTCAGTAAGGTCCTCAACAAGGTGACTTACATTTTAAGCACCACACAAACTTAAGTGAATCATTCCCTTCTTATTTACAAAGCTCCTTTCTTCCAAGGATGGCTTAGCAAATACGTAAGGAAAACACTGCTGAAAGGCATCCAAAGGGCATTCTAAACCACACATGGAAAAAATACAGCGATTTACAAGCTGGTAAATTCTTATATCACATATGCAACAAAGATCTTCAAGTTTGAATTCAGAAACTACACAATTCTCAATGCTTGAATATAGCTATGCAGCAAAAGGACTGGAATTAAGAGGGTTTCTGGGATGCAAAACAGTTTTCTCCTTTCTTCTAGTACATTTAGTAACTCCTAATACACAAGTTGACAAACTTTCACTTGTAAAGGGTGTTCTTTTAAGATCAGCATTATAAAACTTCCTTTTGACAGACAGAAAGGGTTGGACTTTGAAGCAGGAACAAGAAGACAGCATTTTAGATACAAATTAAACATCTGGTTTCTGTCTATACTGCTATATTAATATCTACATCAATTAACAGAAATTCAGGATCCATAACCAAATGGTGCTGGAATTTAGTAGGATGTCTGATTGTTCCATTTCTGTTCGATATTGAATCTGATTTGTTTTTTTATTTGATAACTGTTTTGCTTTATTCTTTATTTTAGCATAACATAACGAACAGTAGCTCTTGAAATACATTTTCCTGAGTGTATTTATATTACTGAACAACACTAGTCATTACCCCAAAATTTAATTATATTGATACAATTTTAATGAGCTTAAGCACATTTAAAATAATGGATTCTAAATCTTTCTTTTCCATAAAAATATGTGGTTCTGTATCAGACAACCCAGAATTTTACCGAAGTCTTCTATTTGCCACTTGTATTTCAGATATTAAGTACATGCAACAGCAGAGAAGCAAGAGGACATACAGTCCACAGCCAGCTTAGATACTTAAATTGACAAGCATTAAGACTCCTTAAGTCTCCAAGAGCCTAGAGGAAGGTTATCATTGGTCTCTTTCCCAGAGAGAAAAAGAAATGCACTCTTTACAAGCATAATATTTTACATCCTGCCCAACTAAAAAACAAATTAGTCTCCTTTTTTTCCCAGATTACTCCTCTATGGAACATGATTACTACCTGACTTCAAAATATTTTATTGAAATGTGGGTAAATATGCCTCAAGGGGCTTCAATCTTACTGAAATAAAAGAAATTCAGAAATTCCTTTCAATATGCCCTAAATGAAAGTTTCAGGAATCCTTTTATTAAGGTTTCCAGGGTTTTATTTTGATTCAGAATGAATGTACAAAAATTCTGATTTTTGCCCAGCTTAAAAGATAACTAAATATTGTTGCCTATAATTAAATGTTATCATCATAATGTCAAATCTTTAGAGACTCCAGAACAGAAGTACTAGGGACTGTATTAATACCATTTTACTATTCATCATCAAAACCTGCACATCTGCTGACAAAGGTCTGCTTATCAAGATCAGGATTTTCCTCAAAGTATATTTGGAATTTAACCTCAAAACACTAAGGGCCAAGCAAAGAATCTACAATGGCTCATAAGCTACTCCTAATCAACATTTCTATATCAACACCTGTTCAAAAGAAGACTCTCTGTGCTTTGCATGCAGATTTATTGAGATCTGACACCAATTATCCTCGACTGGTGACCTTGACCAAAATTTCACTAGTATTCCCTCACCTCTTTCTCTCTCCAGTTGTCTCTCCAGTTTGGAAGTGTTTAGTGTTTACAAAGGCCGTGATAACTCTTTTTGCCCTATTTATGGAACAGTGAAGACTATGGAATATTTGAGCTCTGTTAGGATGTAAGGTGGGATACTTTGTGCATGCCTTGAAAACTGAGTACCCAGTGTCTACTGGTTGAGCAGTTGTAAGGAAAATCAGGGAATCCCCACACAGAACCTCTTAGTTACACAGATCATTCCTCGGTTTGTTAGGCACAGCAGATTCCTGAGACAGAGAAAATAGAAAGTGGAAAGACTACTGTGAAAGAAAATAATTCAACAATAGAATTTTATTTAAGTTGGCATCCCTAAAGTCTTATAAATTAAGTCAGTAACACCTTATAATTACATCCTTGTACAATTATAAAATAATTAGGGTCTGATCTTGTAACGTCTTCTCTTTGGAGAACATACACATAAGATTCCCTTGGACACTTGTACACCAGGCACAGCCTCTGATAGCACTGAGGTACCCGAACTTGCTTCAGACAGAACAGCTTGAGTACTGGGTAGCAGGAGCAGGACAAAGCTCAGGAAAGGCTGCCATCTGAAACACCCACGGCTCTCCTTCAGCTTATTTTCATAGCCCACACTGCATTCTGCCATTGGAGACACTTTGCTGGAATAGGCCAGCCTAGACAATTCAAAACCACAGTGTAGTTCTGTGCTACTCTGATGAGTATACGCTATAGTAATAATTCTAGTTTTCCAGACTGCCTAAAAATGCCAGATATCAGTTCACATAGTACTAATAAACAAAATATTTTAATAAAAATTACTATGCCCAACCAGTCCTTAGGGCTTTACTTACAAAAGCCAGATCAGAACTGGGGAATTATAACAGAATTATCATCAGTAACAGTTTTCTTAGCTACAGTGAATGTTGAGATAGGGAAGTAATGTTTGTTTTCCTCCATTTCTCTCTATTCTAACAGACTTCCTTTGTAAAAAGTGAATTAAAAAATATCAACATCTATCTATAGCTATGCAACTTGATGTCAGGTATCATTTTAAAAGCTTCACTGGGCATCCAAAGCATAATCAGATTTCAAAAGATGTCCTGATTTTACACCACAGAAATGGCTGCGTCAAAATGTAGCAGCAGCCTGAGAAATAAAACTTACGGTTCCCTGAAATGTTTTGGAAATCATCATTCTTGGACAGCTTTTTAACATAACAACATTAGACTGCAGGTTCTATAATCAAGTGAAAAATAAAATATTAGAAAATACAGGTTAACCTATCAATATCCTTTCAGAAACAGTGATTAAGGATGCCTTATTTAGTGTTAGTAATAAGGCTTTGAAGATATAAAATACTACTAAGAACTAACTATTGTTCTGATCCACTCTGTATAATAGAAAACTCCCCCTCACCCCCGAAGGGACTTAACTACCCAGAGATTTGAGCAATTGAAAATATATGCTAAGCAAAACTACGTTTCACTGCCAAAAGTTTTCCCCAAGAGGTGAATAACATTTTCCATAAGTCTGTGGAAATGACTGAATTAAGTTTGGTAATGAAATGCTCACAGCTCCTTTTTATGTATGATTCAACATTTCATTTCTCTACTGAAAAATATGGGTTGCATTAATTACATAAAAGGGAAGCTCATATTTATTATTCAATGAAAAGATTAACAGTCTAAACCACAATATTTTAATACAGTAGGGAATACTTAACTCGATGTTGAAAGCATGAAATTTGCTTATCTTAACCTACTTTTCATCCTGAAAAATTATTTATATTATTACAGTTTAATTTTACAGAATTTCAATTACATTTAAAATATATTGAACACATTCTCTATTAAGTGGTACTAATTATACAGTGGATATTTTGTAATTAAAATAGCTTAGTTCTAATTTTCATAAAGTTCTGTACATAGACCAATTCAACAACCACCAATCAAAGCACTACTTATGGTTCAAGAAGAGAATACTTTTGCATGTTCTTTTCCCAGCAAGAAATACTCAGGCAATCCCTATGTGTGATGCCCAGCATTTCCCTTGGGAATCTCTGCTCTGCCTTCTGACCTCTTTGAAGGTATTTCCTACACATGGGAGCTTCTCTACTGATGTTTGCTGTTCCATGGGAGCACAGCTCTTACTTAAGGTGAAAGCTATGCAGAAAGGCAGCTTTTCAGTCAATGTAAATTCATATAGGAAAGGCCTGAAAATATGAAAACCCAGCGTCCGAATTTGACCCAGTGGATTAAGAGAAAAGAGCAATGAAATTAAATATTCTTCGTGAGTTTCACTGCTGGGAAAAAGCACTCAGCTTTCATGTTCTACTCAGATAGAACCTCTCCTTTGATTTCTACAGTGGCTACATGGATGTTCATAACAAAGCCTGAAGGTAACGTCTGTTTGGATCATACTACTAAAATCCAACAGAAGACATCTGATTTCTCCCCACCTCAAAAAGGCATTTTTCCAGCTATTAGTATTGAGCGGTCAGAAAGAAGTCCAGGTATCAACAGCAGTATTAATAACCTGAAAATTACTTCAGCAGTAAATGATGTTACAAACTGACAATTTCTTGGAATAACCAAACAACATCCACTCAGAGTTTCCATGATTAGCTTCAACCAGAGGCTTCTCATCCTGATCAGAGCTAAACCTTTGCATGGCTGGACAAACACTCTCAGAGCTGTGACTGTCAGTGCTGTTGCTGTTGTTGACATCAAAATAGTGCCTTCACTTCCAGTGCAGGAAAGATATTTTCATTAAAGTGGAGCACAGGAGGTGAGTCTTCCTGCCTTCCTTCTCCAATATAATTAAAAATGCAGTCACTGTGGAAGAAGAACTGCTTGAAAGGACAGCCTGGAAGTTGAGAAGTCCTGAGTGTCAACACGTTGATAAGGGACCCTCAAGAAATTTACCCCTTCTTCCCACCACACTGTGAGTTTTTATAAGTTGTGCTTCTGATTGGCTTCCCTCCTGATCCCTGGAAAATCAGGACAAGATGAGATCTATACAATTGGAGGTAAGTAGGAGGTGGCCCACAGTGATACAAGGGAATAAAGACAGTAAAATGAAGTGTATTTTCCTCATGGCAAGGAAGAAAACTTGAAAGGATACAGATGTATTAAAGAAACTTTACAAGATGTTAGGGGCAAGTAATTAGTTTTGCTTTTTCTTTATCTGGCTCTTTACAAAATTGTATTTGCTTAAAAACGCATCCTTCTGGGGAGAGGATGAGCTAATATTGGTTGAAATTAAGCTGTGCTCCTCTACCTGATGTAACACCACTAAAGTCAAGAAAGAACTCATTTTTGGACCCATTTGAGAGATCCTTCTTCCATCCTGCACCATATACTCCGTCTCTACCCATTCTTTAACTTAAACTTAATCTGAGGAACTCAGGTAATTAGTTAATTTATTTTTAATTCATTATTGTTTTATCTTTGAAAAAAAAAACACATTTATGATACGCTTTGAATGTAAAATAAACTGTATTGCGAGGTTATGTCACAGTTTATTCAGGGTAAAACCAATGATTTTTCACATTTCTATTTCACTGTTTGCAGTGAATTCTGCTTACAAGGCACACGTAAGTATAAATGCAGGCATCATTTTAATTTATTTAATAAGTGGACAGTATCAAAATAGAAATATCAACAGCAGCACTCTTCTGGTCCAGCTTTCCCCATGAAATATGGAACAGCTAAAGTATTCAAGCAATTCCTCAAATTTATGTGCTGAAAGCTATTCAAATATAAAATAAGCACTAACAAACGGGCAACCTTGTCAGTAGCAATGCTAATAAATCAAATTCACCAAGGTAAGTTAGCTACATTTTCAGTACAAGTGGATATATCATAACAGCCTGATAATGATACAACTATCAGGAAAATAAATGTGCATTCTCTGACCTTGACAATAATTCACTAACAGCTTGCCTCACAATTTTCCTAACATTGAGCCACTCTTCACAGGCTATCTACAAAGTGTTTATGCTTCTGTGGATGGAGAGTTTCATCTGTGTCATCACTACTCTATTAGGGATTTAAGAGAGGCGTCAGAATAAATTATATAAAAAATAATAAATTTCAGGATAATATTCTATTAAACTGCCTGGGGGAATTCACAGGGTAGGGGTCAGAGGAAAACTAGGGGGGTTGCTGTGTTTGGTTCTTTCTTAGCTTTTCATTTGGAGGACTGATCCTTCAGAGCATTTCACATGGCTCTAAAACAATCAAAGCTGGAATTCCTTTACTGATTTGTTACTGCCTAAAGCAGGTAATGAGTGTGATTGCTGCTGAGCTTGTAAGAAAGAGGCACTTTGCCAGTATTGGACCCTTAGTAGACCTTGCTGGGACTAACCTGGAAGAACAGCAACTTCGCTGTGGAAACACCAAAAGAATGTGTTTTATTTTAGATTAGTGAAATGATGGGATATGCCTTTTATTATTACATTATTGGGCAAAATACAGCCAGGAAAAATAACTATTTAAGCTAAAGGATGGTGTCAGCACAAGAACAGTTGCTTACAAACTGGCCGTGAAAAAATTCAGGCCTAAAGCAAGAAACAGAAGAGCATAGGTCGTGACAAGGAACCTAAGCAGTTAGAAGATGGAATTTGATAAATTCATGGAAAGGATCACATGATGCAGTTCCAGAAGAGGCAAGAAGCTGAATCTGAAGGTCCTCACACTGTTTTGAATGTAAGATTCAAACAGGGAGTAAGGGAATAATACAGTTCCTTTGTATACTTTTTACAGTCTATTAGGGTTAAATAAGGACTCCTTTGTCTTTAGAAGCATTTTATCCTCTGGTGATCATCCTCTTTTTGGTAAATCATTTTAAAACATGAGCAGAAGGTAGCAGTCAGGCTTCCGACAACACGAAGTAGCAACTATCATATCCCTGCCACCACCACCGTTTGCTCTGTGCTCACTTGTCTTCCCTTGGTCCTGTGTTGCCAAGAGACAGCTGTAGTCAGGAGCCCTGTCACAGAACTGTTCCGAAAACCTGCATTCAGCACCACTAAAGGACCCAAAAGAAAAAACAGCAAATACTGAATATGACTGACCACAGCACTTTAGGGGCCTGAGGGTGCAGGCTTTGGAATCGTGGAGCAAGATGCAGAGAGGACCGATGCTGTGGGACTGCTAACGTGTTGCCCCAGCACAGAGCACGGATGTGCATCTCCCTCCCATCTCCCTCCACCCACAAAGCACTGAGCGCTGTAAAGACTGTGAAAGACATCGATACACTGTGAGAAAAAAAGCCTATCAAAGGAGAGCGAGGTTAAACATCAAGATCAGTATCTTATCCAGAGGTACCCAGCCCGATTGTGTCTGTTATTAAACACAACATACAACCATTCGTAAGAGATATTGATTACAATTGCTTTCACAAAGCCAGAAAAATGTCGAGAAATATATTTCCATTGCTCTTTGAAGAAGCCATGAATAGAAGAAATGCCTTTTTTGTTTTACCTTACAAAGTCAACTTTCAATAGAAATTAGCTCAAAAGCCAGTATCTGTGCCTTAGCTGGTAGTGTACCAACCAGCTTCAGGGGTAGAGAATGCAATTACAACGAGGATTTGACTCACTTTACTATGATTGTTTTCCACTGTCTAGAAAGCTGAAACAATGGGAGAGAAGGAAGAATGTGCACTTACATCATTTTAACATTTTTTTCTTTTTAACTGAGTCAAAGAGCATTACTTTTCAAGGGAGGTTTAGGGGTTTTTTTTATATATATACTTTTCAGCAAATACATTTTTCTCTTGCAAAGTGCAATGTGTGTAGGAGTCAGCTCACGTAGAAAGTGGTTCCCTGATCAAAACAGATGGCATGCTGGCAGGGTAAGTTTTAAATGGCAGAGTGTTGATGTTGAAAGATTTCAACAGCAGCTTCCATGACAGGGACAGAGACATAAATGACAAATATAAAATACAAAGACATTTCAATAACTTACAAGTGTACCACTCTAAGTTAATATTTCTCTGCTGGTTCTCAAGATGCTAGAGGCAGTCTTCCTAGCTGTGGGCAAAAGACTATATTCCAGCTCAATAAATTCCAAAAACCAAATGAGAGATCTATTTTTAGGACAATGAAAAATGAAAACTAAAGCTTTCCTGGAGTGGGGATGGAACAAGCTGGCTACTGGAAAGGTTTGTAGCAAAAGCTCTTGGTGAAACAGTGTGACCAAATAATTCTTCTCCTGACTTATGAATCTCATCAAGTTGTCCTGGAAGAAGGTTTTTATTAGACACTCTGAGCTTTTTCTTACATGTGTTTTAGTTTTCCCTCCTCTAATCTGTGAAGCACAGCAAACTAAAGTATTAAAACTAGGGAACCTGTGAGGTTTTTTTCCAGTGTGTGACACTTTCATATTCCCAAATTAAAAAAATAATAATAATCAGAGAAATTATTTCAGGCATCCAAATTTATACATCTCCTGTCCTGGCTTGTGTCTCTTCAGTTCTCATTCCTTTTATATATATCTGTAAGTCAACATTGCTTTTAATTACTTAAGCCACTTTTTAAAAGTTTTTCCTGATATTTGTAATTCTCCAAACATTTCCCCATATCCCTCTATTTCCATGGGCTCTGTGACTGAGGCTGATCTATCTTTTATTTAACCTTCTCGTTGGTACTCTGATGCTTTTCATTTTTCCCGTCTTTCCAGATTCAGTCCTGCATCCAGCCATCCATGAAGCATTTACCACCAATAAGATATGGCAGTATTGCACTTTTTAAGGCAAAATCAGAGTAACTGAGGCTTAATTCATCTCCCTGTGCAGAGGGGGATGCACAAGAGGGAATGACAGGGATGCTTGGTAAAAGCTCTCGGAAGAACAAATCACGAAAAGGAGATCAATAATTCCTTTTCCCTTTCAACAAGAAGGGTGTGTAGATGTCAGCTTGTACAGGAAGTACTCCCCGATCAAAAGAGATTATACAGAGCCAAGGCAAATTTAAAGCATTATACAAAAATATATTTCTCATAAAATAATCTGGGCAGGAACCTATGCAGAGGCCTGACACGAGCAGCAGCATTAAGTAACTTCTTTGTAGTTTCCTCAAAGAGGCAATAGGGGGGAGGAAGGGGGAGATAATGATAGTTGTTAAATTTGTCCTTAATTAGCATATCTGGTAATGTTTGTGGCCAAAAAGTGAACAATGAACAGATTTTATACAGTGCCCAAGGCATTGGTTTTATGCTTCCAATAGATTATATATGACCTTTTTTTACAGTCTGTGCTTTCTATTAAACACATCAGAGTAAAAGTGCACACAAGCTTTTTTCTTTTTCTTTTCTTTCTTCTTTATCCTCTAAGTAGTTCCATGGAAGTCATCCCATCTCTGTACACCATTGATATGAAATAAAGTGGGTTAGATTGAAACAGAAAGTCTAGGCAAGAGTAGATCAATAAATACATGTATACTAAATACTGAGTGATACAGAGAAAATAATAGTAATGCATTATAGGAGTAATATGTGGTATATAATAAAGAATATAATGGCCCCAATTTAAAATTACTCTGAAAGGCATGCATACACAACGTACACAAAGTAAGATACCAAGGAAGGCTGGATGCCTCTTCATAAGACAAAATATACTCTATCTTCAGGGAGCTACATCTCCGAAACTGAGCTGCGCCCTTGCAGCGTTAATGAGCTGCCACCTATCATCACAATAACAATATTATTGAAGGGATATGATAAAATATGGAGTGTTGTCTCACCCATTCAGCTAAAATGATGAAAACCAAACTGTAGCAGTTTTAAAGGTGTTTTCAATTATTTGAATGAAGAAGCTTGAACTATTTTGTCAATAAGGTTGACGTGAATAAAGCAATCTTAGGGAACAGCAAATTAATGAAACTCCCTCTTTTCAGCAAACTTCTTTTCACTTCTCCTTCCAAAATAACTTGCTGAGTGCTAATAAAAGCATACAGCCACGAGCCACCTCAATTACTGTTATGCAGAGGAATTGTTGGCAGTTCTCAAATCTAGGGGTGCACTTGTACAAATACAAGGGTTTGCTTTTATATATAAGTAAAGTAAGGTTGAGCAAAGGAAGGAGTCTTTCCAAATGCCTGTCTTGGTAGGAGAGAGAACTGCTAAAAAGAACTTTTAAACCCACTTGGCTAGAGTGAACCATCTATGTGTAGCACAATATTAGACTTCACAGTTACATGCCTAAGGAAGAATTCAAACATTAGTTTTTAGGAGGCAGGTTTTAATATCTAGGGCCGTGTTTCTAGGCTGGCACGTAATTCCGATATTATTCTTAGGTTTGGATGCTCAGCCTTTGAATAAAACAGCACTCTTACTACAAGCATGATCTGAAGCTACAAAAATGGTGCCCATAAAATGGCCAAAATCAGTATAGTTTCCCCTTTAACAATTTGCAGTCAATCCTGTAGAATGAAATTTAATGATAAGCTTTATGACACAGTTTTATTTTTATTTATTTGCCATTTCTATGACAAATAAAAGCCTTGTTTTATTTAAGCAAAACGGGAAAACAGAGTTTACTACTGCAAAGTCTCCTAAGAAAAAGCAAAGAACTTTCTGGGTAGGCTTTGAAGGCAGAAATGGAGAAATCAGAGGCAAAAATAAAGTACATTTACCACAAGTCCCTGCAATTTGTAGTCATAATAATACAGTTTGGCAAGATATTGATATGTCCATGAAGTCCCTTTCAAAATCTGACTGTGCCAAATAGTGTCCCATTACTCTTTTCAGGTTTGCTGACCTTCTTCTACCAGGAAAAGCTTAGTGATTGATGCTATTGAGCTCTCTAGTTTGTCCTCTGCAGTGCAAAGCAGCTAACAGCTGAGAGGAGCAAGACTGAGAGTGTGGAGTTTGTCCAGCTCAGGTACCCAGAAACATGAGTCGCAGCCCAGTGTCCTGAGCTTTAGAGAACAATCTGAGGGATTCTCTTATTTGCCTTCCGGTTTTCGAGACTTAAGTAGTATTTTCAGGCTTTTCTCCACAAAACCAGGGAAGCTTGAAACATAGCTTTCATTAAATAAATAAAGAGAATACAAACATGTCTTTCATTTAGTCACTTTCCTTTAATAAAAGCACAAAACATCCAAAGGCTTATAAAATGTCAAGATCTGGCCGTTATGCTAAACTGCTCAACTTCAGGCAACACCCAGTCTAAAAGAGGACAAATGCAGCAGTCTGGGAACTGCACTTCTCTGTGAGAGAGTGAAATGTTAGTAAAAAAATAGCAGCTGGCAAGTAGCAACAGGGAACAACTGAAATGGCCACAGTGGGACAAAGGGAGAAGTGTAAGACAGGAAATCAAAAGCTGCAAAATCTCTGAAACAAACCAGGAAAAATCATAACCCTGGCATTTGTTCTTATTAACACGTATATCTGAATCTGGCAAGGTCTGACACAGTAACTATATGATAACTCTGGGAAACCTAGAAGCCCAGGACACTAATGGAATGCTACTCAGATCCCCAGTATTGAGGAGCAGCGTTAGGAACACCTTACCATTTCACTCTTGGTAACATAACAATTGCTGCTGCCTCGGACATCAAACTGTAGAAATGGTTGGTAACATTTTTAAATTCTTAGCATCATTTTCGTTCCTGCTAGCCCCAAGATTAGAACTTATATGAGTGAAGATGATAGTGCACTTGGACAACCTGGCTACCACCAAGTCTCTGACCACCATCACAAACCGCCCAGAAACATGAGCCACCACACTCATTCCAATGGCACAAGACTGCTTGTTGACTTGTGCTGTTACCCGAACATTCCATCCATTCAACTCCAAAAATTGTACTTGACAGGACCCTACAGGTTTGGGGAAAAAAAAAATTAAAACCTAGACAAATGGAATAGGAAAATGGCAGATTCACAGAATCAGTCATTTGGCTAGCAGAGCCATACTCACCATGCAGGTGTACAGTTGAGGTATTCAGCAACAAACTGGGTGATGGCATCTGTTGGCAATTTCATCATTAGCCATTCTCCTAACAGTTTAAGTTGATGACATCCTGATAGATTAGTCATCCAGAAAAGAAAGAAAATTAATCATGTTAGTTAAAGTGAAGGGCAGTAGGGAGGCAACACTATGGAACGGGTTGCGCATCTGGAGCAGGGAAACGCACAGAGAAAACCTTTCAATCTGGTAGGTGGAAATGGAGTAGGTGGATACAAGAATGCTTGTACACCAATACATAGGAACAATGGAATACACTTCAAAACATAGTCCCTTTTAACAGCTTTTACACCTCAACAAGAGGCTGATCAATTAATTGAGTATTACAAGACCTAAGTAATTTCTAGACTGAGATCCTAGCACTCTATAGATTGATTTGATCCCCAGCTCCACAGCATCGTATGGGAGACAACTGTCAGAGAAAGTGGTCCCATCCCTCTGTAAGGAGGACATCTATCATGTACCAGTGGAATAAAAAAAAAAACACAGGAAAACAAGAATTTCACATAGCATGCTGAATTGAACAAAGAAAATAGGAGAGCTGTTGTGCAACCAATATTAGGAAAGCTATGATTCACTGCTCCAAGGTAAACATATGTGGTAAGAGATAAGGATGCTATCATTTAAAAAACTTAATATTGTACCTGTGACTTACTTGACCCCAAAAGCCATTCATCCTTTAACTCAGAAGTAAAATCACAAATCAGTTCATATTTAATACTGAAATGTAAAACACCCAAATATTCAAAAAATTAATTTTGATCACATGCCAGCTCTACAAAAGCTGTACCACACAAGAAACACCTGATCTCTGTACCATGCTACAACCAAGGTTATTTATTTTACCTGAGGAACTACAACCCCTACTTTATAAAGAGATGCTATCACTGTTGCTCTAACACGCACTGTACTGCTAGAACTATCTAGATATTTAGCACCATGACAATTGACTCCCCTAAGAGCAATGTTTTGTACCTTTAGCTTCCACTGGTGAATATTTACCACTAACTAGAAGACCAAAAGACTCTCACTACGAAATACTCGTTCCTATTTGTCCACCATAGTAACAGGTCCAAGGGGAATAGAAGACAAAATATTCATTCAAAAATTATTTGATGTTCCAGGAATCTTCAAAAATTTCTTTATATTCTGTAAACCGTCTTTAAAAAGTGCTGTTTTATAACCTAAAACCTGAATCCTTTTGTTATGCACAGCATACAATTCGATACACATTGACTACTGGGCAAGTCGCCTATTACAAAGAGGTGTTGTAAATGGCTTACAGCATATAATAAGTACTTACAATGACACAATATATTGCTCTGATAAGATTATAAACACAGTATGAGAAGAAAATCCATAAAAATCTAATTATGCTCACAAAAGTTACAGCATGAAAAGCTAGCTGAGGCATTTGGACTGAAGGTTTGAAATTATAAATAATTTTAAACATGTAATACTACTGGTGTAGGTAATTCCTACTGGAATTTAATTTTAAAATCTTACTACTACACGCTGATTAGAATAGGCCAACAAGTTTTTGTATTGCTTTTGATTTAATACAGATGTTTAATACAAACTCAGTTCAGGTTAGTAGAAATAGGGAAATCAGATGTTTAAGAGCTTCATGAATGAAAGTTACCTGTACTGAGCTGCTGTAAGCCAGTCTGCAAGAGGCTTTTCAATTACCACCTTTGAAAAGCTGGAACGTGGAAGCACAAAAAGCAGTGCAGGATCAGAACTGCAGAAAGAATAACAGGATAAACTCATCACTCATGCTGACATAACCACAGAACTCAAGGGCTGTGGTCAGATTGCCACAATTGGGTCCATTTCCATAAGAAGGACCTGATGCATAAATTTTTCTAACAGCCAGTAACATGATACAGGAGTTCCACATCTCTATCATTACCATGACCTCACATGAGTAATTGTAAAGTGTCTGGATAACAAGCTAAAGGTAACGCAGAACAGTAATCATTAAATGAACTCTCACACAGGCTGGGCTATCCCTACATGTCTTCTCCTTTTCAGCTGATACAGGAGTAAACTGGACAAATGGAATAACAGTGTAACCTCAGGTAGGGGAGAGATGACAGAAAACAATTATGTAGATACCCTCCTCCTTCCCACCAACAACAATGAGGAGATTAGGACATACAAAGGAAAACAAATATTCATCTTCCTGAGAGGCAAGTTTGGTAAGTTTTAACCTCAAATGCTATGGAGTGAAACCTATTAAGCTTAGTGACAAGATTTTCACTGACAAGATGACTGAGTGCTAAAATTTCAACAGGTCCCAAGTGGAAAAAAATCAGTACTTTGTTCTCTATGGTAAACATCAATATATATATCAATGTATACTTATACATATAAAAAGAGGAGATGTATATATATGCTTAAATATACACTGACGGTAAGAAAAAATGCTAAGACATGGAAGTCTCAAAAGAGGATGCCAAAATTTGAGTAGAAATTGAAACAGTAAGAGAAAAGGTAAAAATAAATTCTCTGCAAAGGCAGATAACTCAGTGTAGTGCTGAAGGAAGTTTCAAACCAGGAAAAGGATTCAGTGAAACTGATGCATTACATATACAGAATCTTGCTACGATATTCTTAAGAACAATTTTTTCAGAAGACCATAACAATTTGGAATAACCAAGCAAGAAAAAACAATGACAGTGCTACAAGCGTGAACAATATCTGACTGCATTCCTGTCAAGGTACTCCGAAGATTTGCAGAATGAGAAACAAATAGAGAATTTATTTATTTTTTCACCAAACAGTTCAGCTTTACTTAAAATGTTGGAGTCCCCCTTTCATAGTATGTTCTCTGTTCCTCTTGCCTATCCATGTTATCACTTATTATCACACAACTGTAAACACAAAATATAATTAAGATATTTTAATGAGATCCTCGCAATAGGAAATTTGGGTATATTACTCAAGTAGTATAAAAATAAAGTCATCAGAGCTATCAGAAAATATGTAGGAAGCTGAAGAACTGGTTACCACACAGACATGAAGTCTAATTCTCCTTTTAATTACACTATTGTGAACCTGTGATGGTGCAAGAATGAAACTGGTGAAGAATGTACCTGTAGCCTGTGACAGCAAAGACTGAAAATCTGCAGAGAGAGAAAGGAAAGCAGGACAAAGTTGAAAGGACAGGAAGGAGGAAAGCAAAAAGAGGAGGAGGAAAGGGGCCAGCAAAAGAAAAAGGATGGAAAAATCCTTTTCTCCAAGAGATGCTGTGAGTGATAGGACAAATGGAACTGTTCACCTCAGGTGTTAAGAGCCATGTTATTGAAGTCACAATCCAGAAAATTGAACAGAACCATTCTACACCATCCAAGGATGGCAAATAAAGCAGACAGATCAAAAATATTAATGGAAGTATTAAAAAGCTATATACATCCATTTCATAATATCTTGTATTTAAGCTCTCTGGCTTTTGTTTTCCAAGTGGAAAACCCTAGAAGTCTACAAAATATTAAATCTTCAGGTCAATTTTTGCAGAGATGTTTTCATTCATATCCTAATTTCATTGATTCTTCATAGAAAGCAACATCACAAAAAAACATGTCCAGAAGCTTGAAAACAGGAAAATAGAAGGGTAATGTAATAAGAAATTAAGGAACTTTGTCCATTCTCTATCTCTTATACATAAAGGATGACGAACCATGGCTTATAGGTAAACAAGTATTTATTTTACCAACTTATGCCACCATAAAAAAGAAAAAGAAGCAGGAAGAGCACAGGACAGATTCTGCTGGGCCAGCTCAGCAGAACAGCCAATTATTCCGTAGCTTTGCAGACAGAGGCAAAGTACAGCATCCATAAACTTGAGTGTATGTGGCTCTGCAAACTGAGGAAGACACTATAATTGTGCTGCTTGGTTTCCCTGCAATTTGCCATAAATATGTGGATAGTGACACTTTTTTAATGAATCTGCCACATGCTTGATTCCATTGACCCAAACAAGCAGTCTTTTGAACCCACATATTTCCTTGTCACTAAGGAGCTTGAAAAGAGTAACACAATGGTAAAGTGTCCATGTTCAATTCAGTTCCAGAATTTGTGGACAGCTGTTGCCTGTTACAGCTGGCTACCAACTAGGAAGTCTCTTTCAGAACAACGAAAGCTAAATTACTGTTTGTTCCTTCAGCAGAAAAGTTAAGCCCTACTTGGACGTCTTTAAGCCCACATTCACCAGCCATAATGTCAAGGCTTCGTTGTTTCAAGAGGCTGCCCTGAGAATTAGGTAAATCCCACACTCCCTTAGAAGAGGAGCGTACTCCCCGTTCCACCCACATGTTGCTCACATGCCAATCCACGTTGGGCAGGGTTAGGCTGAGCTGCAGAGCAAACCTGCAAGGGAGCCCTTCCATAGTCTCAGCAAACATTCAGTGTCGACAAGTCAGGACCAATAAGGCCAAACATATCACAATCCAGGCCAGTGTCAATAACATCAAACACAGAGCTTCTTGCCTACAGCAAGCGTACGAGCCAATGATTTGAACAAAATCACACTTAATTAAGCCTTCTGTTGGATTTGTAGGTCTAAGCCTAGCCTACATTTGGGAGATGTTAACTTTAATTTAAAAAAGAAAGAAAAAAATGGGGTTGGGTAGGTAAACGTCCATTTACCACAGACAAGTGACTTTAATAACTATATCCACCAGGAATAAACTTTGAACTTGTTGCAAATACCACATGCATACGGTGTTTAGATGGCCATCTCTGAAAATCTTGCCTCACTTAAAAATAATACTTTGTTAAACTCAGTGATTTCCTACTAAAGACAGACACGTGAAGGGTTTGTGGGTGCTTTTTTTCATTCAATTATTGTATGGCCTTTATCTTGCTACAGTACTACCTTGTTCAAAGTAAGAAGTCAGAACGCATACCGATATTTGCTTGAATTCATCTTTCTACTTGTTTTCTTCGGCAATGCTGCCACCTTCTGATAGTCAGAAGTTTCACCAAGCATCTCAAGTCCAGGATTTAGGTTACAGCACTGTGGACAACTTCGTAACTGCAGTCTTAGTGGCCTTCAGACAGAGGAACCCTCTCTCCACCCGCCGGTCCCAGTAACTTCAGTGGGATTTTTACATAAGGACAGAAGAGAGGATTTGCAGGATATAAATTTGTAAACCAGCAAACGTTTACGCCACCAAATCTGAAAGATGCTGGAGTTGACATTTCTTCATCAGTCTGATTCTAAATTGCCTGTGCTCTAACGCCACTGAAGCCTTTTTACCCTTTGTCCTGGAACACTTCCCATAGAGAATACTTGGGTTTGTGAGGTTTAGCCCCTATTTACTGTTTCTATGCCATCACAGTTTCCCAGTCTAGGTTCCTGGGTCTGTAAAGTATTGTTGAGCCTTTTCAGTGTAGTCAAATATTTATCCGTTCTATCTGCCAAGGTCAAGGCTACCTAGGGAAAGGCAATGCTTGATATAGATGGAATTATTCCCTTGTAGGATATTAAATACTGACCTACAACCTTAAACTGAACTCTCCTCATTAGGAGAGCTGCCAATTTAATATATTCTCATATCCTTAAAGATTTTCAGCAGAACTCACTTCATTTCATAAATCACAGGCATTGACATCAGTTTAGGGAAAAAATTAAAAATTTCTAAAAAGGTGACTCACAATTTAATAGAACTCCAGAAATCTAGTGTCGTGGAGCTTTGAGCCTGGTGAGTATTAACAAGTACAATGTTTGCGTAGTAAATAGAATAGCAGCATTTGCTTAAAAGCAAAGAAAAAAATACAGATTTTTTTTTTTGATCAGTATTAAAAATGATGTCTACATCCAAAGTATCAAACCAGACTCGAGAGCCAGTGGTCTGTCACAGTATCTGATGCAGGCTCCTCAAACCAAGTGCAAGAACAGGCCATGTACACGTACAGTAAGCACAAATTTCAGGCTTAGAAGAAAGAAAGCACAGAAAAAGAAATTATAGAAATTAGAAGTTGATCTTACCCTAAATTCTTTCACTGGAATAAGAACCTATATATAAGAACCTTATATCACAGTTAAATGCCCCAGTCTCTTGTCTACTGAAATAGAACTGGTCATTCTCTCTCTCTTTTTCACTCATGAATATTTAATACAAAGTGGAACTGCTCTGATCTGTCTCCAGAGCAGACAGATATTTTAAACTGCAGTCTCTCATATTCCAGGCAAGGAGGCTGATCACTAAACTACAGGTGAACAGGGTGCCCATGTACATCCCTGTTTTGAGGGTGGGCATCAATAAGTGTTGGCCTCCAAGAGAAAAAGGCAGAGGAACTCTCACTTTATGAATAGTGGTAAGATTCAAGCAACAAAATACTCAGCCTTGTCAGAATTTGACATTTCTAGGCATAGTCAGAAGTAAAAAATGTATGTGACAGGGGGGCTTTATTGACAGAAACCTAGGTAGTAATGAGATTAGCCAGCTTATTCTTGTACCTAGATTTTAGACCAAGGTACCCAACCTAACAACAGCAGAATTGTCATGTGTGTAACACGTGATAGTGTGATATTGAGAGGGCTTTCACGTGCCATTTGCAGATCCACAAGCAGCACAGCTCTTCCCAGTGGCATTGCACCAAAGGAAGGACTGCTGAAAAGAGTTTCTTTTAGTTTAGTTCTCTGAATTTTGTTTCATTTTATTGTCAAGAATATGTTCACAAAGGACTCTGTAGTATAATATGGTCCACATGTCTTCAGACGTGCACACGCAGCTGTAATACACAGCAATATGATAGCCCATGACTTGTTGAACATCTGCTAATCTGATGAATTATTTTATAATAGCAACCCAATAAAACAGTGTACTCTGTAGGCTTTTAAGCACTTTACAAGATCTCTAGGAAAAGAGGTTACTCCCACAGTCGAGCCAAAATGCTCATCAGAGCCAAAAATGCTAGGTCATATACCATTGAAAAAATCTCAAAGTTTAGCAAGTTGAAAATAGCAGATAAGCATTTAATATCATATACTGAATGTGGTTTGAGGTGCAGAAATCATCTTAGTTAAAAACATCTCAATACTCACTGATTCTTTTTACAGGAAATCTTCTAGAAGAGCCACGACTCCCCATGAGAGGCCTGTCAGTGGTGCCAGCTGGCTCACCCTACTGTGAAAAGGAAAATAAAACATCTATAGATTTTAAGGTCATTTTAAGACACAATCTAAGTGCAAACCTGTGCTTGCAGCATAACCAAAAATTCACTGATAGAGAATGCAGGTGCAGAGCCAGCTGCTTGAAATGTTTATGCTGTAATAAATTTCCAAGATTAGTAATATTCCTTTCAGAAATTAAGAGTGATACTGGTTTTCAAGAGAAGTTTCCACAGGCATTTACTGAACTGTCCACATAACAGCCAATAGCATAATTTAACTATGGGGACTTAAATTACTGCACAGATTCTTTATTCCACTCATTTAAAAGTTATTTACAAAGGGCATTCCTGAGTAAAACCTTTCCCTTTAAATAGGTTCAGAGGTGTAAACTGGAATATTCTCAAACAAAAGGTATTCCATCACTTGAATAATCATTAAGGAATGGAATATTTCCAAATCCAAAAGAAGAAAAGCAAATGTATCATCTTATGGGGCCAGTAGTGTGTTAAAAAAAAGAGAGGCTTGTACAGTATGTTCATTGAATAACACGGCATATTAAAAAAAAAGCCTGATTCACAGATGTCAGTGACTGCTGAATTAGGTCTAAAATACGTCAAGTGAAGAAAAGCCAAAAGATGCAACTCTCATTCTTGAGAACAATCTCCTAGAATTTCCTTCACAAAAGATGTCTAATGTTATATCAGTATTTTTGACATTCACTCGCATTATTCTTTGAAGATATATGCTTTTAATTATTAAATACCGTAAGTGTAGTTGAAGTGCACAATATTGCAGTAAAATAGTGAGCTGTGACACTAAATAAAGTTACACAAATCAACTAGAAAACACATCATATTTACTTCTTTAATAGCATTTAAATTAAAGAGCTTCTATTTTGCATCTTCTAAGAAATTTTGGAGGGACATATTTCTTCACATTTCATTTGCTTCAAGAAAAATAGTAATAGTAATTTCCAAAAGATCTTTATAAGAAGTATAGTTGACTGAAAAGCTTTAGGACAAGAATGAATAAATCTGACAGTTAGGCAATGAACATAAATATCATTGATTTAGAAAAGGCATTAGGGTTTTCCAAGCCTTATGCATGCAATTTATATTTTCACACCTAATCATATGTAGAGGGAAAAAGGGTCAGGCAGAAATGGGATTTAACATGTGGAAAAAAATTGTGTACAATTCAGAAAACTGAAGAAGGAGGAAACCAACGTAAACAGAGATGGCAAGAAGTGAACAGTCATATTTTATCAGTGCAGTGGTGTTACCAAATATTGAGCGTGGATTATGAGCTTTCCTTTGTGCTGGTCAGTAGCATCTCACAAAAAGGAAACCCACCTGTTAACAACACTCATTGCTGCAAGGCAGTCACAAGGCAGCACTAAAAGAAGTTACCATGGAAAGGCTGTTTACTGGGAAATGTGTTCATATTTAACTGTTTATGCTCCATTTCCCCTCCAGCAATGCATTTTGGGAGATCTCCTTTAGAAATACTGTTTGGAACCTAGGAGGAAGTTGTACGACTTGATGCAGAGTTGTAAGATAAGTCTGCACGTGTAATAGAAAATGTGAATACAACAAAGGTAAAAATACTTCAGGTAATCCTAATCTGTATAAGACAGGTACCACTTTGAACCAGAGTACTCAAAAGCCAGGCTATTTCCTCTGGCATAACTCATACCTGTGAAATTGTGTATTTACCATAGTAAGGCCATCACAAGTTATCCTGTCTGTTTTACATTCATTCACACGATCATTTCTTTCTGTGACCTGGTCTACTGGAAGAATTTAGCAATGTATATTTGCCATGTGGGTGGAAAGGAACCACAAGGAAAAAATGAGCTGAGCAGTCCAACTGCATCTCCCCCATCTCAAATCAGCACTTCTTCAGGAAGCAGTCTGCAAAATATTCCGTGTTCTCTGATCAAGAATGGACCTGTGAAGGTTTCTTTGTGGTCACACAATGGAACCTTTCAGTCTGTTTGTGTAACCTTTGTGATTATGGAGAAAAATCTTCCAAATACACAGACAGAGTAGTTTCTTCCACCTGAAACTGCAGGTAGCAGGGCACTAGGCATGCGGGATCAATGGCAGTAACTCAGATGTATCAAGTGCCCCTGTTGACTCCACAGAATTGCCATTTATTGAAAAAAGTACTGCCCTCACTTCACAGGAGGTATAACAAAAGAAACTCCTTTTGAAGGGCAAATAGAGAGTAGAAAACAATGGTGGAAGATAAACATGAAAATCCGGGAAAAAGGAAGCAACCAGAAGCTGAGGAAGAGAAGATCTGTGCAAACAATTTTCTGAAAATGCTTCTGAATCAGTAAGTGCAGAACAATGGCTCTGCCACTGGGGATGGAGGGGGGGAGGGAGAGGGAAAATAAGTTTAAATAAGTTAAAATACTGTTATTTTGCCTTTGCCTCTCCTCCCAACCCTTCTGTTGTCTTGGCTTCTGCTATACCCAAGTAACAATCTCTGATCTCACTCTTTGACTGTTTTTTTCTCAACAACTATTTGTTCTTCTGAAACCTTATGCTGCTCCCCAAATTGGTTGTTTCAGCTGTTTGCTAAACCTCTGGAAAAGGAAAAGCAAAGGTCCCTCGTTACCAGGCAACAGGCAGTTTCTGCTGCCCATGGTTGTGATGAGGTGCAGTCCTGCTGCCACTGCTACTCCGGCTCTGGGGACTTCACTCAACAGCACCTGAAGCAGGCAGGCAGCTGTTAGTCTCTGTACTTTGCTCTGATACCTGTTTTATAATTACATCAGGTAATATCACCTTTCTGCAGCCTGATTTCTAAGGAAAATTTACAATAGCACTAGGCTAGAAAAAGCATTTAGGCAAAGTGTAATTTTAGTAAGGTTATTAGATTAACAAGAATTGTATAAATAGAGTATTATATATAAATCTCATCCTTCAGCATGCAAACTGATTGCTTTGGGCATTACAAATAAAACATTAGTTCCTTTTGCTTCTTTATTTCTTTTAAAGCCCTGTTTGTTCCCTTCTTGTTCAATGGACCCCACCGGATAAGGCTGGACAGGCTGCAGCCTACTCGCATGGGAAGTTCATGGTGGGTTTCCCCTGCCTTGTTTAGAGCCAGCCCAGCCCCAAAACTTCTCAAGCCTCCAGACCTGCCTGGGAAAGAGAAATTCATCCTGTTCTCCATTGTTCTGGGTGAACAGAATACAACGTTTAATATTTTTGTGAAATCATAAGACATGGGATCCAGAGCACCAGTCATAGAAAAAAAAAATCACCTTCCTCTAAAATGCTTTATCTAGTCTGTATGGGCTTCACAAGATGAAGGGAATATCTGTGCTGACATGACTGTACAGGCTGCAGGTAAGTCTAAGCTCACCATAAAATACCAGCGCCGTAGCAGGTGTTTCAGCACAGCAGGCTCCAGCTCCAGCACAGGCTGATTTACTCAGTTCTCAGGCACTGCAGTGAAGGCAAGCCCCAGAAATCCCAAATGGCATTGCATATCTTGAACTCCTGCATGTAAGAGTCTTTACAATCCGAAAATATCTCACTCCTCACAGAGCTGATAACACATCTTGCACCATAGAAACAAGACTTCACCCTTTAGTTAAATCACTCCCTTCCTTCATACCCCTTTGTATAAATTGCACCAGAAGGATTCAGCCTGTTCCTGAGCATAGGCTGCAAGTACTAATCAGAGCTCCAAAGAGGCCTTCAGAATGATTGACAGGGAAGCCCTTAATAAAGGCTTTCTGGTTTTGGCAGGCAAGCAGGAGAGCAAGCAAGAAAGGAAGCAGCTTGAGTTACTTGAAGTGCTGAGGTGGAGGCGTTTGAGAAACTGTGAAGGGAGAGGTGTTTGATAAGCCCTGAGCAGAGAGCAGCTACAGAAATCCTGATGGGCCTCCTGAAATGGTCGTGGAGTAAGCGATTATTAAATCTTGATTTTCCATTCTTGCCATTGGCAGAGAGGGGAGAGAGAAAGCACAGTCAACAAAACACAGACGAGCAGAACCATCTCATTTTTCAGTTTTCTGTGAAACAAGGAGCCTGGAGATCTCCCTGCATTTTACAGGTCAGTAAGAAATCCTTGCTTTGCCAGGGTCTTGGAGATGGACACTGTTTTCAGAGCTCTCACTGAATTTTGTGGTAGATTTCTAAAGACATGAGAGGAAGACTATTTATAGTTTTGTTTCTTTGTGTTCCAAACAGTGGAAAGGCTAATGAAAAGACTAAGAGCCTCTCATAGCAGTATCAAGGCAATAAGGCACCGAAAATCTCTGAAGAGATTGCCCATGGAGAAGAAATCTTCATAGCATCTGGTGTCCTAAAGAGTTTCTGAAGAAAGTGTTATATTACAGAACAGCCTAAGTCATTCCTCCAGGCCAAAAGGCTTTAGAACACATTATCTGGATTGAATAATTCACAGCAAACAGAAAGGCCCAATATTTTCGCTCAAGTTCTAGCAGTGGGAACTAAAACCATTTGATAACAACAGATAAACAAGCAGAGAGAAGATGCAGAAAATTGTAGGGAAAGATGCTGACACTACATTTTCATAACAATTAAACTCTTACTCTGAAGTATTCCTAAAACATTTTGCACACTGAGATTTAACTAGATTTCCTGATCAGCACTGTCACTGTACAGGCTTAGAGGATTAGAACCTGATTCTGTGGCACTGGCCTCAAGTGTGCTTTCAAAACTCTCTCTTATTCCAATGCTCCCACTGATCCCAGTTCTGCAGCATCAGTTAGCACTGATACTGAGTGACCACGCACATTTCTCACTAGCAGGGCAGTTTGTTTCCTTTGTGCAACACCAACAGACACCACTTTGCTTAACCAGCCTAGGAGAGTAAATAAGTAATGTTTAACAAGTACAGGTTTATTCAGACTTCATTTGGGGAAAAACAGATGGAATTTGATTTTCTCACAATTACTATGAGCTGAGAATAGCTAAATTGTTGCTATGGAAGTGAAAAGGCACAACAACAAAATAACACACAAGTCTAACAGTCTTGAGGCTGACAAATAAAAACATGGCTTCACATACAGATTCACCACAAACTGCCCATTAAAATAAATCACAGGGTGATTGCAGCTAATTATACAAAGAGAACAGGTTACCGTAGCTATACAATTCTGACTGTGTTTTTTCCCGACATGTTTCCTTTTGCAGGACAGTGATGCTGAGTTGTGCATGACACAGCATTCAGATCCCATGTAAAAGACTTCAGCCTACTGCTAAGCATGTGCTATTGGTAACCAGTCAAGTTTTTCCTCAAACTTAACCCCTCATATTATCTCAGTAGTGCACCTTCCAAGTATTGTACCTTCTTTGTGTTTATTCTTACAGCATTTAAAGGTCTCTGACTTAGCCTAGAAAGGGTTTTACCCATTTTCTTTCAAACACAGAGGGGGACAAAAAAAAAAAAAGATTTAAAAATAGGAAGTAAAATAGCTCAATCTCAAACTATTCTATTCAGCCTATTATATAATTCCCTGTACAGATCCATACACATTGACCCAAAATGTCTTCCCTCCAGCCCATGGAATTTTGTTACTAACTTCATCAGGATTTCACCTGAAAGGAATAATAATAATTTCTTTCACCTGACTGAAAGGCTGAGGTGCAGAGGGCAAACAAAAACCTCCTTGGAAATTCAACAGATGCATCACTTTTAGAGGCAATCAAATTAGTGCAGATAACCTCAGTTTGTCCTCCTTTATGACTTAGTTTAATGAAATCTTGAGCAAAACTTCACATCAAAACGTTGCAGAAGAAACACAGATATACTCCATGTTTGGAACTTTAGGGGAGAGAGAGAGATATCTTAGAGGATATATCTTATTGGTTAAAAAAAAGGTGGATTTCTTCTTATTTTGAACTAATTTACCTTGAACGTGTTTGGAGACAGATAGTGTCTTAATAGGCTAAAGTAATATTTACGTATTTGAAGTAGTGTACAGTGGAATCATTATTAAGGGATGAGTCACAGCTTGGAATCCCTTTATCACTTTAAAAATATTCATTTTGACTGACATTTCTAAATGCTGATTTCTCTGGCTAATAAAAGAAGTGTTTAAGAATCTAACAATAACTTTATGGATTCAAATTTCTTCTTGGAATATCAATTGCTATATAAGATTTGCCAAGCACCATGGATCACAATTCCAAGAAATTCTGAAATATGGACACTATTCCTGAAAAAAACTTCCTGTTAATCCAATTTCTTCTGTGCACCTTGGAATTTTTCAGCTGAAAATTATTCTCCTTTTAAGCACATTTTCTCCCATTAGACAAATGGGTCTTCTCATCCACTCCTATTCCCAATCCTCTGCCAAAATGATCACACTTTGTAGCATAATTCAAGTAAGAATATTATTTAATATAATAAAATGTGTTCTCTTACATACCTTATGTGAATAAATTATATTATTTTGCTGTAATTTTGCACATAAATAACCAAATATTTTATCTACATAAATAACATAAAAATTATTTTGTATTTCTTAAATGTTATTGTTTTGTTCGTAAGTCTGTAATATAATACACATACTGCGTGAAACTATGCTTTTGCTCCTTCATCACATTCATGGTTCTTCAGTAAATATTAAAGTATCTATAACTCCACTGTTTGGTTCAGCTCTTGGCTGAACATTCCCTAGGCCAACTACATGATTTCTTTGAAAGAATACAAAGACCAGAGAACGTGGAATTAGGAAAATCAGGATACTAATCTTAAATAACTAGGGGGAAAAAAGGATGTGGCTATATTTAACTGCACAACAACACACTAATACATTAACAGTGCTTTCAAATTACATTACTTTTTCCTGCTTTAATATTCGATGTATTTTTAAAAGTTTACTTTAGAAATAAACTTCATGGGGTTCCTGGCAGAGCTGTTCTGCCACAACAGTTTATATCGACCATCTGTGGAGTGCCAGAAGCTTCCCGAATGTTCTGCCACCTGACTCAAAATCCTGAAGCTTTTCACATTTTTTCTGCCAATTTCCATCCATACTATGTCTGTTTCCAACACTGAAAACCTAAAAAAGCAAAATATATATCTAAAAGATGCACAGGATAGTAAATTCAGCCACAATATCGTGGCCAAAAAAAGATGAAAGACTACATTGATCTGCATCTGTGGGCTTTAATCATTGAGGACAGTTGCGTACTCTGAAAATAGAGTTGTTAAAGAGGAACAAGGCTTCTGCCTTTTCTAGGGACACAGAACATTCAGTGTCATTTCCTTTTAGCACATAATAATATCAGGATAGGTGTAAAGCTTGATTTCTATTTCTGTAGGACCAAAAACCTTTCTTTTTGTCACCACAGACAACATTTCTTCTGTCGATGTCTCGGTTTCACCCACTTAAAGAACAGAGAATATAAAAATGCTTTGTTAATATTTGGTCAATGTGCACTAAATGAAGACCTTCTGGAAAATAGAGTGGATGATCAAAGAAAGCACAGGAGGAAAAGGACACTCAAATAATTGAACTGTTATTCTCACCGACAACAGGAAAGGGCACGATTCGGGAAAAATTTCGTATTCGTGCTGCATGGAAATTGACAACCAGGGAGAGGAATCAGCAGCACACTCTTAGTTTGGTTCATGGAAACATCTCTACTAAAGAACAGACTCTTGAAAAGGAAGCCCTGTTTACACCGTGATAGAAGGTAAGGCTAATTTCACTGAAGGGTGACACTGAAGGATTTAATTAGTACTGAAATAGGGAGCTTGCTACATGAGAAAAATAAATATGATGTGGTGTGAAAGAGCCATCAAGAGCTGGTAATGGCACAGAATTATCATGCTGTCAGTATGGATGTGCATCTAAGCTTTGCTTTTCCTTCTGATTTAAGCACCTTGAAATGCTGTGTTCCAGTAAACAAAAGCTGCCTTCTTCGTGAAGGTCATCTTGGTTTATTGAAAAATATCTGCTCTTCCCATAGTCCCTAACAGGTTCAAATCCTCACGGGGTCTGTCTCAGCAATAATAGGAGGGGCTGGGGTACTTTTTTTGCTTTATTTATCTCAATTTTGTCAATTTGCTTGGAATTCATACCTTGTGTAAACTAAGCTTTTAATAATAATTTAGCTGAAATATTCTCAGTGTGCTTCCTTATACAAGTTCATAGAACTCCTGAAGCTCCTGTGAAAGAGCTGAGTGTTCAAAAGCCAAAGTCTTTTTCTAACTTTCCTCACATACCCTTTGAACTTTTTAAATGAGTAATGAATTTTCTCAGCTACATGGTTCAGCTGGTTTCCTTGGATTTGTTGCCAGTATTAAGAACACCACCAGCTGTCGTTTGCTTTACCAGACTCCAGACAATGAGTCAGAAACGTGTTGGCCTTTGCATACATTATCCAGCCTTTGCTAGCGTAGTGGTCACAACCCTGCACTGACAATTTCCATCCTACCAGATTAAGTGTGCCTTAAAATAACGCACAGGTGATCTTCCATGCTTTCTCCTCAGCCTTTCCTCCTCTTCTATTACTATCATCACATTTCTCTCTATCTTTGTTCTTGTAAACTTTACCATGACCTTTTAGATTATATCAGGAGTCTGCAAGTTGTTCAACAAAAGCCTACGAAGAGCATGCCAACAACAGCAAAACTTCTGCTTTCGAACCAACACTCACTATGTGTTCCACAACAACCAAAATACTCCCAAAAGCTAAGCATGTTCTCCTGCCATTATCAGCCCACTATTCCCTGTGACTGTACAAACAGGAGTTACCTTTCTCTCATGCATGCCTGGCTGACTGTCTTCACTCAGAAGCAAAAAACCTGCTGCCTCTAATAACTTTGTCCATGTCAAAAGCTGCTCCAGATTCTTTTCTCCACATAAAAATAGCGCTCTCTCCTTTTGGCCTACATGCAGCTTTCCCACTGACGATTTCCCCCCTGTCCCTATGCCTCCTTCAAGAGAGACCCCAATTGTTTACATTTCTTAATTGAATTTGTGTGGAAAGGAAGTCCAAGTGAACTTTGGCTTGTGTTCAGCAGTAATTCAGATAAGAATTAGAAGGAAGTTTGAATTTAAAGAAGAGAAATTAGAAACTCTAGCCACCAAATGTTACTCAGTGGTATGTCAAATGCCTATCAAGATATCCTGTATGACATATTTAATTGTTTCTTGTAATCTGATTAATGTGAAAGACTTTAGAAATAACGGATATTTCATTGTGTCTCATTCTGAAGTGCTGTCTGAAACCCTGAAACATTCAAAGAGGACGCTATAATTAGACTTGGCTGAAAACTTCATGATTAAACACTTTTCGTTTGAAAAATGCTGGTTGTCAGAAGTGCAACTTCTTGCAGAAATTTATGTGTTTTAATGAAGCTTTCAAGAGAAAAATCTTCTCAAGTCAAAACAGGAGATAACTGGAGAAAAAACGTGACAATACTCAGCTCTCAGAGATAAGATGTTGTTCTGCTGTGTTCTCAGACAGCAGCCTAACGAAGAGGCTGTTTAAATCTGAGTTCCCTAGTGAATGATAGAGGATAAACTGCCACAATACTGGACACTAACTGGTGATTTATCTTTCCTTCCACATCTGATCCCATCACATGCTTCTTCCTCAGCCATATATGCATCTACTTGTTTTAGAAACTTTGCCACTTAGACCTTATCAGGTTGTCCTGACTGTTACTGCTTTCTCCTTGGCTATGTCAGTTCATTGCAATCAAAATTGTGAGTACTTCTGAATTTGTAACCTCTCGTTCCCCCAGGTCACCCTCCACACTGCACTCAAAGTAGGGAAAGCTTCTTTAGTTGGCCAGCTTTCTTCAATTGTTTTTTGTGAGAACCAGTTCAAAATGATGTTTTCTTTGTATCACTGAATGAAACCAACAATAAGGCTCTCAAATCCCACATGAGTTTAAGAGCTGACAGAGCTGTCTTTAAAGCTTCATCTGTAATAAGAAATACAGTAAATCAGTCAGTCAGTTAATTAATACTGAAAAACCGCTGTGACTTCCAATCTACTTAGGAAATTCATACAGAATTGCTTTCCAGAATGAGTAGGATTGCATGATACAGTGGAATAGACTGAAGCCAAAACTAACAAGATCTTTGAAGGTCTTGAATAGTCTGCTTCCAGTGAAGTCTAGAGTCTCCCAGACTTGTTACCTGGCACACAAGCTCTACCATCAGTTCTCATGAACAGATTGTGAAATTTGCAATTTCCTAGGAAAATTTTCGTGCTGCAATCTACCCTGATTTTTTTTTTCTGTTGTCAGGCTGCTCACTTCTCATGCCAGCTGCTCCACCCACCTGTTCCCCTGTGTATAACTTAATAATCCCCGTTTGATATAAACTAGAGCAGACCGAGGAAGTGTAAACTTCTAGTGTGGGAAGATAGCACAGGGTGACTTCGAGGGAGTAGAGTGTCTGGCAGTACACACACAGCAAGCACAAGATTTTGATCAGCAGTAATGAATAGATTGGTTCAGGGATAACACTCATTAAGTTGGTTGGTGTTATGGAGATGGATTCTGCAAGGTGCTTTTCATCTCGGTACCCACACAAATATTTTTAAGCAAATCCAATGTTCTCCCCCACTTTCCAACTTCCAGCATTCCTCAGAAGTCACAGTAAGGATCCTGCATCCAAGCAGGACTTCTAGCTCAAAGGATGCACAAAGGATGATAGGCACATCTTCCAGTCTTTGATAAAAAAAGCCATACAAACAAACACAACCTACACCAAAAAAACACCCTATTCCCACACCACTTCAAATCTCTTATGGAACTTCCCAAGTCTGGTGGTAAAGCAATGGTGGGGATTTCCCAGGTTTTTAAATAACCCAATGGTATAAATTCTTTGGTAAAAATAGTGATTTGATGGTGATCTTTCTCTCTTCAAACAACAGCTGCTGAAAAGTTAAACATTAAAGGTAGCAGGCAAGCTGACCAGATAATCCTCTCTACTAACAGCAGAAAGAGGGGAACTTTCAAATCATGGTTTATCCCATTTTTCATAAATTGGCAAGAAACACATTAAAGAGTTCTTTATTTCCATTGACTAATGAGGCATTCTAGATTAGCAGGTTGGAGCAAATGTCTAACTTCGGAGAGTTAAACCTTTAAAGGTGAAGCGTGACACAAAGTCCATCCTGGAAATTTCCTCGCACATACCACTGCCTATACACACAAACATCTGTATAGCATTACATAAGAAATGCCAACATATCTTCATATCACCATTATAAAGAATCGAGTCTTTGAAGATCAGCTTTAAGTACAGTATTTTTCAAGATTATCATTGAATAATTTATTAACTGTATGAGAAAGTTTTCATAGTTTCTCAGTCTGGTGCCAAATTCCCAGGAAATGCAGCACTAATTAGTTTTCTAATTTTAGATTTTTATATCTTGTTTTTGATTTCACATTTGTTTAATTGCATTTATAAGCATTGGTAAGGGATTTAGATACTGAACAAAGCTAGTTTAGCTAAGTAATTTAAACAACTTGTTTGCCTGTTTAATTATATAATGTGTTTGCTTTATTTTGTCAAGCAGTAACAATGCTTTGCTAGATTAGTTATGCAAGTAAAATGAGCAGAAGCTGTCTGCCATGATTCTTAATTAGATGCCTAACTCTTCATTGACATCTATGGGGAATCAAAGGTTTAAATCTGGACAATTAAATACTTTCATGCCCCTGGCCCTCAGTGGCCTCAGCATGCTGAGCTTTCTCGTAGCAATTTCAGTGTGAGATAAGGTTGCTCAGCACCTCACATTCCTCTACTTGGATATGAACTCTCTTGCGTATTTTTCCAAGGGAAACCATATCTTATTTCTAAAACCTGCCTACCCCTGCTACTGGTTTTCCTCTGAATATCCAGTTCTGTATTTCAGGCACTGTTACACAAGGTGGCAGACAGGAGCTCTTTTTTTTACTATAACGAACCTGGAAGACATTTTTTTTCCTGGAACTATAACAAGGTGCAGTCCTAAAATCCCAAAATTTTAACCACACCCAAGCAGGGAGGGGTTCTATCTAGTTTTACAATGCAACACATGATGGGTGCTTCCAAAAAAACCTTCACCTGCAGTATACTTCCACATTTAAAGACACACATGGACACGGATACATTTCATGGATTACGATTCTAAACCACTACCAGCTGTTCTGTGCGGATTTGATAAATTCTCATCCTATGTATGACACACTTTGTTAAATTATTGCATTGTTACACTTGGGAAAGAACAGATCCTGCCAGCATTTGTGTGTGAGCTTGACTTTACCAGCCTGACTGTTCCTGGCATCAAGTATGATGCTCATAAGATCAAGGCCTAAGATACCGTTTGCAATAACTTGGAACAGAAGCGCCTTTGGAAAAAAATAACACTTGTCTTAGCTGAAAGCTACTGAGATTTCATTGCAATTATCAGCAGCAGCCTGGTGAATAAACATGAGACGCTCAGGAATTTACTCCAGTGAGGCACCAGGGAGAAGAATAGCAGGAAACAAAGGAGGGAGAAATGAGGCAGAAGGGCAGAAGTGATTCTTTGTAGGTCCCAAGTGTTGTAATTTCTTTTGAAATGTCTGGTTATTCTCAGTGAAATGCCAGGCAGGCCTAGGAAAGGGCCAAATGCACAGACTGGGACAGAATTCAGACAGATTGTGGAAGTAAAGCTCTGGAATCACAGTAGCTTTGCCTCTGAATTCTGCACCCATTTACTACAGAAGTGTTTAACGCATCAATAGGGAAAGTAGATCTGTGGCTAAGGGCTTTCTCTTTATTGTTAGTGGTGGAACAGAGGATGAAATAGAATGCAGGTAATTAACAAAGGATCTCCTGCTGTTCCATGTTTGATATGATCTAGATGAAGGAAAAGCAGGTATTTACTAAAATTAATTATTTAATATCACAAGGAATATAGGGAAAGCGTATCATGGAGTGACTCAGAAACAGGTTCAGCTTACTTTATAATCTGTTTTATTACAAATAAAAAGTTTCTTTTTTTTTGTATAGCTTTGCTGCTTTTCACCAGATACTTCAGAGTTTTGCACTTATACTTCTCCACATTAGACTTTCTCTTGTTAAATCACCCTCTCATTTTTGGCCAAATCCTGATCATTTAAGGGATCCATTACTAAATCCCTGCACTAAGTGAGAGGATCTGAGGAACGTACCCTATAAACAAGCTCAAATTACTGAAATAATTTTAAATGGTAAGTCATGGGCAAGCTAAGCCAGTGAATAATTTTAAATGGTAAGTCATGGGCAAGCTAAGCCAGTGACTTCCACTATTTCTGCTGAAATGCCTTAAGTTTTTGCCTCTGTTAAAAAGGACTCCAGACAGTCACATTCCTTGTACACGCTTCCAGCAGCAACTTATTTAATACTTTCTTATATTCAATGCTTCCTATATCTGAACTGCAGACACTGGGAGCCCTTCACAGCCATTTGGTCTAGCTGCAGTCTCTTTCTGCATCGTGACCCCACGTTAAGCCAAGTGTTCACAAACTTTCTGGCTCCCTCCACACTTTTCCCCATACCTCACTTCCCATGGGAAGAAAAACAGACAGGAAGGGTGGAAGAGGATTGGAATATGTTGTGGCCAAGTCTTTAAGTAGGACAATCACGTGATCAGGTCTCTGGGTGTATCCTAGTGTTTAGACATAATGATTATTCGTTCAGTGATAAGTGTAGTACAGTCACTTTCCCTCACATGGAATGAGATGTTGCAAGTGATCACAGCCCAGCTCCTACCTTTTATGAGGGACAGGCCAAAGTCACTGGAACATCATCCTGGAAGATCTGTGACAACAGAATCTTTGGAAGATGGATCACAGTTAGACCAATTAATGTCACTAGGACTTCCCCTCAGTGTTGACAAATTTATTTCTCGTTGCTAATGTCCACATTAGTCACCCTGGAATTATATTCTAATTTCCAGATGCATGTGGATGACACGAAAGGAAAGGACTATGGGACTTAATGAAAGTGTTGCAACAGTTATCTGGTGGTCCAGCTTGCAAGGGCTAAAGCTACTGGAAGGAACAGCTAGCTTAGCCATGGTCCAGGGATGTGTAAAGTAAAATTGAACCAACAATAAAGCTCATCATTTTTAGATGATAAACAACTTTTTACATAGGATCTTTTAGAAGAAGGAATTAAGTGTATTGTAATTGCACACTGGTTGTGGAACTGTCAAACTACTTTCTTTTAAGTTGTTGGGGCTTTTTTACTTGCTTTTTCTGTTTCTCCACTATCCTTCAAAGAGACTTCTAAAAACTATAGCACTGCTAAAGCTTTTAACTTCCTGCTGTGATTTGTGTGAAGCAAGACTGTTCCATTCCTCTGTTCTTCTTTGGAGTGAAGAACGAAGAAAGAGAATGGAGTTTTCTTTCTGAGACACTACAAGAAGAGATAGAAGAAAAGAAATTGCCTCGTTACATAAGGCAGTAAAATATTGCTAATTCTTTTCAAACGTTCTTCTGAGACAAGCAAAGGCAGTAGGATCGCTAAAAAAAATGGTCATTTCCTTGAAAACTGTTAGGAGAGACAATCACAAAAAGGATATTAAAGTTCTTAAAGCACTGCTAGATTATGGCATTACCTCAAGGAGAAGATCTTGTTTGGAAGGAGATACACTGAGAAATCGAAAGAGGATGAATAACATTATCACACCAGCTGCTGAACATAGCAAACGGAAGTCTGCTTCATTTGACCTTTCTGTCTGCACAAACAAAAACAGCCACCACATTGAGCTTCAGACACCTGAAATAAGGATAATTTTCCTGGTTTTTTTTTAATTTCTAGATAGTAGAAAGAGATTGTGAGCAGGAATTCAGGCAATTCAAACCTTATCCCAAGATCTAAAAGTTGAGAGGACAAGTAATAGGAAGTGACAAATGTCAGTGTAAGACAGCGATTCTAGTGTTTCTGAGGATTATTAAGGATTGTACCTAGCATTTTCTAAACTCCTTGCTTTCACAACAGTCATGGTTCTTATTACGTGCATTAGAAGCATTTTAGAATGGAATTCTCACTTTATCGTGCCAGAGTTCAAACATACTTGGGCAACTGGATCGACCTCACCCTGCTCAGTAAGGTATTCCAAAACGACAACTGTAAGAGCAGGCTGTCAGTCCAGCCCCTGATCTGTCCTATTCAGCCAAGTACAGTTAAGGAGAGCCTCATCTGGAGATCTGCTGATATGCCACCAAAGCTTCTATTCAAAGTCTAGTCCCCAAAGAGAATTGCTCCTCGAGTTCCTCTTGATTCCTCTAAAGTTATTTCAGATTTCTTAACCAGCAGACTCACCACACCGTGGTATAACACTCCCTTGGTGAGCACATGGAGCAGTAGAAGCAGTGGGGGCAGAAGCCCAGAGTCTACCTTCCAAGCCATCTGACTTCTAAGTGAAGTTCCTCTGCCCTGCCTACACAACAGCAATCCTCCTTCCTCTCTCACCAGACTGCCACAACAGCCAACAGAAACAGCCTAAAGCTGCAACAAGAACAGCCTCGTGGAAACAAAATAATCAGATCCAAGGAGCAGGGTGCAGTGCCATGTGAGCCCAAACAGGCCCTGGGTGAAGGACAACAGATATTCAAAGAAAGAATAGCTGAATCCCTGAAGAATGCTGCCTCTGGAGAACATTTTGTTGTACAGAGGACACTGAGGCAGACAGCTCGCAATCTTATTTTAATTAAAGCAGGTGAGTAATTGTGAACACCTAAACTCATGACAGGAAAAAAAAAAAATACATATCAGTCTACAGATACTGATACATCATGAGTTGCAATTCAACTTACAGACAAGAGAAAAGTGTGCTTGCATCAAAGATGCATCATTGGATTATCCTGAGTATGAAAGGCACAGACTTTGCTGTTGAAAGAAAATGGTCTCTTAAAATATTAAAAGTAGATCCTTGGGTCAAGTTCATTATGACAAGACTAGACTCTGGTTTGCTATTCAAATCTGAGATCAGAAAGCAGCTGATCTCATGCTGACCTGTCTGTTCTTGGTGCTTCTAAATGTGCACAAAAACATTCATGGTTTTGGCAGATTCATTGAAACAGAAATTTCCAGATAGGTAAGGAAGGGTAAGGGCATAACTGCTGTTCAACTCCCACACACACCATGATTTCTTCCTCTCCTGTCATTGCGGTAATGTCAAACTCAGGCTTTCAAAAATAATCATAGACCAGGACTCTCTAAAGTAATAAAATTATTTCATAGAAGCAGAACTAAAAAAAACCCAAACACCACACTGCATAAAGAGGCAGGGAGTGTTCCAGGGCAGGGAGTTGTTTCTTGTTATTCACTTTTTACAGTGCACTGTCCAACTTCTGTTCAGAAATATTTCCCTAAATGTACTTTAGAATTAGTGGCAGATGATACTGTCTATAATTAGTTAATTCCTGAAGATGTTTAGAAGAGATATCAGACTGCACTGTACTTTCATATCCAATACTTATTCTCTTGTTTCATGCTTTTCTCAGAACACCTTAAAATACAAGATGCAACAGGAGCCAAACAACACGGAAGAGAAAAATTGGCCAGACATCTAATGAGGTGCACTCAACAAAACAGTTAGAAACAGTTTCAAAATACACTTTTTACATACGTGTCTCGATAATCTGTGCTTGGAAAAACACGGCGTTTCAGTGAAATACCAAAGGCATGCACAAAATTAAAGACACAAAGTCCTGTGCATGCAGATGTAGGACAAAATTAATCACTAACACAGGAGAAGGAGAAAAAGTTGTGAAAGTACCTGGGGCCAGTGACTGTGTATTAAAAAAAAAACAAAACCAAAAGGCAACCAATTATTACACTCACATTCCATACAGATGACTCATTCTTTTAATAGACCTGACTGACATTTGCAGTTAAAAAGGTTTCATCCAGTGTCCTCTGCCCTGTGAAAACAAGACTATGTTATCTGGACCCCTCTTGGAACACATCAGACTGAGTTTGACACAAAAATCTGAATTCAGTATAACACTGCTCTAGTGGTTCTGAACTTTAAGATATTCAAACCAGAAGTGACATAAAGCTTTGTTTTCCTTTCAGCAAGTAGAAGTAACATAAAAATATTCCTGCTATCCTTACTAATCTACCACCTTGTAAACTAACATTGAAACATTGATAACATCTTATAGATACTAAGAGCAGGTTGGCCTGTGCTGCGCAAATGCAAGGCAATCTCTTTGCAGATAGTTTTCTGCTTATATTTGCAGGCCTTTCAGATTGTTCAAGAAGGGGCAAAATTTGCCCTTTGCCATATGCAACCGTTAGAATTATTAATCCACTAAATAAACAAGTCTTCCAAAGCAGCACTATTAGGGGAGTTATAACAAGAAACAAGCTTAGCAACAGGGGGGGAAATTCCTTTTGTAATTTAAAAGAAATGGTGTTAACCATTCTGCTGCCATACTTTTTCTTAGATATTGCCAGCTCACAGAGAAACTAGCTGAGAGTTGGGCCCCACAGGAGATGCAGATGGCTCTTTGATTTAGTTACTACTGCAATAAAAATATATTCTCCCTGTGGACAGAAAAATGCATTTTGTTCTTTATTTTCCTTTTACTGAAGATGAATTCTCCCATATAAGAAATGTAGAAATTCGTGTTGCATTTATAGCTTATATAGTCATCAATGACCTCGCATGCACACAATTGTCAGACCCTAGATTAACATTGTAAATGGCCACAGCATTTTCCTCCTAGAGCTAAAGCTATGATGTGATCTACAGCCATTTTTCCCTTATTTGGAAACTGCAGGGTTCATACTCCGGGCACAGCAAAAACACAACACAGAGCTATCAAGCAAAAGTAATCCTCTTTATTTCAAAACAGATGACTGGCTATTTGCATGGTTAAAAATACCAGAGTTTTCCCTGGGTAATCCACTAGCGAGTCTGGTCTACTTCTCCCCACACACAGCTCTAGGTCATTCTTGGATTAAAAACAAGACTCCACCCTTACTGAAATTTTATTTCATACCTTCGCTTTGTAAAATAAATAAACAAAAATCCAAAATAATCAGCTAGATCTTTATAACTCACTTTTTTCCTTCATTAGCTTTTTTTTCTGTTACATAAATATATAATGTTGTAAGTATTGAACGCTGTAAACTTCTTATGTATGGAAGTTTGACTTTTGTAATTACTAGATTGTCATGCTTCCTGTAAGAATAATTAAGATTTCTGCAAGCACAAACTTAGTAGCAAGATGACTGCTATGGAAATTGCAAGGAAGCAGAGGAAATCTCCCCATCATGTTGTGAAATGTAACGAGCCAACACCACGCACGAGAATGGGTAATGCTGGTTGTCAAAGAGGCTGGGCCATAGCAAGCAGGTAAGGACTGGGTACCTCACAGGAGAATCATCTCCCAGCAAGGCCCTAAGAATTATTTAAAACTCCTGCCTACCAAAGCAAGTGAGCTCCTTGGGCGTGGCAGCAGACACAGCTTGTCGCCTTTGTGGCATCCAAAGGATTTTGTAACAGAGCCCAACTTCTATTGTAACAAACGAGATGCAGTGAACATAATTGTAAATAACAAAATGTCCCTGGTGTGACAGTGTTAGGTATTCAAGGTAGGAATAGATAGACCATGGTAGCTAAAATAACTCTCTCTTTGGCAATTTCACAAGTTTTGAAGCTGTATGCCCAAGTATAAACCAGTTGCACAAAGCAGGAAGAAAATACCGGCTTGCTTAGAAGTCAGTATTATGATCCCAGCCCTTAGACAGGTGGTTTGAGATAAGAATTCATTCTTAGGTAAATGGTAAGTGCTGACAGCAATATTTTTTTTCCATCTCTAATATACATAGTTCCTTTTGTTAAATAAAAATTTCAATATGAAAGAAAAGCTGACCTATAAAGCAAGATGCTTGTCAGAGTCTAAATCTTTCTGAAGTAAAAGTAATGAGAGGAAAAAAAAAAAAGGGCACACAAATTAGCTTTCTGAGAGATTTCATGCTTACTAGCAACAGAAATCTTTTTAAGAAAATAAGTATATACAATTATTAAGCTCATTTTAAGACATAACCCACACAGAAATTACTGGCAATGTATCTTTTATAACATTGCACTAATATAGATCTCTGGTAAGAGCCTCACACAGGCTGTCACTGCTATTCTCTGATGTAGGAGGGAGACAAGTATGTGAGGCAGCACAGACTGGCAGAGAAGGCTCTACACACTACACTTGCCAAGGTGCCTGAAGTACAGAGCAAAACTGCCATTCAGCCAAATATGGAGTCTGTGGAAGTCTAGCAGTGATAAATAGTGACACCTAAGGGAAGGAGTGAAAATTTCCCACGGGAAACAAACCTTCCTGCAACGGAAGGAAAAACAGCTATCCAAGTCCTCTCAAAATTGTCTTTATGATTCCCAGCAAAACAGTTTTAAAAGGGCAAGTTGCCTATCACACTGCACGCCCAGAACAAGAAAACTGGCAGGAAGAAAAACCTTCCGTTGTTAGAAAGGCCTATAACCATCCAAAAGGTCAAAGCAGCTCCTTCCATTATCACCCAGGGCAACTTCATCCACCTTTGTCCCACGTGTAGAGTTTAAAATAACACTGCTATCCAAGAAAATTTCCACATCCAGAACACTGAAAGTGATAGGATATGATGTGATATGATAATGTCAGTACTATGATTGATACCACATCAATCCCACAACAAAACAATCTCCTCTAAAATGCCAGATTTATCCCCTCTGGAAATTATTAGAGGAATTAGTACAGGAAATTACTTTTCTCTCTTGAAGAATGTGTTTGTAGCTTCATATTGCACAGGAACAATAGAGCCTGCACACACTCTAGATAACCTCGGTGTTAGCAGGGAACAGGTATATTTTCTGTTCTGCTCTTCTATGGCCTACGCTTCCTCAGGAGGGTGCTGCTCACTAAATTTCTGCTCCCCAGCTCTGATTACCCACAGATCCCCACATTTGTCTCAAAACACATTTGTCATTAAGCATCCATAATTCTTAAAGATGCTGTCACCTGAAATAGAAAGCTGTACTGGCAAAAGAACTGCATAGGTTTACCAGAGGGTATGAGACAAAAAAAACATCCCTTTCTTTCTTTCATTAACACCTCTGAACTCTAATTTTAGCTTGAGCAATTTCCAGATCAAATAAGATACTTTAACAGAGAACAGGAGCCCAGAGGATACAGCAGAATTCAACTTTGAGTCACAGCCTCACCATTCTGACACATCTTTGGTATCTTACTTTGCTGTGTTCTTGTTTGTCCATGTCCCACAATATAGCATCTGTGTGTTTTTCTATCTTAATGTCACCAAATGCTAGTTTACACAGAAGGGCTTGCTTAGGTTCCAGTTAGTTATATACTGTACAAACACAAATTAGCAGCTTACAAAAATTTCTCCGCATCTTCAATATCTGAGAACATAAAAATAGTCTGTTTATTCTCCCCAGTACTGGTATAATAGTAGATGCATAGGAAAGAGCACATAAGAACAGAGCAAACATGCAGTGACGTACCCCAGAATCCTCCAGCTTCTACTGATATGTCAATTGGGGAATTAACTTCATCAACTACAAGTCTTTCCATTGTGTGTAATAAACTTAGACAGGTTATATCTCCTGACTTTGAACTTGCACAAACCTTTTGGCATGCAAAGCATCCTTCAGCAGCCAGCTCCACGGTTCAAATGCACACTACGTGAACATATTTTTGGTTGGTTGTTTTTTTTGAACCTCTTGAAAGTTCCTTTTGATGCTCTTTTTTCACAGACCAGAAAAAATGCTTGCAACCTATCTGTTCTCTCAAAGTCACTCTTCATTTCATAGTTCTCATCATATTCCCCATCAGCAGACTATCACAGGCTGTCGAGTCGTTACGGTAGTGTCTTCTTGCAGTGACATTAGAGTCACCGTAGCCTGTAGTGACCTCTCATATGGAAGTCATTCTGTAACTTCAGTATTCTTTGTTTCTCTTTCTGCTATCAACTTCTGAGATCAGGAAAGATATGGTATTTATTTAGTACTCTATTGCATTCTTTTATTCCTAACACCTATCTGCTTTTTTTTTTGTAATCACCACAGAGCACTGCGCTTACATTTTCATAAAAATACTCCTAACTAGAGTATTTCTTTCCTGACCAGTAACAGCTAATTCAGAACTCTTCAGCACATTATAAAGCCAAGGGTTAATTTTTTCATCCATGTTGCTTTACCTTTCTCTACAGTGAATTTAATTTGCCATTTTATTACCTCAGTATCACAAGACCTTTTTTCTTTGCAGTGAGTTTCCTTTTTCACTGTTCTGAACAGCTCAATGCCATCAGCAAATGGTGCCTCCTCCCTCTTCACTCTCTTTCCAAGACTGTTTACATTGAATAGCACGGCCCTTGGTGCAGATCTCATCATGCAGTGGAATTTGCCTGGTGAAAAACCCTATGATGAGAAAACGGAACATTTGTTTCCACCTTCTGTTTTCTACCTTTTCAACTGTTCCGAATCTATGTGAAGACCTTTCCTTTTATCCTAAGGCAATTTGGTTTCTTTAGGTATTTTGGGGGAATTTCTGAAGGCTTTCTAAAATCAACACCAATTAGACCACCTTTACCCAGCACACAAGAGTGATTCCTTCAGGGAACTACAGCAGAGTTGTCAGATGTGACTGTCCCCTGTAGAAGCTACACTAGCTCTTCCTGAATACATTATATTTATCTATGGTTTCACTGCCCTGTACAGACAGGAGTCTTCCATATCTTGTCCAAAGTCCTTTTAAAAATTAGAAACTCATTTGCCATCTTCTCTGATACAGAGGCATTTTTAAGTGATAGGTTATATAACACAAGTAATGGTTCAGCAGCACCTAAATAACAACCTCCAACTTTTCACTCACTCTCATCTGTACTTTACACATCACCTTTTTCAGAGCATCACCATAACCTTTGATGTCCATTCTCTAAGGAACACATAGAAGCTACATTAGCAACAATTCCTTATTACAAGGTTTTTTTTATTATTTCTTTGCATTCCTACATAAAGGAGGACCCCTCCTATCTGAAGAGGATCACCTGACCAAAGTTCCCATCTTGTGCACAGCAAGTGCATTACAAACAGAAACACCTTTTCAATGTTCATACAAATCTTGACCTCAACTAAAGGACAGTGCTGAACACCAAACAACATTTGCAGTAATAAGCATCATATAAACAGTGATCTGTTTACCATCTGCAGAGAAATTTGCATTCAAATCACTCAGTGATGTTAAAAACATAACATATATGTCAGATCAGCTGTAAAGTCCAGGTCTGTCCTGATTTAAATGGGTTTTAGGTTTTGTTAAGAAAATCTAAGGGAGGAGAACAGAAAATTTTCAGTGGTATAAATTTCAGTTATGTTTAGGCATCAAATGCTCTATTTTGTGCCCTTGAAAACCCATCTTCATAACTGAAACAAAAAAAAGCATCAGTACAAGAAGACAATCGGTACAAGAGGTGATTCCCACTGAAGTTTCACTCCTGACACTCTGTTGTGGCAAACTTAGGACTCAGCACCACGGAAACGAGCCAGAAGTAAACTGTACTTATGTGTTCTTAAATACAACATAGCAGTTTAAAAAAACAGAGACACAAGATGCTGTGTATCCTAGTGAAATGGTAAATCTGGCAGTTGTTATGAACAAATGAAGGTGATAGCCATGTAGTTCACTGAATTCTTATGCATGTTTTACCCCCTTATGCAACTAATTCACCTCTTCAGTGCCTTCTTCTAACACTGACCCACACAGCTTCCCAGTAAGGGAACTTCACTCTCCACAAGTTTCCCCCTCAAATCTAGTTATCCAATGTATATGACTGAAGCAACCCAATACAAGACAAGTAACAGACCAAAATTTAAAAGTATTCTGGGGAAAGAAAATGAGAATTGCACTACATTAGAAAGATGGGAAGTTTTCCTTCAACCAGTGTAAGAAAATAATTTCCTTCCTTACTGTCAGCATCTTATTTACAAACTGCCTTCTTACTTTGGCTTTTAAGTAGTTGGACAACAAAACTGGGATGTCTGTTGTGTGCAGCAACTATGTTCAGAGATCTTCAGAGATTCAGTAAAATTATGATATTAAAGAAGTATGATTTTTTGCATGGCGTAGTTAAAACCAATCTTAGAAGACTATCTAAGATGATGTATTCTCTTCTATTTGCAGAACAAAGATAACAGGGAAGAATACTGATGTACAGAATATGTAAATTAGTAACTGGATTAAATTAAAGTAGTTTGAGTGAGAGTCTAAAAAACACATTGGGCACACTTCAGTTTATAAGGTTGTTCACACAGATTCAAAGAACGCTTTTATTAACCCAGACTATTTATATACAAAAAAAAAATCCTGTAGGGATTTTAATGGATAATTGTATAAAGCATTATAGAAAATTTTCTCTTAGTTATAAAAAACAACAAAGTCTGTTCTTATAAATCTCACGAGAACTAGAATAACTAAAACCACATTGCTTCCATCTTCGTTCAACTCTATTGGCTCTATGTATAGGGCAAAAATTCAACATTTAATATTTTTTATGGTTCATGCATGACAATGAAAATAAGACATCATAGGGGACCTCAGAAAGCAGAGTAAACACACTCTTTTGTATCAGATTTGGTGCCTAACATACAAGTTTAGGATTTGACAAGTATCTCCCTAACTTGAATGCCCACTGTTAAATGCGCCTAATCTGCTCTATATTTCAGCCACCTCTTCCCAGCCCCCCACTCATCAACACAGTGGTGTAAGAAGACAGCAACACAAGCCTTTTCAGAATTAAGGCTGTTTTTAGCTATCGTGCCCTTTTCCTTAGAAATGCTAAGAACATAAATTGAACTTGTTTAGAAAAGACTCCCTAAGGTAAAGTCCCTCACACTCCCATCTCTCACCGTCCCTTGTCCTCTGATAACAGCTGAAAGATGCAGTGCAGACTTGTGCAGATAACACACAATCAAATCCCCTTTCCTGGGATATTTAATGATGAGTAACCTTCTTTTGCCTGCAAATTTCCAGACACAATAAAGAAGTAAACTGACTGTTTACAGGGCATAGATGCTAAAACACATCCCTTTAAAACAGTAAATTGGTGCTGACAGTGTCCCATTTAATTTGAAATTTTGTGAAATGAAACAAAAAGAAGCTTATGCTTAAACATGTTTATTTGGCTAGAGTCTAAAGAGACTAATTTTTCATCTATTCTGCTAATTTGTATAGAATTTATTTCACTCTTGAAACATGCAAACAATTCATTATTCACAAGGAATGAAAGAAAATTGATCAGTCTTTTCAAGATGCTATTTGTCATCAGAAAGTTCCCTAAACTCTAAATCAAAAAGCTTTTCCATTGAGCACAATCCTCTCAGAAAGTAAAAGGGAAGACAGACGTCAAAACAAATCTGGCAGAGATGTTCACAAGGTAATCCAAGTACCCAACCAGGGCCCACATCAATGCTATGTAGAAGGTCTACATTCGGTTCTTGCTGTTCTCTGTATTGCATCAAACTGCTCTATTGATGGCCTCATTCTGTAATTGATACCCCTAAGCATATCAGCTTCTGAGAGGCTTTCCTGAGTTTCCAACTCATGTCCTTGGGATAATTTCTCAACCTGCAGCCTCTCAAGGGTTTTGGGCCTCCCCACCAGGTTTTACACAACCCTGTTGATATCACTGACATGATAAATTTAAAACTGTAATGTGTAATAATGATCACACCTCTACTATAATCATGCAGTCCTGCCTTGTCTTACCCTAGCGCTGACTGATGCAACACTAAATTCTGATCTGCTCAGTTTGAAAACTAACTTGAGCAGCACAAGCAAACTGAGATCCTCCAGCCAGTCACTACGATTTCCCTGTGGCTAAAGAAATTTAGAACCCCTGCTTGACTGACCACAGCACCACCACCTGTAGCAAACAGATAAGAAAAATGAAGAAGGAGGAAGGAAGGAAAATACAGAAGAAATTGAATATAGGATAGGCAGATTCAACAGTGTTCTGTTGATGGAGGGTTATCAATAGGTGTCTGATGATAAACACTTGCTCTGTTAATTCAGAAGAATCTAATGCACAGCTCCCACCAGGTTTTAAGATCAGCTGGGGACAAGTTGTTCCCAGCTCCAATAGTTAGCACAGCACAGGCAGTGCAACCAAATGAAAAACTAATTCTCCCCATAAGCAGGGAGCCTGGGTCTGTAGAGCTCCTGTTGAACCCCAGGTGGAGTGTAAACAGCTCACCTAAATTATAAAACACGTGAAAGGATTGCAGTAGATTCCTGACCTTTTGTCCTCCCCTGGGGTGAGAACTTGCAGCAGAGTCGCTGCCCATCTGCCTTGATAACACCCTCTATGTTCCGGTAGCATGTAATATTAAAGCTATTCAGTATCAGACAGTGTAAAACTCACCTAATTTAACACCTGGTCCACAAACCAGCAAGCTATAATTGCAAATTGCAAATACACTGGAATGCATTTCAAGGAAAAAAAATACAGACTCCTTAATAATGACCAGCCACACCACAACTAGACAGCCCATTACCAGTATCTTTCCATTTCATTTGACTTTTAAATACAAAACAGTGACATTAGTAACCTCCATTCAGACTGAGCAGAGTAACCTCTACTCACAGTGCCAGCCATTTGGAATTATTGACTCCCATTGTCAAACATTTGTCATTTTTGTAATTTGTCATTTAAGTTTGAAAAAAAATGGAATGTTTTGTGAACAGTCCTTTGCAAGCAGGAATATTATCAGCTATACAGAAAAAAATCTGGAAAAGAACACAAGGAATAGGAAGCAATCAGGGACTAATCATGAATCTAACACTAAAAGAAAACCGAGTAATGGATGCAACAGAATACAAATACGTAGAGTCTGTTACTGCAGCAAAGAGAAGGGCAGCCAAAATGCAGAATGAATTAATGCAGTCAAATCAGTTAAGAGAAAATTGGATGGGTTATAACAAATCATGAAAAGAATAAAACTGGAGACAATGAAGGACTTCTAATAAAAGAGGAGTCTGCTGAAATTAATGAGGCACATCAAATGGCTGAGATATTGCACTGCTTTATAAAAACGTGTCTTCTGTGAGGCAAGTTGAGAACAGTACTGGCAAGTCACCAAGTGGCAGAGAAATGTAATGGATTGTATTGACTGTAGGTAAGAAAGGACTTTTAAATATGACCATACATATGTAAAAGCTTCTGAACTCTGAAGAGAAGCGTTTTTTTTTTTTTGAGGAGATGCAAGCCTTGAGAGATACCAAGTTGTAGACGAAAAAAAGGCAAATAAGGTACCATTGTAACAAATATAAAAAAATTCTTGTGATTATTGTCAGTAAATCGAGCAGCAATTACTGGCCAAATAATGGAACTAAACCATTTCCTGTGCAGGAGTTAAGTGAGCTGTGATCTAGAAGCTTCATAGGTTATAAATTGTACCCTATCATAATTGTAAGCATCTTTAAAAAAAAAAAAAAAAAAAGGAGTAATAGGAAACTGAATTTCTGAAAGTTATTTAAAAGAATCTTTTGGGTTTCCACTCACACGCATGTGATAGTATTGTGTTAAGGTGCCAGAAAACAAAAATCCAGATGAGGAAAAGAAGGAGTAATGGTCACATTCACCAGAGATTTTCCTGAACTGTTTCACCTTTTGAAAGACAATCAATGGAAAGCAAATAGAGAATACTGATAAAACTTCAGTTTATGGAGCCGAGGAGGTATATCAGGAAATGCAAGCATTATATCTACACTTAAATATTTGCCTAATTATAAGAGGAATAAAACGAATTTATTCTTGAGAAATGTGACATATTCTACATGTCTTGCCATTAATGAGTTGGCAGGGAAGTAAAACAGCATAACAATTAAAATTACTAGAAGAAAATAAATTAGGAAATATTGTAAATACCAGAGAACAAAATAGCAAGGCAGAAGATAAATAGCTCAGTGGCAGGAGGAAGAAACTGACAAAACCTAGAAGGAAATAGAAACTGACTTCAGAATTCTAATTTGTCATGACCAAATCAAGGCAAAATTGTCACTGAGAAAAATAAAAAGGTGAGCAGCAGATATTAAAGGTGTTACCTCATCAGCCCTTCTGCCCTCCTTTGTCCTGACTCTGCTATTCAAAATCCCCCACATCACCCCAACCCCAGCATTTCAGACCCAGCCCCCACATTCTGTGCCAGTTGATTTGCCTGCCCTGGCTTGGCTTTGCCAATCTGCTCCAGACGGGTGAAGTGAGAGTTAGAACAAGGCACAGAGGATAGCCATGTTTCTCTGCACTCATCTTTGGATGCCATCATGATCTTAGTCAAACCGTATTCTGTGGATTTCCTCATCTTCACAACAGGACTGAGGGCTCGGAAAACAAGAGCAGCTTTCAGATAGCATTTTGAGAATTAATTGCTACACAGCACCAAACTACGTGTAGACTACATGTTACCAGTACTACAGAGACAGAGAACTGCAGCCTTTTGCCCAGTCAGTACTTGCAACTCTACTTTCAGCATTTTAATTTAGCTGCCTGCTCAACCACTGTCACTAACATGTGCTATTCAAGTCTCCTTATTTATTTATCAGCGTTCAGGGAGAAGACTAAAGTCAGCACAGTTAGAATATGACCTTTTTGTTTCAGTTCATATAAATAATGTCATGAGATCATCTGTCTGCTCTCCCTGATGTGAATAGTTTCATGAACTGAACAGAAATAGAAGCTTTCAGAACTCTGCATTTACAAACACCGCGTCTCCCTAAGCGGCTAAACAGCAAAAAGGGCAATTCAACCTCCGAACAGCAAGAATGCTAGAAAAGGAAAATTTGACCTATTTACCCAATGAAAAGGATATTAGCAGTACTTGTAATCCTCATTGATACTGACAGGAAATGTAAGATTTCTTTTTTACTTCCTTCACATCTTTAAGAACAGGAGAAAAAAATCATGTTACCCCAGTACTGAAGTGAACCACTCCTGTCTAGAGCTTTTATTTTACCCAGAGAGATCAAAATATTCTACAGGTATTTATGCAAGAATTATCTCTGCTTCACAGATGGAGTTTGTGAAACAGATTCTGGCAACTTGTTTAGCAGCTTTACATCAAAGGAATGTCAGAACTCTAATTCTGGCTGTGTAACTCTCTGCTGCAGGATTTTGACAAAGTTAGATCTAACTTTGAAGCCGGTCCTGCTTTGAATGGGAGGTTGGACAAAATGACCTCCAGACATCTCTTCCAATCCAGTAGTGTTCTATGATTCTAATCTGCTTTGTATCTTTCAGCTTTCCAGTCTGAACATAGAAATCACTATGCAGACTTCAAACCCCAGATACAACATATTGCTAGGCTCTGTGCAAAGTCAGTGCTTAATAAGGAACCCAGTAGGACACAGAATTTTCAACAGTCAAATCTGGTCCTGAACATTTGAGCATCACAGTGTCCATGGACAAGTTTTAAAATAAGTGCTAGGATATAGCCATTGTCCTCCACAGCAGACAACATCCAGTTATGCTCAATTAAAAGAAATTACCCCTCCACTACACTAAATGCAAACAAGGGCATCTCACTTGTAAAGAACAAGATATGTTCAGCAGTAAAGATCAAAAATCTAGATTTAAAATACTAATTTCATAAAAGAACTCTGAATTTCTCCATTAGTATTGAAAGCAGAGAGCTCTCCAGAGCTGCAGTTTTGTTTGGATGTCCATCACCATTCTGTCATAAAGGGGTTTGGTTTCTCTCCTCTAGGAAAACAACTTGAAAGCATAGAAAATATCAGTTGAGAAGCAGGATAGAATGGATATACTTTAAAACAGACACAGATGACCTTGTAGTAGGTAGCTTGAGTGAAAGAGCTGAAAGAGAGCTGAATATTGTTTGGCAGCCAGCAGCATTATAAAAGTTCAAAAATAAAATTGCTTTAAATTCAACTAATACTTCTCAAATCCATATACATGGTGGCTGATACCAGTGCCTTTTTGATATCACATTACTCTGAGTAATGGGATTTTACTCCAGCTCTGGAAAATTATGATTTAAAAAAAAAAAAAAAGAAAATTCTGATGAGTTGCCCTGCAAGTCTTGATTTTTGTTGATGTATCTGTGTTTTCATAATTATCTCATTTGCCTTTTAGCAAGGACAACATGTCTTCTGATTTGTTTAATGCCAAGGGTTTTGCTGACCATGCTCTAGCATCAACTCGTTTTGTTGCTTTCTCTGCAACATTTGCAAGAGGTTCTTAAATCCTTGCAACTACAACAATTTTTAAGTTATTTTAACTATTTTGATTTCACTCTTCTTCAAAATGCATTTTTAGAAAGGTTATTGTAAATTTTCATTTTTGGATGCTAACCACAGTACCATTACCCAAAAATCAAATAATAATAAGTTCTTTAATTCATTTTTGTCTTTGCTTTTTAACCTTCTATTTCAGTACTGCTTGTTTGTTCCAGATTTATTTTCTCTTAGAGGTTCAACAAACTATTTAACCACAAAGCTAAACCACAAAACCAAATTTTGTTGGGATGAAAAAGAAGTCTGTGATCTGTGGAGTACTTCCTCTTTTACAGCTAAAAATCAATTACAGGTCATGTCTTTTAACATACGATCTTTTGAACTTGGGTGCACTTGATTAAACAGTTACCACCACCTTCAGTCCTCTCTTCTACGAGAAGTTATTCTGCGTTAACAATCAAGAAAAACAAATCTGTAAAACTACTCAAATATCATAGTTGATTAATTCCCGAGATAAATACCACAGCCGGTACCTTAGGCAGCGAGCAGAGGGAGCTGAAGAGCTGGCAGGAAAAGTAACCTGCTCCAGAGACAAAGACAGATGGGGAAGAAGCAGCAGCTTAGAGCATCGGAGTCAAAACTGACAGACCTGCCTGTCAGAGCCTTTGTATGTTTTCAAAAACACACAAACCCTCTGTTTCCTTTAAGAAGAGGAACAAAGCACGCAGGGATGTTTCTCCAGCAATATACCTCCGGCTTATTTACAGAAGGAGCTACCTTGTGCCACTGCCTCTACACTCTTATTCAAGAGGTTGCTTGCACTCTGCTTTCCATCAGAGAAAAAGCAGCCCAAGGAGCAATATCCTCAAATAGCCTTTCCCCATGTTTTTTATTTTTGACCATCAGAGACATACATACTACAAAGCACCTATTTGTTTTCAGTACATAACAGCACACAGCCTGAGATAAGGTCAGATAGATCCAATCTGTGAGACAGATTCCTACAGCTGTGCATAACCCCACAACACTTCCTAGCTCTCAGTTAAGAAACGTTCAACAATTTGTTGTGAACCAACCTAATCCACAACAGGACTGAAGGGGAGCATGACAGCAATAGGTCACAGTACTCCTCAGTGACACAGACACAAAAGACAAGAAATCTATTCTAAAAGGAATCTTTAAGACACTAGAGGGAGTTTGTTTTCTTGGTCGCTTTTTCTGGGAGGTTGGTTTTGGTTGTTTTTTTTTTTTTAATAGACAAAGAACTGTACTCCATGAAACGAGACTTAAGTTTCCCTTTTTGTTACTGTTATATGCCATAAGTAGCAAAGAAAAGCAATGAAAAAGGAAGAAACAACTACACTGTATAATAGGATACAAACACAATTAGCTAAAGAACAAACATGCATTTGGAAATTATGTTCTTTCCCCATTTGCTCCTTGCTTATAACAATACCAAAATTTTCTTCCTGCAGATACTAACCTAGATAAAAACAAAATTTACATTTCTAAAATAAATAAGCAAGAATTCTCCACAAGATGGCAGTGCTTCCATCATACAGAACACTGACCAAACTGATCACCAGTACATGTCTTTCCTTGACTACACACACAGCTGCCGGAAGACGGTGTTTTACTCATATCCAGACAAATCCCTCACCATTCAGCAACTGGCTGAGCAGTATTTAACGTGCTGTAATAATGAATTTTACAGGCTAACAACTGGCAGCTGTATTGGAAAAGGTTGTTTGGGTCTGATTCTTCTGTGAATGCACTGGCCTCAAAATCTTCTAAAAAACCAACAATTCATCTCTGGTGCAAAGAGAAGTTTTGCAGTAGTTTTCCTGCTATTCAAAACAAAATAAAAATGCCAGTGGGCAACGTAAGTGTCTGATTTTTAAAAAAATAATAAATTTTTAAAATATTTATTTTCATAGTATGATAACAGCAGACTATCATGATTAATTTGCTAGTAAAGGATCAGGCAACAGAACAGAAAAACATATGGAATATCTGTTGAAATATGTAGGTTTGCACACCAATCAAGTATATCTTATGCCAGCTGGTGTAAACCTAGCTTGCACTGGACCACAAAACTATACATTAGTGGCTGAAACACTAAAATAGGACAGTTAACTGCATTGGATTTGGACAAAAGTAGTATGATTATATACTTTTTGCCCCTGCATGTCTTGCTACATTTGAATTCCTCTTACATAAGAACAGAATTACAAACTAGCACAATTCAAACTACTTCAGCGTGTGTCCTTGTTAAGCAGATTAATAGCCTAATTCCCTCTTAACTGCTCTGGCTAACTACTGCTTTCCAGGTGTTACAGTTTTCTGTTCTATAAAGTAGTATACATGCTGTAACTAAATATATATATATATATGTAAAACTTCTGTTTTTTATAAAAACCTGTAAGAGTTGTCATATTTCCTGAGAGTTCTCAACTACAAGAGCGCAGAAGTTCCCAGAAAGGTTTTTTCCATAGATACTGCTCACCTTTAGAAGTCAGAACTAATTTATACTAAACAGAGTAGACATGACCTGTAGAACCACTCAGGGAAAGCAGAGATATAGAACACCTGTGTGGATGTAACAGAAAAAAAATAGTAGCAATGAATGTTTTTCATTTTCCCTATATTCCAGTAATTTGATATTTTCAATATGTGGCAGGAGAGGAACACAGGAGTGACTAAAGAACTCTCTAATACTGGAAAAAAAATTCACACACCTAATAGTAAGGAGAAAACCCTTTCCAGGACACTATTGCAACTCCTGTATTTGTCAGTTGTAATTTTCTTCCTGTTCTACAAACACATGGGACAGTTTAAAGTCAATGAATTAACATTTCCATGCACACTCTTTCAAGATTAGAACTTTGAGATTTGGCCTCTGTGCTTTTAGGACCAAGTCCTTTCAGTGTACACATGGCACTCAGCCCATTGTCATTACGGAAAAAAAAAAAACAAATACAGAAGGGATTAAACAGTTTCTTTCTCCTTACTTCTACAGAAGGAAAGGGTTATAACTGCATTTAAAATCTCCCATCTCTAAGATTTGAGAAAGTTCATCCTAAAAATAGGATTCAGACTTCTTCATTTCTCTGAGAAGGCTTAGTTTAGAATTAACCCCCAGCATCTGACTTTTCCACAAGAAAAAAAAAATTAGAATTATTACTTCTATTCCAAATTCAGGCCTCAGCAAATATTTTTGCCTTCTCAAGAATAATAGTTGTCTGTACTTTATTATCTCTATGCAAATACTTCAATTCTATAATACTTTCAGCTCTTTGTAAGGCAGCAAAAACCACTATGCTTTCTGGAAGAAACATGACTGATTCTGCAGCAAATCACTTGCTCTCCAGCCAATACACGCTACCAGGAACTGAGAAACTCACCAGATTTCATCCACTGACCTCTCATGATTTCTTTGTTTATTGATAAATCAGGTTCTTGCCATCCTCCTAGACCTGTCAGGATGACTAATCCTAAAGGAAACAGTAAAATAATAAGTCATGAGGTAGCAATAGTCTCAATCTAAGTCATCTGTAGAGAAAAAATGGGATATTCACAATGTTAATGCCAATAATTAAAGCCCAAAGCAGCACTTTATTATTTCATTAAGGCCAGAAGTTCAATTTGGCAAAGTTCCAGCAGAGTCTTCACCCATGCTGGCTGTAGTAGCTGAGAGACATCACTCTGCTGCTAATATAAATGGTTTTGCTGGCAGCAAGCAGTCAAATGCATAGATTTCTTGCCAAAGATACAAAGAGTACTGAAACATGCGAGCTAAAGTATGACTGATATAGAAGAGCATACAAAGATTAAAGGAACACTTCACAAAACTGTATCTGATTTCCTTTTCAAAATTAAAGCAAGATTCTTATCCAAGAGAAGCCAAATGCCTGTTTTCTCTTCTCTGTGCAGGAGCTGACCTGGACTGAACTTCATTTTGTACCATGCCTATGAACAGACAAAGTAGTTTGGCTATGTTAACTAAAACCTTTGCTTGTAACTAAGAACAAAACAGCAGCGTGCCATTCTCCAGCAAATCTGACAATACACACAAAGATGTTCACACCATGGTTACCAGAGCAGTCACACAAACCTAGAAGGCCAGGACTGGCTTAGGTCCCTCTGCTCCAAAACAACTCATATCTTTAGATGCAAGAATTCTCTAACAAAGGTTACTAGAGCTCTAAGGTGAAACCTGTCTCCAGTGATGTGAGCAGAGCATATATGAGCACAAAGAGGGTGAAATGACTCTAAAGGAGATACAACTTTTCGCTCCGTAGCTGCCTGGGTGACAGACATGCTGTAACATCATCAGTAACTACTGCAACCCTTCTTGATCGTGTCCATGGCTGCATCAGTACAGTACAAAGCAAGAAAAGGCCCCCGACACTTTGTAAAGTCTGTTACTGGGAATGGGACTGTGACTCAGGACTTTCACAACTGAACAGCAACAAGGGTAAGGCTAAAACACAGGCTTCCAAAGCAAGATACTCACCCACAAACACAGCCATGATCACCCTAGACATAGCAACACATGTCAGTAATAACAGCTTGCTTCCTGTCCACAAATAATAAAAATTTCTTATTATTTAAGAATATAGGTTACATTCTACCATAGCTTATTCAGGAAGAGGCTTCCTGCAGCATTTTTCCATTAAATACTGCACCTGATAGTCTCCAGGTGAAGCAGAAGGTGAAAGGCTACATTTGCCTTTCTTGCAGCTTAGTGAAAACTTCTGATCACCAGTTCCTTCCCTTCCTTCTTTCCTTCTGTTGTTTCAAAGTGGCGAGACTCTACCTCAGAGTAAAAATTAATCCCTAAACACATGACTTCACACTTCTACATTTCCATCCAACTTCTTCAGTCTTCAAGGTATTTCTGTAAAGCATCATCATTCTCTGCTGCATTAATTATGCTTTTCAAAGTCCTCTAGAGAGTTATCAGATTCCTCCAGAAATTAAATCTAAGAAGCAAAATCCCTATTTATATTAGGTATTAAAATTCACTTATCAATGAAGACTGGGAGGGGTTTTCACACATAATGTTTTTCTTACAGTCTGTTCCTTGTCACATCTCTATCTCCTGCCCATTATGTGAATTTGTCACAGGTGCAGTGAGAGGGAAGCACTTCACATGTACAACAGAGGCAACAATAAACGTTATTGATCCCAAACAATGATAACAACTTTCAAGGATAAATGTGATGATGGTTTAACAAGATGCAATGGCAAAGTACACTTGCTTGTTCACCATATAGAGGACAGGGTCATTCTGCTGAGGTTGGAATTGATGTTTGAACCACAACACCACACATTGTCATTTGGCAGATGCCAATTCGTCCATTAAAAACATTGAAACCTAAAAGATTTTCCTGGTGATTTTTCATTGCAAAGGAAGTAGTTGGCATGAGTTTTTCACCCAGCAGTCACAAATTGACGTTGGAAGTTTGACACCCAACCCACACACCAGTCACACCAATTACCTTAACTCTCTGCTGTCTGGATCCTATGCCCACCTTCTCAGCAACACACTGAGTTAGCACTGAAATTTGTGTTCCTGTTTCTATTAAAAACTTCACCAGTTGCCGTTGAGGAACAATTAGAATTAAAACACATGAGCCATCATTACTGACCCACTAATAAGCCTCCACTTTCCAGATAGGCACTGGAATTGCCTGCCAGACATTACTTGGATTTTGGCTTCACGACCTGCAGTTCCTCCCTAGGGGAGAGGAAAGGGTTGTCTCCCGTTTCTGAGGACTGGTGCCAGAGGAGTTGAATTTTATGATTTCCTCCCCAGGGCTTCAGGTTTTATTTTTCAGCTGGTGCACCACCCCAGCCCATTTCACAGCTGTAGTTAACTACATCATGCATTAGTTATAACCATGTAGGGAGTGGCTTAGGAGCATTATTGCCCTCTCTATTATTATGTTCAAAATCTATTTTAATTTCATCTTGTTTTGCAAGTAGATAGGGTTTAAGATTTGCTGGGGCTCCTGTAATTAGTAGCTTTAACACTGTGAAATCTGCTGTAGCAGACAGTGTTTGTGTATGGCCACTTGGCAAGTGGCTTTTGTGACAGCTGTAGAGTTTACAGAGAGATTCACTGGAGATTTTGGAGGGTTCACTTTGCTCCCTGGTGGGGTGTATTTGTCGAGTCAGGTCCTAAATCTAAGAAAACTCTTGGACCCCACTAGCCATTTGCTTCATCCTCACTCAACAATATTTGGTCATGGCCACTTAATCATACTCACAAGCATTCCACCTCAGTTTCACCTGGGTTTCTGCTACACCTCTATTGCAAATTTGTCAATTGCAACAGATTCCAGAAGATGGTTCACGTAGCATGGCACAGATGACCATCCCAAGTTCCCACAGCTCTTTCTGTTTTAACAACAGGTCTGGCTTCATATTCATGAGGATTTGTGGAGAACAAAGAATCATCTTCTTCTGGTTCACCACCACCAGAACTTCCACACCTCCATAAATATTTGCCATCCTGTCAACTACACTGATTTCTCATAGATGGGGTAAGAGAAAAGCACATCACTTATACAAGTAACTTCATTGATATAAAACAATGATTACAGCTTTCAATGACAAATGTGACAATGGTTTGACAAGATGCAATGCAAAGTACACTTGATTATTTACTTCATAGAGGACAAGGTCAGATAGAACTGCCAGCAAGACCTTCCCATTGAGTCATGAGGTTAAGCATGGACCCCCTTGTTTTCTAAACTCCTTCTCAGAGAGCAGTCCAGGTGCAACTGGGTGCAGACTTAGCCCCAGACCTGGCCAATGGTGTATGTCTAAAGGATTACACATGCACAAACAATCCTTCATATCACTTAACTAAGACAGTTCACCCATAGTCATATTTGCATACCAGCAAGACATCTGGGCTGCTGTTCCAGACAGCCCTTGGTAACCGTGTTGCCAAGCATCTCCCAAAGTCCAGGTAAGCTGGATGCAGCCATCACAACCCCTCCTGTTGGTTATGGCTTGATCAGAGTTACAGGCTGAGATCAAATGGGAACATTGAGCACATTATCACATTCCCATAGGCAATAATCACCTTTTTTTACTCTCTCAGAAGGCCAGTAAACTTGCTACCTTTTCTAGTGCTAATAGGCCATTCTGAGCTCAAATTTGGTTAACATAATTAATTAATTTATTTTTCCTCAAAGGAAAATTGCTTCCAGTACTAAATACATTGGTTCTTTTCTGGATGTGGAAGAGGTTTGTATGCTTAAATGCTTGGCCCTTTTCTAACAGCTGCATTAACTGCTCTAATGCAAAGCATTACCTCACCTCTTCTTGCAGCTTCATGACATTACCAAAAGCTGTCATGTGTACACTCTCCTTTTTTTTTTTCTACAAAAAAATCATTCTTTGGACAAAAATGCCCCTGAAGCCAGTGAATTCAGCTGTGACACTGGAAGAAAGCAAGTGAGAAAATTAATACTTGTTTTATTCTCTGCAGGTGTTCTACTGCCTGCTTCTTCATAGGCCTAAAATGTTGATGCTCTTGTCACATAGCTGCAGCGTACAATGGCTCTGTTCTCAAAGATGAACAAATATGTTACCCTTCCTTCCTGCCCCATCCCATTTTTGGAGGGGTGGGTTAATATTTAACAAAGATCATTTCCCAGATCAAATTTGCAGAGATATTTGCACCAGAACAAACAAGTGCAGCAACTGCAGCTGGGTGGGAAAAAAGGTCTGGGAACAAGAGCGTAAATGAAAGAATTCTATGTAGTCGGATTTATTTCAGCAACCATCATATTATAAAATTACATTTTTAAAAAGTTCCTTCAACAATTAATTTCCTTCAAAATACTTATTGTTTCATTGTTGTTTTCATCTCTAGTTTCCTATTTCATCAGGTATGGGTGAACTGCAGACCTCTTCGCTGAAGTAGCTGTCTCAGAAAGCACAATTAATTTTTCATTTTGAAGTGTATTGGTAATTCACTATAACAAATAACTGTGTGCAGTGATCCCTGAAAGACTTATTTGAATCCTCTCTTTATTAATTATTTAACCTCTGAAATAATATAACTCACCAGGTTTTTTTAAAGATCCTACATTTTACCTATTTTTCAGATTATGATTAATCATACTTTTAAGTAAGACAGTGCATTAAATGACCCATTTAATCCTGGACTGTTCAATCAGACAACCATCCAGATTGCCATTTATATTGAAAATACAGAATTTTGATGTCTTGTATTAAAATGGCAACAGATGAAATGAAAATTATTAATGATTGTACAAAAATGACAATAGGGTTAACAGCAAAAAGGTTATGGAAATGTTTTTAAAGGCCCAATTACTTCTTTATAAATGGCTAGGAAAAAAAATAGATGAATAAGAGAGGCATTTCTTTGATTGCAAATCATGACTATTTCCTCTAAAATTATAAATTTTATTGTTTTACTACAGATAAAATTATGCTGTGTTCCTAATCTTGGAATATATAACGTGTGGTTAATTCTTAGTAAGCACATCAAGCAGTCTTGTTGACTCCCATATGCAAAATGTCTTCAATATTCTTCTGAACAATAGAAGCAGAATTGTTAGGTTGGTAAGTGCAATACAATAATTTACCAGCAGAAATTAAACTTGGCAGGTGTTAGATATTGTGTAAACTGGCACCAGACAAACACTGTACTCTTCTATAAGAATAATTATTTATTTCTATTCTTATCCAATTACAGTGGCACTGGATAGTCAGAATTCTTCCAATACACTTTCTTGGTTTGTCATAGGCAAAGCTTAAAAAAGCCATACAAAATAACGTAGCTATCTTACACAGTTGTCAAAAAAAACAAAATTAAAATATCTTCCAATGTAAATTAATGTAATTAATGAAGAACTGCAAGTTGTAGGTCTCCTAATGCCGCCTCCTTTTTAGGCTTTCAGCTGTATACCCCTTAAGCTTTGATTTGGAACCTTCCCTTTCCAAAGCAATGCTGAATCACAGGAGAATTCAATGAGAAAGGGAAACCAAGGACCTTTACATGATCCACCAGTAAAGGCACTGGGGGTTACTTATTTATATATATCATAGATACACATAGCAAATCTATTTAATGTGGCAATCTCTGTTCATAGTTGAGGATCATGATCTCATGTCATTGACCAATCAGTGATTACTAGGAACTGATTTTCATTGGAGACTGAGAGCCCAGCTAGTTTCAGTAGGAGGCCATTGGGAGGGTATCCCAGCTCTTCCAAGATGTTCATTATATCATGGACCATGAGGATCTTTCCATATCTACATTTTTTTGTGGGTTGAGTTCAACATTTTTTTTTAAGGCTTTTATTCATATGTTTTTTACCAATTTCAGAACTCTTAAATGGATGTTCAGAAATAACAGTCTTAAAGATAAATTTGAGGACAAAGGAATCCTTTGGGAATTGTATAAAGTCATTTAACAAGTAATTGAACCTCTCTATGGCATTTCCATCTAGTTGAAACAGGTGAATAATACTGAGGTCTTTTGGCTACACATTAAAATGGCTTATTATCGTAGATACCAGAATCAGACATTTCTCTAACTACGATACATTAAGATGTACTAAGATAATTCAATATTCAAGGAGCCTCAGATTCACATTCCCACAAGTCAACAAGTGGTAATGTGACAAGAATATGCAGCATAAGGAGATTATGCTTGACTGAGCACTAAAATATCTTTCTTATGCCACCTGTGCCGATCTATTTCTTTGTATATTTTGTTTCTCTATAGCTGTCTATATTCACATCTGCCATTCAAAAACCAATACTATATTCTACATGGGATCCATGGAGAAACTTGAGTGCATGAAAAGAATACGGTTGAAGAGAAGATTGTTGGTTCCAGTCCAACTTCTCTACTACACGAGTAAGTTGCTTAAACGTCTGGTTTCCCATTTCAGGTATTTTAGAAGCAGGGCACAGCATCTCACAGGGATGCTGGGAAGCTTTGTTGTGTGAATATTTTAAAAGCATTCTAAAATTTTTGTTTGAAAATAAATAATCACAAATAACCATTTCATTGTTTAAATACTCAAATGTGATATCCTTGGTACAACAAGTAAAAATTTTGTTATTGAATTATTCAAAGAATACTTTTCACGTAATAAACCTTGAGTCAACAGACCCCAAGTTTATGGTGGGTTTTTTCCTTTTTTAGCAATGTTACATAGTACCATTTTCAACATTAAATCAACCAGCTAAATGCAAAGGTCAGATACATAAATGTTCTTCTAAAACTATCCACTGCAATCTCTGATCCTGAACTGAATTTTGCCTCTCAACCCATTTAATGTACTGAATAACTTGAACACCACTGATTCCAAACAGGAAGCAAGGAATTTAGGTAACAGTAAAAGAAGAGATATTGTGCCTGAATGTAAAGTTTTCTTGGTTACTTTTTAGAATTTTCTTAGAGGGGTTCCTTGTTACAAAAAATAAGAAACTCAAACCAATGTATGAAAATAAAACCCAAACCACATAGGAGGTCTTCTAGATGCAGGAAGTGATTTAAACCAAGAATTCACTATGCCTACCACAACAAAGCAGAAGAAAAAAAACCAAAGCAAAGACAGGAGGGAGAACTGATTAATTAGAGGGACATGAAAATTGGAAGCTATTTTCTTTTCAAATAGGAAATTTATATTTATAGAAAAAAGAATATCCCAAGAATGAAAGATTATTGATACATTTAGGGTGCTGTGTAGATGTAGGTTAAAAACAAGGTGTCATTTATTCATGCAACACTGCTTGCCGTGAACTGCTAATTTGATCATTAACTAACTGCTATTTGTTAGGATAAAGTGGGCAGAAGGTGGTGGGATTGAATACTTCATCTGCATACAGAACTGCATATTAATCATGCTATTTTTCTCATGTGTAACAGCAAACGTAGTTCAGTTGCATATGGGGATGTTTTTTGGGGTTCTATTACTCACCTATGAAAGTCTTTTAAAATATCTCTGAATATAGATAATTCTCTAAGGGCAACACAGTGGCAAGGAAAAGGCAAAGCATACATACCAATAGAAGCACTGTGAGCCACTTACAATGGGGGCTTACAGAGCTTATTAAAAATAGAAACAACATCTGAAGAGAACAAAAAAAGGAAGAGCATAAGTTGTAGGAACATGTTTGAGGTGTCACCAGGAATTTCCTTGGCAGTTACATATGGAGGTCTAATCGTGGTCTCTCTGTAAATAGCCTCTTAATATAGAAGTGGTTTAGTTTTACAGGCCAGGACTCAATTTCATGTTTATATGCTCTACAAAACACCGTGGTTGTTTAGACTTCAAAAACTTCCTGTTGTGGGAATTTCCTTTGAGGAGGAGAGGGAATTTTCCTGGTCAAAAGTGTCAGAAATCCCTTTTAGATTGACTTTACTGTCTGAGGCTGTACAGAATTCCATTCCCCTCATGCCATCTTTAGCTAAAGAGTTCAGAAATCAGAGCAAATCCTGTACATGACACATGCCACCACCCAGCAAAACAACTTTAAAACAGTAAAACCTTTACCCTGATACTGAATTCTCCAACCTAAATTCAGTCACAGACATAGTTAATATAAAAAATTCACATATCTATTTTACATGTTAGTCTGTATCAATACTCCACACACAGCTGAACACAGTACTATGAACAGCAGGCAAGAGGTAACAGCTGGAAGGATGCAGAAGGTGTGTACAAGGGGGAGATTAAACCTCCTTGAGCTTTTGCAGTCTGCTTCTGAGCAAAGTCAAAAAACTTTAGTCCAAATAGCTTTCAGATGAGGTTTAAACTAAGTAATCAGATTTGTTCTGCAAAGACCACACATGCCCATGCAATGTGGTACCATTTGATATAAATACAGCCTCACAGATGAAACCAATCCACTTTGGAGCAAAGTGACCCAGGTGAGGTAGGACTTCGCATGACTAACTTTGCCTGTAAACAGGACTAGAAATTATACCTCAAAACCAGTCTAGAAGTTGTTTCTTAGTGTTTTGCGGCTTCCAGGTCCTGGTTCTTAGGCAAGAGCTGCATGTTTAGTCTTAGTAGGTGTATTCCTACTATGCTCCAGCTGTAATAGTACCCTCTCCTCATTCAGTTCCTTCTGTTGATTTTACTACCAGAGGTGATAATCCAGCTCCATGATTTATCACTTCCTTTTGCTTGTGGAGGCTTCCAGGCATCACAGAAATTGACACTTCAAAAACTGAAATTCACTGGTGTCTTCCATTTTTCCATGTATTGTCTTTTGGTATATTGTAGCTAAATGTTTAACCTCGTTTGTAATAAACCCAGCAATAATGGTGAGATAGTGCTTGACTTTATTGGTATTTCAAAATATAAAAAGTGAAAAATAATGTTTGTAGAAACAGTGGCAAACTGTTTTTAAAAACTGCTGTAACACAAACCCAAGCAAAGATAAATTTTCTTAGCCAAATCCCTTCCTTTTCCCAGAAAGTACAAACAAGAAGAAAGCATACATCCTAAGTTTTGTAGAATGTCTTTACTGAACAGAGTTCTGTCCTAAGCATGCAAAGGACTTCCATAAACCTGTCCTCTCCTGTAGGTGCCTTTCAGTTACTAGTTTAATTGCAATATAGAGGAGCTCTACCTGCAGCAGTTGCACTTGCAATGCAGAGGATCAACCCGAGTGCCACCTCCTGACACCAACTGAGTAAGCAGTGTGGAGAAGGATGTGTGAAGGTTCTTACCAGGACAGGACAAAAGAGAAGAGACTGTGCCCACTTGTAATAGTGTGACAAAATTGGAATCTCTGAACAGATTGCAACAGTTTTCTGTCCTAGGGCATGTATTTTAGGGAGAAGGCCATTATAGAAAGGAGCCATAGAGGCATTTTTAGTGTTGTAACCGAACAATTGATTCAAAGTAAGGCCAGGAGAGGGTCATAGAATCATAGAATGACCAGGCTGCGCAAGGTCACATCCAATCTGGCCTTGAACACCTCCAGGGAGGGGACACAGCTCCCCTGGGCATCACCACCCTCATCGTGGAGAATTTATTTGTAACATCTGATCTAAATGTTCCCTGTTCTGATGCAGAGCGCCCCACGGGCATACCTGGGGTGCAGGGCTTCCACGCACTGGTCCTGTTCAAGCCACCGCTGGAGGGACAGCACTGCCCAGTGCGGGAAAGCTGCTTCCCCACAGTCACAGAATCATAGAATTATCTGGGTTGGAAGAGACCTCCAAGATCATCAAATTCAACCCTTAATCCAGCACTATCATGATTACTAGATCATGGCACTAATTGCCACATCCAGTCTTATTTTAAAAACCTCCAGGGATGGTGAATCCACCCCCTCTCTGGGCAGGTCATTCCAATGCCCGATTACTTGCTCTGTGAAGAACTTAGTTTCTGATATCCAGCCTAAACCTTCCCTGGCAGAGTCTAAGCTCGTGCCCTCTTGTTCTGTTGCTGGCTGCCTGGGAGAAGAGACCAACCCCCACCTGTCTACAGCCTCCTTTCAGATAGTTGTAGAGAGCAATGAGGTCACCCCTGAGCCTCCTCTTCTCCAGGCTAAACAACCCCAGCTCCCTCAGCCTCTCTTCATAGGACCGGTGCTCCAGTCCCTTCACCAGTTTTGTTGCTCTTCTCTGGACCCTCTCCAGCACCTCAATCTCTTTCTTGAGCTGAGGAGCCCAGAACTGAACACAACACTCAAGGTGTGGCCTCACCAGTGCTGAGTACAGGAGAAGGATCACTCCCCTCGTCCTGCTGGCCACACTATTCCTGATGCAGGCCAGGATGCCACTGGCCTTCCTGGCCCCCTGGGCACACTGCTGGCTCATGTTTAGCCTCCTGTCCATCAGCACCCCCAGGTCCCTTTCCCCCTGACTGCTCTCCAGCCACTCTGTCCCCAGCCTGTAGCGCTGCACAGGGTTGCTGTGGCCAAGGCGCAGTCGTTCTCCTTTCCTGGAAGGACGCTTTCTCCTTCTCGCTTCATCCCCGAGCCCCCGCACGCCGCCTCCTCCGCCGCTCCACACCCGGCCCCGCCGCCGCCGGGCCCCGCGATGGCGCCTCCTCCCCCGCCCCTCGCAGCGGCCGCCCCGCCCGGCTCCGGCGGCAGCTCCGCCCGCCCCCCCGCTCCGCTCCGCTCCCGCCGGCTCCGCGGCCGCGCTTTCCTTTCTGAGGCGGGCGCTGGCCGCGCCCTTGCCCGCCGCGGACCCGGGGGGGGCCCGCACCGCACCGCTGCCCCCGCGCCGGGAGCCGCCGGAACAGGCGCTCCGTGCCCACCCCTTCGCCAAGAGGCGGCTGCGGGGGGGACACCCGCGGGCACGGCGCCTCCTCCGCATCCCGGCGCCTCCTCCGCATCCCGGCGCCGCCCGCCCCCCGCTCGCTCCCGCCCTCCCCGGCGGCCGCCGACTTGAGGCGTGAGGGATGCTTTTGTGCGCGGCTGCGGGCGGAGCCGCGGGTGACGGCGGAGCCGGGGCTGCGGTGCCGGGGCGGGCTTGGCGGCGCCGCCGCTTTCCCGCAGCCCTCCCGGGCGGGATGCTGAGTTAGGCGGGCGGGGGCAGGCTTAGCAGCCCGCGGGCGGCCTGGGGAGGGCGGGCGCGCAGGCTGGTGCCCATGGCGAGCAGCCGGAGCATCGAGCTGGAGCACTTCGAGGAGCGGGACAAGAGGCAGCAGCGCGCCGGGCCCCGCCGCGGCGGCTCCGGCTCCGGCGCGGGGCCGCGGGGCAACGGGCTGATCCCCAGCCCCGCGCACAGCGCACACTGCAGCCTCTACCGCACGCGCACCCTGCAGGCGCTCAGCTCGGAGAAGAAAGCCCGCAAAGCCCGCTTCTACCGCAACGGCGACAGGTACTTCAAGGGCTTGGTGTACGCCATCTCCCCCGACCGCTTCCGCTCCTTCGATGCCCTCCTCGCCGAGCTCACCCGGTCGCTGTCGGACAACGTGAACCTGCCCCAGGGTGTCCGCACCATCTACACCATCGACGGCAGCAAGAAGCTCACCAGCCTGGACGAGCTGCTGGAAGGTGAGGGGGCTGCGGTGGTCCAGGGGCAAGCAGGGCTCTGGCTGTGGGCGGTGCTGCCCTGGGATGTCGGGGTCCAGTAAGAGGTGGCGTGGGGTCTGGTCGTAGAATCGCTTGGTTGGAAAAGACCTTGGCAGGCTCTCGCGGGGGTGGGCTTTCCTATTGCTACCTTGGTCAGTACTGAGAGGGGTCCTCTTGCTGGCAGTCATCAGCAGTGGAGCCCCTGAGGGCGGGTGGGACAGGGTTGCCTGCTGTTGTGATGTGCAGTGGCCACACTTACCCAGCCGCTGTGCTGTGAGAAGGGTATTTATACCCTACCACTTACTCAAACTAGTGTGAAGTCCCGTTATCAGATGTGAGCAGAGACCATATTTGTAGTGGGAATTACTGTTTTCCTAAGTGTGGACTTCCCCATCACCTAGATGAGTACCATCTGCCTGAGTGGGGTGACGCCAGTGGTAGTTCAGCAGCAGGTACTCTTGTCATCTTCAGGAACCATAGTAAGGAGCTTGTCTACCTTTCAGTCACCGCCACTTGTAAGAGAGCGAAATGCTGTAATGTAGGTCTCAGTTATTACAGTGTCATCAATGCCTCACAGCAGCTTAAGCTTTGCAAGAGAAAGCCCCTGTGCTGTGAAAAGGATGTTTATACCCTGCTACTTATTAGAACAAACTAGTGTGAAGTCCTGTTTTCACATGTGATCAGGATCCATATTCGTAGAGGGAATTGCCTACCTTGTCTGACTTCCAAAAGCATTTTATAGAACTGAGTGCTCTTCAGAATTTGCCCCTAAGTAGCTTTTGATAATGGGACTTAGCTGATAAGGTTATGTAGGCCTTGCAAATCTGAGCAGAGTAGCACTTGACTATTGCTCAAAATGGGGCTAGAAGTACTTTTTTATGGGTGAAACATATGCCTTTCTTTGTAGGAAATGATATTTACCAGAACAAAGAGCAGACTTCCCTCATATTCTCTTATCGTGTCTTAAAATATTGTTTAAACTCAGCATTACACGAATCAGTCTTTCAGTTGTATTCATTATATTGTGCACACTGTGGGGTTCATAATGAATTTGCACTTCTCCTCAGGTATCTTAATACATCAGCCCCTGCAATCTACCACACAGTAACTGTGTGCCAGGTGTAGCTGATTTGAATTAATGAAGAAGTACAATTTATACGTCTTCTAATGCCTCCTTAGGCTTTCAACTGTGTATTCTTCAAGCTTTGATTTGGAAACTTCGCTTTCCAAAGCAATACTGAATCACACCTGGAGAATTTGATGAGGAAGGGAATCTGAGGACCTTTATATAATCCACCAATAAAGGCAGTGGGAGTTAGAGACCAGCCACTCCAGTACATGCAAGAGGAATGCGGTGGCTACAGCACTTGCTACGTTAAGGGGATCTCACTGAAAAAAGATGTGCTTTGTAATAGTAACATAGTGCCTGAGGACTTTCCCCATCATGTGATCCACCATAAGGCGGTTCACAGTCATAACTGGAGGAAATGTGAAATGATTACAGTGGAACACTGGTTCTGGTAATAGAATAAATGTGAAATCAACCAAAAAGTTTTCCGTCATTTGGTGATTAATTTAGAGATAGCTAAAAGAAAAATGAGGTGCTGGAGTAGGGATGGTAGGGAAAGGAGATGAGGTTTTCCTCATCTTGGGTAAAAAAAAACTTGGGTAAAATAATGATAACTTGGTGTGACTTTTGAAATGTTTCAGAAGGAACATTCTTAAGGTTTTATGGCTTAAAGACAAAATGACATGCTGGACAGCAGTATAAATGCAGTGTATACTCTCACAACTATTTAACTTAATAACTGAGAGCAAAAACTTACTTTGTGTCTCTTTGAAGACTGTTGAAAGAATGACCTTTGTCTTTGCTGTTCACTGGAAGAATAAAGCAAAACAAATGTCACAATTGAAATGCCACTCAGATACTTTCTCAGTGAAATAAAAAGGGGGAAAAAAGAGTCCCCATTACTTAGTCCTCTATCTGTGACCATTGCAGCTCTCAGGAATCTTAAGAAAATCCTGTAGCATCATAATTGGATGAGTATGTTTGCCAGTTAGCATGCCAAAAACTTCACCAGTGTAAGTCTAATCACCATACAGAGAAAGGAAGGCATATGCAGGGGCAGGAAGAAAGCAAACAAGCAGTGAATCCATCATATCTGACCTCTTTGTCAGCTGTTTTGTTCTTGAGATGCTGGAAGTGGAGGTTAAACTTCTGCTCTAGAATAGATACTTGAATGTTGGTGCTATTCTAAACCTTGAACTGCAGTAGCACCAGAAGTAGTTTTGAGTGATGTTTTGTTAATTGCTTTTCAGTTTTCAGAAAGGAAAATAAAATTGGTATTGTGAATGCCAGCTGCACGCTGAACTCCAGACCAACCAGGACTATTTGATACAATACCTAACTGACTGATCTGTTTGCACGTGGTCAGCGTTGTTGAACTGGTACATGGAATTACAGCAGTTCAGGTTCAGTAGTGGCAGCTCTGTGAGGCAAAGAGAAGGTGAGTGTTCAGCCACCCTTGCCAAGCCAGCAAGATCTGCATTAAGCCTCACTCAGCTGGAGACTGGCTATGTAGCTGTTGGATATTGATGTGGCCCAGAGCAGGCAAGCTCTTTAGGGCTTATTTGCCATTTATCTGATTAATATATCAAATTCTGTATCATAATATTCCAAACTAACTGAATTGAGTCATTGATGAATGGTTTTTGGGGTTTGGCTGTATTTGGCAATCTGTTTTACCATTTATCATTTTAAGATGAAAATAGCTAATGCACAGGCATACTGTAGATTTCAACTATTACTGCTACAGATTGAGTAAGTTAAAAATGTGACCGAATGGTGTTTATTAGTCAAAAATTGAAAAGCTCCATTTTAAGTATACTGTTTTTCTTAACTGAATATGACAACCAGAAAAGCATGCTCTGCTGGACAAGCCTTAGGCAAATGTAATTTATATTTCCAGCCCCTGTAGATTAGGGAACATTATGGCTTATGAGTTTGACAGTTTTTCATTGCTTTCTTAGAATGCGAGGGGTGAAAAATTTCATTGTCTCTTCCTGGTCTTGTTTGAACAGACAGATCCAGAATGAAGATTGGGAATATTAGGGTTTTCTTATAGTCTTCTTTCTTTCAACTTTACTATCAGACTTAGTACTACTTTTTACTTTTGAATAGTTGATTCCGTGTATAATTGTATATTTTTCCTTCAATAGCAATGCTGGAATAATAGTTTCGTTTTTATTCTCTACCAAAGTTAACTTAATTGTTTGTCTAAATGCTTCAGTCTTCTTTAAAAATCTGAGCTTCCTAAAGCGTGGGACGATGACGATAGTAAGAATTGTGCAGTTCTTTAGTGTGAGGTTTGTGTTTTACGTTGATGTCAGTCATGCACGGTCTCACTATCGCATGCTTTCGTTATCTTGTTAGTGGAAGACATGGAGAACCCTGATTGCTAAGGTGTGCTGCAAAGCTGGGAGAAACTCTTGGATTTTGGGACAGGAAACCGAGTGTAGACGCTTCCTGGCAAGAAAAGTTATGTTGATTTGGTATGTGATGGGGGATTTTTCTAGTTCCCTAGGTGAGAAGCATTGCTGAGAGTCTTTCTTTCATCTACAATACTTAAATAATACAGTCCTTTATAAAATGTCAGTAGTTTTGTTGGCACAGTTGTGCAGACAATTAGCAGGTATTTAAAGGGAACTCTTTGGGCAGGAGGTGGGAAGGTTCTGAGTAGGGCAGTCCTCTTGTGTGGTAAGGATGTGTGGCACAGGACAACATCTACTTTAAAGAAATGGGCTCTGCCAGACTAGTACAGAGTGAAAGAATGTTTTTTAAGTGAGGTGTTGAACAATCCAAGTATTTTCTGCCTTAGATCATTGTTATTATAACTGCATATTACATTTTAATCCTGCGTAAGTGCCTGTGATTCTAGTGGATTCACACTGTTATATTAGGTCAAGAGTATCTTTTCTCCTGTCAGAGCAAGCAGATGGTGACACCAAATAGCAGTTGGTCGTTTTGCTTCTTCTGAAAGGTATGATTACCTTCCTGTGCTAAAGCCAAAAGCTGTAATGCTTTAAAAAGAGGCAAATGTAGCAGGTTTAATAAGGAAGGGTAAAAAAGAAGCATAAAAGAAGGATTAAAAAACATCAAAAGCAAATACTGAAGTTAAGCAGTCCAGAAGCAATGGGATGTGGATGTGAAACATGGATGTAATTGTTAGTGAACTTCCCATCCCAAGCATCTCCTAGTTTCAGGGATGGCAGAAATGTAATTTACTTGAAAAGAGTTATCTGCTTCCTGTGGAGGAGCCACGTGATATTGGACAGGTTTGATACTGGGTGGCCTTGACAGTCTTCTGAAAGCTTTTACCCTGCCTGGGCAGGGGGTTGAACCAAATGACTTCCAGCGGTCCTTTCAAGCCTCAATTGTTCTGTGATTCTGTAAAAACTTGTAGGAAGCTCTCATCTGAACCTCCTAATTAAATGAAGTCAGAAGAGAATTAGGAGCCATTAGTCATCTGCTGAAATCCTGGGTGTTATCTCAGGTTTTAAAAAGTGCGTGGGGAACTTAAATACTGCAGATGAGGAAAGATCGTGACTTATGCATATAAGGGTTATTGGAGGTGACGTGAAAGTGAAGGAATTGTAAGCAACTGATGAGGAAGGAAGTTCTGTGAAAGAAGGGAAGGAAAGGGAGATCTAAATAACCTAATCTTTTATGAAAGGGGTTGTTTTATTTTTAGATCAGCCTTTTTATATATGCTGTAAATATACCGTTCTGGAAACCTGCTCAGCTTTGAGGTACAGAACACAAGAAGAATACTCTCCTGTGGGTAGGTGAGTAGCCCTAATAACTACTGTGCCATACTGAATAAGCAACTTTTTAGCACCAAAAGAAGCTGAGGAATGTGAGATGAATAGGTGAAATGTACCTAAAAGCATGCCCTGTCCTATGTTCTTCACAGGTGAATGCAGAATTAAAAAATATGGAGACTAACAATTTTCTTCCTGTAGGGATGTTTTTACCTGTGTCAGCTATGCCATTTTCTGTTATGCAGTGTGTCATTTAAAAGCATGATGCTTTATGTGACTCTCAGGACATAGCAGGTAGTGCTTGTTAATGTATTGCAAAAAGCAAGCCAGGAAATCTTGTTCAGAAACTTTTGTTTCGAATATCCTGATTCAGGATTTTTGAATGTTGTACGCTTAATTTCTTCCTTACATGACCCACTACGTGGCATATCCATAGTTTGTTTTTTTAACCTAATGCTAAGGAAAGTGAAATATCTACAAGTCTTTCTTTAGTAGTCTGTGTTTTTAGGGAAAAAAGGACTAATGTTTCCAGGCTATTTGTTAAATACCTAGCAGTGGGCTTCAACTGACAACACTTGTGCTGAGAAGAACCCCCAAGTGGTCACACAACTGTGTATCCTCAAAAGTGCATATTGTTGTAAGTGGTGTGTACTTGAGATATGAAAGGCTAAGGTGCATCCTTCTTTTCCTATCAGTACCTAAAATGGCATGGCTAAATTTTGGAGAGTTCACATACACACTTACTCTGTTTATCCCCCTTATGTCTTGAAAGGTGGGCTGGGTGCATTTCCTGTGAATAACAGTTTTGAGGAAGCAGATGGCAAGAGAAAACCTTTGTAGGTAATTTTTTAAGTGAACAAAACAGTATTAAGGCAACTGATGGTCTGTGGCTATGTCTCAGTCAGCTTGGCTGATGTAGTCTTGCATTCTCTTTTGTCCATTCTCTCTCTGTTACCTGTATTTTACTGTTGTGAGGGAATAGTGAGTGTTATGCTACACTCCCAGCTCTCAAACTGGAATCGTTCGCAGTGTGCTTAAACTGCACACCCCGGTTTTGCTTCATGGATAGTGCATCTGGTTGTTAATGTAGGGTGGGTAAATTATTTAGAGGCAGGTAATATATCCTTGTTAATAGGCAGTTTCATGTCTTTTAGTTGTTTTTTCTAATGTTGATATGAAATACAGAATTAGAAGAAAACTTACTCCGTTTGTTGATTATATTGTGACCCAAAATATCAGCAGATGTTACTCTTCTAAGTGAGCATATGCCTCATTTGAAGAATTTTTCGTGGTAGCAGAATTTCTTCATGGAAGAATTGACACTTTTAGATTGCTCTGGGTACTCACAGGAAGCATTGGGTGGATGGCACATGTGCTCTGTTGAAATTATAATGCCAGCTTACAAGGGAGTTTCAGACTTCTGCCAGAATGGCTCTGCAGCCTGGTTAGGCTTTCTGCTGTGGAATAGTTTGGCTGAGTTCAGAGTCCCAACTGTAACCTATGCCTGCAAATTTTGATTTTTATTTCTGTATCAAAAAAAGAGAAGAAAGTACTGCTTAATAGATATTTCTGCTTTATAAGTCTATAGTTTACTTCTTTACCTGCCAATCTCAATGTAATATTAGTGACTAACTTCACAATTTGGTCTAATACCTCAGGAGCTGATTCATGTTAATGCTGATGTTCTAAGCTAAAGACATGGGATTTATTTCCAGTAATGTAACTGCTGAGATGCAGTGCTAGTTAAGGCTGGTATGCATTAGCTTTAAAATCTTTCAAGACTATAAGTGGGAAGTGGGCCTTGAAAACATAAAATTGAGTATATGTAATGTAAACACTTGAAGTACTGTTTATACATATTTGTGGAGTTGTGTCAACTTTCTGGGGCTGATAGTTTCTTTTTGTCATTTGTACTGCTATAGCCTGGTCAAAATGCACTGAAATCTCAGAAAATATTTTCTTAGTAATTGAGATGATATTTTCTTAGTGATTGATGGATGATTTAGGTTAGACACATGAAAAATATCATTCAAGTCAGTTAGTGAAACAGACAAACTTCTTTATGTTGTGATTTTAGCTGTGGAGTTATCTCTTGCTTTGTTAACAGTGTTTGAAATAAGATGATTGGTTTACAGCCAAAAATGAAGTGCTGTATGTTACATTTTATGAATACTAATTCTCTGAGAGAATATGGAGATTATAAGAAGTGTGTGTTTATACATGAATTAATCCCAAAGAGATATAAAATCAAGTCATACGTTAAAGTTTTGTGCAAATATTATATGTAACATTCTACTTCCAGGATTCTACCTACAAAATATAGCATAAAAGAGATAATACTCTTAGAAATTATTTGATGTTTCTTCCAGACATACAAATGCATTTTCTGTTTCAGAGGATGGCTAAAGTACCAGTTTAAACAATAGCCTAGTCTTAAAAAAATAATGCCTGTTCATCAAGGGGTGGTATTTCCTTAGGCGTGCTTTTTGAATGCGTCCTTCTTTGGGAAGGTTTCCCCTGCTGAACTTTAGAAGTGTGATTTAACTTACCCCACCAATTTTCTTCTTCCTTAAATATTCTCTTCTGTTGAAAAATCACTTGCACGCCCCCGTTAAACCAAACTAATCACTGTTTAACTCAATCCTAGAAAATCATTCTTTTTGCAAAAAGGAGCAATTGGTTTCCCAATTATATTATGATTCTAGCTTTTTTTAGTATTTTACAAGGTTCTGAATAGAACTTGGGAACTGTGGGTGGAGTCCTGGCTGTAGCGAAATCATTAGAAGTTTAAGTGGTAATTGCAATAGAGTAAAAACTTCTTCCTTTATCAGTTATGTCATGAACCAAGGAAGTCACTCAGTGCATGTGTTTTCTCACTTACAGTCCTTGCTCTAAACCTGACATATGTGCCTGCCTCGCAGGTGTAGTAGTGAAATCTGTCTTCTAGTTAAAATCTGTGTTACTAAGTTTAGTTTATATGACTGGTATAAGAAAGCAGGCATGGAATTCAAAACACACGCTAAACAATCTGTAATATACTATAGTTCTCAAGTAATTAATCATTGATGTATCTGCCAATTATAGGGAATTTTTCAATCAGTTTTGCCAGGTAAAAAATACCTGGCAAAAAAAATGTAAGTTTCTTTTTGATTTTGAAAGGATAATTCTGATTGTGCTCAGTAACAGTGAGTTTTGAGGTACCTTGTAGTGCGGATTGCTAGACTCGAATTTATTTAACTTTTTCACGCATAGCTGGTTGCTCTGAAGGGACAGGTGACTTCATGTACTGAGGTTTGTGTAAATCTTTGAGATGCTGGGGCACTCAGTGTGTTTAGAAAGGTATTCTCATGCATAGGATGCTGTCAGGTTTATTTATGTATAAACTATAATCAGATGATGATACCACAGTCTTATGCAGATCAATGAATTTCAAAGCAAGTGGTCAGAGACTTTCCAAAGCTGAATGCCCAATATTGTGCACACAGAATAATGGCCAACTTACCTTCTGTTCATTTTTTGTAGGACAAAATAATATTTAGCATTATTAACCAATGCACACACACAAAAGACAAAGGCATTTACTAGGTGGATCCATAAAAAATTTAGCGTGTAATAGTGGAAAAAATTGTCCTAAGGGTTTGTGTTGATTTTGGCTAGGGTGGAGTTTATTTTCCTCACTGTAGCTAGTATGGGGCTATGTTGGGATTTGTGCTGGAAACAGCGTTGATAATACAGGGATGTTTTCATTCCCGCTGAGCAGCCCTTGCACAGAGTCAAGGCCTTTTCCAATCTTCACCCCACCCCACCAACGAGCAGGCTCGGGATGCACAAGGGGACACAGATGAGACAACTCATTCCAACTGACCAAAGGGATATTCCATACTATATAATGTCAGTCACAAAATATAGAGCTGGGGGAAGAAGAAGGAAGGGTTCAGCATTTGTCTTCCCAAGTAACCATTGTTCATGATGAAGCCCCTGCTTTCGTGGATATTGCTGAATTCCTGCTGGCTGATGGGAAATCATGAATGAATTCTTTGGTTTTGTTTTTATTATTAAATTGTTTTTATCTCATTCCACGAGTTTTCTCACTTTTCTATCTTTCTCTCCCCCATCCCACTTCGGGGCCTGAGCAAGCGGCCGTGTGGTGCTTAGTTGCTGGCTGGGGTTAAACCATGCCAGGGTTCTATGTTGCATGGTAAAGTAGGGAGGAAAATAACAACAATCAGGAGTCGTAACGTTAGGAAGTCTATTGGTATGGATTAGAACTACCAGTTTCTTTGAGATACGGCTGAGATGGCAGCAGTGTGTTCAGATAGATGGCTTTCTGGCTTATTAGAAATTGTTCAGAAGATAAGCACAGTCCTTTGAATCTGGTGTTAGAGGGTGTAGAGGGAGAAGCCTTTGCTTTCTCTTGCAGCAGAGCTGCTGTAACGAAACTTGAGTATCTCATGCTGTTTCACAGTAACAGGATAGATAAGTTAAAGGTCTTTAAAAGAGCCGTTAAAAGAGAACTGTCCACCTATTAAAAATCATAGGGTAATTCAGTTTGGAAGGGACCTTCTGAGGTCATCTCATCAAATGCTTTGCACAAAGCAGGTCTGATTAAATCAGATTTATTGCAGTTTAGCATGTAATTCCGGGGCAGTGTAAGCTTCTAAATCACCACTGTTCTTCCTAAGCTATGTGGGGTGTTTTTTCCCCTACCTGTAGGTTAGTGCTAGCGTGCATGCAGCTGTGTGGAAATCCCTTTCAAAGACTTTGTGGGCTGAAAACAGCTCATTTTTCTTTGCTTATATTTTGGGGAGAGAGGAGTCTGGTTTTGTTTGTGTTGGTTTCTGATGCGTGCATCACTTGGTCTATGAATATAAGGAGGAATGATGGGGTGAGTGAAGGGGAAGAATACAGGCAATGCAGTGGCATTCATAAAACCTCACACCAAATTGTTTCTTTGTACCTTACTGGGGTAAAGTGCCAGTGATGTTTGTAGAGGCAGAACTGGCTGCCAAACTTCCCCAAACAAAATCGTTGTTAACTTCACTTAATTCTAATTTGTTTTCTTTCAAATACAGCAAGTAAACTTTCAAGAAGGCCTAAATAGAAGATAAATTAGAAAGCATTGTAATTGGTATGGGAAAAGAAACACAACAAAGTGTTTCAGATCACACTGATTCTTTGGGGGCTTGAAATTAGTTTAGTGTCTTGCTTTTAGAATAAGCTACACAGCTTCTAAGCTAAATCAGCTTTCCAAACTAGAGTTCAAAAAGTAAAAATATGTAGTTTAAAAGTTTTCTAGTGTGTATCTAAACATAGGTACATATTTGTAGCTTTTACAGTACTGTCCAGTAGATGTATGTGTACTCTTTACTCCTCTTGCTGTGTGTATAGGAGGTGAGTTTGGATTGCTCCACCAGTGACCTTGAGCGTGTAACTTTAATCTTGGAACAGGCTAAGTTATTTAAGATATGGGCAGCTCTTCTGCCCGGAGGAATGATGTGTTCATTCCATCAGTTTAGAATATTTCTATTTCACCCTTCTGGCAATACTCTGCCTGTTTGAGAAAGTCTTTGGATGTTGTTTTGTGAAACCCTAAAGATGTGAGTTACAGAAATAACCTGGAGTTAAAGATCTCTTTTGTCATGTTTTGCATCTTGAATATTGCTGTGAGGCATTAAAAGAGCTGTGGTAATCAACTGACAGCAGCTTGAAGAGAAAACTGTCCTCTTCTAAAAAAAAAAAATATCTAGTTTGTCTCCAGCCTTGCATTATGTCAAGGAATGGAGAAAAGTAATGAGTTCCTTAGGTCTGTGTAATGGCTTGTACCATTTTAAATCATTTGATGTAAAGATGTGTATTACTAGCCTATGATAACGTTTTTGTCCTCTGACATCACTTCCATGACTTCAGAAGATATCAGCAATGCTGACTTTGAACTAGGAAAAAAATTAAAATGAGGAAGTGTAGATGTCCTTTCCTGTTCCTGCAATCTCAAAGTCAACAGGTGTTTGTTGGCCTAAAGGTTGTTGAAGTGACTACGTTTCAGCAGTGTCTCCTCAGTAGAAAGGCAGTAACTCCTGGTAAATTAGTGTGTCCTTCAGGACAAGGAACTTGAGATGCTTGAATTTTTTTCTAGTAAAGCTTGCTTCTTTTAAAATAATTCATTATACATAGGTATGTGTGTAAACCTCTTGAAGTATGTAGTTGAGGAATATATGGGGAAGGACCTCAGTATTAGCTGAGGGAGAATGCTCTTAATGTCGTGTATTGTGACCGCAAGTAATTTAAGCAATTGCAAAATCACTCTGCTGATGACAGAACTTATCATCCAAAAGAAATGGGAAATATCTTCAATCTCCTTGTGGCCCTTCATTGAATTGTTTTTTTTTTATTTATTATTTCTTAACCAGAGGTCTTTGGAAACCTGCTGAAACCACTCCACGAGGGTCCTGTTTGGGTGGAAAGCTCCAGTAATTTTAGTCTTCCATTTAAAATGACTTGCAGTTGAAATACAGGAAAATCACTCCTCCTGAAAGAATTGTCATTTTTTTTAAAAGATTGAGAAAAAATAGCTGGATAACCCCTTAAATTATGAAAATGTCATCTTCTTTTCAGGTGAAAGTTATGTATGTGCATCCAATGAACCCTATCGCAAAGTTGATTACACCAAGAATGTCAATCCAAACTGGTGTGTGAACATAAGGACTGGGTCCTCTCGATCCTTGCCATCTTTGACATCCACAAAGAGTGAAGTGAAGGAGAGTAAAGATTTCATTAAACCCAAGTTAGTGACGGTTATTAGGAGTGGAGTAAAGCCACGGAAAGCTGTGAGAATTCTGCTGAATAAGAAGACTGCTCATTCCTTCGAACAGGTCTTGACTGACATCACAGAAGCCATTAAGTTAGATTCGGGTGTAGTCAAGAGACTTTGTACACTGGATGGAAAGCAGGTAGGAGAATAAATCGCTGTGACCGACTAATAATTATAAATTAATGTAATCTTATTGTTTTTGTAATTTGAGTTCTTTTTACTGTGTATGCTTTAACCTGCTTCCAAAGAAGGATGGTTTAATAAATGACAACTTTTAAATATCGTTTTAGTATCTACAAGAAACATTGATGCAGAAGAAGTTGACCACTTTACATTTTAAGTAAAAAAAAAGAAAAATTACAAATATCTTTTTTGTATACTGACACTGTTGCATTGCTAAAATTGCCCGTTGATTAAGTAATACGTTTATTTGAAACACTGAAAGTAAACTTGTTAAAATACATATTTTCAGAAGCAGAATAATGTTTTTAGACTTCTACATAATGCTGAGCAGTATAAGAAAAATATTGCTGCCTCCTTCCATTTCACTTCCATGGATTGCAATTTTAGTAGAAAGAGGACTGCAGTGTCTTTCTGAAGGGAGTAACTGACGTGATATAAGGTCAAGAATTTAATCTGAAACGAGTAATTCTCTGTGTGTGTGGTCATATTTTTGTAACTTGCTTTTGCTTTTTGCCACTGCAAAAACATGCTGCCAGGATTAATGATGCAGTAGATCTTTTATACTCACTCAGAAAAACAAAGGAGTGACCCACAGAATGTTTTGCTGCACCAGGTCAAAGTATCAGGAATACATTTGCTGTTGATCAGTTAGGTTAATGACTCAGCACTTCGTGGAACAGGACTGTGATATTTGATGCTTCTATTTGATACTGATGTGGAATTTCAACAGCACTGTGACTTCAGTAGTACAGAGCAACACAGGCTGCAAAGTAGACAACATTCAGTATCAGGTAATTAGACTATTGTATCAGTGACTGAATGTTAGAATCCTTGCTCATTCAGCAGGTCTTTTTGCACATTTGCATAGCTATATATTTGCGTGAACCACTGGTAAAAGTTTCAGTTGTGTTCAAACAGATGTGGGAAATTTCATCATCAAGCTTTTTGTAATAGTTGTAATCCTATACACAAAAAAAGCACCTTTTTGTGTTGAAAGTTGCTGGCAAATGTATTGGAGAACAAATGCACTTAGATTGTCTTTATGAAGTCTGGCTCTCTTGTGTTCTGTGTGCAATGGATACGCTTTTTATGATCGAGTACTTGAAAAGAACTTCTGGGTTTTGGTGTTAAATATAGCAAGTCAAATTCATTACTGTAACTCATGATTTTCAGTATTTGGTGGCACTGTTGTGTGCCCTTTAGTTCTTCTAATAGGTTTGATTTTTAATGAGATTTGTTAATGAGATTTGTTAAGAGGGAATCCTTTCTGGGAACGTCCAAAATGTGATTTAGTCATGTTTAATGTAATTCATAATAAAATAGCTTTGACGATATTTATTATACAGTAATTAGCTTCTTCTGCCTATAAAGTCTTCTGTTACTGTCTCAGAAAAGATGATTTTAATCTTCTCAAGCAACTAGATAGGGTCAGGAATGAAAACTGCAAAAATTAGGGTTCTCAGTTGTGATTCACCTCTTCTATTGCATTGTTAATACAGTAGAAGCTCACTGGTCTATATTGATGTGTGAGATGCAGTAGTGCGTCAGCAATCAATAAAATTAATTAACATTAAATCTCGCATATGTTGCTTGCATGTTGCAGTCACCCATGGTGAATGAAGGCTGTCTTCATCTACCAATGGGCAATCATTGGTATTGTTCCAAAATAAGTGTAAGATTTTTAATTACTGTAGTACCTCCTCCTGCCATTCTTTGGTAAAGGCAATAATCAAGCTTGGGCTGCAGATGCACGTTGGGGTTTTCTCACACAGTAGTTGTAACTGCTAACAGCCTGCAAACAGTGGCTCCTTACAACTGTGTTTCTGTGTAAACTGTTTCAGCAGTAGAACTGCATAAATGTGAAGACCTCCCTTCCATTTGGAAGAAATGCCTCCTACTTTTCCAGGGGCTTTGGGAACAGCCTTTGCTTGCACAGCCATAGTGTAATCATAATTTCAGTGCTCATGGGGTACAAGTGCCCCAGATAGAAGAGCTATGGCTTTAAATACCCTGATAATAAAAGCCAATTCCTGACAATCTAGGAGGATAGTGACTTTAGGGGTTTTTTGTTTGTTTCTTTTCCTCTCAATTGAAGGGCTGACCCCAGTTTTAGGCGATTGAGTTTTTTTCTTTCTTTGTTTGCTCATTGCTGGTGTATGTAGAGGTTGGTGCCCAAGAGCTTTCTGGGGTTTGGCAAATAAAGAGTTGCTTTGCTGCCAATTACCAATTGGTGGAAATTTCTGAGCCTATTTTCTCTAATGTAGTAATTGCTTATTATTCTAAATCTGCTAGGGAGGCAGATCTTTTATGTTCGTTGTAGTGTTGGCACAGCTTGAAAGACAACCATTTGAAAAAAGAAAAAGAGGCATTTTGTAAATGTAGCACTTGTGTTTCTCGGGCTTTTGGTTTTTTCTTTTCTGTGCACCTTCATATTTTTATCTCCGAGGAAATACTTTTTTTTGCATTTTTTGTGAGCAAATAGGTTTAGGTTGTATTTTCTGTTTAATACAGAATTGATGCTGAAATTCAGGTGTTTAAAACATGCATATATAAAATTTGTGTCCTTTTATTAGGAAATGTGTGTTTTTCTATTTACTTATGTGGTGATATTGTTTTCCAATAGAACTGTTTAACGTGTAGTAAGAAATAATCATGAAACCAGTCATCTAGGAAGAAATATTTTTTAGTTTTTAGCAGAACAACTACAAAGTCATTTTTATTTACTCTTCTGACTTCATTAATCTTGACTGTAGCAACAGCTTCATAGTGATAGTAATACAGAGAATAGCCTGCCTTTGATTCTTGTGTATGAAGTCAGACAATTATCTGCCTTTAAATGCTAACATTTTATAAGAATTACAATTTTCCTTTTGTCTTCAGTTTCAATATGGATACTATAGCTTACCATATTAGTGCTTTGTAGCTACGACTACAGAATTTTTTTTTAACTAGATGGATGCGAGGCTGACTTTTCACTTTTAAGCTGTTCCACGACCAACTACTTTTTACGTCCTCAGACTTTTGTGGTGGTTTCTATGTGAGGAAAAATATTCCTGTAACAGTAACCAGGCTTTAACTCTGCAGTGCAGGCTTCTGCTGTTCCAGTCTTTGTGCTTCTGACATTGAGGTTTGCCTAATATATTTGCTTGGCCAGAGTGTTTTCCTTACTTGGCTGCAATTTTCCTTTCTGTTCTTTACTGGAATCTGTCACTGTCCTACTGTGAAACAAGGATGGTCAGACTGAAACTTCTCCAGTTGGGAAGTTAACCCGTCATTTTCTTGGAAGAGAATGGAGGTTTTCTGTCTTGCTAAACAACCTTCAAATTTCAGTCATTGCCAAATGTAGGGTAGCAACTTAATGTTAAAAAAAATCTAATGGGGGGGGGGGGGGGGGAATCTCCGAAATTCAGAAAAAGCCATGTAGAACTCTGAAACATGTATTAATTGGCACACAAAAGAAAATTAAATATTCACTTCAGGAAGGAAGTAACTTTTTAAGCTTGCCTTGTGTAGCACCTTCATGGATTAATCTCCATAACAGCATTGAAAAGATGGATGAGCCACCTTTTCTGTCATCTATTCCCAAAGTACTGAGAAATACAACAGATAAGCCTTATTTCAAAGGTCTTGTTTTTTTGATTGGCCACAGGTGTGTTGCTGTCTATCTCTGAAACCAAAAGCTCCCTGATATTCTGTTAACAAAGTTTTTCATAAAGTGCTCATTAAAAGTAAATGGCTAACTGAAAGAAAAAGGTATTACATTTGGAAGTGTTCATCAGACTCATCATACTTTCGCTTGTGTTTTTTTATTTTCCAGTGACAGATTTGAAGAACCTTAGTAGAATTTATAGCCTCTGTAAATTGAATTTTGTGTTTATTTAGTAGTGGAAATAGGAGACCAAGTGGAGCTGTTAACATACCCATCATAGAGGGCAGAAACCAAAACAAGAGATGACCAGGAGAGGTCTTGTTTATTGTTACAACTGATATTCACCATATTCTTATTTCAGTTCTTTGAGCACATAAGCTTCTGTCATTCAGATCTGAAAATCTACATTAATATAGTGTTTTTACTAGAATCTGAATCTCAGCGAGAGCTGACTATTTAGGATTGAGTCAAGTTTTGGAACAAATGAATTTTTGTTTCTCTCAGTTATCCAGTTTTATATGCAAAGACATACTTGGATGAGATTTTTATTTTTTAAAATAATTTTATTGCATTTAACTGAATAGTTTTAGCTATACTTGCCTTTAGTTCAAGTCTCTGCTACCTAATGACAGTGGAAAGGCTACTTTTCTTTTTTAAGGAAGCAGGCACTAGGAGTTAGGTGTTCTCTATGTTTTTAAAGTGTCATTTAATTGTATCATTACATCACTGTCTGGTATCTTAATGCAGGCTGAGAAACAACAGTAATAGAGATTTATTTCCATGTTAGCCGGCCTTATGTGTAGGTGAAAGCTACTGAAAGCAGAAGTCGATTATCTTGGGTCTCAGCCTCTAGCCTAGTATAGGCACTTTCTCACACGTGTTGGAAATAACACAGGTTTTAATTTTTGCTACAGGCAGTTTTGCAAGAACATAGAAAACTCCAACTTCAGTGCAGTTCTAGTTCTGCTGAAATTTCAAACAGCATTGTAGGCTGAAATGTTGCAGTAACCTGCAAATATGAAGGGAAAAAACACTTAATCCCTTTCATTCCTCACAGCTCTTGAAAAAAGGCTGTAAGCCTTTTATGCTGTTATAGAGGAATGTCAGTGGCAGCTGCAAAGGCAGCGATTCTCTGCATTGCAGATCCCACAGAAACGTGGCAGTTGTGGGCAAGGAGTCTTTCCTCACCTGGCTTCTAGACTTTAAACAGTAATGATAGTCCCTGCATTCAGGGACTGAGATAGAGTCAACTTTTAGGAAGCAATTTAAAATTTGCCAAACACACTCCAGCGTTGTACTTAGTGATTTGACACTATGAATATGATTGACAATATAATTACTAAAAGAGTAGAAATGTTGGATAGAAAGCCTTTTCAGAATTTGTGGTTAATGCCCATAATAAAAAGCACATTGATCTGCTTATTATGTAGCAAATTAGAAAAATGCGTTGTCTACCCGGCGGGTAGGGTGGGATGGGGGAATCACTACAGTCTTTATATTGTTTTGTAAGACTTAAATATCAGCAGAGGGTATGCAACATCACATGAGATGAGAGAGTGGGAACAGGACCACTGCCTCTGAGACCTCTTGATGCAGCAGTGGAGAGTGCTGCAATGTCAGATTAGAATATCAACTTGAAAGAGACATATGGGTTGTTGTTTTGGTGGCTTTTCAGATGATGTGAATCCACAAACTAATATTGTGTGAGAAACAGTAAACCTTATTGATGGAGATGCAACCAGAAGTAGTATTTAAAAGAGAGAATAAAACTTATTAGAGAGAAGCCTTCCAAGAGAACAGGAACTAAGTGGTCTGAGAAATCACATCAGGAAAGATACACACAATGCAGAGGAGGAAAAGAAGAGTTTATACCAGATGTTGAGTGATATTTCTCATTCCCTGGATGGGCCTGTATAATGTATATAGGGACTTGCTAGGCCTTGAGGATTGCAAATTCCAAACTCGCTGTGAGTTTGCAAAAGGAAGCGGTTCAATGAACAACTTCATCTTGCGAGAGAGATGGGTCAGGTGGTGGTCTCTCAGATCAGCTGAGCAACACCTGGTGTGAGGCAGAGGCCTCACAGATTGGTGTCGCTGTAGTGAAGAACAGGAAGACACCTCAAAGTGTGTACTGAGCTCACTGCCCTGAAAGTGTGGTGAACTGCCAAGTCATTGCTTCTGATGACACAACCAGCTTTGCCAAGAGCCAGTCAACACATACTAATTGGGTTAGACCCACCTCACCAAGAGGCACCAAACAGTTTTCAAAAAGTATGAAACTGGCACCTGAAAACTCTTCTGTGGGGAGGAAAAATGACCACCTTACCCAACGGACAGGTCAGTTGGCCTACACCTCTCCCCCCGCCCAAGAAGGGACATCTTCGTGGTAAGGATCGTGCACCTCTGACTTTGTTGGATCTTGCCATGGAAAAATAACCACTAACTCCAGTTTATATGATCATTGTTAACTGGTTGTAATGATCCAGTGCTAATACAGGAAGTGAATTTATGAACAGCAGCCCTGAACTTGTTTTTAATCTGACGTTTAAAATTAATTACCTACTGTTTTCACTAATTCTGGCTGGTGCTTAACCTATCATATGCTTTAGTCATAAACCATTGATCTGGTCTAGGACTAGAGATGGATCCAGCCGCACTGAGGCTCTGCTCTGAGGGGAAGCTTAGAAAGCAAGGGGTTCCATCTTGAACCTTGTGACTCTATGGGAGGACCTCCCTCAGCCACCTGGCAGAGCCGTGTCTATTTAACATGACAACATGAGACAAAATAATGTGAAAGAGCTAAATATTACTTTCAAAGCCACAGGAAAACACTGAAGAAGAGTGTAGAGGAGTCCTGGAAGAGTCTAGCTGGTGCTCATTGGATGACATTAGTGTCTCTGAGACTGAGCTAAATAAATTTCACTCTGAGACTTATGGGGAAAACAAATTGAAGAAGCAATACCGTGAATCACTTGCTGATGGCTGACTGGATCCATTTCCCCTTTTACAAATACACATGTAGTAGTGGAACACCTATATCACCTGGAAGGTGAAGAACTCCGCTTCGTTTGGTAGAGTCACCTTTATGTGTGTTATAGGCTAGAAGGGCTCTGACATTGCACCTGTCTTTTCAGGGAACCTGCTGTTCTGAATTGAGCTCAGGACACAAAATGCTTCAACAGAGTGTAATATGTGGGGTTTGGAGGCGTCGTGGTGGTAGTGTTTTGTTGTTATTGTTTTAACAATACAGAGTTATGAAACAATTGACTTGGGAGAGAGGTGAGGGGAAAGAAACAATAATGGCTACTTTCTTCTAACTGAAAAGAGCTTTTTGACACTGTCTTTTCTGAACAGTCAGCTAGGGAAGCGTGGTCTAGAGAAAAATACACGACTTTCTGCTTGCGCAGTTGGAATACTGTTGTTCTGAATGGTTATTGATGATTCACTGCCAAACTGGAATTTTATGTGGAGTAGGAATGTGTGTCTGTACTAGTCACTGTAAATGACCTGGAAGATGGAATGGAGAATATTTTTGAAAAATACAAATAACATACCAAACAGGTGAGCTATGGAAACCTGGACAAGAGAAAATTAGAATAATCTTCAGACTGCAGAAATAACAGGATAAGGCAGGCTGAATAGTCTTAGAGTCACTGGTTATTATTATAACGATGCAGATGGGAAACAGCAAGTCGTTCTGGTTGAAGGGGTAAAGGATCACAGCTGAAGATGACTTAATGGTGTCAGTGGTTGTGCTTAGGAAAGGAAAGCCAACATCCATACAGAAGGTATGGTCCATCATCTTGTTTCTGATGTACGTGTAGGTGGGTGTTCTGCTCTGTCTCAAATGATAGCAGCAAGAGACGGCTTTATTATGGAAAATCCAGAGCAGAGTAAAAAGAATTAAGAAAACATGTTCTATGAAGAAAGATTGAAGGAAATGGGATTGCTTAGGCTAGGTCATCAAGAAGTTTTCTTGGGAATGAACAAAAAATCTATCAACAAAGAATGTGTCATGTAGAGGAAAAGAAATAATAGGCGTAAAGTTAATCAGAACCAGTGGAACTTAGTGGTAAACAGTCTCTGTAAAATTAAGGCTAATGAGGAGGTGATTTTTTTGGGGAGCAGATACATAGGGTCTGACGGTTTCTGGAAAGTTTTTTGTTTGGTTTTAAGTGTTTTCCGTAACTAAAGGCTTTCTACAACTATGGAAGAGCTGTAAAGTTGGAGATAAAATAACAAAAATCTGAACGCCAGTTAACATTAAAATATGCGTGCGTGCACAGCTGCATCCCACAGAGAATTCATACAGCAGGGTTTGCAGCTTTATCCCAATGCTGGTAAACCTCTTCTACTTTTTAATATAAAACGTGGTTTAGGGGAAGTTGGGCTCGTACTAGAGGCTGGAATTGCTTCAGAGAACAGCTGTGTGTCTAGTCAGTGTGGGATACAAGTCTTGCAAATCTAAGGAAAACAAGAGAATTAAAGCAGTTCTAATCTTGAGGAAGTATATATGATAGGAAATTAATTCATCCATGGACACCGCTACATGATATTTTTGTTCAGTCTTTCAGTCGATGTACTCAGAACTGGAAGCTGTGGTTATTTATTACTTGAAGAAAGAAGGAAATAGTGTGCTTCAGCGGAGGAAATAATTTTGGCCTCAGTCCACGGACATAAAAGTATTCCTATCTGTATTTATTTATGGAAGGAACTGCTATCTGAAACTAACCCAAAATTAACTGTACCCTGTTATAAATGCAGGGATCAGTCCAATCACCGTTTTGAGGAAAAAAAAGAAAGTGCAAAATGTTAAGGATTTTATTTACAAGTAACAAAAAATGATGCTTAAGGTGCTACAGAAGAAGTATTAAAGAAACAGAACCTCAAACATCTGATGAGTCATCTCAGAAGAGTGTCTTAAACTGGCAGTGAACAATAATGCTGAGGAAGCTCTACAGCTTCGTTGCATATGCGAAGAATAAAGGTCATGCCATGTGAAACAGCCACAATCTAGCACTGGAAAACTTGGCTCTCTGGCTCAAAAGTCTGTAGAATTTGTGGAGTATATTATTCTTACTTTCTGGGGATCAATAACCCAAAATATAGTACAGATAAAACAGAGAACATACATCTCTTTCCTCTCCACAAAGATACATAATTCTAGCTTTGGGGATGTGGTATAATGTTAGTAAACATGTAATGACTGGGGTCCACTGGGTGTGAATTTAGTCTTTTTCAGTGATGTACGGTTTAGATATGTAATGAGTAATAACCACTGTCATCAAACTAACAGGTTGGTGAAGTGGGATGTTAAAATCAGACCCTGATTCACAGTCAGCACTTTTAAACTGGAGTATGGTAACTGAAAAAAAAAAATTGCTGATATTTTAGCTAGAAGCAAGCGCGTGTGTCCTGTTAAAAGCGAGATCCAGCTTGCTGGAGTCTTCGTGGATCTATAGAGCAGATGAATCCTGCTGGGTTTTCAGTTTTTGTCTGTGCACACCAAGAGCAGACAGCACTTAATGAAAATGACCTTCTGCACAGTGTGGGAAACAATCACTGCAAAAATAGTGGTGTCACCAGCGGTAACGTTGTGTCTTTGTTGATGAACGATTACAATAATTTCATTGCTGGGTTGCAGAAACAGTGTGTGTAGCTCTTGGAATAAAAGGGCGGTGTACAGTCATTGTCTGCCATCTGCCATGCTGAAGATTGAATCACATGACTTGGAAACTAAACCTTGGGAATTTGTTGTGTCCCGCTGAGCCTGGCCATTAACAGATAATTAGTCTGGTAAAAATCTTTTGAATTCATTCTGCAGCTGTCATATGCCAGATTAGGATTTGTGTCACAGATTCCTCATTACTTTGCGATCTTGGAATTATTTTTCTATAATTAAATTACCCTGTGTTACTACAGCAACAGTTCTTGCATTGTCACATTTAAACATGCAAACTTTTCTTTAAGAAGCCTGTTAGACCTTACAGCGTAAAGCCATTTACCTGCCAGATGCAAAATGGTTTCAGGGTTGAGTTTTCTCCATTCCTGTTCATAACAGTCTGTGAACAGGGTTTCTTGTTTTAAGGATTGTCTTTCAGGTTGTCAGGTTGGCGGATCTGTTACAGTAGCTGCTTCTTTGGTTGGCTGTAGTCACATTGTCAGCATCTCCTAAGTCCATCAAAGAAAAGATACTGAAATCTTGAGTTATAAACTTTTTATCTGTCTTTGTACCAGTTAGTAAGAAAACTGGCATTCTCTTCCATAGTAAAGTAATGGCAGGAAATATTAAGCAGAGAGGAAGTGGAATACTCATCTTTAATGTTTAAAATGTTGCTAGCTGATTAATTTGCAATAACCTTTAAATACTGTAATTGGAAGACTCTGAAGGGAAAGTAATGTTGAAGTAATAGCAATAAAAGCCACCTTTTGAAATCAAAGAGCTTCCCAGCACTTAAATGAAACAATGGCCCTGTTTGTGGCTTGAAGTTAGTAAGCTTTGCATAGGAAGGAGTGATAGTGTTTTCACTTAGGCAGCCTAGCACTTACCTCGTTTGCAAAGTCAACGGTCATTTTCTTCTGTTGTGCAATATGCAGTTTATGCCATGTTCTTAAATGTTCATTTTGTTCATATTTGTTTGGTGTTTTCTTTTGGTAACGGCACAAAGTATCCCTGCAAGTGTGGAAGGCTTTTTGAAGAAACTGAAGTATTTCAAGAGAAACCAAAAAGAATAGAACATAACTTGTAAATTGAATGGGAAGTTAAGATTTTGGGCCAGTAGGTTTGGCATTTCTTGCCTTTGCCCTTCTTATCTCTAATTTCCAGCTCACCTAGTATTTAGTTAAGGAGTTCCAGTCTGGATAAATTATTGGAAAATATGCCACTTAGTTAAGAAAAATAAAGGTTGCTGAGTACAAGGCAGCCAGAATCCTCTTTAAGCGCTTTCTGAAGGTGTCATTTTCTTGCATGTGGAGAACTTGAAGTTTCTCTTTCAAAGAAATCAAGGTTCTGGTTCATTTAAATCTGATGGAACAAGCAAGATTCAAGCACAGATAAATGAGGATTTGGATCCTACTTAAAGGCTATTTACTTATCTTGCTATATTTTGCAAGGGACCCAACAATACGGATGCTTAGAATATGCTTACGTGGTTGGACCTGGAGTTGGTCTACATGTTGTCAGACTGCAGACTGATTGAAATTGTATCTAGTTGTACCAGGTAGATAGATGTATTCTCACCCAGTCAAGCATATAATGCTTTTTGAGGTAGGAAGTAGTGTTTATATTACAAATACAATTGGAATATCGTGTGTGCTTGGTGACAGTTTTCTTACCAGCCTTTTAGGGGGGTAGTAGAGAGGCAATTGATTTTCCCGTTCTTTCTTTTCTTATAGGCCTTCTTTCCCATGTGTGAGACAATAGGAAAAACTTGTAAAGTTAGTATTGCTCCCTCTGACATGATTACTTTATTACCAAGCTTCAGATTTTTGTTTCTCTTCTTCCTGAAGAGATGAAGAGTAACTTTGATGAAGGGCATTTGATTGAACAGTTGGAGTACTACTCATATTGACCCTGAGACATCATGGCTGTATGACTTTTCTGGATTAGCTGTACTAATATATTTTTACTATTCTATTTCTGTATTTCTAATCTATGTATTCTGTTTCTAGCACATACTGTGCTATAAACAAAAATATTCTGAATATTTGGTTACTAGATTTTCCTAGAACCTGGGACAGTTTTCAGATGCATTTAGATCCAAGTTCTTATTTCCTGCAGTCATGTTACAACTGGTAATAGTAATCCAGCCAAAGTACTGTGGATATTAAATAGAATATTTCATAGCATCACTTTGGGAATAACGTAAATAAACAGTCTGTTGAGATACAGGGCTGGAAGAGACAGCATGACTGAGAATATCCAGTGACTACAGTGGCACTGGCAATCGTATGCTTTATGCTCAGAACAGGTCGCAAGAATGTCCCCTGTGTCCTTCTCCCCTGCACAGTGTCAGCCACAGATCCATCCACAGGACCTGTAACAAAATTAAGACTGCTAATCCGTGAAACATTAGGACTTTTACAGAGAAAGGGTGGGAAAGCTGAATAATGTTCTTTATGTCCTCAGCCCCTTCACTACCAAGTAGTTTTAAATGGGCTGTTCCAAAATAATTCTAAGAGTTGGACAGTGTTCTGGCTTTCTGAGCAAAAGGAATACCCTGGCAATACCTGACATCTCAATCGGAAAACCACTCCTGCAAACCAAATCCGTATACCACAGTTAGCTTTGTATGAGCATTAGGGGAAGCATGGCACAGTGAAGGTTCCTGGTAGACTTAAGTATTCTGACCAGTTCTTATTGTGGCTGATTTTTTTTCTCAGAGGGAAAAACATTCTCTCTACTTCCCTGGAGCTGAGGGGTTAAGCAAGGAAATCTCTTTCTTCTGCAAGTGCCCATGCAAGGTCTGATACAGAAGATTAGTGTGTTAAAACATATGTATTTAGAGCACATTTTGTAATATTTGTTAATATATACTTGTAATTTTTATAATATATAATATTTGTTTTTCCTTAAAGCATGTATACAGTAAAACCAGTATTGTAAACTTGTGAAGTCTAAGAGGAAGAAGATGAACAAATGATGAAATCTGCTTCACAGAGCTCTGTATTTTGTCCTTCTTTGTTTTCAAACACCAACAGTAAATTTCCTGCAGTTTTAGTATCAGAGTGGCTGTTGATATAGACAGTAGATTTGTTATTACCTGCAGTCCTGGAGGTCTGATGTCTGCTTAAGAACACACTTCTAGTTCAGGCACTAATCCTCCTTTGCTGAAAGGGATTTGCTCCAGCTTTTGGACTGACGTACCTAATGGGATGTGCGAGAGCCCCATCATTGTCTTCTGTCACACTTTTTCGAGAAGGCCAGGAGAGAAGGTGCAGTCCAAGATGCAAAGATTTTTTTGAGGGGTTTTTAGGATCTGAAAGGGCTTCAAATACTCTTTAAACTAGTAATAATTATACAAATTTGCTTGGTTTTGAGACATCAATTCATTTTGATTTCTTTTGGTACACTTAATCTTTTGCACATAATTTTTTTTCCTTTCCTCTCAAATATTTGACTTGGAAAAAATATATTTATGATAGTTTTAAACAAATTCTTTTTCTTCCTACATATGCCACTGAATATACAAAATTTAAGACAGTGTTACAGTAAGTGGGTGAAAAAAAGTGTTTGGTATTACTACTTACAAATTGCTAACACTTGACTGGAATTTCCAAAGTAACTATCATGGCTTACTCGCATACTTTGACAATAATCAGTGGTGCCCTTGAACTTCTGTTTTGGAACCTTATTTGCTATCACAGTAACTCCATCTCTGATACAGATTTATGAACATTTGGGGTTTTTTTTGTTTGTTTAAAGTAAGTTTTTCATCTATAGGTCATAAGACCTATATAACAAAGAGTGATTGACACTACAAATATATTAATGGAAATAAAAAACAAATACAATTTTGTTTGTTCCAATACAAATCAAAACACATAAACAGAAATTTTTTAGAAGCACTGAGACATTATGTACTTCTAAAATTAATTCGAGTTTAGCAGTTTTTTTAGTCTTCTCTGAGCCTTTCAAGAAGTCTCTGTCCCAGTCCTTAGTAAGAAATAAGATTTATATGGAGTTTTTGGAGGTAAACTCTACCATAAGTTATCAAGTAGGGAGGGAGAGTCTGTCTGAAAAATTCCATCTGGTTTCTATAAAAGAGAAAGAAAAGCATCTCTAGTTTTAAAGCTATTAAAATATGATTAGCAAAATAGAGTCTGTCAGGCCAGATCACAAGACTTAAAACATTCAGTCCCTGATGACCTAATTTAATGAATGTAGTTTTCTAGTGAGAACAGGTAGAACAGTGATTTACTTTATGAACTGAAGTTCAGTTGTGTCTCTGTGTGACTTTTGCAGTTGTGTTGGATATCTGAACTGTTAGGGTGAGAGGCTTATCATTCTTTACTCCTGTACTCATCACAGAAATAAAGGACAGCTTCACAGCTACTTAGGCTTTTACTGAGCTGCCTCTGATTGGAGAGGGCACAGCCAGAGCGCAGTGCCATCCAGCTACACTTGTTTGTTCTGCCTCTCCTTAATCTGCCTTAGTCTGATGCATTCCTTGTAGAACTATCACTAAGTCAACATATGCAAAAACTACTCCACTTCTTGCCTATTAGAGGCGCAAAACTCTGCATGGTAAGCTAAGAAAAACAAGATGCATACCCCCCCCCCGGCCATTCTGAAATGTTTGGATACACATGCTCCATATAGATTGAGGTAAATTTTCTGGGCAATGGAAAAACTGAGAATAGGGCTTTGGATACTTCTCCTAAATATGACTCCCCTGAATTTAATTGCTGTCAAGTTCAGCGCCTATATCTGAAATGTCTTCTGAATTTTTTTTTCTGTAGTTTGTGTTTCATTTTTCCCGTCATCTGTAGCATAGTTTATGGTAAAATTATTTTGAAATCACATGTGCATGAGAGGAAAAATATGCGTGTCTTCTGGTTTATATGCTTGATGGAAGATCCAGAAGTAGATCTGTCTTTTAAATGAAATCTTTTACCAAAATTTTTCAGAATTGTCAACTCCTAAGACAGCAGGAATTGATAGAGGTCCTGGCAGCATGATATATTGCTGAATTACTTATTGCTCTGAACAAAAATGCTTTATTGCTGTAAATGTCAGGGAAGGACAGAGGAGGAAAGCAAAGTTCCGGTATTTTCATATGCAGACCCAACTATGAATCTTTGTTGGTACCCTGGTAGACTAGGTAAGAACTACACCACTTCCTCTTTGTATAGCAGAAAAAAAAGGGTTAGGTAAAGTTCACAATTGACTTGGGACTGAACTAAAAAAGCCTTGTGATGTGTGACATGAGAAATAAATATTAATACCTCTTGCATAACTGACTTTGTTAGAGATGAGACTGAAGTTAGAGGCTCTTTTATGACCTTATTTTTTTCCTCAGTGTTTTATATGTCTCTATATAATTTATCGCAAAATTGTTTATCCTCCCTCATACTGTGAATCGTTTGTAGTCTGACTAGCATGCTCAAAAAAATGTATTTTCAGTGAAGGACTAGATATTGTGTGTGTTTGGTACCTAAACATTTGTGATAGGACCTTATCTCTAAACTACCCTCAGCTGGCAGGGAACTAATTATAATTTTGTCTTATTCTATAAAAATTCTCTTTTAATTGTCACTTATAGTAGAAAGTGTATGTTTTCTGTAAAATGAAATATTAACAAGGAAGCACATATTCTAATAGTGTGTTACCATGCTCAGTGAGAAAAGTGACTTTTTATCAGTAGAATTCTTTACCACATATATACTTGAGTTTGTCTATTTTATAAATCTTATAAATTAAATTGTTTTCTGAATTTGTGTCCTCAAAAAAAAAACCAGATCTTTCTTAATAGAAAGTATAGTATAAACAGTTTGTTAGCTTTTAATATTCTACTAGACTAAATATTTCGATGCTTAAATTTGACTGACTGTTCTTAGAATTTGATATATTAGGTTACAGTAAAAATCTCCAAACTCATGAACACATGAACTACTTTAAAAATTAAATTCTCATTGCAAAATCTGAGTTCTAGGTAATTAGTTTTCAGAAAATCCAGAATGTTTTCACTTTTGCATAGGTAGGCTTGAAGTGTGTAGCACTTGACAAGCTATTAATCTGTAAAACTGTGATTATAAAGTTGCTGTTTGTAGGTTGCTTGTTCTGCATCACTTCTTTAACAAAAACTTGATGTCTGCCTTCTGCTAGTTCACTGTGACCTTCTCTATTGCCTCTCCAATGGGATTTGATTTATATTTGTGTTGCTTATTTTGCCCTTGTGTTGTATTAAGTGATTTCTGTCTAAATATGCCCCCCTTTTGCCCCCCTGCCCTCCCCCCAACAATGTTAGCTTGTGCTAGGAAAGGTATGGAAATTAATGCCTCTTCATTACCTAGTTATACCAGTGAGGTATAAACTTCCCTGTTAACATGTGCACTCTCTTTGCCATCTTTCTTATTTAACCAGATTGATAGTGTCCACAGCTTTTATTCTTTTTTTTTGTATATATGGTATAAATGCTTTACTTAAGGATTGTTCTTTGTCTGAATCCTGCTGATAATATACAGTTTGTACTGAAAGTTTAACATTTCTGTAATTCTGAAACCATAAATGCTGACTCTATTATAATAGTATTGTGCCCTTATTCAGGGTGATAGTACGGATTTTTCATAAATAATAGCAAAATTGCTTGACTGTGGATTTTCAGTTGCTTTTTCTCCTTCTGTTTTTGTATTCTTTCCTCCAGCGTAGAATGGATTTTGGTAAAAAATCAACATTGTAACCTAGTAATACCAACAGTAATTATTTTCTTGTTGTATTGAGTAATTATAAAATCTTTTAATGACAAAACTATCAGAAAATGCTATGAATTTTTGGCTGTAAATGTAATGAAAGTTATTTAAAACACAGTCTTGAAAGAGTAAGTAATCTTGCAACTTCATGAAAAACGTTTCTTGGTTTTTAATTGATGAAATAATGAAGCTTCAAAACACTGAAATTAGGTAAATATAATCTCACTATGCAGGAAGATAATTCAGTCAAATGAAGACTCTTTTAATTGAACTCAGTTCATTGGGTTAAAGTTTTACTTTCTTTTGACTGAATTTTTCACAAGCTAAATGTTTGTGAAGAATGAGTAATTGTGTTTCCCAGGCATTGTGAAGTTTTGGGGGACCATCATGAAATGCACTTTTGCAGTGTTTCTTTAAAAGAATGTCACCTGGCAGTTTTAGAAAAAGCTGAGGCAGCATCTGCCACCTCGTATTGGCAGACAATAAATCCACTAGAGGATTTCTGCATTCATTTCCCTTGGATATAAGGAGTTTACAGTGATGCAAAGTAAGCATGGATTTTATTTCAATCTGCTTGACTTTATTTTAAAAGCAAAAATGTGAGATGCAAAAATTTTAACAGAAAAAAGGCAATATTTACTATGAAATCTCAAAGCTGTTAAATGGCTGGAATAACTTCTGAAGTGCATGGCCGTAAGGGTGGCACAGTTAGAGACTGAGGGTAGATATATTTGTGTATAGCCTGTGTGCCATTAAATTAATGTGATTTAATTCTCCAACATCTGTGTTGCTGAAAAGCCATAAAATACCTCATCTCTTTATAAAAATATTTTGAATTTTTGCACTTCCCATCTCTAATATAAGCTTGGAGGGAGATGAAACATTTATGTGTTTTGAATAGTGTTATTTTCATAACAGTTATATTCTTAAATTTTGCTGCTTTTCTCCTCTTGCTGTGTCTCACTGCTTTTTACTTCCTTGCATCTTCTCTGTGCAGTAGTAACTTGCTGATGCACAGGACAATGCTTGAACATTCCTGGTGTGTGTGTGTAAACTTAAATTGGAGTTGACAAGACTTAATTAAACATGAAATATATTAGGAGAAACTGTGTGTAGGGGGAGATTGCACTTCTGCTGTCCAATTTTTAACTTTCTTTTTTTTTGTAAGCCTACTTTTTTAAGAGTTATCCTAAGTATTACAAATAAGTCAACCAAATCAGAGAAAAAAGGAATCTTCCTCGGAGGACTAAGAACTTTCACTGAACTGTTTTTTTGCTGCTGGCACTTCATAGTGGATCTTTTAGAGCATTCTCCAGATAGACTTTCAGGAATATCCATACTGATGGATACTGAGTTGAGAAGAATCAGCACAAGTCCAGGGCATGTGGCTATTGCTCCTTTGCAGGGTCTTTTTGGTCTGTTCTGTTGTGTTTGGTCTGGGTCTTAAATGCAGTAAAGGAATCATAAAAATCAGCTCCCTGGAAAGCTGCATTCAGTCCTTGCACATAAACAGATTTCATGATGAACGAGTTCCACTGTGTTTATTAATATTTCTCACTCCTATAGAGGCATCAGTATGTAACTGCCATCTAGTGAATGTAAGTATTTGTGTAGCAATATCAAAAGACTTTTTTTAGACTAGTAAGCAAAGGGTTTTATAACAAAAAATACTGCTGCGGTCCCCTTACCACAAAAGAAAAGCTTGTCAGGGAAACTTCTATGGAATACTTAGCAGATGCAGAGTGAACCATGGGTTCCTGGAGCTGCTGTTAGCTTTTCCATATGGTATTCTAAGCAGCAATTTCAACATGGTGTTCATAGAAAACAGATGGATTCCAAAAGCTAATTAGGAATAGTAAAGTAATAGCTGATAATTTTAAATTCTGTTGTCGGGGATCTGCCTCTCCACTAGAAATATTTCTGGGGAGGCTCAGAAAAAGGGAAAAAAAGTATTCCACTGTTCCTTTTATGTGCTTTCTATAAAACATTTTAGCATTGTACCCTTATTTTGGGAATAAATGAGCCATGTTGCTTCAGACTTTCCACTTGCAACTGAATTTAAAAAGACTGTTTTTAGTGTCAAATAGACATTTTGTATCAATACAAATCATATCTCTCAGCATTTTCTTTTAAGGTAGCTTCTGAGAGAGCTGCTTGTTTGAGGAGGGCTTTGCAAGTCAGCCAAGTATCTGCCAGCCCATTTTAATGCACTGTGCAGAGTGCACTGTACCGCCAGTCCTTTTTAATGTACCAGCAGAGAAAATGTCAGGGTAAGTAAAATCAAGTAACTATGAGTGGATATGCTGAGTGCAGATAAGAATTAAGAATCTTGCAGAGAATCTGCCAAAAGTAGCTGGGCTTGGGCTCTAATTTAGAACACTAAATCAGTGGATCACTGACAGGGCCCAACGGAGTTCTGCTTGGCACACACAGTGAAACTCTACCCAGAGCTAGTAAAAACAACATATGTTCTCAGAAGCTGCTTAGGAAGCTCTTTAAGCACTAGGGAATATTTGCAAAAGCCTTAGACCTTGAGAGTAGAAATAAGGACACCAATAACCGCCACCAGAACTCTACTCCTGTGGTAGTGACTAAATGGATTAAGGCTAATATGGCTGTAAGCAAGTGCAGAGTTGGGTGAAGTTCTAACCAGGATTCCATTATGGACAGAAATTCTCCCAATTGAAGAAAATTCAAGACCACGATGAGTAAAGTGAATCTGTTAGTATAACTGATCTGTGAGAGTGAGTGATCATATCCCAACCCATTTTATGTTAATGTGCCTGCTCTACCCTGAGAAGGCATTTTCTTGGAGAGTGTGAGATTCTTGTGGTCTAAGGAGGAAGACAATGACAAAAATTCAGATGTTTCTGTTTCTGACACAAAGTACCTACAAAATATTAGTCAAATGAGAACTATATACATATTTAAATCCTCTTGTTCAGCATCAGACAATTAATTGTATATTAAGCCATACATGTAGTGCGAATTAGCAGGAAGAAAAAAGATAAACCACACTACATGCTTCTTAAACTGGGATACTTCTCCATATATTGTATACTTTTTTAGAGGTGGAACAAATCAGATGTTGACCTGACTGCAGAAAACTGGAGGAATGGGGTTGGTGCTGTGTTCTTGTATGTGTAATGAGAAGTGTGTGACAATGACAACCAGCTGCAGTGTTTGCTTCAAAGCCTCTGTAATTCTTAGCAGATCCACTGTCTGTTCCTGATGTGCTGCTAAATAACACTCCCTGGCACTGCTGCTACACACAAGGTGTGTTTGTGATATAAAGGGACTGCCCGTATTCCTTTTATTGTGTTGCAGGCAGACTTTAGTGTGCAATGTGCACATCTGTGCAGTTGCTTACCCAGGTGCTGTGGAGCTGGTGGTGCTACAAACCTCCCTTCTGCCTGGAGCAGGGCTGAGTCCGTGGTGCATTTCAGTTCCAGAACAATCACCGGACAGTAAATAGGTGCACTTGCAGTGTGGCTTTAAATTGGCTGTGATACAAACTGCCAGGAACTGTCAGCAGCCTAGGCCTCAGCTGCTGGTAGTGGTACCCAGGATGCCAGACTGCCTTTTGGCAATCTTTACGCGGGAGCGTTGCTGCTGTCAGTATTGAGTATGACTGGATTCAGGCTGCCCTGGAGGTGTCTGTGCAAGATGGAGTCCGTATCAGCATCAAGTTTAGAAGCTGGATACAGATGCTGTCATCTCCAGCTTCAATGTTACTTTTATATTACTACTGAATAAATTAAAATTTTTAAAATTTTATATATCTATTTAAATAATATCAACAAATAAATATTTATAATTTTTAAAATATCTTAAATATGCTTTTCAGCTCTTTATGCCATGGTTTTATGCCTGCTTAGGAAAGGGAGAACAAGGGAATTTGAAAGTCTTTTCTGTTTTGCAAATTAATCCCGATAATGGTAATGGGAAAAAACGGTAATCTAAGGATTCCCAAATTATTTGTATAGGTATTTCCTATCAGCTGTAACAATAGGTACCTTTTTGAGCCAGATTGAACATCCTTATACCACTCTCTTTAAACTGGAATATGGAGCATAGAGCAAAGCCATCAGTGCTGCAGCTCAAATTCAGCCAGGTTTTGCAAGACCTTGATTAATTGCATTTGTTGCAATTTGTTGGGAGCTGTGTAGGGAGCATGATGAGAGATGCCAGAGAGGTGTTGCAGCTACAGTAGCTTCCAGTTCCCTCCAGAATACCGTGATGATTCACCTTTTCGGGCTGCATTTGCTATTCTTAGCTGCCCCAGACTGTCTTAGGATCAGGAACAGAAGGAGTATTCTGTAACGTTGGAGGTGATCTCCATGACACTACCTGTGTATGTGAGGTGGGAGCTCACATCTTGTTCCCAGCTTTACTGTAAACGTTAACATTTTTATCTACATTTGCATTTTGAGTAATGGAAAAAATCCTGTTTCATCGAAGGTGAAAACAGGTCTGATAAATACATACAAATGCTGAAGAAAACTAATTAAATGGGAAACGCCCCCAACAGAATGGTGAGCAGTATTATTTGTATTCCATCCTGGCAGTAGCAGGAACAAAGCTATCTCACAGTGCTCTCTTGCTGGGATGTGATTAAAGAGTAAAAGATTATATGTCCATATATGACTCTTATTTCTCATACCATAGCCTGGTCTTAGTTTTACCTTGAAGCGGACTGGGGTTTGCTTGCTGTTTGTGTATTTGTTTATTTATCTAGAAATAGATGATTAAAGATTTCTAGACTGGCTAGCTTTGCACACAGTATGAGTAGGAATGGGAAGGGATTTTGCTGCTGCATCTGTTCTTTTTCTATATGTGAAAAAAATGTGATCAATGCAGTGAAAATAATGGGGTCCAATATATTGTGAAGACAAAGCAACTTGAAATTAACAGGTATTTCCCAGTTCAAAGTTCTCATTGTATTTAAATAACTTTCAGTATCGTATTAATACTTCTAATTAGTTCTTATGTAGGCGAAAAAAGGTTATTTGAAAAAGCAGCCCTTGGATAAATTAATGTATTTAGAAAACTCTGACTTCATTATGGGAAAAACACAAACTTGGGAGACTGTCATTTAGGAGCAGTTATCTTGAATAAAAGTTTGGAAAAATAGACTAAGACAAACCACTTAAAAGATCTGGTCAGCCAAAATCTCAAGTTTATACTAATCTAATTTTTGCATTACGCTTGCCATTATGTAAATTAGGTTTATATAATTCTAAAGTCACACTTATGTAGTTCTAAAGTCAGAAGAGGTTTATATTACAGGAATTAATATGTTTCTTATTTGCTCTTCAATGAATGGTAGGAGTTTGGAAGCAAATATTGATTTAAGCATTGCCAAATATCAGTGGAAGAAAATGAGAAGTTATCTTCAAGTGCCAGCATTGTTTTCTGAGGATAGCAGAGCCTTCAGTGTTGAGTTTCGCTGTGGTTGATGTTGTGATTTGGAGATGGTGTTTGCCCCATTTTACACTTCAGTATCTTGTAGAAGAAGGCTTACAATGTATTTTTAAATCTTCTGTTCTTCAAAAAAGAAATTCAATGGTTTGGAAATGGATCATCAGTAACAATCTATGATGTATTGTTCCAACATTCTGAAAATTTATTTCCAGATACCAGTAATGAATTTTGAACTAACTAATTAAAACCAGGCACCTTTCTCGTGGATTTCAAAGCACCTATTGTGTAACTAATACAGAGGTACACGAAACAAGGTAGTGTTAGCAGGTGCTTCCAGTGTTCAACAGTGTCTCTGATGTTCTGGCTCAGCAGAAACATTCATCCAGACTGCTTTAGGTTTTGTAATATGTAGTAATTTATTGTGTTTTTTTCACCTTGCAATTTACTGATGTTTTATTAAAAAAAAAAAAAAAATATGACAAATTGAGTCAACTTTTAGTTCAAAAAAAGTACTGTCTCCTAACTCCTCTGCCTAGCTCACCAAAGTCACGTTCCAAACTGCTAATAGCAGTATAGCAGTAAAAGTTTAATACAGGATATAGGATATATAGACACTTCACCCAAGCCTTACAGCAGGTGCCACAAAATCAAGTGACTGAGAATTGGGGCTTAGCACTTCTTTTCTGTACTGTTATGGGGCCTGGAGAGTTTTAGGGGGCAGGGTTGGTTTTGTTCTGTGCCTCGGGGGTGTGGGGAGTATCTATTTTGCCTTTTTTCTGGAACTTGTGGATGTCTCTTCAAAGGAACATTTTCAGTCATGAAGGAAGAAAAGTTTATGAGACTTCATTGGGTTTTGTTTTTAAGGGGAAACTGATGGAGATACCTTTTTTCCTGGCAGGACTTCAAGTACAACAGTATTGAACATGTGTTCTTTTGTCAGTGCCTAAAAATGTTACTTTTCTGATGTCTTCGTAATCCATTTGCTGTCTAAACACAAAATTAAAGATGTTTCTACATCTTCAAATGTGTTCTACATCTGTTTATCTGCTTAGTAAAGCAGTTCTGAAACAACAGGCTTAGAAATAATGTTGGTTGAAGTTGGGAGCTAATGGAATTGAATTGGATCTCTGAAAGCCAGTTACAAAATACGGGTTCTGTTTCATGTATTACTGCAATTTTTCTCACATTTTTTTAGCATTTAATCTTTCCATTCATCTGTTGTATCCTCATTGTTTTTGCTTGGTGCCCCTAGCCCAGCAGAACTCTTCCAGATGCTGCTTACAAGTTGAAAAGCTCAATAGCTCAGGACAGGCAAAGCAGAGTAAGCATGGAAGCTGATTTGCTGAGCCCCAGATACCTTCACAGTACACATGGTAGCATTTTACACTGAATTTATGTTATTTAATCTGTGAAAAGTCACGTTGTTTGATTCTGGCCACAAACACTGAGTTTGAATTTCTTATTTGCCTATGGAGAAACAGTTGTCGTTCAAAGAACTGCTGCTTCTGTCACCTCTCCAGGAAGCAGCGGCTGCCCACAGACAGTGGAAACCTTGGGCTGCAGCAGATTATCGTGGTGTGCCTCGGCAGCTCTTCTGACCTAAAGAACCAGAGAAATGAAAGTATTATGCATTGTCTATTTGGTTGTGATGATTGCATTTTTTTGAGTTCTCTGTAGCATGTGAATGCCACGCTTTTCAAGTAGGTGATTAGCTAAGGGCTCTGGTTCCCATAGTAGTGCAAAATGTAGTGTAATTTTATGGAAGAAGAATGTGTAACATATTTTAACTACATTTGTGTTGTGGAACAGGGTGTCATTCAATCATTTTACTGATTTGGAAGAGCCAGCTGTCTCTCCTTATACGTACACTTTTTCTTTCAATGTTCTTTCATAATACAAGTGGCTTTTATTTTTAGACTAACTACTCCATGGTGAGATGGAAGGTTAGCTGTGGTGAAGTCAGGTGCTATTTTTGGTTCTGTATTAGGCTTCTCAGTTATGCAACAGAAAACAGAAAAGAATCTGTTACGGTAACTTTTGAGCTGCTGTGATTAATGTATCTGTGGGCAAAGATATAGTCCTTGTAACTGAAAATGCTGTCTGTTTTTTATCTCTTCAGCCAAACTGGATTATGGTCATATTGTGAGCTGAATTTGTTAATTATCTGTTTCCAACTTCCACATATTCTGTGTTTAGTAAGGCTGTTGTTTCTTCATGTAACGCTTGAAATTGAGACACATGACATTCACTATTTAATATACTGAAATGATTGACTCATGTTGAACTAGTGGTTGTAAGGGTTGTTCTGGGGTGGGTTTTGTTACAGAGATAGATGAGTTGTACATTGTAATTCAAAATGATTCAAAATTTCCAGAATTTTAGTCCTTTTCAACTGTAATTTTCCAGTTTCTAAATAGCTGCACATAATTACTGCAGTACTTGAAATGTGATTTTGCAGAAAGAGATCAGTTTTGCCATTTGGAAAACTTGGTGAATGGGTCTTGCCAGAAAGTCCTAGAGTACTGGAGCGCTTCAAGAAATAGATACGTGTAGGAACTCACTTTAACTTGTGCATATTTCCACAGCTTATTTTTCTTACTGCCATTTCCATTGCAGTGAGGATGATCTATTTGAATCACACCCAAATGCAAGCTTCCATTTCGACGTGTATTCATTTTCCGAATGCAACTACAAGATGTTAAAAAATAGATGCAAAAATCTGTTTGAAATTGGAAGTAAGACTAAAATGTGGTGTGTGCTCCATTCTGTCATCTGTTCCCAATAGCTGTGTGACTGTAGGAGTTGTGGTGACCTGACTGCACTGTTCGTGCAGTCTTTCTGCATTGTCACGCTGTGTTAGGCGTTTGCTGGGCTCCCTGCCAGACTTCTTCTGTTTACAAGGCAGCAGGCAAAGATTTAACATTTCTGTTTTCTTTCTTGCTGTTTAGATTCCTTGTGGGGCAGAAGGATTTCTCTCCTCCCTTTTTACTGCTGTTCCTCATCATGGAGTATCAGTGAAAGGAGGTTCATTTTCTGATGATGACTGTAACAATGCTTCCTTTAGGAAGCTGGCCTAGAATATTCTCATTATGGTCTTTGTTTAAATATTCTTTTTTTTTTAATTATCATTGTTCCCTGAGTAGGTTAATGAGTTGCCTTTATGCAAGGCAGGCAAATCCAATGTTTACAAATATTTGAAAACAGAAAATTTAATTTTTCTCTCCCTGTTACTGAATTTAATAAAATTGAAGGAAAAGGCAAAAGGATGCCAGATGCCAAACTTCCAGTGGTAAACCAGACAATGTCTTGTGGAAGTTCTGACCAAGAAATCAGATTTTTTATATAGTTTTATTGCAGTGTCCAGCAGAGCTGGGAAGGCCCTCAGACCTGTGATTGTACACAGCTTTGTGAGGGTGAATAATTCCATTGGCTTCTAGAACAGTACTCAAGCCTAAAGCTAACCAACAGCATGGGTTAAAAAGTCTGTTAAAAAGCTCTTAGAGCCTCTGGGCAAATTGCAAACAAACAAACCCCACTTTTAAAAAGTTTATTTATTTAGTCAAGAAATACAGGAAATTAATACGAAGGAAAATTGCAGTCTTTAAGATCTGAGGTAGATTTTCTAGGCAGGATGCACAGTCATATAACAGAATATCAAGTAATTAATTTTTTAATTTTGTAGCACAGGAGATATATTTGCATTCTTTCTGCATGATCTGATCTCTGTTACTGTGTTTCACATTTTAGTTGCAGACAAAGCAACTGTCCATTTGAGCCTCAGAAATTAAGAGCTATTTGACCCAATTCCAATTATTTTTAGAGAACAAAGGAGATTTTCTTTGTCCTGGTCTGCTAATGACCTCATGGAAGTTGGCTGTTGGGGAGGCATTGCTACAGCCATCAGGAAAGTTGTCTGGAGTCTATCAAGCTTGTGGTTATATGTCCTGAAACTTGAAGACTTCCCAGTCTACCCTATAGCTGTTTCAGGCAGATATGCCCAGTCTGAGTAGTGTTTGAGCTCTTTCAAGCATTACATCAGAGGTTAGTAGCTTGCCTGTCTTTCTTTTGTTGATGTGTAATTTTGTTTAGTTTGGGAATTGCCAGGGAGATTCTTGTAGTAGAGCTGCCACAGAGAACCTGAGCTGTTGAGGAGCAGAGTTTTTTCAAGTATCAAGTGCTTCTCCTCTGTGCCAGCAGGAATCTTATCACTTGCCCTGATTTTCCAGGTGTACTGTGTATCTGATAGAGTATTTTTTTTTTTTTTTGCTGTTCTTCTGTTCAGCGTGGGCATCCAGGCTTGCCTGGCTCTTGAACAGTTTTTTTTTTCCTTGCTTCCAAATCACTTAGCATAGTTGTCTTCAACACTTTGTCATTTCTACCAAATGAATAGGTTGTTAATTAAAAAAGGAATACTGGCAATTAAAATTGATTTTTAGTCTTTTAAAGGGCACATCAGGGGCTCATTAGTTTGACTTTTCTCTGTATTTCTGCTTCCTGGGTATATTCTAGCTACCCATCTGGCTACTGTCTCACTGCTTACTGAAGACACATCAGGAAATGTGGCTCGGTATAACTAGGCAAATAGCTGCCTTAGCCTGATACTGAACCTCTTTTGTGCCAGTCTTGGTTTCAGTCATGAAGGGGTTTGATAGCCTTTAAGTATTTAAGAATATTGGTTGAACACACCACTTTTTCCTTGGTCAGGTTTTCCTGTGGAAGTGTGGAGACCAAGCTCAGGTCCCAAGGTAGGAAAATCTGCCTTAAAAATCACAGTAGGGTAGGGTGGGAGTGACCTTTCCACATTCCTTTTTGAGTTCCTGAGGCTGCCCAGAGGAAACTCTTCCTTTTGAAAGTTGTCTGCCCCTGTTGGTGATGGAACTGAAATAGAAACCAGAAAACTGACCTGTTTGTGCAGAAGTGCTTTCCTTGCATTTTGCACGTTAGGGCGTGCAGCAGCCCTGGTTGTGTGACTGACAGCCTCAGGAAACTGCAAGAATTTTAATGAGACGTTTGTGTGGCAGCAAAGAGTAAGTGCAAGTCTGGCTTTATTGGAAGAGGGGGACACAGAAATGATGATTGCAAATATAGCCTGGCTGGCAAAATAGACAAACATTTGACTTTGGCTTACTCAGAGAGAAAACTTGGTGCAAGGGGAGAAGGGCAGGACTGTCAGGATGGCATAGCTGTCATCTGTCCCGGTCCAAGAAGAGCAGCGTTTCCAGCCCTTGCGCTGAAGGCAGTAGCAAGGACGTTGTATCTAGACTTATCATGCTGACATTTAACAAATTGTTTGCATTTTTGTTTAGCAATTCATGGAGAAAAACCACTGCATTTCTTTAAGTATTTCAGCCTCAAATGCTTGTCACTACTGCTGAGCTGAAAACACATTCACAAATCCAGCTGTTACTGTACATGCCAGTTTTCCTTTGGCCTTGTATGTTATGTGTTTCCTTTTAAAAACATTACACCATATCCTGTTTTCTTGAAGTCAGTAGATATAAATATTTCTTCCATTGTTAAAACAAATATAAATAATCTTGCATATCTTTTCTCGTTTTGATTTAGATACAGTTTCAGCTGATGTAGGGAATTTGTCAGAGAAGCTTTCCCCAGACACAGGGTGCGGCTCTTCATACTTAAACTGTACAGTCCTGTTGCTGCTTACTTAAATTGAATCAGACTGGATTTACAGCTCTTGTCTTTACAGCTCTTCCCTCTACATTTAGAATAAACCATATTTATACAATTTATCTAGATCCTCGCTAGAGGAAATTGCCATATGGTTACAGAACCCTCTTTAGTGCTAAAGATTGGAGAGGAATCGTATTCTTTAGTAATTTTTCACTTTTGTAAAACCTCTGTCAGTTTCTTGAATGGGAAAAGGGGTTTCTGTGTGCATCACAATTTATATATTCTAGTCCAGCAGCTTTATCTGTCCGAAGAAGTATTACTTTGGAAAGACCAAACTTCATTGGTTATAAATATTTGTCAGAAATATGAAACTGTTTTAAAAGGTAAATATGACAGGTGTATGTAACATTAAAACACTGCAGTAATAGAGAGCAAGGGATCACTAAACTGATTTTTCAAGTAGATGTGTTTCCTTTCCTTTTCAACACACTGTTTTCACATTTTGACTTGCATTTTTGTCCACTCCTGTAAGTTTGTGCTTTTTTTTTTTTTCTGCTTGTAAACCATATTTGGTGCTTTCAGCTGTGTGATTTTGAAGTGCTTCTACCATTAATGGTCTGGCAAAGTACTGTTAGTCAGTCGTGCCACTTCTGTAACATAATGCATGTTTAATAATATGTACCTCTCTTAGAAAGGTCTTTGTGTTTTTCAAAATAATTCCTTCATTCACTGTCCCAAGATTTCCTCAGGTGGGAAGGCAGGAGGAGTTCTGTGAGAAAGGATTGGTTTTTTTGGTGACAAGCAATTCAAGTTTTGAATTATTGGATGTTGATCCTCTTGCATACTTTTTTGGGCTTTGGGCTTCTTGCAATTTAAGCCAATTACAATTTCATTCTCCTGGTGCTTCCACTAGAATGATGTTGTCCTCTGTTCTTTAGTCTACTGGTGGCCAGAGTCGTTTGCACATCATCTCAGATGGCTGCAGTGAGTATGCAAGTGAAAGGATATTCTGTTGACACAGACACAATAATGCTGTGGGTGGCCCTACTAAAACAGAAAATATAATGTTGACTTCCAGTTATGCTTATTCTGAGACTTCTTGCACAACATTTTTGCTTTTCCCTGTTGCCTTGTATTCCTTCTTGTATTTCTAAGCCGTTAGAAGTATTTTTAAAGGACTGAGCACAAGTCTAATCCAGTTCTGTCCAAATATGTACTACAGTGCTGTGTGTAGTGACGTATTTTGAACAAAAGCAGACAACCTCATAGCAGTCGGAGTTGTCAGAAGAGCAGCAATAACTCACTTCTTGTTCGAAATAAAGGGGAGGCAGTGGAGTTGCAACAAAACATAATCAATGTTTGTCCAGGAAGGGCTGTTGTATTTAGAAATAAAAAGGGTTTAACACATTTTAAAAATGTTAGTTAAAACATCCAGATTTAACAACATCACATCACATTTTTCTGAAGTGTTCCTAAAGCAGTTTTTCAAAATACATTTCACTTTTCTAGGTGGGAAAAGAAAACAGAATTCAAGGAAGCATGGAACTCCTTTGGTATAAGCCTTTCTAGTGTTGGCTGTAATGATAAAACCTAAAAAACTTCCTTGTGCAGTTCTATATATGCCTTCCATAAACAAAATCAGATTTAAAATAGATCTTTTTTTCTCCTATGATAAACAAATTGTGTTCATCTTTTAAAAGAGCATTAACTCTGCTAATTAAAGCTATAGACAGGAGAAGCATGTTCTGATCGAGCTTCTGCAAGGCCACACGCATTCTTGTATTGACCTTTTGTGGATGTAAACTAGGAAATGACCAGATCTGAATCTCAAAAATGACGTAATTACTGTAATTTTTAAAAAAGTTGCCAACACTCTCAAAATCAAATCTTATTTTGGTGCTTAACATCTTCAAGGTGTTTTTTCACATTTTTGACTTCATGCATAGAAGCTCGCATCATCAGGACTAGCAAGAGAGTTGTTGCTTGAATGAATGAATGCATATTTGAGTGGTTTTGCTATGGCACACAGTATACACAGCTTTGCTAATACCATCTTCCTTTGAAATGCATTTTAGAAAATATTTTGAAGCAGTGAACAGTTCTTTTAGCACCAAGTGTGCAGAAGAAAGAATAAGACAGTTTTAGTGGAAAGAGAAGCAGCATTTGTTGTACTCTAGTTTGACACACCAAATTTTGGTCCCTGCATGACCAAAGTGCTGCCATGTGCACAAGTTCTGCTAATGAAACTCAAAAAGAAATCAATACATGTTCAAAATTGTTTTGTTTTTAAATTTCTAAACTGATTGAATTCTGCTCAAAGTTTTAAAAGGTTGCTGTGTGATCTGAGCATAGGTATTATTTGGAACAAAATTGTGTGATTTGCGTGTTAGACCACAGTGGGCCTGCAGCGTTCAGAATCCCATGCAAACAATTTATTCATTTCCGCTTTCCTTTAATAGTTCTTGCACTCTAAGTGAGCGAACACTGATATCATTAATTGCAGCATATCGATTAGTTTTAGTTCTGTAGGAAATAAAGACTGTTTATTTTAGCATGTTTGTGCTTTGGGACCTGCTTCTTTGACTTTATTTACGATCAAGGCCTAGAAAAATAACCATTAGGTTGTACTTTTCAGAAAACAGAAGATTTTCATGAGCTTGGTTTCAAAAATATTTCCCTCCCCTCACAATGTGTGGTTATTTGGAATTAGTAAGCGTAGCAGATCTTTATTCCTTGCTGAATACATTTTCTCAACATTTTTGTTCTTGTATATTTTTTGTGTAGCCGGTCTGGACTCTATGTAGGAAGGAGGACTTCCAGTATTCACTGCTGGAACATAGCAAGATCTATGCTGGTGTCTCTCATACTTGCATTTATCTGGCTTCCAAGTACTTATAAGTGTAGTTTAATATCTTTGACAGTAAACTGAGGTCTGTCCTACTCTGTCACTGATGGGTGGAAGTCGTATGGGTCAGGTGTGACTCCTGGGGGACTGAGAGGCAGAGGTTTGCCTGAGCTCCAGGGTGGATGTGCTGTTGCTCCCCTTCAGCAGTTATCCGATTACTTGTACTCATGACTGCTCCTGTGTGTTCTTGCCCGGGGACACTGTGGAAAGCACCTGTGGGAATTAATACCTTTCTGAAAGTTCTTTGTTTCTCTCCCCGGTAGCCATTTACAAAAGATTTTAGATGTGTTTCTAAGGGTACTCCTGTCATCTTTTATGCACAGATCTGACCCTTCCTTTGTAGAATTGGTCTGCAGACAACAAAAGAATAATGCTGCTTGCAGTGTTATCCCTCTGCATTTCCCAGAGTCTGACATAGGACCTGTAATTCTCTCCTCTCTTACTCTCAGCTCAGATGTTAGACTGGATTGGTTAAGGGATGAGGGAGAGGCTTTGAATCAGAACAGATTAATTTTAGGCTCTGCTAAACACTGCTTTTCTGTAATGTACATGAAACAACACTGCAAGGGTATTGAAGGCGCAAATAGGGCAGTGATGGGTGGGTGGAGCTGGTGGAAATGACACCTGGTTTGGAGGGCTTTGAGTTGTGAACTTATGCCTCACAGAACATCTGTGCCTGTGTCCAGCCAGTGCTACTGGAATGAGTGTTCTGAAAGCTTTCTCACAGCTTTTTCTGAAGTGATGGGTTTGGGTTCATTGCTGGATTCCTGAAATCTATGGAAATTATCATGTATCTCTCTTATTAGTTATTAAGTATAGAGTAATAGCTCCCATGTTAGCAAAACTGCTCTTAAATTCATGTGCCCTTTTGAATACAGTTGTTACTGGCTCTTTGGTTAACCAGAAGCAGTAGTTCCAAGAACCACTGAGTACGTCTCTCACCAATGAGAGCAGGTTGTGATTGCAATGGTCAGATAACAGTAAAAGGGTTCTGGTGAAGGCTGGAGTCCATTGGCTGCACAGCACAGTGACACAGATGCTGGCTGCTGCGGCTGGCACCGCGCTCGGGGTCTCGCTGGTATCGCTGGCTTGGCTGCCATGACAACCGCGCCGCTGGTGAGCGCCCACCGTGGGTGTTCTTGCACAGAGCTAAGGGTCATTGATATTCTGAGTGTTTCTCAGAATACTGCAGGCAGCAGAGACCCCTTCCTGTAGTTCTGCCAATGTTTACTGTTATCACAGTGGGTAAAATATGCAAATGCTGTTGACAGGTATCTGGAAAGGAAAAAAATCTAGTTTCCCTAAAAGCAGTGATTTCTTTTACCTCTTTAATTATATAGTTTTACTAAATAGTCCTAGCTTAGCTTCTACACAGCTTTTATTCCTGGATGTCATTTGGGTGTGCAATATTAAAAAGAATAAAGAACTATACAATAAAATTTTAATCCATTTATGTTTCAAAAATAGCTTGCTACCTGCAAACACTTTTTTTTCCTTACAAGGAAGTTAGAATGAGTTCACTGGGATTTCTTGTTGTGGCACCTGTGGTTTTAATTTTTTCCTACAGCAAGCACTTGCTCCTTCACAAGCTGACTTTTATTGACTTTTAAGGAGTGAGGCTTTTTCAAGGTCTTTGGTTTTGTGTTTTTAAAGAATGTCTAAACCATTTTTATTTCTGATATCTCTGTCCTTTAAATACATGGTAACGTCATTACTGGGACAATTATGAACAGACAGAGCTGTAAAGGGCATGGAAAGGACTCTATATTTCTTTTTTTCTTGAATATGGAATACCTTTTAATGAAAGAGGAAATTAATTTCTTTTAACAGGACATTAAAACATGGAAATTAAATGCCTCAGAGAATAAAAAATTAAATTTGTAGATGCAATCATTTTAACTCAACAGATTTTCCCATAAGCATGTAATGTAAGAATAAAAGAAGCTTTGATATTTGAGTGGCGTTTATAGCTTGACTTGTCAAAGTCATCAGCGTGCATGTGTGGTTGTAGGAAAAAAAAAGGTGTTAAATGTATGAGAAGGTGGTTTTGGAGGTGAGGGACAGTTATATTTTGCATTTTTGACACTGAAGTTTCCTGCACTACTGGGAGAGCTGTAGTACTTGAGAACTGGAGCATTTCTGTTGCTACAAAAGAACATTATGGTGTCACTGTGAAGAGAAAAATCACTAGTTGTTGCTGATTAACTGAAGATTTCTTATTTGAAAGTACTATGTTTGTTTATTTTGCTTTGTGTATTTTGCTGTCAAGGTGACGTGCTTGCAGGACTTTTTCGGAGATGATGACGTCTTCATTGCATGTGGGCCTGAGAAATACCGATATGCTCAGGATGACTTTGTGTTGGATCACAGCGGTAAGACTGCGCACCCAAACCCCACTGAAACAGTCCACTTGATTGAGAACTCCTGTGTTGTGTTCCCCACTCCTCCCACCTGCCCCCGTGTTTAATCCTGAAGAATTTTATGGTTTAGGATAATATTCATGAGAATATATTTTTCCAAAACAATTGTCTGGATTCTGTAATTCTGTTAATATGCCCTAACAAACCCGAACTGTTTTCTTAGAAAACAGACTCTGTCCCTAACGCTACAAGGAAAACAGCACTGAATTTTTAAAGGTTCCATCATGGATATAATGAATCTAAGATCTGTTAAAAACATTTACTTTTGGCATCTGTGAGTATAAGATGATTTCCATATTGCTGTCTTCATGAGATTTTTGAAAAATCACATATGTAACCTCACTCATTTCAGGTCTTGAATTCTCCTGCTTGGCAATCTACGCGTTCCAGTCTTGTCTGCTACAGACCAAATGTTGAGCCTGTTTATATTGTGAGGTTATAGAGGGTGTTGGGTGGGGAAGGAGGTGAGACAAACTGGGACAGGTCATGAATTTAAATTGTTTACAAAAGTTGTTTTTCTGTAGAGAAAACATAAGTTTAAGGAAAAAGATATCTTGTCTGCCAGGGAGTTTTAGAATTGGCTTGCAATATCAAATAATATGTATGTTGGTTTTTCTTCTCGATGTTCATATGGCTATGGAGTGGTTTGGTTTGGAAGGGACCATTAAAGGCCATCTCGTCAAGCCCCCCTGCAGTGAGCAGGGACACCTCCACTTGATCAGGTTGCTCAGTGCCACATCCAACCTGACCTTGAATGTTTCCTGAGTTGGGACATCCACCCCCTCCCTGGGCAACCAGTTCCAGTGTTTCACCACTCTCATCATACAAAATTTCTTCCTTATGCCAAGTCAGAATCTACTGATTTTTAGGTTAAAACCATTAGCCCTTGTCCTATCGCTACAGGCTCTACTAGACATGTTTTTCCTGTCTATATTGTTTCAGCTGTAGAATTACCTGATTATCTTTTATGAAAAAATTAATCTGTGGTAAAGAAAACTTGCCCTGTCAAGAATCGTCGTGTTATTTGAGGAGAGCTTCAGGTTGTCAGTAAGGCAGGGGCTTGCCTTGCTGTCAGGGAACTGAAAGCAAAAACACCTGCTGGTTTTCTGATTTTTATAAATGCCATAATTTCATTCCAAAATCTTCAGTTATATCACGAAGTATAGGTATATATGTAACCACTGTTTCATACGTTTTGATGGATGAAGGATTCTGCTGGCTCCCTTTCTATTGTTACTGCCAGCATCCTGCTTTTCCAGAACTGCCTGATTATGTTTATTCAGCTAGCATGAGGGTAACAAAGGAGGGAATTTTTTTACCATAGTTTTAGACTAGCTAGGATGTGATTATATTATTCTGCAGGAATGGAAGAGCATGGTTGTATCAACTCATATTGCAAATCATAGACTGGGCAAAATAATAGTTTTCTGTGCAGATTTTAAGACCATAATTTGCTTTTCCCGTTTCACCACACACAGACTAATTGGGCTGATTTCCTTTCTAAGAACCAGTGATAAAGGGGTTTTTCCTCCCTTTGTCTTTTCAGCTTTGGAAGTCCCTACTTCCTCTAATAACTCTGGAGATCTTCATGGATAAAAGCAGGTTAGGTACAGAGTGAAAAATGACTTGACTGGCAGGGCATGCAGCTCTACTTACTATTTTTGATGGTTACATGGTGTCATAATGATGACATTGAGATCCTAGTGATGGGGCAAAATTTGGAGGGATATTTATATATTACCTATTGGGAGTAATTTGCAGTGGATGCTGACTGTAGGAATTAAAATGTTTTCAAAATGGCAGTGCATATATGCCTATTGATTCCTATCCCACTGAGGTTGTCCTTTATTTAATGATATAAGACAGTGCCTGTAACTCTTTTTACTTAAAAAATTGAGAAAATCATCAACAAGCACTTTCAAAATATTCCCTTCTGATTTGACATGCATACAAAGCTACCAAGGTTGAAAGTAATTCTACAGATCATTTTCTTCATGGAGAGCCTTAACAGCCCTTCGGTTTTGCTTTCACATCTTCTCATGACAAAAAATGGGTTCCTTTGAGCACTGACTGGGTATTTGGGAAGAGGGAGCCAGTTCTGGTGAGTAGGGTGGGTGCTCAAGCACAATGATGTTGTTATTAGCTAAAAACTGCTTCACAGACAAACTGTTGTGGGCTGGCACACACCGACATTTTCAGACTGAGGGTGAGAAAATGTCTTTATTTGATCACACGTCCACTTGTAGTGAGTGAAGCGATCGAGTTGAACAGGTTAGAACATGTTCTATAACCATCTCTCTGCCTCCGCCCTCCCACTCTTGGTTCCCAAGCTATAGGATTAGTCTCTGGGTTTTTTTTTGTGATGGACCTCGTATAACTGATGGTGAATGGCATTAATCTGCTGTCTCAGCTTTTTGGAAATAATAGACATTTTTGACCTCTTTAAAATGGGTTGCAGCATCAGTTTCTTTCAAAAGAAGGTAAATGGGCCTTTCTGAGCAGTTGCCCTATATGAAGCTGCTGTTACAGTATGCAGAATTTGCTGGATTATCAGAACCTTGGCATCAGCTGACTTTACTCTTTCAGCTGTACATATGTACAAACTTGTAGTAATAATTCCGCTTCAAGACATGAAGAAATATTGCATACAGGATGTAACATAGAGCATTTGAGTAGCTCAAATGTGTTTCAATGCTATGTAGGTTAAAGTTCTGAGATGCTCTTACAAGTTTGTTTCATTCGCTTGGGCAAGCGTGTTTAGAAATTACTGCTGTTGATTTTCTGGATAATAAACAGCAACGGTAGTGTTTGAAGGAAGCCTGTACTCTGAGAAATGTTGTCAAAACTCTTTTCTGCTTGCTTTGTAGAATGTCGTGTTCTGAAGTCTTCTTATTCCCGATCATCTGGTTTGAGGCACACTGGATCCAAAAGTCCAGGACCTTCACGTCGAAGCAAATCACCTGCCTCAGGTACTACTTCTAGGAAAGAGCTGAACATGTAAAATACATGAAAGTTAGAATTTGTTAGCGTGAAGAAAACGTTGGCTCTGTCTGGAGCAGGAGTATGCTTTGATTCCTGAGAGGGAAAAATGTTTTTCCAGTTTGTCTCATAGGTTTAATACTAATTTGTAATAAAATATATATTTATTTTTGAATTTTGAGAAAAAATGTTTTCTCTAACAGGCAGAAAAAGTTTCACTTTATGAACATTGGAGTATTTTTTGCTAATTGTACACTTTGGATGTGTTTTCAGCATTTTTTTTGAAGACTGTTAAGTACAGGCTGGTTATGTGGTTAAATTTATGTTCATTGAAGTATAGTATACCCTTAAATATTTTGAATTTGAAATGTTCCTGGTAAATAAGCCAAATATTGTCAGAAATACAGGATTTTCTTGTTTCAAGCAATTTTAGGAGATGTGCTGGAATGTTATTGCCTATTAACAGAGAAATTCTTTCTTCTTCTTCTTGTTGTGCTTCCTGTAATTTCTAGGAAAGGCTGACATCACATTTTTTCCAACAGTTTGTTGAACACCATATGTTCCAGCCATTGAGTCTTTTATGTCAATAAATAGAAGGGTGAAACTTGGGTTTGGGTTTTTTCCCTTCTTTGCCTCTGCATTTAGTTTCTAAATACAATAAAACAATTAATTTTTTCCCTCAGATCTGGAGAAGTAGCCTTGAAATCAAACCATTGAATATGTAAATATTCATATATGTAAATATGATCTGTTTTGAACGTAACTATCCATGTCAGTTCCTTGTATTCTAAACTGCCACATCTTCCATATTCTCATTTTCATATCAATATTTGCCTTGATTGATGCTGGTTAAAGTAATGTTATGTCTTTAGGTTCTTTCAAAGTGGAATATTTATCATCTGTTTATAAAAGTTGACTATTTAATTGGAAAGCTTCAAAGAAGGATCGCAGTAATAACAAATAAAATGTAGCATGAAGGGCACATTTCACAGCTGTTCTACGTTTCATGCAGTCCTGTTAACTCCGATGAGATCTCATGGGATATCTATCAGAAGTGAATGATATACAAAGTATTTAGAAATTAGTGTTGCTGTTCCCTTATATTTGTCTGCTTGGACTCCCATTTGGTTAGGTTAATTTGAAAAACCTGTTCAAAATGTCTGGTATTTATCCTTCTGTTTACTTGCCTTTTTTTTTTTCTTGTAGTCTTTGCTTACCTTTATTTACCCTTCTTCCTTTCATGCATGTTCAGAGCTGTTTAATAACTTCTTTCCTCAATGTCTTTTTCCTTTGTGTCAAATATATGAGTACAGTAAAGAGGGGTGGCCACTACTCGAGTGCTTATTCTTCAGCAAAATCCCCAGGTGAGCCATTATTATTATGGCTGTGTATCACTGATGTGTCTCCTGCCTTTCCATTTACCTGCATTCCTTTCACTGTATTTGTGATTGTTTTGCATTCAGTGAACTAGAAACATTATGGCTGTAGGTTTTTTGTTAAAGTAGATCATTTGTGTGAAATAATATACGTGATGCTTTATAGATGTTGGACATTTGCTGGTGGAGTCAAAGTTTAATTTGTTAAGGTATAATTTGACTGCAAGTACAGTAGTGCTCAGAGGAGAAATACACTTTGCTGTGTATTCTAAAGTATATTCTAATAGGAAATTTCAGCCAGCACAAAAAGACAGAGGTAAGAGTTGCTGAAAAAAGAAGTGCAAAGACACATATCATCATTTTTCACTTTATTTACAGATTCATAATTTCCCTTTGTTCCCTTGTGTTATTTCAGCCTAAGTTCTAAAACACCAAGAAAACCCTTTAAACCTTCAGGCCACAGTAGCTCTAAAATAGTTATGTACATTTTGATTTCCAAATAAGTTCAGACTTTGGACCAAACTAGAAGTTAACAATTTAAAAATATTCATAGGTTTTTCAGTTTTCAACATTCCAATATGCTAAAGAATTGTACCCCAGTATGTACTGCTTAAAGAACAACAGATCAGAATTTTTTTTCTGTATATTCAGGCTGCTATACATGACAAAAGAAACCTCAAAAGCCCGTGTACTTAGAAACTAGATAAGAAAGGTAAGTTTTGTATATACATGAAATAATCAGCAAATCAATAACAGAGGACAAGTTTGTGCCAGAAATGAATACACATTACTTGTGGAGGTTTCTTTTGGTAAAGAAAAAAAAAAGTTGCTGCTGTTTGAAGTAGCAGTGTTGTAGTTTAACCCCAGCAAGCATCTAAGCACCGCACTTGCTTATCGATCCGCAGCAGGGTGAGGGAAGAGAATTAGAAGGGTAAAAGTGAGAAAACTCGTGGCTTAATAGGAATAGTGTAAGTTGCAAATAGTTTAATAATTGAAATAAAAATATTATGAATAATAAATTTTAACAAAAATGATAATAACAAAGAAAGAAAAATAAACCCCAAGAGAGACAAGTGATGCAAATGCAAACAATTGTTCTCCACCAACTGATCAATGCCCGCAGTGGCCTCCCCACCAAATTTCCTCTCAGTTTTATTGCTGGGCATGACTTTCTATGGTGTGGAACATCCCTTTGGTCACTTGGGGTCTGCTGTCCCAGCTGTGTCCTCTCCCAGCTTTTTGTGCAGCCTCAGCCTGCTCGCTGGTGGGCTGAGGAGCAAAGGAGAATTTGGCTCTGTAAGCACTGCCCAGCAATAGCACAAATGTCCCTGTATTATCAACATGTCTTTCCAGCACAAATCCAAAACATATCTCAGTACTAGCTACTATGAGGAAGATTAACTCTATCCCAGCCAAAACTGGCACAAGCAGTCGGCTCACTCCCTATAGGTGTCAAATTTTTACATGTACACAGAAGCAATCCCAGCTTTTTCTGCTGTTGAAGTTAGGTACCAGGGCACACGCAGCGGATCTCAGGAGGCATTGGCGAGGGTGTACCTACAGATCACTCTTTTAAGTAGAATCCTCAGCAGAACGTATCATGTAGGATCATGAAAGGGCAAAAGTTAGAAGTGACCTCTGGGCATCATCTCATCATGCCCCTGGCTCAGAACACCACTCTTGTTCACCAAGCCTACTTGAGCATTAGCAAAGAGGTAGAGTACTGTCAGCGAAGGCTGTGATGTTCTCAGACAGTTATGAGAGGGAAGAAGATTATGTTAACCAGCTGGTTTCACAGGTACAGTTCAGTGGTTATGTGCAATGCTTAAAAGGATGGTCATGACTTAAGGACAGATAAGGATGTAGTATATGCCTCAATGGCTATGTTCAGGAAATAGTGACCTTTCTATGAGCTATATAGAAAGAATTTATGAACAAACAAGGTTTATTCTTCCTGTAGTAACAGCTGGTCGTTTGGAAGTAAATTCTTCACTGAAGTATCTCACTTTTGATCATGAACTTTACAGATCAGTATTTTTTTTAATGGCTAGAGCAAATTGTGTACGTGGGAAGCAGAAAACACTAAGCTAGTATTCATTAACACTTTTCATTTTCATACTCTGAATTTCTTTATAAAACAAGGATGCATTAATATGCCAGGTTTCAAGATGGTTATCTAAAAGAAAGTGATGAAAAGAGGTCTGCAGGACAGGCAGATACTCCTAAATACTTTTAGCTTAAAAAGCCACTTGAATAATTCACCTGGTGTTCTTACAGGCAACCCCAGATAAAGTCAAGACAAAAATATCCTAAAAGTACTGAATTCTTCTGGTAGAAGAAACTAAGCTCTTAGTCCTGTAACAGATCTGGAAATGTAAATCCAAGCTATCAGGCTTATCCTGCAGCTGAATGCTAAACAGTTATATCTTAATATCATGTATCAGAGAAGGAGATTTTTGTGAAAAATAGGGATGTGGAAGTTGCAGTGCAGTCGGCGTGACCTACTGGCAGGTGGACTTCCCAGGTTGTAAAAAATAGTACTGGGAATGCGTCTTCAGCACTCAGAGAATGGTAGGATACCAGGTTAATAGACAGTTGTAAAATAAATCCAGTAGTGCTGGTTAAGAAGTTGTGCATAACCCGTGACAGACCTCTAAATGTGTAAAGGATATGTGCGGTTGTAACTCATTTACTTTCAAGCTAATTTTCAGTTTGACAGGGTTACTTTTTCATGCTGAAAAAAATGATTCTTCATCATGAATCAATCAACTACAAAACCTTTTTAGCTTTTAAATTTCTTTGTAGTATTTTCCTCTCCCAGGAAAAGTGAGGTTCAGCTAGAGAGTAAATAATCTTCCATCACTATTTGTGTGTGGTGAAGTGTGTGGTTCTCTCTGCATAACGGAATCAATATTTTTCTGTACTGCTTAAGTTGGTTATCATCCAAGCAGCTCTTGCTTCTTATTTGTTTGTTTTTCTTGGAAAATGCCAAGCAAAACAACTTGTGTTTTGTGAAGCATACTACCTAGAAAGAAAGGCGTTGATCCCAAAAGTAGAGACGGAGGATCAGCTGTCTCTACAAACACTTTCTCTCTCCGTATTTCATTGTGCAATATCACAAGAAATGATACAATTTTAAAAGGCTGTGGCTATTATTTGCTTAAAGCTCTTGCACTGGCAAGGGACAAAATAGGCCTTTTTAATTTCTAGGATGATAATGGACTATTTGTGTGTCTTCTTGTCCCATCTCTGGCCACATGAGTTTTGAGGATGCAGTTGTGTGCCATGCAAGCATATAATTTATTTCTAAATGCTGAGGAGTCTGTTTTAGTCTTTGTTTGCAGACTTGAGTGGTAACTTGTCAGAGAGACAGGTAGTGTTTAAAAGCAAGTTAGGGTTTTTGACTTTTATTCATCTGTTCTTTTGTTTGCTTGCTTTTATTGCTTTGGCCAGTTAATGGAACCCCAAGCAGTCAATTATCCACCCCAAAATCTACAAAGTCCTCTGGTTCTTCACCTACAAGCCCAGGCAGTTTTCGTGGACTCAAGGTAAGTGCAAGAACCATCAGATTCTCTAAATTCTGTTGTTCAGTGAATGATGCATTGCAGTGATGCTGAGGAAGGAAAAACAAGAAAAAACAACCAAGTTGTTAGAATCCTAGAGGGTAGCCTTGCTAAAATGATTTTTGAGTTGAACAGGAGAAGAGATTTGAAGTGAGATTTTCGTATTGTCTCTGGTTGGCAGGATGGAACTCTCAGTGTAGTAAATGCAGAGAGTGATGCTGGCTTGTATACGTCAATTTACCCTCCAAATTTTTCATTATTTGGTGGACTGTATAAATCCCCCAATTAATTTATGCTCCCTCAGCCTATTCAAGTGTAGTCTTGTAGCATTGCCCAAAATTTCATCTGAAGTGCCCGTCTTCATCCAGGGCACACAATTGCACCCCTTAATGCAGTCTCCTGCCTGAAAGCATATGAGGGCTTCCTTTGGGAGCAGCCTGATGTCTGGCAGGTTTTTTCTCTGTGTTACACCAAGAGAATTCTGTTCCTCTCCCACTTAAAAACTGTTAGCATTTACAGTTCCTAGAGGCTGCTCTGTGCCTTTCCCTCGGTGAAATAAAAGGAACAGTCTGAAGCACGGCTGAGCATCTTACTGCTGCATTGCTGCTGCTTTCCTTTCAAGGAGTATTTTCTTACTAAATTGTCAGTTGCAGCTATTCTGGAAGCATATTGGGTGTTTCACTCTGATTATTCTGATCAAGTAATAGCTCCCATTGGTGAACACAACAGTTGTGAAGAGGCTGCATAATTCTGTGGAAAACTGTTTTCTTAATTAAGAGACTGTTTAAAGGATGTGATTTGAATAGTATTTTGATTTGGGTTTTGACATGCTAATTGTTACCGAGTCTTTGTCTGTTTTGCAAGGAGTGTGGCACAGGTTTCTACCAGGCTTCTGTGATAATTCTGAGAAAGGGGTTTGATTTATTTATTTAATTCTAATGTATTAGTAGTTGTGTGGTACGTTGGGGCAATTTAGTGTTGATCTCTGCCTTTATGTTGTTGAGCTGTAGAGAGACCATCCCATAGCACCTCTTTGTCCAAAGCCATGTAGGTTGGCCTTTCCCCTATAAAGCATTTTCAAGAGCAATAATAGTTCAGACATTGAAAATCAGAACTGAAAATTAATCTTAAAATTTGTCTGGACAACTTCTGCTATAGAACTTACAGTAGAGGACACCAAAATCATTGGACTTGAGGCTCTCAGTTGGTCTGCACTATGTTTAACAAATGCTCTTTTGTCTTTCTTTAATGAAATTACAAGTTTAGAAACTAGATTATTTGGTTCATTTTTTTTCCCCACACTGTCCTGTCTGCTTTTAGTTGATTAAAGCTCCATTAATATAGAGATAATTCTGATAGTAACAAGCAATTTTCAGGAAAGTGAACATGTCCTCTTTCCCCTTCACTGTCAATTTCACTCAAGTACACTGCTGTACTTTTTCATTTTGGAATCTAATTGATGCTGGACACTGATGGGTTTTCGTGTCAAATAATTCATATATGTCCAAAGAGAACAGCAAAAACAAATTAATCATCTCAGACCTGGCATGTTACTGAGGTAATGAGTAGCTCTTGTTTTGTCCCATTAGGATGCATCTGTTGTTCAGCAGGAGGATCCCAGCTGTGCTCTTGAAACTAAAGATAGAGGAAGTTATGTGGTGAATCTCAGGATAAATTCCAAAGGGATCAAGTGCACTGTGCACTTGTTTCTTGATTATGTTTAGGAGTAGTAGCTGTTTGGTGAATTATCACCATAAAATCAGTAGCAGGGAGACGTGGTTTTATGCAAAACTGGATTCTTTGAAGAAACCCATTAATGTTTTTGTAGGGTTGCTCTCACCCAGTGTGGTGATGAAAACAGAGGGAAAGCTGAGACCAATCTTATTATTTTGAGATTACTGCTTTTCCCTGTTGTTAAATATTTCTTTGTTCCTAAGGCTGCATTGCTGCACAGACAAGTAGACTTGTATAAAGAAGGTGCTGTGACTACAGCTGAATGAAAATATAGATATAAATACCATGGCAGACAGTGAAAGAATAAAGTATATTTCTGAGTCTTCTGGCTTTGGAAATGCAATATTTTGGCTGATGTATTTTGTAGAGCATGGAAAAAATAGCAATAATGGTTTTGTATAAGCTTGGGGCAGCAGGAAAAGCCAACAATCGTACTGTTGGTGTTTCTGTTTCCGGCGAGGAACAGACCATCAGAACAGCTGTGCGTGAACTGTACTTTAAAAACTGTGTTATTTGGAAAGCCAGAACAACATAAAATATTTGACTATAGATTAGAACCTGGCTAAGCTTGTTGAAGTTTGACAGACAACGTAGAGCTGAAGTGATAATGTTAGTCATCAAGGCAGTAAACTTGCAAAAGAAACTGATTGCAACAGCATTTTTTTTCTCAGACATTGAGTCTTATATCATATTCTCTCAATGCCACTTTCCCTTTAAAGTGATGTTCCTTCAGTCCCCAAGAATTCCTTCTGCTTCACAACATGTTCTAAGCACAAGTGGTACAGATAACTCCTTGTGAACGGCTTATCTTTAAAGAGAAGGGCTTTCCTTCTGTCCTTTTTAGCTTTTCCAGCCAGAGAATCCTTGTAATTGTTCAGTACATACAGCAGGCCAGTTTTGCCATCAAATATCCCAACCTTGCCAAAGTATTTAAAAAAAAATTTACTGGGGTCCAAGATTATGTAGAAGGAACTTATGCTACAGCTTCAGAATAACAAACACTACAGAATTTTCCCACAACCCCAAATAAATGCCTTTATTTTAGTAAGTGACAAATACGGATATCATGCACCCAGTTGCATGCTGCAATGTATTCTTACTAAAGTTGTTTAACATCACGATTTTTCCCTGTAACTAAGGATTTCACTTTGCAGAGGATCTGCTTCAAGGTAAAAATTTAGATATAAAAGTTAGCAAGTACAGACATGGAGTAAATGAGTAAAGTAGTATTTTTTGAACAAAACTACTGCATTTCGTATTTTTCTATTAACTTTTCTGCAGGGTTAAAATGCGTGCATGAATTAAGAAATAATGGTAATAGTGCATTTGGTGGCACAGGACAAGTAACTGAGAGGAATCCTTTTGCTGTTCTCTGGGCAGGTGGCAATTGTAGGGTTTAACATTTTCTTTGCTTCTAAGTATGTGTTTTTATCTGTAGATGTAGGTATGCATTTCTGTAAAATTAGATATGCAATGCTGTTAGAGGTGCTTTGACTCTTAGCTCTTCCAGTACGTGTGTTACTATGCACACTTCATACCATAAAAATCATCCAGAGACTATATTAAACACGAGATTTTGGAAAGTGGTGTCCTAACATCTTGATGCTTATTTGCATGTTTTTTTATTGTCCCCTCTTGTAATTAAGTACCACAAAGTCTTGTCATCTTCTTAAAAAGAAAACCAAATTGTACAAATAAAGAAGCTTTACAGTTGAGACCTTTCTTGAATCCCAGTTATGCTAAATAACATTGTGTTTGAGTTTGAATTTGTCTCAGTATTACTTTTTCAACTGATTGACCAAACAACCAAAGTGAAAGGGCATTAAAACCTAATTCAACAAATAACTTAATGACTTGCTTAACTTTAAGCTATTGAGCAGTCCCTTTTACTTCAATGAGGATGTTAATGTACTTAAAGTTAAACATATGCTTAAGTGATTTGAAGAATTAGTGTCTATCTTCATCACAGCTTAAATCTCTTCAGTTTTGTACACGTGTGCCTCTGTTAGCAGTTACATGTTAAGAATATTTACATGCAATTTTCTGACATGGTGACTCAGGTGCAGTAGCAGTTCTTAGAGGAATTCTTCTCTGCTGTCTTTGGTGAATTTACAATTCAGCATCTTTTCATGCTCAGTGATAAGAGTAGACTAATTTGTGCTGGTAGAGAAACTGAGGCATTGCACTTCGTGTCAAGTCCTCTCACCATTGTCATCAGATTGCTAAATGCTTTACATAATGTGATGCAAGTCAAAATCTCTTTAGAAAAAAGGTAAATCTTTATGTGATTCTTCACTATTTCCAGAGGAGTGCAACAAAATGCATGACGTTACAGACATGCCATACCATATATAATCAAATCAATGGTAGCAAAATCACTCCATTCCAATTGGCTATTATTGTATTGTTACAAGTAGGTTTTTGCTATGATTGAGTTGCAGTGTTTAAGTATTGCTTAAAAAATGTGAAGTTCCTGTCTTACAGACTATGTTGCTGTTAAGCATTCTAATAATAAATAGGAACATCATCTCACTGGAAAAACAGATTATATAAATAACATTTCATTTATGTTCTTAGCCCTTTCTTACTGCAGCCTTTCAGGATGAATTAGAGTGACCCTATAAAAGTGTCCCCAGATTTTCTGCAAACAGTTAATTCACAATTTCACTAAAATATCCATAGTCTACATCACCAATTTGAATGTTTTAGTAAGGACAGAGAAAGCTTCTTTGAGAATATCAGAGAGTTCATGTGAGCCTTCAGATGAAAGATTACCACAGCGTGTACATTATAAATGTACTAGAGGACAAAGGCTGCAAATTTAGTGCATCCTAGACATATTATAAAGATGTTGAGCATGTAAAGGCACGTTGAGTGCTAAAGTAGATGTGTTAAGTTTATGGCTATAACAGGTCTAATGTGAGTGTTTCTCACAAAACGACACATCGTGTTGATAAAACTGGTGACTTAAGTCACAGTCAGTCTCTATAAAGTAATAGAGAAACATGTTTAGATATTTTGGTGAAAATGGTTAAAATGGGAAAATGGTTATTACACAGAAAACAGTTCATCATGGGAACAAAACAAAACATTTGGCCAGTTTTTTTCAGCTCAGTACCTTTTCTAACATTTTACAGCGTCTTTAACTAACTGTAAAATTATATGCAACTAGATTTGAGAACTGTGTTGTTCACCAAAATATTCTCTAACATTATATTGTTCATTTGGCTCTGGATGTGCTGTTGAAACACAAATCACCTGCAGGTAGACAATTGCAGGAAGTAAAAGCAATAATGTTTATATTCTGTATTGTAAATGTTTAAATGCAACAGGAGTGACTGTTGATGTAACACGTTCTTGGCCAGTAGCATCCACATTCTGAGGTGATTGTTTTATTTGTAGGGTTGAGTAGCCATTGCTGCTCCAAATTACTCTGTGAGCTTTTAAAAATAAAAAATCTAAATTGACCTCAGTTCTGGGATTTCTGGAACTCGCGTGTGTATTTGGGAGAGTGGATTTAAGACCCGCTCACTCAGAATTCATCATCTGTAAGGGGAACAATACTGAAGGAGAGCAGTAGTGCTGCATGGACTACTATACAAGAGGAGGATTTGTTGCAAAACCTGGTCTGTGGTGTAATTGTAGGTGCCATCCATGTTTAATAATTTAGTATCAAAGCAATGTACAGCCTTTTCTCTTCTCCTTGCTACTTCAGGAATGGCTTGCAAACCACTCACTTGTGCATCCCAAGTCTATACCTCACCTTCAAAATACTTGCAGCTGGTGGGGCACCAACAGGACAAGATATTCTAAATATGTGTCACTGGGTAGTTAGATGATTAAAAAGATACTTTAATACTAAAGATTACTTTATTCTGTGTCAGTTATTGTCAATTCCTACTCCTCCCCTCCTTTTCTGGCTGGTCAAGCACCTCTCTCAAGGTTTTATTCCTACTGTGCTCTGACACAGCAGGGAAAGGCTACACAGGTTGTGCTGCTGAGGAGCTGAGAACAGACCTAGAGCACCTAAATTACAGGCAGTCTCTGTTGCAGAGTGAGTTCAGCCTCGAGTCTAGAGCCATGAGGCAAATTAGTGCCAGGCTAAAGTTAAACTTGCCATTTCAGATTCTGATCCAGCATCTCAACCACAACAGCAACATTAGGTATTTTTTTCCCTTTTTCTATTTCTTTTGGCTTTTTTCCTCGTGGCTGTTTGATTCCTTCTTGTAAATACTGTGGTAAGAAAGAGTGTGCACAGTCATGCTCTGACCTGATTACAAGGATGAAGGAATTTGGGAATGTGGGCTAGGTATTCCAATGCATTGTCACCCACTGAAAACCCAAAATACATTACTAATATTTTTGACTGATGACTAATACTTTGCAGTGGTCTGTTCTGCTATCTCTGCTTCATGTTTGAAGAAAATGCGATTGACTGGTTAAGACACTGACTCATGATTTTGCACAAATGTCGTTTAACCCAGATGTCCTTGCTGCTGATCTTTTTAAAATAAATAGATAACTCAGAAAGACAGCAACATTAATATAGCCTGGTTTTAAGTTATTAGCAAGGACTATTAGCTGACTGGTTGCCATTTGATGCTACTTCTGTGCCAAATGCTAATAAACATCATTGTTTCAGAGGCTCTGCAAATTAAGTTGTACAGCTTCTAGTTACTGTACCTTTCGCTGATCTGGCAGCTCAGCTGCCACTAGAAACTTAAGCATTCATTAGCATTTCATGAGCCTTTAGACAATATCCCTATCTGTCAGTTCGGTTCTTTCATTGACAATAGTGTTAATGATTTAAAATATTCAGCAGTGTAACCAGACAATGTCGACTAAAACAGAAAATGCTGCATTTGCATTCCTGGTGTCATGCAAAGCCATTTCAACAGACACTGAGCTTAAGGCAGAGAAGCATTTTAATCCTTTATGTGGTGAGTGGTGAGAACTACTATAATAGCCCACGAAGAAAACAAGATATGGAACTTCACAGAGCAGCAAGAAATGTTACGTAGAGGAAGGGGAATGATCTAAAATATTAAGCATGCCTATACTTAACTGTAATTGGTGAGTTTATAAAACAGTGATGCATAGAACACATCCAGTTCACTTCACGATTTATGGCATTTGGTTCTATGTCTGCACTCCTTTTTAAAATAAAAATTGACTGTTGTACATGTCCCTGGCCACTGTGACAAGATGACTTTAAGTAGAATTAGGAAGATTCAGATTGAGTAGCAATTAAGTTGTTAGTGTCACAAAAGTAGTTTTCTTCATCCTTCATCCTTTGAAATTATTTAGGTATTTGTGTTTTACACAGTGTCACAGTTAGTAAAACTGGACCTATGCCTGGATGCACATCAGACATCTAACTTAAAGTTCTTGTAGACATCATGAATCTTCATATCCATAATAACTTAAAATATAGAGCACTGGATTACCAAGCAAATCCGACTGTCGTAGATGTATGCAGCCACCTAGGCCAAAATTCTCTTCTTTAAGTTAAACTAGTAGGTCCATGCAAGCATTTCTCCTTTACCTTCCTGGTGTGCTTAGTGCTACTCTAAAGAGATCATATATCGACAGAATTCAGCCATGGAAACCTCAGGCAGTGTCAGTGATGAAGAGATGTGTTAGACTAAAGCACAAGGGCAAGTGCTTGCTGTAGCAGCTACTGAGGAGTCACCTGCAGATTGCTGTTTCTGGCTTACCTGAAAGTGTATGCAGAGAGTAATTGTAATGGTTTGTTGTGTAGGATGAGGAAGGAAGGTTACCTCCGCACACACTGGCTCATTCAGATGGAACTTGGTGCAGCTGAAGGGAATTTTCTTTGCTGTTTACTGAAATCTGTTCAACTACTATCCTATAAATTTGATTTTTCTTGTAAGTAGGAGTATCAGGACTGCATCTTAAGTTGGTGCAAGTGACAATGATGTGATGGTGATGAACTGTGAAAAAGCAAATACAAAAATAAGATGGGAGTGGATAAGTAAGCTGACCCTGTACAGCTGTTTTTAGAGTGGGGATTTTTAACTTGGCTGGGTTTTTTTGTCTGGCTTCTTCTGTGATTACTTTACCATTAGAAATAATAAACTCCAATGTACTTTTGTAGATCACTCCACATGGTGAATCTTCTTCGAGTGTGAATGGTGTCCCTGAATCACTCCAGAGTCCTGAAGGTAGGACACCAAGACTTGCTAACAACACCTGCAAAAATTTTGTTGTAGGTGACACTTTCAGATGATTTCTGATGACTTCAAATCATTTTTTTGTTCTGAGATGTTTGGTACCTTGTCAACAACTTTATCTTGCATTTTCTACGTTGAGGCAGTACGGCTAGGAAATAAATGTTGTTCTTTTTTGTTGAGTGGCAGCGCATTAGTGGACCCTGCTCTTCAATAGTCACTATTAGGAATCCAAGTAATATGTTGAACATGACTTGGAGAGTGTCGCCAGAAATGTATTTGTGGCTGGATTGAAAGTGGAGCCTTCCTCAGAAGAGTACCTCAGGTAGAATTGTGTTCCACCTGTGCTTCAGGTAGAACCAATAGTCCATCAACTGACCTTAGCTAAACGTAACCTTTCATTCCTTTTGTCTTTAAGGCAATGTTATTTCTAATTATTTTTTAATTTAATTTCAGAGTCAATTTTTTAATTTAAAAATACTGACATAAGCAGCCATCAAACTAATTTGCATTTTGGATGTTTTAGCAGCAGCTAAGGGAACTTGATGGAATTCAGCGGATAAAACTTGTAGTTCTTCTGTGTGTCTTGTAGATGAATCTTATTTGTATTTTTCCTTTGAGTATGCAAAAAGATACTTCAAAAATGTATTTTGAGTTCAGAAAATATTTGGACTAAGGACTTTTAACTACATTCAATATTTTTAGAATATGTCCACGCAAAAACGTAATAGTATTTGATTTGGTTATTAAAAGGTCAAATAACTCTGATTAATCTTACCTTGTTACTTCTTATATTTGAGGTAAATACAAAGGAATCAACTGTGAAGAAAACAGCTTACTTTCAATTTTTGTTTTCCATTTCCAACTGTTCTGTATCTGTGGAACCCACTGGGAATATAGTACGTCCTGCTGACACTTCTCTTCAGCTTGCATTATTGACCTTGCTTTTTTTGCAGGTGTGAATGGAAACAAGTGCTCGGGGTCATCTGCCATTCTTGAGAAGTATAAAGTGGGGAAGGTGATTGGTGATGGCAATTTTGCTGTTGTGAAGGAGTGCGTAGAACGGTGAGCAAGGAGACTGTTCAGTACTGCTGTTTATTTCACTTGCTAAAGCCCTGTGCGTTAGCATAATTTCAGAGAAAATGTGATGAGATGAAAGCAAAGACCAGTTCCAAAGATATGCCTGCACTTCAGGAGAGCTGGACATGGCAGAACACTCAGAGCTTCCTATGTATTATTTCAGCCAAGGGTTATGAGGGCAGCAGAGGAACATGAGTTTTTATCCCAGAAGCTAAAGGACGTATCATCACTTTCTAGTGGAGGCTCCTAAAGAAACCCCTTCAGACCTCCAGAAATCAAACTCACACAACAGACTGGTGTGAGTGGCAGGAAATGTGGCAGCAAACCAGTCTTTTAGAGACCCCTTTTCTGCCTCAGCAGTTTTGGTGCTGTAGTATCCCTACTGCCTGCTGCTTAAGTGCTTTTTCGCAGCTCTCTGTATGGTGTGGGCAGAGTATTCTTAAAGGCACTCGGCTGGTGCTGTGGCCTCTGTTGTGCTTGCTACTTCTACCAAGTAGTAGACTTTTAAAATCAAACCTTCAATGTTTCAGACTTTGAAATACTCTTGTGCCTGATTTCCCATGGGGTAGACAGGATACCTTTACAGACCTGTGCTCTGTTACTGCTCTTCCTCTGCAAGCTTTGTGTCACACTTTGCTGTTAGTGCAAACATAACAGACGACTTGACTGTCACTTTCTCAGTGTGTTTTTTAGAACTACCTTCTGCTGTCTTCTTCAAACTGAGAATTATGTCAGCTTCTTTAATATTATGAGGAATCTCCAACTTGAATGAAATACTCGGCAAATTCAGCAAATGTCTGTTAAAACCATAAAAGTTACAGAAACGGTTTATTTTGTGTGATCCTCATCTGCTGGTTGTATTTCAATGAGAAGGAAGATCATTTATGAATGGAAACATCTCATTCCAGTCTTAGCAGATCATAGCTGCATAGATAGATATTTTTGCTGAGTTGTCCAAATGGGTCAAAAGGTTTGGGTACTGAGGCTGAACCTGGGGCCTCCTCTGCTGAAACACAGGTGAATGGATCTTACAGTCCATAAATTTCCATAGCCATTACTGCTTTTTTCTCAAGAGAATTATTTCTTCATATTGTCTTTGCGTTATTTCTCTCCATTACTGAGAATAATGTGGAGAGGTAGTTTTTAGCAAAATGTCTGATATGCTCTTCTGGTTTATAACAGCAAATAATGACTGTTATTTTTAGTACTTTTTTAGGAAGTGATGTATAAGCATGTGAGGTTTATAGAGTAGGGAATAAAAACTGAGGTGGCAGCCACTAGAAATAGCAGCTGAGTACAGTGCTGGTAAAGGAATCATGGCTAGATGTGATCTCAATATGCTACGGTTAAAGCTCAAAAGAAGTTCTTATTGCATGTGGAGATTTAAGATAATGCCTCTCATCAGTGCTAACATCTAGACTTCAAGGTCTTGGGTATTTTTTTTCTTTTTGAACAGTTTCTACTTACAGATTCTGGTTCCTGACAAGTATTACCACATAATGTGTGTGTAATCATGGCCCTGCTGCTTTGAACACTGCAGGTCTGTAACAGAAACCATGAACAGGCAATGTAGCCAGCTGAGTTGCAACTGGATTTCTTTCCATTTCATTTTGCAAGAAGCCACACATAAGAGGCTTGAGCAAAACTGAATAGAATATTACAGTTGGAAGGGACCTACCATGACCATCTGGTCCAGCTGCCTGACCTCTTCAGGGTTGACCAAAAGTTAAAGCATGTTATGAAGTGTATTGTCCAAATGCCTCTTAAATACTGACAGGCTTGGGATGTCAATCCAGCCTGTTCCAGTATTTGACCACCCGATTAGTAGCGATTCTTAAAGACTGACCAGCAATTGTGGACTCCTAAGCCCTCAAAAGCAGATTACCAGGGTACTCTGCTAAATAGCTCTCTGAAGCTTAAAGTTTACTTTCTTAAAATCCAACATAGGAACTCTGCTGTCATTTTTTTCTCATTATGCAAAAAAATTTAAACTCAACCATTTCATGGTGGCCAAGACAACCATCTACCATCACATCACCAAAGAGTCTTCTGTATTCACAAACAGCAAGTCTAGTTGGCTCACTGAGTACTGGTGACAAGAAAGTATCTCCCACATACTTGAAGAATTTTTAAGACCTGCTTGTCAGAGCAGTGTGATATTCCCAGTTGATTTCTGGGAAGTTGAAATCTCCCATAAGGACAAGGGCTACTGATCCAGAAATTTCTCTTAATTGCCTGTAGAATAACTCATCAGTGCTTACGTCCTGGCTGGGTGATTGGTGGTAGACACCCACTGCAATATCTCCTGTGTTTTCCACCCCCCTGATCCTCACCCATAGGCTCTCAAACACATCATCACTAACTATAAGGGCCGTACAATCAAACGTCTCCCATACATATATTGCAACACCTCCAGCTCTTCTGCCTTGTCCCGCCTGAACAGCCCTTCCTCCCAGCACTCCAATCGTGGGGCTCATTCCACCACGTCTCCCTAATACGGATGGTACCGTAGCCCTGAGAGCTGATCAGCACTTCCAGTTCATCCTCTTTGGATCTGTTACTGTATGTGTCAGCGTACAAGCATTTCAGATACACTCGTGGAGCCCTCTGTGCTCCCAGGAGCAGTGTAAATGTTCCCACTGGCATTGCCACCCTGGGGAATGCCGTGCCAACCCTTGGCTTACCTACAGCTCTCCGTCAGCCCCGCCAGTTTACGCTCAAAGATGCCTTTTCCCCATCCCAACGGGTGGATCGTGTTAGGCTCCAGCATACCTTGTCTCTTGAAGCCTCTTCCATCGTTTAAAAACCTAAAGTTTTAGTGCTGACACCAAATGACTTATTCTTCATAGTATTTTTCCATGCACCCTGAAACTGGCCGCACATCCTTTGTAATCTAGAGAGTAGACAACATTCATGAAAAGTAACAGGTTAAAAGCATAAAATAACATGATTCATTATTTTCAAGGGTAGTGATTGTGCATTTTGGAAATTGCTTAAGTTCCACTGAAAGTGGGACAAGTCACTGCAGTTTCAAAACATCATCTGTGGTTTTTTGTTTTTTTTGGAATGAGGGGACTGCACTAGAAAATCAACCTTCCAATTATCTTTTTTTAAAGCAAAAATTAAACTTGAAAATCTAGTTTTGTATATGATCCATTTTATTTAGTGAAGCATTATTAAATTAATTTTATATAAAATATATAATAGTTACCAATAATAACAATGAGAGACAAAATGCCAACAATAAATTGCTGTCTTTTAATTCCCACTAATTATTATACTTCATTTCCAATAGTGTTGTGCTTAGGAGTCTTAGTTGTGGAGCCAGGATCCTCTTATACCAGCTGTTCTACAAAAAGAGTAGGATGGTCTCTTTTGTAAAGACTGCCTATATGTCTGTATATAAAGACATAAGTCAACAGATGGGCAGTGACAGCTAGACGGAAGAATACCAGGAACCTGTCAGACCGTACTGGTGTGTGACAGGCAGTGGTGGTTGCACACAAATGATGTGGATGATAGCCAGAGTTTTTTTTCTTAGGTGCTGTAGTAAAGGATATTTGCAAGAGGGATTTGAAGCTGGTTGCTGAATTGGCTTTGTGCATGTTGACTCCTCTTTCTCTATGGCATAAGTGCCGCAGGTTTAGTAAGGGGCTTTTGCTGATCAGTTGTTTGCAGGCTTTCAGATAATGCATTTAATTTAGTACAATGCATAAATTGTCATTCTGAATTACACACTGTATTCATATTAGATTTTACATTAGGTCTATAATGTAAGAGGATGGCACTTCACAGATACCATTAGATCCATCTAAAGACCAGACCAGGTTGTAACTATGACAACCTCACAGATAGAGCTGCGCTTTCAGAACAGAGATTCTCTCCTGCAGTTTTTCAATAATGGAAGAATTGAATGTGAAACATTAGTTTGGTTCCTTTTTTTGTATGGTGCTAATTTTAAATAGTGTCTAATGCCAAAAGTATACTGAAAATTAACCTGAAGTTTAAAATCATGCCTGACTTTTGCTTTTGAATGTGCCTCGGGTGTTTGTTGCCATACGTGCTGGTGGTATTCTGATGCACACTGGGGTCTGTAGGTACTGATACAACAATAATAGAAACAGGGTTTTATGGCATTTTCTTGTAATTTTTAACTCATCATTAATATAAGTAGTAATGACTTTTTTTTTAAAAAAAGAGACAGTTCATTTGTGTTCTCTCATTTTCTCTCCTTTTGAAGAAAAGGAAATTTTTATTGCTTAAAAAGATGAAAGGCAAACTAGAGCTCCTTTCTGTGAGCATTTTTACTGAAAACAGTAACCCTTTTTACTTTGTATATAACCACCCTCTTAAATGTCATGGGATTTTTGATGACTACTATAAAATTCCTTAGAAGACACTAAAAAAAAATATAAAGAATGAAATACAAAAGGTCAAAGTTAGTGCCTGATAAATTCTGTCGGATTTTAGACTGGTCTGTAAGAAACTGGGGGTTTAGCTCTGCTGAATGCGACTGAATTTTTCTGCTGGAGTATCCATCTTTCTTCTGCTTACTCACACATAAATGTGTATTTTATCTTTAAAGCCTACCAGTTGAACAAAGCTACGTGGGAGGCTCAAGTTGCATGTTGCTTTAAAGACGTGGCAGAGAGTTGTGCCAGGTCACAGCACAGTTAATTGCAGCTGGACACTAGTATTAATACAGAAAGTGAGCTAGGTTGTGGTAGTCAGGGAAACAGCAGGCGCAAAATCAAGTCCCTTCTGTGAATTTTCTGTCAGCAGCCTCAGTGGGTCAAAGCCTTCTGTTACAATGAGGTATATTCTTATAGATAAAGCCACAATTTGTTAACCAGTTTCTAATTAATGGTTCTTATATTTTTCTTGCTAGATCCACAGGAAAGGAGTTTGCACTGAAGATCATAGACAAGGCTAAATGCTGTGGAAAGGTAGGGTACAACAATTTGCATATGTAAGAGAAATAACAGAAACAGCACTAGCAGCTGCTCATTAGTCATAAATGGTGGGTGTGTTTGGGTTTTCTGACTGTTTTCAGAATAACTGTTTAACAGGATGATAACGTATCCAAGAAGCACATAATAAAAGCAGTGAGTGTTAGTCTACTAGGTAATAGAGTAAAAAACAAACAAATTGTCATCTGTTTTATTGGACACTAAGGAAATGCTAGTAAATGTCCAAAATATATTTAGAAAGATTTTGATCTGTAAAACACGAGAGAAGGAATTTGCAGCTGTAGGTGTATTTATAAAATTCCCATTTTTCTCTGCCTCTTATCTTTTTATGTCAGTACATTCTCTTTATGTGCAGAATATGGATTTGGAAATAAATTTTTGTAACCATTTCTTCCTGTTTATGTAGTTTCATCGGCCTATATAGCAAAGATCTCTTAACGAGAGTGTTCCTTAAGCTTTCTTTTTAATTCAGGCTCAAAAAAAAATAAAGTCCAAAATTGTCTCTCCAACAGACAGTGCGTTACGTAATCAAAGCACATATCTGAGTGTTGGGCCTCTGCTTCACCTTCTTCCCAAGTTCAGAGGTTTTTAAAAGAAGAAAACCCCCAACCTACAGCCAACAATGTAGACTGAGTGTTGTAATAGATAACTACAAATAAAATACTTGTGGTTTTGCTGCTTTCCAATACCTTAAAAAAGTCCTCTTGAGGAATCCGGGAATCAAATGGATCACAGTTTATTGTTGGCTTAAAGAACACTGAGGACACAATGTTAATTAGCAACCAAACTCTACATTAAAGTCTCTTTGAGAGTAGGAAATGTGCCATTCTCTCAGGAATGACTTGAAGAGATGGATTTCTTAATGCAAACACCTTATTTTTTTATGTAAAAATGATTCTGGAGGCAACTTTGCAACCAAGTGAGGCTTTTAATTCAGAAGGTATCGTTTTTGTCAATGACGTAGAGTAACTACTCTGAAGTGCAATTCAGAGCTTCAAATACTGAATGTGACCTTGTACGGAGATGTAGCAAATCTGTGTGACATTCTTTGTATGGAAAGGAGCTGTCTGTTACTGTACACCAGCAGATTACCAGCTGTGACGACTTGCTTTAAGTAGAGGTCCTCAAACAGAAATGGTTTATCCATGCAGATTTTAAATTGTGTATTAGGTGCTAGAAGATGCACGTTCCTGCCTCCCCATCGTTTATCTCATGTTCTCTAGGTTTATCTAAGGGGAAAAGCCTAGAAAGGAATCTTAAAAATGTATAACCACAAGAAAAACTGCTAGAATTGTTTTTTTTTGAGATTAGAATGTTGACATTTCTTTGGCTGTGGGAAGGGCGACCCAGTGTGTTTCACTGCAAAAGGGAAATTTTGGGTGATGTGTACAGCTTAGAAGTTTAGATGTTTTTTATTACGTGTCTGAGTCAGCTGCTTAGGTATCATAAATTGGGATGTTCTAGAGACAGGCAATCCATTTTATGCAGCAGAGTTTCGACATATTTTCTGTTTATTGTTCTCACTGCTTTGGAACAAACAAAAAATCAGCCCTGTGGATATGTACTTGAGTACTTTGAAAGGACCTGTGCCTGTATGGCTACAAACAGGGGTGTGTGTGCACAAGCAGAGGGCTGTTGGTAGGGAGGTGGCTATACCTGTTAAAGCAGTGGCAGAAGCGCCCAGGAAGAATTACAACAAAGAAAACTGAATGTTGCTACGGATTACTCCTTCCTCATTCTGTTTCACATGCCAAGTTAAGCTCTGCTATAAAAACACCCATCTGGCCCCAAAAGGTACAGCTTGTGTGTTGCTCACTGCTCTGTAGCCGTTTATCTTGGATGTCCTAGAACTTGAATCCAGTTGACTAATGTTAATTATACAATAATTTCTCTGTAAATAAACCCTGTTAATAGGGATTGAAAGCTGTATTGCACTATCCAGGAGAACATTATAAGAAGTTTGGCAATTATTACTTTTTTTTATGTGACAAAATATAGCAAAAACAGCAGGGTGCTTGAAAATACCTGCAAGGATAGGTATTAAAACAGTGGCTCCACAACATTTTAGAGCTTTTTTAAATAAACAATAATAATATTTTTATAAATAAACATTACTTATGCCTGAGGTTTATTTAAAGTAGTTAATGATTTTAGTCAAATGAAACAAAGTAAGCACAGGTAAAGCTGTTGTGCCTTAGTTGTAATTAATATATGTAATAAATTTAGGATGTTGTCTTATGTTTAGAGCTGTAGAAATAGCTCTAATAAGAATTCTAGTTTTTGCTTGGACTCTTTAATGCTAGTTTTGAATTTACAGGCTTGGTATGCTGTGGCTGTTCACTTTTGTCTGTTGATGAGATTGAGCATTGTGTTTAACAAAAATCTTCATGTTTGTTTGTTTTTCTTTCTCCAGAGCACTTTGCTTGGAGCAGACATATGTTTGTTCAGAATGACAATTGATGCTCTTTCAAACTGAATTTCAAAGGTGTGACTGTTTAACCCATGTATGCCGCACCGTACTCTCACAAAACGAGATGCACACATGGCATGTGGTTTCTGAGTTACACAGCCACATAAAGCTCTGATAAAAACACAATGCATCCCTAAATAACCCTGGAAAGAGAAGGTTACATAGCATAAGGTCTTCAGTCACTGCCCACGCACAGTAGATCACACCTACTTCTACTGCTCAGCTCACAAATAAGTGCATGAAGTGCATGCTACTAATCAGTTCATTAAACATGAATAAGTTCTAGTCCAAGGATATGATTGTCATCTGGCAAAATGTAAGAGAACTAGTGTTCTGTGCAAGCATTGTTGCTTATTTTGCAGTGAATCTAAATACAATATTCTGTAGTTCCAGTATTTATGAAGGACAATGCAGATCGTTCTTCACATGAAAGGGGCGTGCAGTTTTTTTCTTCACTCCTCTTCTGTGTTAACCAAGTGCTAAGATATGCTAGAAAATAGAACATCCTGAAACTAATTTGTTCTTGAAACCCATTACTTCCTCAAAGTATAGGGAAGGCGAAATGAAACTCAGTCTGTGTGATGTTAAGCTGTTGGAGCCACAACAACTTAACTGGGCTATCACGTATCTTGCATATTGTAAATCTGAACATACATATAAAATGACCTTAAATCCATAACTAAAGTGGTTATAATATTCTCCCTGCATATAATCTACAACTTTAAAAAAAAAAACAAAATAAAGCCCTTGAAAACAAATCTTAGATAATCTGTCCTTGAGTAACCTGTGCTAAATGAGAGGTGAAGGCTGGAGAGGATCAAGCACATGTTAACTGTTGATGGGTCTGGCAGGTTACAATGGTCCAGCTCAGAGGCAGGGAGGGGTCTGAACTTGATTTCACCTCATAATACTCACATAAGAATATAATCTGCACTTCCTGAATTGCTGTCGTGTCCTGGTGTCTTTTGCCAGAGATATACCATTGGTTATGTGTCTGAAATATAGTATTTCAGATTAAATTTGGTCAATGATGAAATACAATTGGGCTAAAATACAAGTTAAAATCCAGCCTCTGACAATAACCCTCTGCTATGGGAATTAAACAGCAAAAAGTGTGCTCACTGGTCAAGTGGTCAGCTGATCAAAGGAGAAGAGAATTGGCAATTTCATGTGTATTCAGATAAACTTCCATCCTCTTTTCTGAACAGGAACACCTAATTGAAAATGAAGTGTCTATTCTGCGTCAAGTGAAGCATCCAAATATCATTATGCTTATAGAGGAAATGGACACCCCAGCAGAGCTCTATTTGGTGATGGAGCTGGTCAAGGTAAGACTAAAGAGACTTCTTTATTTTTTTTAATTTAAATTCTCTGTGTTGGTGTGAAATCGGAGAAGTATCCAGGAACATTAAGAACTTGGGAGAAATAATCAGGTAGGTTTTCAGTGGCAGCCTGCATTTTTAATCATTCAATACTCTTGTCAGTTACATTAATGGAATTTGTCTCTTCAGTTGTAATTAGACTGTTTACACACATTTGAGGTAATTCTTCAACATGCAGTCTAGAGAGAAGTGGCTAGTGGATTTTATATCATGTTTAACTCGAGGCTAATAGTGATATGCATTTATTGCCAGAACACCTGCATTTATTTCACTAATATTTTTATTTAATCATTTGTTTTAAAGAAACAAACTCTCTCTTATGAATTTATCTTAATAGACAATGGGTACAACAAATAGTTTAAACCAGTGATTATGGTCCAGCAAAAGTAAAACTCGAAAAACCTCACCTGTTTTGCTTGTATCAAACATTTATTCACCTTATTTCCAGTTCACCAGAAAACACATGCTGCTTTCATACCAGTACAGAGAAAACAAAACCCTGCACTCTGCTGTCACCTTGTGAACCAAGTACACAAGCTGTATTAAGTTTTTGTTATGCACTCTCTTGTGTGTTCTGCATATACCCAGCAACACTGCACTTCAGCTTGATTGTCATGGCAGATGCACGTAATATATATCATCATAGTCACTTTTTATTTCTGTCTGAAACACTGTTAGATTCAAGAGTCCACTCTGGAATAATTACCAGTCTGGGAAACCTCTAAAAAAAGTCTGCAGTTGTTGAATTCACTATTTTATAGCCTACCCATTTCTCTTCCTTTCTAGAAGTTTTTTTTTATGTAGTAGAGGTTCAAGCCAATATTTATTTAATATTTTAATATGCCACCACCTTGGACTGTATTTCCTGAATTGCTCCTTCTCTTCCACGTGTATTGAAATGCTTGGAATGCCACCCACAGCTCAGACAGATCACTCCTACAGATGTATCCAGGGTAACCATCGTGGAGACACCCACATAAAATTTGTTGCAGTGACTGGTAATGCTGCATCAGTGAATCGCTGACGTGGGGCTGCATATTCCGAGCGGAACAGGGCATCCCTGATCAGGGACTGCACAACTGGCACATTCAGAAATCAGCTTTAGGTTCCGCATTTTGGTGTATCGTAGGATCATTTAGGTTGGAAAAGAACACGCTCAACGTTGTTTGTCCTCTTCAGCTATTTCTATTTGACATTTCTGCAATATCTACAGAAATTCCGATTTGCAGTTTGTTACAATTGCTGAATATTGGTTGCAATAGGCTTTTTATTATTGGACTAATTTATATTACCATAGACTTTACTCAAAATCAGGGCTGGTTTTTGTGGTGTAAAGATATTATAAGATGATGAAAGGGAAAACTGTATGGCTGTTACCTGTAGGTACTATAAACACGTGATCAAAGGTAGGAAGATCAATAGAATGAAATCTGTGATTTACCCAAACTCAGACATCAGAAGCTCGATGTACAGCTGACAATCATTGCAGGTGACCCAAGCCCCAGTCTGTTATCTTACTGACAAGATCATCTTGCTGCAAAATGATTTTTTGTATTGTTTAACAGGCATCTGAGCATACCTTTTGTAAAGGAGGGTTTGATAGAGCTTTTTTATGAACTATCATCATCATAATGATTTTTCATGTAGCGATCTTTCCATTACTTTAGGGAGGAGATCTATTCGATGCGATCACTTCTTCTACGAAATACACAGAGCGAGATGGCAGTGCCATGGTCTACAATCTAGCCAGTGCACTCAAATACCTTCATGGCCTCAACATCGTGCACAGAGACATCAAGCCAGAAAATCTCCTGGTATGTCCCACTTATTTTATATTATTTTCTCTTACCTCATTCTCATTAATGCAGATGCTTGCATATAAATGTAAGGGAGCTGAGCAGAGAACAGCAGGAATATTAGTTTAGGGTAAGTACGTAGGAAGTAAATCTCCTGCCATGAGATAGCAATCACCACAGCCCAAGTGAGCTGTGCTCAAACCTGTCCTTAGACCTATCTTTATTTGCATTTTGATTGGCTGCCATTTAGATAAGGAGGCTTATTGTCTCACAAAACAATGAATTTTAAAGCAATGTCAATGAATTATTTATTATCGTTTGCAAGTGAGAGAAAAGGTAGGCTAAGTGCCATTTCTTTGAATGATCATATGGCTATCTCAAGCAATCTTTTTTTTTTCTTTCACTGTCATGGTAGGCACATCTTTCTGATGACTTACCAGTCCTCTAGCCGTGAATTAACTCTGTACGTGCATTTATTTTGTCCTAGGGGACTAACTACTTTTGATTTCAGCAGAGACATAAAATAACGTTGACAAGAATTACCATGAAGTCTGCTTTGGGAACTGCTTGGACTAAAGTTCACAGAATGGGAACAGCACGTTACCTTGCTTATGCACAGAGGTTATGCAGACGAATATTGGGTATTGCACACCGTGCACCTAACGAGCAGGGCCATAGTATCTCCTGCCTGAGCCACTGCTGGAAGCTTTCATCAACACTTGGTAGACATTTCTTGAAGCCTTCTGTGATATTGGTCAATTCTGTTTAATGAGATTACATCTAGAGTAGGCGTCGTGGCTTATCTCAGACTGGATTTTGAACCATGACAAGAATAGGGCTGTAAGATGAAAATATTTTCCAATTAATAGTCAGTTCTTTCCCAACTAATTCCACTGACAGTGTTTAGCAATTTAAATGAGCCCTCTAATAAATTAGAGTGTTTAGCAAGAGTGAGGAAGCAGGGGTGCTTCTCCTGGAAAATGTAGTCACAGCAACATGGCACTTAAAAGAAAGAAAATGAAGGTGGAAGGCTCTCTTGTTATCAGCACATCTTCAAACATGGCCAGTCCAAAGAAATTTTAAGCTCTCATTAGTGATTGAATTAGTTATAAATAGGTACAAATGTCCTTTCTGGGTAGAAAGCCTAGAGAGATTACTCAACAGATGCAAATCTTATTCACTGTGATTGACAGTGGTAGAATGGTAAGATGACATACTGGTATTGAATGTAAGTGCAAATTCCTGTCAATTGCTATCTATAATTGCAAGTAGTTCTTTTGCACAGGGTCATCCCACTGTCTTAATTACATTCTCTTTACTAGTCATGTATTTGAAAATACAAATTCTTAAAGTAACAGTAGGTATGATGATGTTATATCAAGAAGAAAAAAATGTTTTCATTAATGCTTTGAATTACACAGGGGAAGGAAGGTGTTGCTGGCTTAGCAATAGTCAGTTGTTAGAGGAAACCAAATAATTTCAGCCATTCTGGAGATTATGGAATCCTTCATTCTAGAAACTAGATCCCATTAAAATCATGTTAACATAAGCGTTTTACTTCAGGAATAAAATTGAGATTCATTTATTAGGGATATTTCCTTTGGTGTTGGTCTGTTATGGTTTGATTTACTCTTGCTTTCGCTTTCAAATAAGGCTTTTCTTTCTATTGAAATTTAACTTCTTTCATCATCAAAATGACTCAGAACAAGATGTGCTTGATTCTTTATGGGGCATTTGGTAAGATGCACTTGGGCCTATACAAGCACCTAAAGAGTTCTCAGTCATCTTTCTCACTCCTGTACTGAACTTGCCCAGACTAAGCTTAGGGAAGATATTTGCCTGTGAAATATCCAGTATGCTAACTGACTAGATTTATGATAAGTTAGTGAGAAACATTAAATGAATATGACTGTAGCTGCCACTCCCATTTTAAACTCTGGGTCCCAATCAAATATAAGTACTATATTTTTCTTAATATATTTAAAACTTTGTAGCATCCTAAGATTGGGCTTTCTTTCCCTCCTTTCTGGTTGCTTGAGGCTGTGTCACAGTCTGACCTACATAACCAACAGACAGCTCCATTGACCACCAGCTCCAGCTGTGACAGTCCGTGGTCATCCCATCTTTCCCTTCTTTCCCTACAGGGCTGTGGAAGTTGCCTCTTTTTCCTGTCTTCTCAGTGTGATGATTATTATTTTACAAATAAATTGAAGGATTTAAAAAATGCAGATGTTCTCCTCATTCTGTCTTTATTTGCTGATTACAGGTGTGTGAATATTCAGATGGAACCAAGTCTTTGAAGCTAGGAGACTTTGGGCTGGCGACTGTGGTGGAAGGACCTCTGTATACCGTCTGTGGCACACCCACATACGTGGCTCCAGAAATCATTGCAGAGACAGGGTGAGGATGACTGACTAAGACATGGGTCTTGTAACCAGTTGTTTTTGGCAAGTAACTCCTAAATGTTCTAAGAACGAGGACGGTCCTCCATCTTTTTGTAGCAAAACTACCTATGAGAAAACAGACATCATTCAGTTCCTCAGAGACTGAGGTTTTCTTGCTCACCTTGCTCCCAGAATTCCCCTTTGCCTCCTTACCATCTCCCTAGGTGCAGTGGAGTTTATTGGTTTGTTATCATCCAGAGCCCATTGTATGAGCCATGGCTGCTTGGAGAAAAACGGACAAGCAAAACATGGTGTTCATGTTAGAAATGGAATGCTTTATATCGGAAGAGACTCCAGAGGTCACCCTGTCTAAATCTGTTCTAGGAGTGAATCTAATTAGATCATTTTGATTCAAGTGACCTTGCTTGGGTAACTGATGGTTTAATTAAAAAAAAACAGATAAAATTTTGTAAAACAGTAGACCTTTGCCAGGTACCTTTCCTTTTAAACTTACTAGACCTCCATTCCCTGCTAGCTGACTCTTGCCATAGCTGTGACCATTCTGAATTTGGTCTTCCTAATGGAGGGAGGTTTGTTGTATTGTTTCAAGTGTTGTTCAGAAATATGGCACAACTGCAGTGAGCTCAAAAGTCAAAGCGTATTCCATCTGCATTGTTTTAGATTTTGACAAGCTGAATCTACTGGATGTAAAAGAATAGGAACAGAAGACCTCTTTTTGACCTCTAGTGTTTTAATTTCTGTGCTTTAAAAGAAAAGTGCAGTTCTTTTTTTTCCCTATGTTACTCACTCAAGAGACTGTAGAATTGGTTCTTTCTTGTTGCTTAGCAACACATAACCTCAGAGATAGTTACTTCAATATGGGGACTGAGAAAGCACATCCTTGTCTTTTATCATTAGTGATTCTGGGTTGGGAAACCTTGATACTGTATTGAATCTGAGTATATTCAGAAGACCCTGGAGAGCCTGAGGCTTAGGGGGGGGGAAAAAATCAATGAAAAATGATTTTTTCCTAAAGACTGTGAAGAATATTAAGTAAAATGGTGCTTAGATACAAAATACATTTCTGCATCATCACCAAATAACTTAGAACAGATTCTCAATATATTAATATAATCAATTGTTTGATTGGAATGACTTGTTTTGGTATTTGTTTTTTTTTTAGCACAAATAACACAGTCTTGTTTTCTCAGATATGGCTTAAAGGTGGACGTTTGGGCTGCAGGTGTGATCACATACATCCTGTTATGTGGATTTCCACCTTTCCGCAGGTAAGCATCCCTAAATGTCAGAGGGAAGAAGAGTAAATGCCAGGTTCTTCCTGAGCAAGTTTTACCCATCTCCCTGAAGAAGGCGTCCTGGTGGGGGGAAAAATGGATTAGATCATTTGGGATCCATGGTATTTACTTCTTTTTCTAAAGGAGAAACTGGCTCACTGCCGTCTGCAGGGATGCAGTGGTGTGAGGGCATAATTTCTTTTTGTCTGCCGTGTGCCTGCCAGTGCGATGAATGCGTGTGCCTTGCCCTCTAGTGTTTCTGTAGGGACACAGCCCTTCCTGGTTTGTAGGGTTGAGGGTGAAAGTGAACGGTGAGCTGAGGTGAGAGGAAGGATTGGCTCATGTTACGTTTTTAACCTCGTGAATTGTTTTGGTGTCCTGTGAGCGATGGAGTTTGCAAACGTGATTCTTGCTCAGTGTCAAAATATATATGAGTTCGACTTGAAATGGATGTGCTTTGTGCAATTTTTTTTGGCAGGGTATGAGAAGGAATTGGTGCATTTTAATATTCTCCTGCCTGATTTATAGTTATTTCTGCACAGTCTGTTTGTTGAGTTTTACAGGAAAATACTTAGGTTTTAACTAAAAATCGCCAAACTGAGTAAGGAAATTTTGCAAACAATACAACGTAAACAATAAACTGATAAAAATTATCAGTTAGTTTAGGTATTTGTTTTTTTTGCATGCCAAACAAATGACAACTGCTTTGAATAGAGTTTGGGGCTTGAGCATGGAGAATTTCCATACCAGGCTATTAGAATCAGGTTTTAACCAAGGTTAATAAATCTTTATTGCAAAACCAACCCAAGAGGTAAATTGTTCATTACAGAAATAGATTGAGTGGATGTTCACAGTGGCCAGGGCCAACAAACAGAGGTTAAAAAGCAAAAACCCTGCTGCCATTGATCCTGTGGTTTGGATACAAAAGTACTTATTATTTCCATATCTCTTCTTGAAATTTTGAAAATTCTCCTGCTGTGATAGTTTAACAGAAGAGGCTCATTTCACTACTCCTACTCCTATCGTATGCCTAGGCTGGCAATCGCCTGATGTTTTCATCACCTGTCCTGTCCCTGTGTGTTAGCTATGCAGTCTCACTTCCAGTGGAAGTCCTTTTCACCTCAATAAATTAGTTTTTCTGTTTTCATCACTCCTGACAGCATAACTATGTCAAACACCTCATGAAGAGCAGCCACTATAGAAGCTGGCAATTTATGCATTTATAATAGTTGGTGTGTTTTCTGTTACATCCCCAAATCAAGTTAAAAATTTGCATGACAAATTGATTTATTTCTTATGATCATTTTCATTACTGCTGTTCTACAGTGAAAACAACCTTCAGGAAGACCTCTTTGATCAGATACTTGTTGGGAAGCTGGAATTTCCTTCTCCCTACTGGGATAACATCACTGATTCAGCAAAGGTACCGATATATTTTCCATCCTGAAATGGTGTTTCTGAAAAGCCACTAAAAAGTCTGCGCTCTGTTGGAATGGCAGAACAGAAGATTCAGAACTCTTACCCACTCTTCCAGGTGCTGTGCCCTTTCACTTAGCTTAACAGTGTTTGATGAAAGCTCAGGTTTTGTAGTGTTATTGTCTGAGTAAGTGCAGCAGGCTGCCAGCTGCATTCAGTGAACATCACGTGCTGCTCAGTTTTCTTACTATTATAGCAGGTTCAACACTTAAGCTGTAAAATAAGAGTCTCTGAATTTTTCCCATTACTCTTTTTGAAAAAGATAAAATATTGCTATGTGGACTGAATGTAGTTGACATAATTTGTTCTTGTTTTACTTGAGCCAGTTATTAGAGCTTTTCAAGAATTGCAGCCAGCTTGAGTTGCCATTGCCAATATTTCTGGTGTTATCATTGCTGGTCATGTTGAAAATGATTGCCCTCTCTCCTCAAGCTATCTCAGTAACATCCTCTGAATGATATCTGAGGACTCCAACTAGCAAGTGGAGATTATGTTGTCCAGTGAATGAAAGTGCCTTTTTTCTATACTTCCCAATGACTGTTAATCCATTTTCCAACACCTCCCAAGCTCCAGTCGTCTCGCACTCTTCTGGGCGTGCAATTCTGAACAAACATGACCCTCTGTCTTGGTACTAAAAGTGACCTTTCACTTCAGACTTACACAAACTAAATAACTTGGCTGGTTGGGAAACCTCTCAGTTAGATATGTTTTATATGCTGGAAGAAGCCAAAACTGAGATGATGAACAATCTCCTCAAAATACTCCTGATGAGAATATGGAGACTGACAATTCGGGGGGGCTACAGAAAGCTTTTCAAGATGGGTTTTAGCATCCAAGTACGTGAAGTTGTACTAAATAAGGAGGGGACATATTTCTCTTAATAGGCTTAGAGAACCACCAATTACACCAGTAAACTAGTTGTTAGTTGCATAAGAAGATACTGGAATGAATAAACAACTGAATAAACCTGGTTTGTTTTTTTCTTAAATTCTATTTTACCAACTTTTTTGTATCAGTGGCCTCTTAAGGTTTTGTAGGCACTATTAAAGGAACACCCATGGAAGTATTTGATAAAGCTAAAGACGTCTGCTCTAGTGCCTCTAAAATATGATGAAAGCCACAATACCAAATCTTTTGGGATTAACCATGAAATTAGTAGAATGGAGCATTTTTCTCTTTGTATCTGCTTCCCCCTATACCAGGTGATCTTTAGGCTGATGAAAGGAGCTAAATGTCTTTTAAATTCTTCTGGAGCAACACAGAAGAGAATGTAGTTTGCAAATGATTTCAGCAGTTTCTTGAATTTTAGATGCTGTTTCTTGCCTCTGATTTGTGTTCTTCGTGTACTCCTGTTATGTGCATGCACACTTGCCGGGTTTGTCTTAGTTCTGGTCACTTGCATGAATATGTAAGAGAACAAACTGGAACATTATAGCTGATTTTTTGTTAACATTTCCTTTTCATCTGCTTTCAAAAGAGTCAGTGGAGCATGAATACAGTAAGGAAGTTGATAGGAAACAAGCAGTCCAGCATACTTTTAAACCTAAAGGGCAAATTTATCCATTCCACTAAAGTCACAGTCACACTGGTATCACTGGTTCTGCTGTCAGTGTAAGCTGCTTTTTTTTTTTCCATCTATGTAGCAGGAAAATTGCACTGAGAAGAACTTGGTGCAACAACATTTTCTATTGTAATATCCTTCCCCACTCTTGGCAAACTCTGCTATTCTTTTTTTCTTTTTTAACAAAGGAGTTAATTAGCCTGATGTTACACGTGAATGCCGAAGCCCGATACACAGCAGCACAAATCCTAAGCCATCCCTGGGTGTCAGTGAGTAAATTACATTTTACTTGTCTCTAATTTGATATTAAATCTGTGAATCTAACCATTGAAATGAGTTTTTAGAAGCAGCAATACACTCCTACTACGCCCAGTCCTGTTTATTGAACTACAAATCCCATTTCCTTACAAAAGGGAAGAGCAAGTGTCTAAGTTAGCTTCGTCCCCGACAGCACTGTTTGCCTTTGTGCTCTGAGGGAAGAGAGTTGCCAACTGCAATTAGAAAGTGCTGGGGTGTTGCTATAACCCTGCCTCTCGTTAATGTTTAAGCAGAGGTGCAACTTGGGCATCTTTTTTTTTTTAACATTCAACCTAGAAAACAGTCATCTCCAAAACATATAAGTGGAAGCACTCCTGTGCATGTTGGCATCTTACTTGCTGCAATGCTACTTGAAGTACAATCTGCTGTATCTTGAAGCACTTCAAGCATCATAAGAGAAATAAAATCAGCTCATTAAAAAACCTAATTTAACACAGGCACCAAATGGTGACTGCCGGGTGCTTCATCTCTTTGGGCAGCAGCAGCAATGGGGAACACCAAACAGCATTGTTTATTGATTTTAGATCAGTTCATTATTAATAAATGCTAGGTTTATGTGTACATAATCAGTGTTTATTTCCACACACATTTTAAAAGAAGGATGGAATGTGATCTATGGAGTTCCCTCAAACAACAGAAGACAACTATAAGGTGTGTGTCTATTCACAACAGCTCCTCTCAAACACATTTATGGTTTTGTACAATGTTTCCACACTTAGGACATGATGGACCCCTTAAAATATTGATTTCAAAGAAAGCCAGATGACAAATATGCTACTTTTTTAGCTTTGTTTCAAGCATTTTATCTTTAACGTGCTTGAATCAAACTTGCAGCTTATAATTGTGGGACAAATAGTGAAAGTGTACAGCGTCACATGGTATTTTAAGAAATAGAAGTTCATACATAAAATAGTGGTTGCAAACATAGATTGCAATTTGTCTTAACCCATTTGAACTGTATCTGATGCAGCAGAGTACATTCACCTTTGGGCTGCCGTTCTGAACATTTATTTTGCATTAAAGAGCAGAAATTACCTGAGGATAATTGAAAATTTCTCTTTTACTTCAAACATTCTTTTGGGTTTTTTTCCTGGCTTGAATATTGTATTTATTCTTCTACAGGATGATGCTTCCCAGGAGAATAATATGCAAGCTGAAGTAACAGGTAAACTGAAGCAGCACTTTAATAACACTCTACCCAAGCAAAATAGCACATCTGCTGGGGTTTCTGTAATCATGGTAAGAGAAATGAATCTTTTTATACATTGATATTATACTCTGCATATTTTTCTAACAGTGCTCCATGAGCATGTGTGGTGCAAGAATAGCAAAAGCAAAGCTGGAATAGTCTCTAATTCTAGTCTTTATTTATGTATAGCGTTGAGTGTCTCATCATCGCTTGAGAGCAACTGAGTCTATCACAGCGTGCTAGCTCAGCTATAAAAACAAGCTTTCAAACAGAAACATGTAAACACTAAGCAGTTGTATGTTGAAATGGAGCTCCTTTACAATGAAAGATTTCAAACTGTTAAACTGCATTGTTTTTAATCCTACTGACCACCTAAGTTAGTTAAGTAGGCTCTTCCCCTCTGCCCGACCATGCCTCACTAGGTCTCCAGCACACTTGTTCCACGCTTGCCAGGAAACCAGACCCCAGTGCAGAAGCTTTCTACATAGTAATGAAGGTTTACCACATTAATTTAGTCCCAGTTTAACCCCTGCTATGTTTTTTTCTGTTTCCTAATGGGAGGCTTTCTTCAAAGCACACAAAAGAACCTAGATGACCTCTTGAACTTACATAAGTAGTGATTCCAGATGGCAGATGTGTGACTCATGGTAGAAAAAATGGAGTTTGCTGTTATCACTACTCAGAACTTGTAATTGACAGTGGCTGTTGCAGAGAATATGCAACTGCTACAGAGACTGAACTACCCTTCTGTTCTTATTGTGGTCCATTCTGGTCTCACACAAGGATGAGCACTGCACACACAGAGTATCTTCAGTTACTAAAAGAAAACTAAACCAATGTGTGGTAATAACATACCAGTGATTTCCACCCCTACCTGTTAGGATTAATTACTCTCAAAAGTTTAGCCCTCTTATGTTAACAAAGAATTGTTTTAATCACCTGAAAGTAGGTACATGTTTCTGCATACATAAATGTATTTTTAAAAGCATATATGTGAAATAAATAGGCCAAAGATTTAAATGTAAGAAGAGTAGTAACCGAAAAATAAAAGTGAGAGAAGTCAGAACATGGATTTCAGATTCATGCTGTTGTCTACATTTCGTTTGACAGTTTGACTTGACAGTTTGAGAGGGACTTCAGAGCTTCATTCTTTATACTGTTGAGACTATGGATAAGCCTGAAGCTGAAAACTGGTATAAAATGCACTATATGTAATAAGAGCAATTTTAATGCTAACTCTCAGCCCCTCTCCAACTTGCATGCCACTTAAGCCTGTCTCAGATCTCTGACACAGCGTACCTTCTGGCTTCTTTTTGGTGTGAGGGTTTTTTTCTGATTCTGTTACCTACTGACATTCCTTCAGCCAGGAAAATGCATCTCGTTAAAACTTTTCATTTTCCCTTTTCCTGCCTATTTCCTTCTAAAAAGTGTGGAAGGATGTAAATGCATAATTTTTTCTGAATGCAGCCCCCAGTTATCACTGAAGGGAAAAGTAACTTCTTTTCCAAACCACCGTAATCTAATGAGGGTCAGGTCCCCAGTTTTGTTATTCTTGCCCTGGTTTATCTAGAGCATTGAAATTTAGTTCTCTTCATGTTAAGAAGTTCTTCACTTGTACTAGCACTCATTGCCTAAAAAAAACATCCAGTTTCAGACAAGCACAGTATTGTAATTCTCATGTATTGCAGTGCATTGCTATATCAGTCCACCTGCATATTTAATGGAATCCCTTTTAGCATCACTTCATTCAAATATTGTCATCTGGCCAATGCAGATAATACCATCCTGTGGCAGATAAGTAAAACTGCACATACCTACTTCAGTGTTCTTGCACAGGAGACCCTCTGCCCCTAAAAGCATGTTGCTGTTCAATCATTACTGACATTTTTTGTCAATTTCAAAATGTTCTGTAAATCTAAATTTTGTTGCAATTGTGTTAGTTCTGCTTAAAGTAAGTCTAGTTTCTGTCCCTTGCTTTCTTCCTTTTTCCTCCTTTCCCAATGCCTGCATTGCTTTCCTCTGAGTAGGTCCAAGGCAATGGTACGTACTAACTGCGATGCTTTGTTCTGCTGCACAAAAAATACATGTTCTCCATTTTTAACAAGAAGAAAGGAGAAATAACTCAGCCAGTCTGAAGTGGAAACAGCTTTACAACCACACAAAACCAGTTAAGGAAGATTGTCTGAAAAGTTACAAAAAAGTTTCTCTATTAAGTGATGCCTTTTTAAAATATTCCAAGCAAACACTGATATGATTAGCTATCTTTTACTTCCTCAAACATGTCTTGGTCTATACTCTTGGGAGCAATTTTGTGCATGAGTGTATCTTACAGTATCAAGAAGCAATTAGAAAAAGATTGGAATCCTATGAAGACAGAACCAAAAAGCCACTGAACTAAGCATTGTTTCCATTTAAAATTAAAATTTTGTCCCTTCAGGCTTTATGCTATCACAGAGCTAGTCAGAATGTAATCAGTCCTAAACTGATAATAAACATTCTTACTTAGCAACTGTAAAATTAAGCCTCCTCTTCCCTCTTAAAAAAAAATAAATAAATCCTGAATTGCATAATGAAGGTGTGACAGGTGTGACAACTATCAAGAGGCTGCTGTGAAGACATCGTGGGAGAAAAGTCACTGTCAGCATGAACTGAAAGCATTTCCTTCCCCTTTAAAATAACTTATCCTGCCACTGAAATAGCAGAAACCTGCTTATTCACAACTCTTCTTCCAGCAGGCAAAAGAGGAAATGCAGTCCTTGCCAGCATAGCAGCTACTTTGATAATGATAAAACTGTTGCACAATAGCTGAAACCTCAAAAGCCTCGCTATGTCCCACTTGCCAGTTCCTTGCCAGCTTCGTCTGCAAAGTCAATTGTAGCAGAAAATTCAGTTGGGTGCTATTGAATTTTCTCCTTCAACTTTTCTTTTGGAAACTTTTATACTTGATACTTTGGTCTGAAAAAGCCTGGCAGGAAGAGCTTGAGGGGAGGAGGAGTATCATGAGGTGGTTGCTCCCTCTGACCCAGCACACAGCCAGGTCGTTACACAAAATGGAATGGTTTCAGCAGGAGAGTCTGAGTGAGACCGATTCCAGAACAACCCAACACCCATGAACCTGCAAATTCTGGAAGTCCTCTATTTGAGGAATCAGAGATACTGGTCCAGCTGTCTTTGCTAAGTCAACTAAAACAGAAATTTGAATTTGGGTACTCTATAATGGAATAAGTCTTCACTACCAAACTACATGATCAGTTTGGAAAAAGCAGGATAAGTAAGTACCTTATTTCTGCTGCCCTTGATGACTTTGATGCAATAAACCACATCTGAAAAAAACACATGCTAATTTCACTTGGATCAGAAGATTATTTCAGTATCCAGAACTATGTGTTTCAGTGAATAGTGTATTAGACAAACTCCACTAAGAACACATAAACATTTTGACATTAGTAAAGCAAAGTCCTCTTGAGCAGTCAATCTAAAAAACAGTTGCTGGAGAAAAGGCAGAGCACGTGATCTTACTTTACAGGCAGCACATCCCCGCTCAAGATACGAAACTCCACCCAACAGTGTTAAATAATTCTTACACCTACACGTGCAGGGGCTGCCATGATGGTGAAAGGTGTATTTGTGCTCTCTCCTCAGTTCAGGTGTCACTGTTGTGGATTGCTGTGGAATGTCCGAGCCCATGAGCAGAGTTAGTGGACTTTTCACCACTCTACATAACTGGATAAACTACAAAGAAAGCAATTAACCTGTGTTAACTTACATCTCTGTTACCACTGGTACTTCAAGATCTTCCACAAAGTAAATAGTTAAGCCAAGAAGCCTATGGATTTGTAATGATCAGTATCAGCCTTTAAACTGTGAAACAAGGCCAATTACGCTCCCCTCAAGACTTAGGAAGCAATTTTGATGTATATTTTTGATACAGGAACCTCTAGATCTCCCTCTGGATCACTGTAGGCATTGTACTAGCAATTAAACATAATGCTCTTGTTTACTGTAACTCATCATATCCCTCAGAGGGTACGACAGAGGGCACACCACGTGCTCCAGGCAATCCACCCTACTACACGGGAAGAGTTCTCAGTTTAATTCCAAACACTGCTCTCCTCCAGTAAACTGATTTTTAGTATTCAGAAATTATGCATTTTTGCCACTGTGTCAGCTTCAGGAGAAGTCATTTGCCAACTCTCTAACAATAAGCAGAAAACTAGACTCATTTTTTTTAAGATGAAATGATTTTTTTCCATCACCTTCACAAACAGATACGCTCTGCACCCTGTGGTGTCTTACAGAACATGGATAATTAACTTTTCACAAAGCTAATGTGATTCCTTGTGCCTGCAAAAACACAGGTACGCAAAATTTTGCTAGGGGCTAGTATGGAGAGGTCCTGCCATATCATAACCACTCATGTAAATTTATATTTTTTTCTTTTTACACTTCAGACTTGCAAGACAAAATTTTAAACTCTGACCGTCATGGCCAGCGTACGTCTGGAAGTTTTCTTTACGTTTGGTTCCAAATCAGCACCGCAAAATGCTACAATTAATCATACATAAGATTTCTAATGTTATTTCTCCTTTTTTTGTCCTGGCTCTAGTGCATGCACTTCATGTCTTGTAGAGTGTTTTAACCCTTAAGTTAAGACAGGGCTCTGATTTAACGGCTCTTTTCATGTTTTGCCTTGGGTATTTTTGTTTGTTTTTAGAACACAGCTCTAGATAAAGAGAGTCAGATTTTCTGCAGCAAGCGCTGTCAGGACTCTGGTAGAGCTGGAATGGAGAAAATTTCTGCAAGTACTGCTGCAGCTGATGATGATCCTCCTGTGGCTGGGTCTCAGACCCTCTTCCCTGCTGCTTCTGAGCCACTCGGATCCCCCGTGCTCCCTGCCTCAGTATCTCCCGAGTGTGCCGGGGATCAGCCTGGTGCCCAGGACTGATGAAACCAAACCCAACGGAAGCTCCCCGCGCGCTCGCCACGACTCCTGCTCCTTCCACGTGGCAGTCTGTGTTCAGCCTGGGCGCGCTGTTCCGCGGCGGGCCCAAGGCAGCCTTCATTCACGGGAGACTGATCTTCTAACAGCGGTGAGCGAATGTGTGTTTTGAGTGCTCTTTGCCCTTGGCCTAAGAACAGCAGCAGGGGAAGGACTCTGGCAGTGTTAGATGATTTTTAAGTTATCCGTGTTAGTTTAATTAACTGCGTTTCATGCAGCCTTGGGCTCTAAATAGACTAATTTATGGTGTAGGTAACCATATTTTTAGTATGAGCAGTGAGACAATGTACCTGGCCTCTCCTCTACAAGCAGGTCCCATTCTGGTCTTCTGATGAGGGTTCTCAGAAAAGTGGGAGAGGATGACAAAGGAAGAAAACTTATATTCACCTTCTATTACAGTGCCTCTATTTTTAGCCAAGTTTCTACTAAACTTGAAGAGGCAAATTTCCACAAAAAATTTTAGTGGATTAACTGTAAAATATCATGAGGCAAACACTGGAGATAGAGGGAAGGATGGTTGTTTTTGCAAGTTTGTTACCTGATTGCAGGCTGAAGGGTAGTGTTTAGAGAATATGAATTTAAATAAAGTGACGTGGGATGTAAACATGAGCACTGGACAACTCATTTGTTATGAAGACTGGAGTCAAGGAAGCCTTTTTGTTATTGCCATTGTCTATCCATCCACGAGTGTCCCATCCACACCTTTCTCCAGGGTCAGACTACCTATTAGAGAAAATTACTTTCAACCTGTGGACGGAAGGCCTGCTGCATCCTGGCCTAAGCTTGGGTGAACAGAGCAAGTTCCTAGTTCCAGGGTGAGTGAGAGAGGAGCTACTACAAAGAGCTGCCATCGATAGCTATCAGAGCTTTGTCAGTGCTATTCCCCCTATTTACCTGGTGCAGGCACTGGAAACAAGGACTGGGGAGCAGCCATCCTTAATCGCAGTCACACGATAGATGAGGTTTATCTTTACCATAATGCTTAGTTCAATTAGGGTGTATTCAGCTTATTCTTTTCCTTTGCTCGTTCTTATGAACTGGTCATAGTTCATTTTTTTCTTGGCTATACTTTCTACTAGAATTGTAAAAGAAAGACCTGCAATAAACTTTCTTCATTAAAAAAATAAGTGATTTGTTTCTTTGAGAACTCAGTTATTTTGTCAGTGACAATTTTGTTGTCTTATCTTTGGAGAGACTGAACAGTTAGGTACCTCCCAAAAAGTTTTCATAAAATTTAAAGGTTATGGTGATCCCTCAAATTAAAGTTCATTGACCCCTATGGAAGATACAGGTAATATGTGACTGAACGTGAGTGTTTTTACCTTTTGAAGAGGCAATTAAGGATCCAAAAGGGCCAACTGGATTAGCAGAGCCATCTAACAAGCTGTGTTCCACAAAACCTTATGCATATGTAAAAGAAAAGATGACTCATAGCTTGCAGGGTCAACAGCTGCCAGTTATCCGCTGGAAGAAGAGAATAAAGGCATAACATAGCCCAAAGTCACATCCAGAAGTTCACGACTGATCAACATCTAAACATTCTTCAACAAGTATTTTGATTCACAGAGCAAAGGCACTTGACAGACAATTCCAAAACTCCTACTTAAAAACAGGGACAACAGCTGGAAAAGATGATCACGTGGCCAACATAATCTGACAACAGCATGGGATCGCTGAGGAAGTTCTTAACTCCGGGTTTGACCTTAGGAAAGCTGTACCACTACTCCAGGCCTTAATTGAGTTGCTCTGATGTTAAATCAGTGGATGCACACGCAGTACTTCTGTGCAGCCCAGGGTATCACAGATAAAAATAAAAATGAAGACGTGCTGGTTAATCCTAAAAGACTTCATGAAGTCTCGTAAGTATTGTGTTTGGTTTGTTATCTACTGCACTTTCATTTAATCCTTCTCTCTTTGTAGAGCCCTCAGTAGCTTGAAGAAGGCAAAACCAGAAAAGCTGTAAAACAGAACTATGCAATCTGGTATAAAGGGAAAGAAATTACTATAGAAACTGTAAACTCAAATTTTAAATTTTTCAAAGAGGACTGTCACCTTTTTTGTTTCATAAGAGTAGCTGAAATTCATGTACCAGTTTCATAGATATTGATTAAATGCCATTTTTTTCAGACACTAAACAGTGACAGCATAACTGCTACCAGGTCTACAGTTTTTACATGAATTATTAAAAAAGAGTCCTTTTAAAAATCCCCAGTCTTTTTTTGATTGTGAGTAGTTGTTCTTATATCCCGATGGAGACAATTCCTGCAAATCTGGGTTTGAAATCCCAGAACTGAATCCTCCCCAGGTGTAAATCAGCGTAACAATGAGCTCACTGAGACTGCCATCAAAATTTATGCTTACAATCACCCACATTCTTGAACTTATAAAATTAGTTACAATAATTGTCAAAATAATCAATTTCCTCAGGTAAATTTTAATTTAGACAACTGCAGTAAGCAAAGATCTCTTAATTTTAGACGCAGATATAGTTATCACCCTCATCTAAACTAAATACTTGAGGAAGAGAAGCTGGGAGGAAGTAATGACTAATACTAACAGGTTGCAGGGTAATTTTCCCTAAATTAAATAAATAATTACATTTTATTTTTTAAATAATTATAAGATACTAGAAAATATTTTAACCTTGTTCTTACAGCAAATTTTCCCTTTATTTCTGCCTGCTGCCTTTTCCTTTTTTTAAAAGTAAAACAAATCAAACCAGACTTTTCTCAGTGGTGCCCAGTGACAGGCCAAGGGGCACAAACCAGATCACAGGAAGTTCCACTTCAACAAGAGGAAAAAATTCTTTACTGTGAGGGTGACAGAGCACTGAACGGGCTGCCCAGGGAGGCTGTGGAGTTTCCTTCTCTGGAGATATTCACACCTACCTGGACCTATTCCTGCGCAACCTGCTCTAGATGCACCTGCTTTAACAGATGGATTGGACTGGGTGATCGCCAGAGGTCCCTTCCAACCCCAACCATTCTGTGACTCTGAGAAAACAAAGGCTTTTTTCTACTAGAGTAGACTGCACTCAGTGCATCAGACTAGGGGAAAAAATGTGTTGGTTTTGTTGGAACTGAGGAAGTTTAGTCTTTTAATTCAAGGAAGCAGTACTCAAGGTGTGGCCTCACCAGTGCCCAGTACAGGGGCACAATCCCCTCCCTGATCCTGCTGCCCACGCTCCACGCTGTTTCTGACACAGGCCAAGATGCCATTGGCCCTCTTGGCCACCTGGGCCACTGCTGCCTCATGTTCAGCCACTGTCAACCGACACCCCCAGGTCCTTCTCCTCCAGGCAGCTCTCCAGCCACTCTTCCCCAAGCCTGTAACGCTGCAGGGGTTGTTGTGTCTCAAGTGCAGGACTCTCCACTTGCTCTTGTTGAACCTCATCCCATTGGTCTCAGCCCATGGATCCAGCCTGTCCAGATCCCTCTGCAGAGCCTCCCTTCCTTCAAGCAGACCCACACTATCACCCAGCTTGGTGTCATCGCAAACTTGCTAAGGGTGCACTCGATCCCTTCATCCAGATCATTAATAAATAGATCAAGGATGTCAGAAGCAAGATCCTGTATGTGATTGCCAACAGGGATCAAAGCTTCAGCCTTTATGCAAAGAAAGACTCCCATTTCCCGAATCTACTTGAAATTAAAAAATGTTTGCTAGGAAGCAGTAACTTGTTGCATCTCTGCCTGTAGGCTCACCAAAAATGGTTTCAAATTCTATTCACAGAAATCATTTTTATCATCTCAGGCTAAGCCAATAAATTTATACAGCAGGCAGGAAACTCTTTTTTAAATCTGGGGTTTGTATCTTTCCCCCCAGGAGCCACTGGTCTAACTATTACATATTGATAGGAGAAATTTACTGAAGTATTTATTCCCTTTTATACAAATATACATATTTGTATAATATCAATATATCAATTATTTTTAAGTTTTAAAATGTGAAATTATATTTCACATTTAACTTATTGCCTTTTTTCAAGCTACATTCAAACAGCAATTGGAAGGAGACAGAAACGAACAAAACTAGTAACTTAACAAAATGTTCATTAAGTAAAGCTGATTTTTTAAGATGAAAAAAGTCAAGCAAATGAAAAAGCCTCCTACTGCAACCTATTTCAGTTCCTAATGCTTACAAAAAGTATTTGCTTGAGCCGTTCTGTCAGGGAAATTCTTTCTAGGGGGATTTTTGTTTTGTATTTAAAGTAAATTAGTATTTTAAAAAGAAAAAAACAGGGCAAGCTGCCATGCAATCACCAATCACCTACCCAGAGGTTTTTCTTCAGCTATTGCTTCTGTTCTTAATTTCATTTCAAACCACATTTGATTTTGAAGTGCCTTTGTCATGTTTGGAAGCAGCAAGCCTGGAGCCAGAATCCTGTAAGATGCGGCACAGCTTCACCAAGAAGTACCAGCAACTATTCCCTTCTCCCCAAAGTAAGATTTGCCAATTAACATGAAATACTGAAGTTTAGGGGGTTTAAATGCTGCACGCTTAAGGTTTGTTTAAACACTTTGCTTAAAAAGACACAGGCTCTACTGTTTAGAATGGTCAGATTTTGGTTTTTTCAGCTACCAGGGCTTGCTTGAAAAAGGATCCTTGGCACACAGGATTAACCAAACGAAAAGAAAGACGTGAGAGCCATCTGCACCCTCCTCTGTCTGTTATTGGACACATCTATGGCCAAATACACCAAATTCTAAACCTACAACTCGACTCGATTGTGCTACAGCATTTTGCGGCTCAGAGCTCACGATACAAAGTGAACAACGCCACAGTGGGAAGAAAAAATTAGAGGAACTTGAAGAAAACAGTAAATTATCTCAAACTTTGTGCATTTAGCAAATAACAACTAAGACATTTTGAAAACCTCTTTTTGCCTATTCCTATGCAATACAGCATAATTTCCAAAGCACCCCTCAATGTCTTCTATTAGCTGAGCACACGATGCAGTCCCATGTCTGAAGCTGGGCGTGATTTCAGATTTTACTAAATATACAACATCTTCAGTTTCATCACTAAGCTTCTGATAAATCACTCACAAGAAAGCAGCTGTATTTCCCATAATTTATAAAAAGTTGTGAAATATTTTACACTATAATAATATGCTGCTTTATAGTAAGTCTCAACTAAAAATAAACTCGTTAGAGACACAAGTAAGAATTTATTCTTTCAAATGTTTTCTATGTTTTAATCCATTTTTTTCCTCATGAGACTGCTTGCGTTTGAGTTGCAGGGCTTTAGACTAAAAATGTAACTGAATTTCAATAAATCTAAAAATCAGAAACCATTTCCTACTTTCTTTAAAGAGCAACTTGAAATGACGATGCCTCAGCAGGGACACACATCATGAACTGTGTTAGTTTACTGAAGATCTTCAGTTGCTTCTGCATAAAATGAAATGTTTTCATTACATAATAATGTATCGTGCAGGAAATTCAAGCAAGTGACTCATCTCAAGCTTTGCACAAATATCCTAACTCTATATGGGAGAGATCTCACTGGTTTAGAGCAGCAGCACCCACAGAACAGCCCATCTCTGGTTGTATTTACTAGGATGCACCCAGTTTCTCAAGCAAGAGTCATCTTTTATTCCTTTTGCATTAGTTATAAAAGAAGGCAAAGCAGAGATGCCACAACACAAACACACTTAAACCTCTGTGGATATGAAACCTGGTACATAAAATGGAAAAGCTACAATCTAGATAGTCAAGAAATTCAGACCATTCTTATTAATCTAAAAGCAATTATGTCCTGGATAAAGTTGTAATAAAATTAATTTCCCACAGAAGGCCCAGATTTTAATTTCCTTTTGCTACCAAAAGAAACAGAAATGATTTTTTGTTCCTCTGTGTGAAAAACACAGGTCAGGCTTTCATTGCTGCTGTTCAGGAGTAACTGAAGAAACTGTACTGCCAAGGAGTGTGCCCAGAGGGCCAACAGCGTGGGCAGCAGGACCAGGGCAGGGATTGTGCCCCTGCACTCAGCACTGTGAGGCCACACCTCGAGTCCTGGGGTCAGTTTGAAGGACACTGAGGGGCTGGAGCATGTCCAGAGAAAGGAACAAGGCTGGGGAAGAGTCTGGAGAACAAGGGCTACAAGAAGTGGCTGAGGGACCTGGGGAGAGGAGGATGCCCAGAGGAGACCCGATTACTCTCTGCAACCACCTGAAAGGAGACTGTGCTGGTCTCTTCTCCCAGGTAACAAGTGACAGGACAAGAAGAAATGGCCCTCAAGTTGCAACAAGTGATGCTTAGATTGGATATTAGGAAAACATTTCTTCACCAAAAGGGTTGTCAAACACTGCAACAAGCAGCCCAGGGAAGGGGCTGAGTCACCACCCCTGGAGGTATCTACAAGACTTGTGGATGTGGTGCTTAGGGACAAGGCTTAGTGGTAAACTTGGCAGTGTTAGGTTAAGAGTTGGACTTTATGATCTTAAAGGTCTTTTCCAGCCTAAATGGTTCTATGATTCCAAACTCTCCCTTTTGTAGTAAATAAACTTCATCAGCAGAAGATCCCAAATAACTGTGTTATTTTGGTATCAGATTAGCTCTTTTGGGCATTTATTCTGCCAAGCACTGAACCAGCAGAGCAGGAATCATCAGGAGAAACAAAGTACACAGATGGTACCAAGAGTCCCCCAAGACCAGAAACAGCAATCAATACATATACTTTGCACAAAGCACACCTTCCAGACACAGAGGCTTTTTGATGACACACAGTACAACACAGCCAAGAACTGAAGAAACGTTCTCAAAAGCATTACAGCATTCATTTACCTTTGCTTGCAGCAACACCACAAACATGAACATCCTTCAAAGAAACCACTCTGATCACACCATCATCTCCTGCCAGATCCTACAGCATTTATACCAGCAATTTTCACAAAATAGAAGGGATTTCAAGCTCTTTCTTCTGTTTCCCCAGAAACCAAACCTGCAGCATCACTGCTGACCAGCCTTTCTCTCAGCAGCAGCAAACTTTGCTTTCCAGACCACCTGCCATAACCTTCAGATAACACCACGTCTGTTTGAACTTGCCACAACAGAAGAAAGCCTGGACTGTCACATTAAGAAATGCTGTTAATAAATGCTCCCTCTGAATTTTGAGGCAATAGAGGACTGGGCTCCCTCTTTTCAGGAATATTCTGAAAATAAGGGCTACCTTAGACCCAGCTGCAGGTAAATGCCTGGCACCTATTGATCAAACAGGCTTCAATCAATCCATTTGACACAGGTGCTGCCCTGAATATACTAACAAATACCTCAACAGCTGGAAATTTAACCCTTTTCTGCCACCTCATCACAAACCGGACTAGTTCAGCCAAAGCTGAGATCCCAAGTGCACGTTTGGTCTCCCAGGGCAGTGTCCAAGGCACGCTTTGTTTACCTGTGGAAGGAGGGATATGTCCTACTCACCAAAGACCCCAGGCAAAGCAGTCCCCAAGGGGGGGTGTTCACAGGCTTCCTTGCAGAGCAGAATGTGAGGATGTCCTTTTCCACAGAAGACACTTCACGTGCAGGGGCCCGGACTGCAGGGCTGCCCTGGAGGCAGCTCAGGCGGAGGTACAGCCAGGCTTCCAGTCTGGGAAAGCTTCCCATGACCAGCAAGGCCCTTCTAAAACAAGCAATCTACCAAGTCAACTCCCCAGGAAATATTTTGTCTATAAGATCAGAAATTACTATTTCTATCAGTAATAAAATGTTCCCTAAGTCAGCAGGAGGTCATAAAGAGAAGAATTCCAGGATTTCCATTTGGCAAAACACACCTCTGTTTGTTTGGGTTTTATTCCCTCCACCTAGCATTGGCAAGCCATTCCCGGCTTGAGACACAAGCAAATTGCACCTCAAGAACACCACTTCCCCCTCAAAATCTATGTAAGGCTATGAATGCTTTTGACTTAAGGAAAGGTGAATTTCAAGTTTTGCATAACAAATGTTACTGCTCAGTACACTGGGCACTTACCACAGGTATGAAACCCACAGCCTGCACTTAATCGGATAATCCTACACAAAGGCACAAATGTAACTCTGCTGATACAACCACAGTGATATAAAAATGCAGAAAGCACAGAAAACTTCGTCACCATTGCATAAACACCAAGAACACTTTAAATGCATTCACTTTAGCACCTATTGCCTCTCTTGTGAATAGACATTGAATCCCAAGAATCAAGTACTCCACTGAAGCTCTCAGTTACAAATGTAATTTTATTTAATTTCTTCACTCAAACTGAATTTTTCATTCCAAATCTTTACTGAAAGAGATAGTAGCTAAATGCTTAGAAAAACCAGGAACTGCTCTAGGAGGTACCTAAAGAAATGTAGGTATCAATACAGGTATGGAATGTAAATTTCAACTCATAGATCACAACATACAAAGAAGATTTTTATGCAATACAGACTTACAAAACAACAACAGTTCTTTTCACAAATATTTTCACAGAGTTCTGCACAGCAATCTTGTAGAAAATTAGATTTGTGCAACACCAAAATAACTTATTGTTCCTTAGTATAAATTATTTTTCATTTCCTAAAAGAAAGAGGTAATTCAATATGATTGGGCAGGATCTGACTGGATTTGGTGATGGCAAAATATAAAAGATATTGTTGCTACACACAGAAAAGGAATATGGCCTGTGCTACAGTATGGCAGGGGCTGGTTCTGGGGAAAAAAAGAAACTCATCTGCAAGTGCTTCTCGTGCTGTGTGGGGGCTGTGCACCAGCAAACCCCTGCCTCTCCAGCGCTTTCACAGTCACCCAAGCACAAGTGTGCTTTGGCACTTGCACCTATTAAAAAACAACGGCCTCTGTGGGTCTCTAATTTGAGTTGAAAGTCTCCAAAATAGACTTTCTGATTTTGAGGAACAATCCACATTTTGGTGTGCTTTGAAGGAGATGCCAGCTAGAAACTAGAAGAATTCACACTTGATGTAACACAAACTCCACTCCCGATTTCTCTCTCTTAACTGCACAAAACATACAACTAAAAAAAGAACTAATTGTCTATGCCTAGAAACATGCTCGAATAGCAACATTGATGGAAAAAATCTGCAAAGTCATTAACCATAATTTAAATATTACCATTGAATCCCAAAACTTCAGTGCTGATGTAGAACAATCATTCGGAAAATTACGAGACAGTGTGGTACAGATAGCACAGATCAGAATTCCCCAAACATTGTCATTAATTTCCATTATGTTAAAATTATATATTCCTCAAGGTTATACATAAAGCTTCAGATGGAAAATCTGTTTCTTCATAATATAGCTAGAATGTGATTTTTAACCATCTTTACCTTAGGTTTCTTTTACATACAGGGATCAAAATAGACTTCTCATTATGACTAAAAATATAGATTTTTAACTACAGAACCCAGCAGCCATTTTTCTGCTTCTTTTCCCTTCCCCAAAAAAAGTCAAGCAAGGTCTACAAAAATAGCAATTAACTTTAAAAAATAGGTTGCTTCTTCCAGCAAATTTAAGTTACATTCAGCTTTAATATAGTATTTATAAGAAACAACGTTGTGGCCAGACACCAAGAGAGGCCTGCTGTGTTCAGATTCCTTCCGACAGCAGCTGCCCACGTCAGTGCTAATCTTGGTCTCTGTGAAGATCAGTATCTGGTTTGATACTCGTGGTGCCAACGATTGAAATCATTGTAGAAAACCACTATGCTCCCAGAAGCCATCCCAGTCATGATACACCTAAGAGAAGCACAAGACCACAACTGTTAGTGAACCACCTCGTGCTCAGCTCTACGGGGCAATGCACAGAAGAGTCACAACATCCCAAGGCAATCACCAATTTCTACCACAGACAGCCAGAGCTGGAAGTGCTCCACACACCAGAAAACTCAGGCTGCAGGGGCTGCCACACTGGGCTTCCAAGAACTCCAGCGCGCTGGCCTCAAGTTGCGCCAGGGAAGGTTTAAATTGGATATTAGGAAAAAATGTCCCTATTGAAACAGTGGTCAAAGCATTGGAACAGGCTGCTGAGGGCACTGGTGGAGTCTCCATCCCTGAAAGAGTTCAAAAAGCGGGTAGATGTGGCACTTCAGGACATGGTTTAGTAGACACGGCGGTGTGGGGCTGACAGTTGGACTGGATGATCTTAGAGGTCTTTTCCAACCTTAATGATTCTATATTTTTCAATGAATAAAACTGCCACCTGCACCAGCTCTGCAGATTTATGGATCAGAAAACATACAGAACACCATGCAATGGCCTGTGTGCTTGGCCTGGAGCTGCAACTGAGAGAGAAGATTACAGAATTGACTACCAGCACCACTGTCCTGCGGGTCAGGCAGCAAGGTGGAGGCTAGGAGAGGTGTTCATTCCAGTTTTGCCTCCCCCATTTAAGCACATGATCTACATGAAAGAACTGGATGAGGGCACAGGACTTCAGTTGGAAATGTTAGTGTTTGGGTTGGAGAGCAATCTGAAAGCTTTGATTGTTTTGGAAGTTCCTGGAAGCAATCACTGAGCCTTCCCACTGAGGGACTCTTTCACCCCACATTCTTTACCCTTGGCCTGCTACTAGAGATCATTCAGACCTGTTTGAGAAGCCGTGACCCTGACATATAGCACACAAGTACAAGAGTTTCTATATTATCTCTTCTACTGTCTCATATTAAAGTTTTATGAAAATCACAAAAGTATGAGGATGTATAAAATTCTGGCACTTTAGCAAAAAAAAGAAAAGCCTCAGAATTAAAAAAATATTCACAGTAAAAAGCTGTAATTTTTCCTTCAAAAGAAAAAGTAAATATGAGATCATCAAAACATCTCATTTTGACAGTATCAAACTATTTCATTTCAAGAGCACCATTTTGATTGGATTTTTATTAGGTTAAAATGTCTTTTACACACTGTCACTCAAACACATATATTCAAGCATACCAAATAAATTACTCTGACTAATTATTGGTAATTACTAAGTAATTACTCAGTAAAATACTCTGAGTAAATATCTTCTGAGTTTCTGTCACCAAACCCAAAGTGAATAGGTTCCTATATTGAGCACATGGATAAAATTATAGATGTCCATATTAAATTTCAGTTTATTTACATGTGAAGATTATGTTGACATGCCATTAATTACAGTTTAAAGACTCTCTCAATGCAAATTTTTCTAAATTTCAGAGGTCTAGAATTCAACAGCTCATAGTCCAGCTTTTGAGATATTTTTAACAGCAGGGGATTTTTAACAGAAAACTGTTTCTTCCAGAATTTCTATACTCTCTAATTATGCTTAGCAAGTTGTTGAATGTTTGATTGAAGCCCACACATTTTGCTGGCTTGGATTTCTTGAAGTGCATTTTACTAAGTTTTAGAAAGGTAGTCTAGATAAAAATGTTAAAACAGTGCTGACTTCAGTCAGTGGAAGGTTAAGAGTCTCAGCAATACACTTTATTGTACAATGTGGGCATTCCTAAGGGATTCAGGAGCCAAGTCAGAACTCCAATAAGCAAATACACCAAAGCAATCAAAATTCTAGCCCACAAGCTCAAAGTGTACAAATGAAACAGTAAACATCTTATGAACGAACAATACTTTTGTGACAAAAAAGGACTTCTAATTTGAACACACTGGAAAGTGTAATCTAAATGCAGTAAAATTATTAATGTAAAATGCAGTAAAATTATGCCTTCGGTAGGAGGAATCTTCAAGTTGGCTCATGCTTTATATGGATAAAATAATTTTCTATAAATGAAAATTTATACTTGCCTTAGCAAATTATGGGAGTATGGAGGGAATCTTATGGTGCAACTTCTAACTGTTCTATTTTTAACATGATGTTCTGGAATTAGGAATGTGATTTGTATTGTAAGGGAAAGAAGAAACATCAAAAGTGCTTATGTAACCTTCCACCTTCATGTGACCCACACCCTACACTGGCACAGGCCAAAACTCAACCTATCTTGAAAGTGTGCCAAACTAAGACTTCTTCAATCTCTCTTCACTCTCCAAAGAGCTGAAATCCTGAAAAAAATATTATCTATCTGCTTTAAATAAAACATGTTAGAAAGAAACTCATGCAAGCACGGAACTCTCCACACAATCACCAGGATCCATGACCCACAGAAAATCAAAATCAGAAGACAAACAAAAATGCAATTTAATCGTAAGAGTATCTTCTCTGAAATTCTTGTGAAGACCAGACTTTGCACCAACCTTTGGTCATATGACAGGGCCATGGATCGGATTCCAGCATCACACCCTGGGTAAGCAAAAAGCCTCTTGAGATCCCATATCTGCCACACCATGACAACTCCATTGTCTCCTCCTGTAAGCAGGTACTGTCCATCTCGACTCAGCTGGATCGCCTGAGGGGAAATCACATGGACAGAGAAATATGTGGTGCTCCTACTCCCCCTCTTTTACTTTCACTAAGTATTTCACATTGGCATTCACACTGATTCATATTGAATGTCTAGGGAGACTCGATGTCAATATAAGCTTTTGGGAAGCAACATTATTCTATCCAGCAATAGAATTCATGTTATTATGCACAAATATCTCAAATACATTTGATGTCACCAGTTAAGTTTTACCTCACCTGTGATTTATTCTGTATCACCTGTAATTTATTCCATATTCCAAAGATCTAATATTTGGTCAGCTAAAGAAATTTACTTTTCTAATTAGCTAGATTTACAAGATCCTGCAGCACTGGCATTAAAACATAGTACCTGGCATTCCCCCAAGGGTCCTTAGCTCTAGCTTAGCAGAAGCTGTTCTCCGTTTCTCTTTAGCAAAAGACTGAATGATGGAGGGAACCGAAATGTTATATAAATTGCTAGGATTAATTTAGACCAGCATTTTTAGATTCCTGCTCTGGATTAATAAGATAATGACCCACTCCTCTTAACAGAGACTGTGTTTCCTTTCATCACCTGTCCTGAAACTGCCTGTGACAAATTGAATAGTTTATATGCTGATTCTGCATGCACCATGGGGAATGATGGCAAATCTACATTAAAATATTTATTTTGGATCCAGATGACAGAGGAAGATGGGATACCACTGGTTTTCACAGTGAAGACTTCTTGAAACAGGACTTTCAATCTATTTTGATATTTCTTGTGTGGTGTTGGAAAAGCCATGACACATACTGAGTACCTGGAAGAACAGCAACCTCAGTTACCTCCCGACTATACCAGATAATACTATCAGATGAGTGGAAATATGATAAATATTTCTTAAAGAGGGATTTGACCAGATAAAATATACAAAAATGGGGTTTAAGAGACCTGAACTTGACATTTCATTAAATTAAGTGATACTTTGTGGGTTTAGATAGACCATGATCCACCTGGCCTAGCACTGTATCATCAATAGTGGCAGCAGGAGATGCTGTGAGGCCTTGTGCTCCCCAGCACTCACAATCACTGAACCAGGAATATCAGAAAGTAGCCTCTGCTGCCTTTGAATTTTCTTAACCTGTTTTTGAGCCTGCTGATGCCTTCTGTGGTGAAAAATAAAAAAATAAAATAAAATACAATAAAATACAATAAAATACAATAAAATACAATAAAATACAATAAAATACAATAAACATTGGCAGAAGCTCATTACAGTGCAAAATAGTTTTATCTGTTTTGAATTAATGCTACTAGTTTCAATGAGAACCCCAAAGGTTTTGTACTGTGGGGTTTCCTAAACAAAAGTTCTGCATCCATCTCACCCACTGCCTTCACCACTCTTTCACCCTTAAGCATTCCACACTACAGAAAATATTGAACAAATCTAGCTCCCAACACCAACCCCTGGAAGACTCTATTCCTGACTTTTCTCACAGCAATGCCAAGATCTTACAGGTCTTGGCAACTACAGTGACCTGAAGAACACAACACTTCTTCTGAAGGGAAGATCATGTTCTGCTGCCACACAGAAAAGAAACTTAAGCAGCAGAGGATACTGACCCTGATTTTATAGCCTCATCCTCCAACTATGTGGGAAAACTGAAGGGTTTGTAGGGTTTTCTAAAACAAAACAAACAAAGCAAAGCAAAGCAAAGCAAAGCAAAGCAAAGCAAAGCAAAGCAAAACCACCAAACCCAAAAAGTCAAAAGAACTTTGTCATGTGGAATGACCTCAGCACTGGCTACCAGTGATCAAGACCCTTAAAACTACCGTTTGGCCCATTATTAATAACTCCTGTAAGCCCAAACCTTTCCCTGCACTCTCCTTCTGTTTCCATATGCCTCTCAGTTCCCACTCTTCTGCTTCCCAGCTCGACTTCTGCGATCTCCCCTCTCTGGTACCTCCACTTCTGTCTGCATGCGATGCTTGGCACAGCAGCAGCCTTTCATCCTCTTCCTTCGAGCACACAGCAGGGTGAGAAACAACTTTGCCAGTTGTTTGCTGGATGATGTAATGTTATCCAAAAGAAAACAAGGAACTTCGCCACTATGAAACACTATGATCTAGTATTAAACTCCTCATCCTACCCTAAGCATTCTGTTGCTCCTACTTCCAATTCCTGTTTTTCCTTCACTCCTTTCTGCCTCTTCTTGTCTTCTCCCAGCCTCTGACAATGTTCTACACTCCCATCTCTATTGTTCAGTTCCTGTTGCCCTTGCAGACATCTCTGTCATTCCGTCCTTGGTTCTGTCCTCAGTTCTGCTCTCCTTTCTCCTCTGCTTCCCCACCAGTCCTTCCCCTTCTCCACCAACAACTACCTTACCACTCCCTTGCCATGGCACTTCTCTGCACCTCACAGTAGGGGATGACCGTTTGCAGGGGAAATCTCTGCACCCCTGGGCTGCAGCTGTTCAGTACAGAACACGGGTGCTCAGCACTGTCTACTGAATCCATTTCACCTGAGACTTGTGAACCAGCTCATCTGGACAGCTTTTCAAAACAAAAACACACAACCTTCACCCCAGGACTAAGGCATCATGAACTTCGGCTCCCTGACCCCAGGCAGGGAGCCACAAAACTTTGCAACAGAACAGTGTAAGAACAGAGGATATTCAGAGCAATGGCTTATAAATTCCAGACAGACATGCTCTCCAAATAGACTGATCCACTTTGACTAAAACACTGTCACTAGGAGGCAAGAAAATTGCCTCAAGATGACAGTCGACAAGCAAAATTCCAGCTCAAAGATTTAAATTTAGGAAACAGTAGAAAGAATTGAAGACAGGATCTCACAAACATATCTCTCTCTGCTGAAGTCTGCAGATATTTCAGCACTTGCAATCTCTGCTTCTACAGTTTTTCAATATGCAAAACTTATACTGCGATTTTAAATTCTTCAGGAAAAGGAAGTTGTTGGTTTTTTAACATACAAAATTTATAGCACGTAGCACCACAAAAATGAGAGAAATTAAAATACAAAAATGTGACATTCATGCAACGCTGAAGTGCTTATATAGACTGCTGACAAGCCTAGAACCCAAAAACAGAGTGTACATAAGATACTGCTTTGTAAACAGCAATAACTGGTCAGACATATTGCACATCTGCATTTTTTGTATTGCTGTACTCTGTTACTATGATACCAAATATATCCTTTAAGAATTATATGATGTGAATCTCACATTAATATTATACAGTTTCTACATTCTAATATAGATATTGAATGTTTACTGCAATGGCTCCCAAGTAATCAGAATTAATCACACTGCTAAATTTTTATTTCACACACTACCCTTAAAATGAATGTAACTGAATACAAACATGTACTGTAAACAAAATTAACACTGAAAAAAAAGAGATGATAAACCTATTCCAGGTGTTTTGAATTAAGATGGCAATATATACATGTAAATTTAGATACAATGAAGCAGAACATGTGGAGGTATTTCCAACCATATCTAAGTACAGAAAATTGAATACTAACCAAGGTTAGTGTTGAGTATTCTGAGCTGAAGCTTCTCCTTTCAAAAAACAAATGTTTCAAACATAAATTGTTTCTGTGACTGTGTCTACCAACCTACAAAAATATCCTAAGCACCTCCCACAGCACAGCCCCAAGGAGCTTGAAAACTCATTCATAAACTCTCTTAGAAGCATATAGTAACTCAGCAAGAAAGGGGTAGAAAACAAACTGAGATGACTGTGAAAATTATCTAGAACTTGCAGGCACTTAATAGATGATCATCAGGTCTAACATATCACACACAATTATTAAAAAGATTATTCATTAGAAGAAAAAATCAATATGAGGTGGTTTTCTTCTCTATAGCAAAGGCAGTCTCCTAAGGGTATTTTCAAATTGCAATGAAGACCATGACAAATAATTATTTGCTACACTTATAAAACTCAGCTGATGAAAATCCATTAACCTTATGGTCATGGTTCACTTGAATTTTATACTTGAGGCTTTTACTGAAGAAATGCTATATTAAAAGGCAAATTAAAGCCATTAATCTTTAACTCTTCCACAACCTGCAAAATGTAGTGGGTTTTGTGATCTTCTGATTAAATAAGGTATTGGCTTTGAAACCTTACTAATACCTATGCAATTTTACCAAGTTATTGGCTTGTCATGAAGACAAAAAGTTTATTTATTTATTTTTATTGTTTATTAATACATTCCTAAGCCACTTGTCTATATATATATAAATGAATGAAGGAATTAATGGAAGAAAAAGGTCACCCTGTCAACATTTCAATTTCATGACATGCCCTTCAAGATTTAACAAACAAAAAGATGCTCTTACTCCCAAGTACTCCAACTGGTAGTAGAAGATGACATGAATCAATTTTATTGTTCTGCTTTCCCCAGGGTAGTTTATCTACGACTCTGCTAGGTATGAAACTGAAACAACTCTGCAACTAATCTCCTTCTCACAACATCAGCTTCAGACTTTCAAATAATCCCCAAAGAGCACAATTCCAGCAACGTTCTAAAAGCTGCATTTCTGACTTGTATTTCCTTGGAAAGTCTCAAAACTTTGCTCAAATCCCTTTTAACATCTCAGATTTTTGAAAGGCAGTGCTTTGTAAAAAGGCAGAGCTGACACGGTGACAGCCCGGGCTTACAGCAGCAGGAGTCTTGTGGGCACTTCCACATTTCAAAACAGACTCAGGAAAGGAAAATAAATTGGTTCCTCTGGGTGAAACAGCACACAGTCTTTGTTTAGGGTAAAATAACTTTACTTCTCAGAACAAGTAGACTATTTAGAGTTAAGTTATTCATTAAGATATCTAAACATTACATGGTAGATGTACTGCGATATGCCTAAGCTCCACTGAGCAAGACCATATTTAAAACAAAAACAGGTGGAAGGCATTGATTAGATTTTGAATTTCCCCAGAGTGTCTGAAATTTTTCTAGCAGTTTTCTAGCACAAGAATACAAGAAAGAAAATCAGAATGTTGTTCCAAACATCACTATTAATAAATGCTAGTTTTCTCAATAAGGTTCTGAAGCACTGGCCCTTAATGACATAAGAAAATAGAAACCAGAGTGTTACATTACAGATCCAACACTTATGGCCGTAGGAAAATATAAACTAGAATTTTACATTACAGAATCAATTTTTTAACCTTTCTCTTCCCTCTTCTATCCTCCTTGAGCAAAACCCAATGAAAAGAGTTTGTCAGCACAGCCCATGGGTAGGTACTACCCATCGCAAATGCCCCTGCTTTAACCATGCAGCTGCCACTTGCCTTCTAACATGATAAAGTGCAGAAGCACTGGGAAAGACACTGTATGTTGTTTAAGCATAAAGCCCAACTGGGACCACTGGGAGAGAATGAAAATAAAACAAAACAAAACCCAAACCCCTGTACATATGTAATTCTGGCCCATAGAGAGTGGAACTTCCATTGCCTGCAGCAACATTCCTAAAGCTGTGGGTACTGACTGAAACATTACAGAAATTGTTTTAGCCAGCAAGGGATTTCTAGATATTTTACAGATTTGCTGGCCTAGCTGACAGCATAATCACAGCTGAAAGTGACAGATTATAAACATTATTATTGCAAAAAGAGAAAACAATGTGATATTTGCTTTATGAAAAGAACTGGGATGAAGGGTAGGCTGAAAATCTGTACAAGATTTGTACAAGGACAGCAAAAGGTACAATTCAGAGAAGTGAACAAAGATTGAAAACTGAAGCAAGAGTCTACATTAATTTGGACAAGTAGCTTGAGACAGAAATATACCCATTCCTTCTTCATTTCCCCAGCCTCAAATCCACACTTACGGCTGCTACAGCACCCAAACATCGAACGCCCTTTCACCCCTGACAACAGCACTCTCACTATGGAGAAGAGACCTACACAGAGAGCTATTTCTGCATATTCCACCACCAACATCTGTCATTTTGAAAACATAGGGATGCTGGATGAACAGAGTACAGCACAGAACAGAGTCTTAGAAGGTTTAAGTGGAATACACTGAAATACAATGGAGACTTCTGCAGCAATGGAGCACTTGCTGTTCCATTTAAGTCATGAAATGGAAATAATGATGATGAAAATTCTTTCAAATATATTGACAAATATATTGAAGAAAAGGTGAATTTTAAAAGATGCTTACAATTTTGCACATCTGAATGAATTTCAGTAATTCTGTAAAACAAACATGGGCAAAGAGGTATTTTCTTCCTGAAATATCTAATTCAAACCAAGGAGAAACTTTTGAGAGTTTTTAGCTCAAGAGAACACTGAAAACCTCAGCAGCTGAGTTGCCAAGCTCGTCCATCAGACAACGAAAGTCAGCTTGGAGGTTTAGTATTGCTACATGTTTACTAAAGCAAAAGTCTCCTCTTGCTGATGTTAAATACACAAACAGTTTTTATATAGGGAGCACTTCTTTATTGTGAGGATGACCAAGTACTGACAAAGGTTGTCCAGAGAGGCTGTAGAATCTTCATCCTCAGAGATATTCAAAAGCCATCTGGACAAGGTCCTGGGCAACTGGCTCTAGATGGCCCTGCTTTGAGTGAGGGGGCTGGACTGGATGATCTTCAGAGGTTGCCTCCAACCTCAGCAATTCTATGATCCTGTGCCTCTCAGACCATGATTACTGGCATAGAGACCGTAACTTCAGATGATTCAGGCAGCCTGAATGCTGACCCAGCAATGTGATCTAGCTTCATGTTCCTGCTGCATCTGGAACTTTCTAAGCAGATTTGATAACGCTCATTCATTTTTTTTCAGTTCCCTTTCCTTTCTTTCTTGTTCAAGGAAAAAGTGGGAACATTTTTTATTTAAGGGAAGTATTCTTTTGACATTTCTGCTTCACTGCAGTATAGCTGGCAGGTTCTGCTCTGCCTCATACGTAGTATTTCATAGGAACTGTCAAAAGACCTGCATTTTGTATTACAAAATAATTTCCATGAAACTATAAGCTTAAAACGCCTCCTGTATAGTTTTGGACTTACTTTTGCAGCTAAAGATGTAGAACTTAGCTGCCTGCTCAGCAAATGCTAAAGGGCTAACGAGCTGAAATATAGACACATGCCTATAAACTTCCTGAAGCTCAGCACAACACGTGCTATCTCAAGCTACAGTGAAAGAATGTAGTCAGAGATGCCAAAAAAAGGAAATCCAACATGTAAAACAGCATGTCCAATGATCTCTGGCCTTCAGACTCGAAAGTAAAGTAGTGGCCCTGCTTCTCCTGGTCAGAAATTACTAATATCTGTATTCCTCAGTTCAAGGAAATGTCTACAGGGTGTTCCTTACTAGATGAACAGAGTTATTTTAAAATTGAAAACAGTACTATTAGGAGTACACAGTCTCCCTAACTACAGTTTTTCTCGGAATGCTGCTGTCATAATCTAGCACCATATACTTCCATGGCTTCATAAAATGAGCATCCACTCAACTTCAACATTGATAGCTTTTCCTGACACCAGAACTGACAGTCCTTAGCACACCTGTGAGTTCACTCACCTTTATCTTGTCATCTGTCTCCATAGTGGCTTGAAGTCTCCCATTCACACTGAATACACAGAAGAGGCCATTTTCATAATATATTACACAGTGGCCTTCTCTTGAAGCTTGAATAAGTTTTGGTCTCAGGCAGTTTTCAGGACCTCTTAATGTTTTGGGACCTTCTAATGTCCTCAGTAGATCTCCATTCATAGAATGTATGAGACATGGTCCTTCTAATGAGACAAAATAAAATGTCTAGTCATTGATTAACATGCTCATTTAAAGACATCATATATCAAATAATAACTAATGACTTTTACTTGGGTAATCACTATTACAATACATTATACCAATTTCAACTATGCTTAAGTGGAGAGCCTGTGATTTTAAGCATGCCAGAGAGGTAAATGAACAGCTTATCCCTTAAAACTTTGCATGAAGGTACATTAGAGCACCTATCTAAACGAGTTAGAGACCTAAAAGATTTTCCTTTGTGGATTTCCTTTTAAAACTGGCAGTAGTTAATTTTGAGAGCACAAAAATAAATGTACTGAATTCTAAAACAAGATTTTCAAAATACAAAGACACACAGAAGTAAGTGTAATGAATTTACATATGTATGTTCTCTAAAAGTGTATATTCTCATATCAAGATTTCAACCCCTATATGATTCCCCAAATATTTGCTTTTCAATTGGGCAATTACTTGATTTGCATGTAAGCCACGAGTGTTCATGTGTGTGAAACAGAAACGCACAGAGGGTCATATGATGCACCCACCTTTGAAAAAGTATCCCAAAATAGATACTTTGGAGCCCCTAAAGCAGAAAGATCCTAACTCTTAAGAAATTTCTAGTTTAAAAATTATTGTGGACCAGCAAATAGGAGAATCATAAATAATATCCAAGGAATCAACACTATTCTTTATAATTTGCCTGCCAAAGGCAGGTCTTTGGGAACACAAATGGGGCATATTACAGGATTTGTAGCTAAGCTCAAAGAGCCTGAATAGAATTACTATAAATTTTTGTTGGTAGCTCATTAAACAAACAAGACAGTATTTTCTCTTTCTTCTGAAAATGATTTTTGCTTCTCTTTCTGAGAAGTTATCCAAAACAAACATTCTTCGCCATCCTGGCAGTCAAGAGCTGTATCCAACTGTATGCTACATGCAATTACACACTGCATAAACAAACAAAAAGAAATCAGTAGGCTGTAACAGGGAAACTGATGTGGTTGTCTCTTCTTGTAGATGCCTGAATAATCCTCAGTTTTAACATGCTTAAAAAGAGGTTGCAAACTCCATAGCAACTAAAATAAAGTTAAAAATAAAACCAACATAAAGTTAACAAATTCTGCCACCTGAGAGTATATTACTTTTTGTATCAGGATTACAGCTTCACGAGCAGGAAGAAACGACAACAGTTACCTTACCTTTTGAACCACTTATTACCAGGCCAAGTTCAGCACAAATGGTAGCACAGGTGATCTCATAGTCATGTCCTGTCAAAATAGCTCGAGGAGTTGCAAAATCACCTTCAATGAAAAAACAATAAAAGCAATCCTTGGTTACAATCTACTTCTAAAATAACTGCTTTCAATCACTGAAGCATCTTCAATTTCCTTGCTCTTTGAGCTCATGTTCCTTACAAATCACTCCTATGCTCCTGTTTGCACACAATTGTTCCGTGCTCATGACTGTGCAGGGTACTGCAGGAATTTAGCCTGCACATTTACTCACATTAATATAAGTCAGGTGTGTAGTGAAACCAGAGAGAAGCTGGAGCACACAGATTTGCATTTTCCCCTCCATCTGTCCCCCCCCTCTATTTTTTTCTTTGTTGTGGAGGAAGAGATCTAAGTCAATTCCCACCTTCTCTATAACAGACATAAGTAAATGCAAGTGCCACTATGACAAGTACTGACAAAAGAAATCTACAGTCCCCAAAGATGAAGTAAAATATCCATTGACTGATTTTATTTTATCCTATAAACAGCATTGACACCTCAGCCTGATGTCTTGTAAGATATGGAGCTGGAACAATAATCAGGAAGAATTTCAGATGAGTCTGCAAAATTAAAACACCCAAACCCAATATTAATTACTGCTGCTCCTATTACACATCTCCCTGCAACAAGAACAAGTAAAATCATATTTTTTTGAGATTCTCTTTGTAATGAAACAGACATGGGACATAAAGAAAAAGACATTGTGCAACTGGTACATTTAAAGGAAAAAAAGGGTAAGGAAATGCTATAAAACTCTTGAAATAGTTTTATAACTTCACTCCAAGGTCATTTGTTGGATCACTCTCTTTAGGAGTGATGGCGTTTCATGGAAATCACAATGCTATTTTTATATTACCACATAATTAGCTCATTCACAGAATTTTACAAAGACTGTATCTTGGGCAATATTATCGTGTAGTTTCAAAAAAGGATTAGATGAATTTTTAAGCTGCACAGAATAGTTTCACTTCACAATAAATGATGGTATTTGAGATACACAACAAGGCAGTAAAGTAGTGGTAAAATCAAACTTTGTTTACTTCAAAAACAGGACATGGGGTTTGCAAAGAGACAGACTAATAACAGGGCCAACTGACTCCACTGGTTACTAAGGCAGCATCATTAAAATTACATCTGGGGTTGTAACTTTTCAAAACATAAAGCCAGCATAATGTCATTAGTTTGTCCATGCAGAGCCTTAACAGAGCTTTACTGGCATTTGGTCTCATTAGAAATTATGGAAATCTATTAAAGCAGGTGGCTGCTCAGACCATGCATGTGTACAGTGAGAGACTTCCATGGAAAAGAAACGTACATCTGTGCTTTCATAAATAAGAGCTTCGCTTACTCTTCATAATATACATTTTTATTCAGACCATTTGCTTCCCAGACTGTCCGTGTAGCTGTCACATTGAAATGGCTTTTTAGAAAAGGTCATAATCTAATACAAAGTACCAAATCAAGGATTTAGACCTTTGAAAATTTGATTTATTCCACAATTACTGTTAAAATCTGTAATTTATATCCACAACACAAAATCTTGGAAGTCAAATAAATCTGTTTGGTTTTAGCTATATAGACACATACACTAAATATGTACGTGTTTATGTACACATCCCCCCCATGTATGTTGTCAGCATTTTAAATCTGAAAATGCTTTGGAGCAACTTGCTGAATTGTCCCTAATCTCTTAATAAATAATCATTAAAAGCTATGGCTTTTGCTTTGTATAACACTTGGCAAACACACTCAAACCCTGGAAGTGTGGCAGACAGTTCGGAAGCAAAGTAAAAACTCCCCACAAATTAGAAGCAGAAGGGTAGACTTAATGACCTCTGTGTCTTTCTCAGGTGGCTGATCCTATGAACGCTCACAAACCTCTTACAGAAAGCTTTCTCTATTGAACTCTCCTCACCTAAACAAGGGGCAGGCACCTTAGAAGACTCATAAATGAACACTGTGTAGAAAAGCCACAAATTTGCAGTTTTAGAGGAAAATGTAACAGCAATCATAGCAGTCGTCTTCTGCAGTAACAATTTAATTTTCTTGACCCAATTCTTTCTCCCTGTTGTTCCCAAGCCACAAAAAAAAGGAAGTAGTTCTGTGCATTTAAAGCTCTTGTTAGTCTGCTTTCTTTTAAAGGAGTTGCCTACATCAGCAAAACTAGTATTCTGGTTTTATTGCTTTATTTTGCTTTCAGAAATCGCACTTAATATATACTCACATAAATCAGCAAGGAATTAATCTAATTATACACCACACATATTAATGAACCTTCTGAAATCAGAGAAGTTTTAAATGTACAATGTTGTAATGAACATAGGATGTTGAAGTTAGTGGGACTTAAAAGAAACAATGTCTGAATGAATTAATAGGAGGTGCAGATAAATCCTTATAGTAAACTTTACTTATGCAACTACATTACTGAAGGCTTTACCTATGTTAGGCTGTCATTAATCAGACACACAAAATGTAGGAGAAAAGATTCTTAAAACAAGAAGTAGAAACAGAACCTGCATCTGTTCATCACAGTGCACAGAAAAGTAAAATTGCATAAGTAATGCTCATGGTCTTTTTAGAATTTGGACTTGACTTCAAACATAATAAAGCATAAACCTACAGGGGGTAAGTTCAGTGTTTCATAAAGTGTATCAACTGTTTCCTAAATTACATTTGTTCTAAAGAAACATATTAATGCAAAAAAAAAAAAAGAAATAGAAGAATAGTATCTTTAAAGAAGAATAAATACTGTAAAAGAGGAGTCCTGTGAAAAGTCAGGCTGACTCCTTTGATAAGAATGTCAAGTATTTAGGGGCTTCCAAGCCTCTGATTTTCTAAATAATGGGGTCAACTTAAAAGCTGGTCATAGAGCAGAACAGATTTCTTTAAAAGCTTTTAAACTGTTATTGCTTCAGAAGATTGTCATGGTTTTCAATAATGCAAAGAGAAAATTTTATTTTGTTGCTGGTTTAAGGGGCACCACTTCAAACTTTTCTAAATTGTTTTAGGGGAGCCGGCTTGGAGAGCTTTTGAAAAGCTGGGGATGTGACTTCAAAGGGAAAAGAGCCTTTGTCCGCTAAGCAGGTTTACGACCACTGATGCAAACCCTAACTAAGGACTGAAAAGAACACTCAGTGCATCTTTATGGAGATCCTTAAGGAAGATGAACAAGTCAAATGAGATTAAAGATAGTTCAAACCCTAGCACTAATAACCAAGACACAACAGTTTTACAGATGTGCTTTTCTCAGCATAGCATATAATATTATCCTTAGTCTATGCCATTGCTGGACTGACCCTTGAGGCTGAATGTCATAAGGATCTTAGTGCCACATTCACACCACAACAAATGCTGCCAATGATTTATTTAAATCAGAGTAGGAAGACCTACAGTTAGTTTTCAGTAATGGACAGCATTCTTTACCTTTACAGAAATACTCGATTTTTTGCAAAAGAACCCTCCTACGTTCAAATAAATATTTTCTGCAAAGCTGTCTTCCCAGAGAAAATAGCATAAAATATCACTTCACCTTAAGTGACTAAAGTATATGTTATCACAAAATTCAGAAGATAAGAGCACGTGATACCATGTCATCTTACAGTGATATTTCAGTGAAAAAAACCTTAGGGGTTTGAAAACCATGTTTAAAAAAGGAACAGCAGGATTGCAGCAAAGTCAAAACTGTCTTCTAGTTTAACTACATCCAGAAGAAGATACACCTCATTGCATAACAAGGAATTGGTATTGCTGGGTCTTTCTCCACTATTTTTTCAGCTTCAGTGATGTTACAAAACAGAACAGGATAATGACATTTTAAAACCATCAATATATTCCTAATTCTATATTATCAGTCCTAAGTTGTAAGAGTGGAGCCCAACACAGGAACATATTTAAAGAAAATTATCTCCCTAAAAAGAAACCAAACTAGAGATCGACTGAAAAATTTATCTCAAAATGAAATATGAGATACTCTTCCTACTATTTCTGGGTAAGATAATATTATGCAACACACTAAAATATAAAATATTTGAGTATGCTCCTTTTCACATTTTATTCTAGGAAGACAATTAATTCTGATAAGTCACAGACTGCCAAATAGTAATTTCTAAATTATTATTCTATGATTGCAGGGACTGTAGGGCACTTTTAAATGCCAAATGAATTATGTGACTTTATGTCAATATAAAATCTGAATTAAACGAAGCATCAGTTAATCTAACTATTAACCAAGTAATTGAGTACTTTTCCAGAAGGGTACATCAACCAAGCCAAGTTATACATAAAAGAAGAGTTTTCTAAAAATCAATTTGCAAATTCCACAATTTTGAAGTTGCTTCGTATGATAAAAACTAAGGAAAACAATAAAAGGTTTGAAATCAATTTGAGAAGTACGTTTGTGCTCACAGAATACATGGCATTTGACAAGGGCGCTTTCAGCAAAATGCAAGTATATCAAGAAAACTAATTTGCTGTTAGGCTTCTATGTTGATTATATAGTAAGTTTAGCATGTAATTACATCAAAATATTACATAAACTCTATATATTAACATTATTTATAGCTGACACACAGGGAACATTTAAATAACAGCCAACTGGTTAAAAGCCTATTTCTCTGGCACAGAAAGGCTCGCTCTTTGATGGATGAGAGATTTTACTAAAGCAATACCACCCAATTATTACTTAAAGTATTCCTAAAACTTCAGTTTGAAAAATCTCTCCTTTGTAAATATGCATTTTTATGTAACAATGTAAATTTTTTATTGTTGTCCAGTTCTTCACATGACATTCCATTAGCATTTCTTCTAATTCCTTCAAATGACTTCCTATCTTTTCAGGCTTTTTTTACAAGAAAAATACAACCCCGTGCCTGGGTGCGAGACCTGTTTTTGCAAAAACCACTTTAGCATGTTGTCTGAAAAAGGTCTTTGAACAACATGTCATTCTATCCTTAAGTAAATCTAAAAGCATAAAACACAGAAGATGCTACAGCACTTTTACATGTGTTCAGTAAAGAGAAATAAATTATATTTATCTTGTGGAATTCATTTCAGCCAATACAAGACAGGAAAGGCTTACTGTACTCCTGCGTTGCTGCAGGAAGAAGTCACACTGTGCAACAAGTGACTACCATTTATCTAGTACTAATAGGAGAGTTTCCATGCACATTGTGTCAAGAGAACATGTTCACTATGTTTCCAAAACAAACACAGTAAAGAAAAAGATTTAACAGGCCTTCAGGAATTTGATATTACAATTCAGATTTCAGAAGTCAACAACCCCCACTCTCTTAATCCCTACACCACGTGCAATGCAAATCTTTCTGGAATACGTTTGCCCTTCCTGGGGATACATCTGCTGGAAGTCCTGGAAGTCATTCAGCAGGACTCCTCCCGCTGAACACAGACCTTTTGAAGCCTCTGGAAAGTATCTGCAGGTTAATATTGAGGGTCAGTGTACACTAATGTTTTAATATTTGCACCATCCCAACTTCATAAACTGCTACTTAAACATCAGCTTTGAAGTCTTAAAACACTGTCATTTCTGTTTGAGAATATTCTAAAACAGCTTGTGAAGGGATTTTTTTTGTTTATGCTAAAAAAATAATCTATTTCCTTCATATTTCTCTCTTGTGGTTATAGATACACCAATTCCATTACCTAGTGAGCCCAAGACAAAACAACAACACAACAGAAAAGGAAAAAAGAAAATTAAGGAATTATTACAGTCAGAAGTAGCACCTACTTCAGAATTATTATAAGATAAAGGACATTTTACAACATGCTGAAACTAACCACTAGTTGAAACTCATACAGTATTTCATACCTTGGGCAGAAAGCAATCTACGATGAGAGGTTTCATATGAGAATTCAGCTCAGTTCAGTAGTTTTTGGTATTTTTTCTATTAAAATGCTGTATTAAAATAATTTATTATATAGAATACAATATGACATATACATATATATACTATAAACCATAATATATAATACATATTTTTATATGTTATATAAAATATATATCATTAAAAAATTATCACTGCAAAATAATATTGCTCCATACCAGCATGTACAGAAGTCTGTGCTTTAGCTATTTGATTGCTTTTGCAAAGTTAATTTCAAAGCAATACACCAATAGTGTATTGCACTAGATAGATGCTTTTAATCTTTTCATATCAACGTAACAGGGAATACCGATGGCATACACCAAGTTCAGAGCACACATAAATTAGCTGTCTTTTAAAAAGTAACTGTTCTAAAACATATAATTTTCAGTGAAGCAGACCATAGTTCTAATCACATATTCTTGCAGTCAGTGGAATAATGCTTATCTCTGTGATGGTACTGTTAACAGAATTCAGGTCCAAAACCACTTACGAAAGTATTTCCTACCTGAGTCAGGATTATTGTACCGACCAAATATTTTTTACAACATTACAATTATTTTATTCTAGACTATTAATTATTATATCTTCTGCATTACTCTGTTCTGTCTTACATGGTATAGACTTTGAACTGAATGGTTATTTCTCCTAGCAACAAAACAAGGTAAATAAACGTGCTATATGAGCACATCATCCCACCACTACACATACAGTGCATATTAAGGATGTATTCATCTACCAAATGAATATAATTCCTTATACCACATCAGCTATTAGTCACAAGTTGTAAATATAGCATTGTTTTTCCTGAAACTCAAAAAGTCTACACTACATCTCAAAATACCAAATATGATTCTCATCCTTCTGGAAAATTTTCATGTATTTAGCTTTAGTGACACCTGAAGCTGGTACTGCCAAAGAGGCAGCATCCAAACGCTTTCTCTGTTTTCAGTCTCAAAACACAAATGGCCACCACTTCTGTCTGGACTGTGCCCCAAATTTGCCCTCGTACGTCACCAGCAGTGCCATACTCTGAGTGGCAAATCCTGAAACACTCAGCCAGTTGAAATAAAGGATGACACAGGACATACTTCTAGCACACAACCTTACACGCTCATCAGTACCAATCACTCCGTTTAAATGCTTTCTGAACTCTCAGGGAATGCCACTGCAAGTTCTTTTCAGCGAAGGCCTTATCCTCATATCTATCTATGACCTGACTTTCTTGGCATTATATAAATGGAAAATTATATTCCTTGTGCAGCATCACTGCAGATTTCCAGACACACAGCATTTATCCACCTGCTATGCCTCATCTTTCTGTTTCAGTTTAAATAATTGGAGGCTGGAATCATCATTTATATGTGATTTATAGTGCACTCGGAGGAATGAGACCTCAACCTCTTTGAGATATCAATGTGTTACAGTTTAAAAAAGAAACAATAGTGACCTTTTGTGTCTGTACAATTTCAGGCTCTGTTCTAGATTCATGCTGATACTCCCAGTTCTTGCTGCACTGGCTGCAATGGTTTTGTGTGAAGATACAGGGAATTGCAGGACCAGTTACAGTGTCAGGGATTATGCCCATCGATCATTCATGAGGCTTTCAGGATTAACATCAAATAATGCAATAAATGTTAGACAGAGTAATATTTAATGGTTGCTACCCTTTTCATATCACGTTACAGATGCTTTTCAAAGTCTTGTGGGTCTTCTCTATGAAATAAATTTTACTGAATTCGACTTACAACAGGAATAGAAAAATCTAATATTGCACTTGCTAAAGCTATAGTAAAACAAGAAAAGAGTGTTCCATTTGTTTTCATAGTTGCACTTAACAAAACACTCATGACCTATTTCTATTTAAGTTCATGTTAACCTTCAATTCACATTGTATTTTCTCGTTATAATTTTAATAAAAAAATAAGAATTATACACTGCAAATAAAATAATTTTTTTCACCGCATATGTGCAAAAATATATTCTTAAAATATTTTACTAGGCCGTGCTTTGGAGAGTCAGTCCTAAGATCAGCTTTCAACTGAATGCCAGCAGATGGTGCTAAAGGATTCTTGCTTTATATACAATATCTCGGGGTACTCTCTCCAGCCATTTTTTGAGAAACAAAGAATATTTGTTATGCCTGCAGTACAATGTTAGAATAATATTTAATTATCAACTGACGTTTCTGAAGAAGGACACACACAATAATACAATGTGCGTAGGTAAAAAAAAAAAATGTGCTATTAAACACTGAAAGGAGCACATGCAGACTGTTTTTGAACTCTGAGTGCTATGAACAGCATCCATTGCCCTAACAGCTGCAGCAAATCCAAACATATTTTGGTATTTCGAGGTTCTGAAAAATTTTACCTATTATGGTAGACCATCATTTGACAGAAATTACCAACAACAATAGAATTTCCATTAATTACTAACTAACTACTGACATTTTGATACCAGTACTACTTAGCATGATAAATGCACAAGGAAACACTGACAGACAAGATTTTTACAACTACTTCCCAATTAATTTTTTTAAGAAGAGAAGTTGTTGTGCAAACTACTTCCAAAATAATATTGGCTTGATTTGGTTTGGTTTGGTTTTAGGAAACCAGTTTTTATGTTATAAACACTCTTTAGAAATGTGGAACCTTATCTTCCCCATTATCATTGGTTCAGAAATGGAACATACAAGTACCGATCACGCTGATACTTTGGAACCAAGATGAAGGTTAATTGAAGATAAGGATAAGGGTGAGGGAAGAAGGCAGAGAGGGTTTTTTGCTATGAAGTTAACAGCAGACATACGACCTGCTTGAAATCAGTGTGACTCTCCAGTGTGGACAGAGGCAAGCACACATGCATGCCTTAATAGAATTCAGGTTAACATGATTGGCGTTTCTAAGTTCAAAGTAATTATTACCTATGACATTACTCTTTAATCAACCAACACAAAGATGCTCATCAGATCATATTTTCAAAGTCTAAATTACCTGCATTGTCCTCTTAAATAATTAATTACCAAGCACTGATTTATAAAAAGTCTACATTTTCAAACTGAAAAATGTGTGTAGAAGCTGATGAAATACAGAAGTTTTACCTTTTGCTATGATTACTAATACAATTAAAACTAATTATTTCTCTACTCTCAAGACCACACCTTTAGTTTAATAATAATGTGAACTAAAAAGTCTTCCAGGTATTCAAATACTTATTTAGGATTGTAGCTACAAAACCCCAAAAACCCCCACAGTTTCTTTTAAAAGCAGCTTGGATAGTAGCTAGACTGCTCTTTGGCAAGGCAGGAAACTGCTGATTAAATTTTGAATCCTTTGGGAGATTTCATATTTTAGAAATTGAATAGGTTATGTATTTTAAAAATTTTTATTCAAGGAAGATATTCCACATGTGAGCAATAGTAAAAGTGTTAAACAAGTTCTCTCGATTAAATCTCAGTTAAATTCAGTAGTTGGGGTTTTTAAACATGAAATCATGTGACTGCATTCACATATATGCCCTGCTACACAGCTACAGCACTAAAAGCATTTAATTTCTCTAATACATTTCAGAAAACGTGAATATAATACCCTCTAAAAATATAAAACTGTGTAATGAAATCACCCCATAATCCTTGTGATGCAAATGTGTTACATACAGAGAGTAACATTTTCTACTTTTATGGGCTAACGTAACAGAGATAATATCATTTCCTTTATTCACATGTGTGTGGAAGATCAATGCAATAACTCAGAAGACATCACATTAGTATTATTAGCAGTAACACAGTTATACACACTCTACATTTCATTAGTGCTGAATAATTCTATCGGTTAAGCCTTAATTTCATTAAGCAAAACAAATTTCTAAATTAGATATCTGGTTTTCAAAATATGAAAACTGAAAAATAAGCATGAACAAATCTGTAGAAACATTGAAAGCAACAGAACAGTCTCTTCATATTCTATGAACACAGTGCAAGAATACCAGAAAAGTGCCTTATCTTCATCTTCACTATGGAAATGCCTACCATTTTATAAGCACAAACCATTTTATAAGCATAAACATTATTAAGAAAATTAACTTCACCACTGTAAGGACCCCTCCAAGAAAGTATATCCGAAAAAATACAATAATTACAGTGAAAAAAAACCAAAAACCATTGACGGCATAGATTGACATTCACTGATCTGATTGACTTCTACCTTGTAGATATAGGTGAGGGATCATTAATAAAGAAGATTAAAGAAAACGGGATATTCTAACTACAAAGACGTTTGTTGGTAAAGGAATGCAACAACGAGGCACATAGCAAGCAATTTTGTGACAATTTTTAGTACATAAGCAACAGCTAAAGATGACCTTCTAGATATGAGAATAACCAATATAGCAAAAGAGATCATAGAATCATGGAATTAGTTGGAAGGGACCTTAAAGATCATTCGGATCCAACCCCCTGGGACACCTCCCCCTAGAGATCAAAAACATGGTAGTCAAAGACACTTCCCTGAAAGTGGTGAAGACATGAGAGTGTTCACACTATGCTTTATAAGGGAAAGAATAAGGACAGGATAATTTAAGTATTTTGGGAAGAGAGGTTTCAATAGATAGAGAACATTTTTCTGTAAGATCTCTTGGGAAGTTAAGTCTACCAAAAAAAACAAAGGGAAAGGTAATAAGGATACCAACGAAAACAACTCCAATGCAGCAGAGGGATAACACAGACAAGAAGATACCAGCTGGCACAGCGGAAAGGTCTCAGTGACTGTAAACACAGGAAAGTCAGGCAGAAAGAGCAAACTAAGTGAGATTTCTCTGAATCAGTGTAAGAGAGAAGCTATTAGAAACAGAGACAAAACAAGGATAGCCAAGCATAGATGAGATGCAACCAACAATGACATCAGGAGTAACAGTCATTCTATAAACACAAAAACGCATTAAATTTTCATGAGAAGCTGGTCTGTTATTAAGAACAAGCAATGCCAACAGATGATGCCACACATCTGAAGGCATTTCAGCAAAACTTCAATAAAAAGGCCAGCTGCATTTTAGGCAGCAAACATAAAAGTAAAAGCAGCAAAGAGAACAGTTGTCTCAATTAGAGAATACCTACATGAGCTAAATGTTTAGAACTCAATTGGCCTGATAATAGTGATTTGAGAATATTGTGAAAAAGAAACTACATAATCCTAGAATTCCACCCATCTTATGGATATCGGGTGAGGTACAGCAAGAATAAAAGAAGTCTCGTGTTGTTTAAGAGGCAGGAAAAGAAAAACTGAGAAATAACAGAATAGTCAGCTTAATCCCAATAAACAGAAAAATACTGGCAGAACATCCATATTTAAATACACAAAATTTCCTAAAAGAAAACAAGGAGAAGTTTTCTTCTTCATCTTCAGATGATCTGGATTTGTTATAAACAAATCATATCAAAGAGATTTTTTTTTTTCTCATAATGGCAGAATAACAGGACGTGTGTTCATGGAGACATCATATATTTTTTTGCTTCGGTAAGGACATTGTCTCTGTTTCACAAGAAAGGAAGCATGTGTTCAGGAGATGCTACTATACATCAGGTGAAAAGCCAGTTGGAAAACCATATTCTGAAAGCTATTCATTGTCAAAAAGGTAAAGGTATTGATAGGCATTCCTGGACTGCCTATTTCATATCTTCTTTAATGACCAATCTGGTACACTAAGACTGCAAATTACATGATTTTCTGCAAGTCTGATGGAGGATAGGATGAGAACTCAAAATGAGTTTGAGAAATTGGAGAAACAGTCCAAAAAAAAATATAGTTCAGACAGTTTAAAGACAAGATTCCACAGTCAAACTACACAGAGGACAAGAAACAACTGAGTAGACAGTGGTTCTTCAAACAAGACTGTCATTTATATGGGCTCATACATTTATAGAATTAACATTCCTGCTTTTGAAACAAGCAGATATCCCATGGGGGTATGAACAGTACTGGTCTGTAAACCAGGTTGTTTTCTGCTTACTACTGGAAAGGCTTTCAACAGCACTGCTGGGTCTACTCTGAGGTGAACAGACAACTGAAGAGGAGAGGTACACAAAATAAAAATCAGAGGGTCCAGAAAAACACAACTTTTGGCAAAAGGCAGGAAGAACTGGGTTATTAAATTTGGAAACAAAGAATTGCAGGTCATGGTAATTCAAATAACTGGAAGTTGTTGCTTGGACAAAATAAATAATCTGTTCTCTAGACAAAGAATAAATATTTAAGAAATGATAGAACGCAACTGCTGCAAAAAGAAACCGGATACCAGGCTGAACACTGGGAAAACAATGCTGACGACAGGGCATCTAAGACCCCAAAATATCTTTGGCAACGTTTTTAACAGAAAGCTGGACAAACATTGGTTGGGAAGGGGTTTGCTGTACTTAAGCCTCCTTTGAGGAAAGCAAATCGCTCAGGTGAGCAAAGCTCCCGCCCGCCCGCTTCCTGCAAAATGCAGTCCCCCACCCCAGGGAAGGCCCCAGCTCTAAGAGCTGCCAACTTGAGCCATCGCGCGGCTGCGCTCGCCTCCACCGCATCCGGCGGGACAAGCGCCAAACACTGCATCTTTCCACAAGCCCACCGCCCGCTGCCGGGAACCTCTCCGCGTTCCGCCGCCCCACCTCAGGGCACAAGCCCCAAAGCACCACGTCGTGTGCCCAGGTGGCACCTTGTCGTTAGACCGGAGCCTCGGAATGTGCAACCACCACCCTGCTGAAACAGATCGCAAGGGGGACCACGGGAGGGTGACATCCTCTCCCTTCTGCCTCCCCGCTTCCCCAAAGCAAGCCACGCGCCACGGAGAGGAAAGGAAGAGCCTTTTCGGCTATCCAAAGTGACTTTACATCTCCACGGTAAATTATGCTGACTGATGTGAACTCAAAATGGCTCAAAATGATACAACGATTTCAGATCCTCTGCTCTGTTCTGAAATTTTCTTCGACTCGCTCAGAAATTATCCACAGAAACATTTCTGCATCAGAAAAGGCCTGTGCACCAAAGTGAAGCAATGTCGTACTTCTACAGTTTCAAAACCCATTAATTTAGAAAGAAAAAACCTTACATTTGATCAAAGAGTATGGTGAAATATTTTTCAAATTTCAGGTTTTAATTTGAGAAGGAAAAAATGATTTAACCTAAATGTAATCAAGCTGTTTCGTGAAGAATAAAAATAGTTTCCAGCAGATGTGTCCCATGTAGGGATTTCATATCTTTGAGATTTAAATTCGTCAAATTTGGATTTTGCTGATCAATGCATTTGAGAGTTATTAGGGAGAAACTAAACAATGAGACTGCACATGCATGATTTCTTTTAGAAGACAGTACAAATGCTAAAAATTAGAGAATGTAAATAATAAATATTTCAGTAACATATTTCTTCTGTTAAACCAAAAACATAAAGAATTTTTCCATACAGTCCTGTTTGCCAGAAAATTGTCCCTGATAAAGAATATCAAACAAAACACCTATTTATCACATATGGCATAGCCCACCTGGCTTGTCATCTTGAGTTAAGTACCATTCTAAAACATGAATACATGCAGCCAGAGATCAAGAGCTCAGTGTTTCCTAGAGTAATGAAACTAGATAAAGGGACCTAAATAAAATGTAGCTGGTGGTGTAAAGGGTGCCCAAGGGAGAGTATTTAGGGTAGCTTGATAATACCAGTCTGCTGACTGATGTATGTCAGAGGCAACAGGTACTATGAAAGGAGGAAAGAAATGTTCCTGTTTTACACTATTTTTGTTGAAACTACTATTGCATCATGATTTGGCACGGTGCCACTGGATGCATTTTGCTGTGAAGTAATTTTAAGACGGAAATTAGAGATAAATAAATAGAGAAAAGAAAATAGAAGTATCAACTTCAACAGTACCTGAAATTCCAATGAATACTGCCCATTAAAAGCACAAATAAACTATATTTTGAGGTAAAAAAAATCATAAGGTTCAAACATAAAAAGACATCAGACAAGTTAAATATCCAACATCCCACAAATGGATGGAAGCTACAGTTGCAGTAACAGGGCTCAAAACGCCAACAAATCTGCTAGTGCTTTCCATTTCTGACAAAATCAGAACTAAACAGAAACAGCTCTTTTTATTTGCCTTTAAAAAAAAAAATGTTTGACTGAACAGAGATGCCTGTAGAAAGCTATTTCTGGGAAAAATTAAAGCCTCCAGATTACCATCTCTTTGAAGCAGAAACTGTCATTTACTATACATGTCTTGACCTATGTACAGTGCCATGAGATTCTAATTCATAACAAAGGCTTCCAGGCTTGCTATATCACAAAAGAAGGCTAAATAAGGGCAAGTAGTAAACACAGGAGCATGTCCCTAAAAGTACAAGTTTAACAGGACTGCAAACACAGAGACTTACCAGGTAGCTACTCTTTGATTTTAAGCAGTAGTTAACGTAGCCTAATACTAAATCTGAAAACTGCAATACTTTATTATGTTAGAGATTTGTACAAGAGAGAGTCAACAAAATATAACAAAATCTACCTACTTAGTTAGTAATGTACAAAACCTCAATATGTGATCTATTAAAGTCATAAAGGTGGTCATAACCTCAGTATCTTGCAAGCCTGGCAAATACTCAAGACAATTCTCAGGACAGGCCTGGGAATCTGCAAAGATTGTCTTCACCTGCAACCCCCAACCAAAGCTGCATTTATTTAAAGATGCTCATAAAACTCAGTTAACATGAGAGAAGCTCCCATCTCTTGAATTAGACTGTTGGAAGGATGATAAGGATACCTTGCTCTCATCCTCTGCCTGAAGATTCTGTAAATGCTTGGAATGAACTTCTGCATCTTACGCAATTTTTGAATAGTTTTCACAGCCAACATACAACAATTTGCAAGTTAAAATTCAGATATTCGTACTAATATCTGTTGTGCTTCTTCAAAATAGCACACGGGGTGCAATTTCAGTCAAACCACCTCTTTTTTTCCAATTCAAATAACTCCAGTGTGTAACAGATTGAGTATGGAATACACAACTTCACCAAACTGATTAATTTGGAAGACGTTAGATATTGTTTGCATAACATCAAATTGTGTGCCAGTTATAACTTCAATATATGCCAGATATAACAAGACTTCTGGTTTTCCAGATGTACATTTTGTCCTCTGCAGACAACAGGTGTGTTTTCATCAGTACTTACACAGGGTCAAAGAAGACCTTAACACATGGCAGAAAACCTTAACACACACACTATCAAAGACAGGCCGAATATACCGCTCCTCATCCCTTCTCTTCAGGGCATTTTCTTTGTGGGAGAACAGGACCACTGTCTGACTCTGATGTGCCCCTTCTATTCATGCAGGTAAGCTCTCACCAGCAGCCTTGAAAGGCTCTTACTCCTATCAACTGGCTCACTCAGGCTTTTTGTCAAGCTGCAGGTCTGTCTTTTTCTTTGCTTTAGGCATCAGGAATTAATTTTTTGCATGGAGTAAACTGGTATAATAACAAGATCACTTTCTACCTTTCCTGTTATGTAATACAGGCACAGCAGGGTTGAACAGCCACAGCATTTCACTGGTTTCCATATAATATTCTGAGTTAAAAGAGAGAATCTTCAGGAGTAAAAAGATTTGGAATTTTCTGGGAAACAATGCAAGATGGAAAAGATTAAATTCTTTGGGAAATGCAAGATAAGTTTAGGTCAGGAGGGGTTAAAACTGAATTAGGCTGAAGAAGCATTACTCTTATTAATTTGCTTATAAGGTATGAGACCCATCACTTGTACTGGAACCAATTAAAATGCCTGGTAGGTGAGAGCGAGGATAAGGCACACAGCACCCTACCAAAGTGTTAAATGAAAGAAGTTTTAAGCTTGCTCCTTTAATCCATCCCACGTGTGGGTCCCCCTTTCACCTAAGCATCCTGCTCAGGCCACTAGACATGTCACTACAACAAAGACCTTAGTCTAAGCTGCAATTCACTGTTTGCACAACTCCATTAACAGCTAAGGTACCTCTGTGAGAACCTACATGCATAAGACTACAGTTGCATAGAACACAGGCTGCACTGGAGCCAACACACAGTCTTTTTTACTTTAAACAACTGAAATGCAGGTAGTTAATGAAATCACCATGTTGAGGAAAAAATATTTGCTCAGATTGTTGAACAGGAAATACAAAAAATAAACTCCCATCTCTCACTCCAGGAGCCACTCCTTCCTAACTGAGTGACAAGAAAAAATGTATTTGTAATATTCAGTATCCTATAACTTTAAAAATGAGTTCTATTTGTGCTGCAAAGCAAGCATTGTTTACCCTCTATTAAAACCAGAAGTGGTCTCAACTACAAAAAAAGAAAAACTGTACATTCACATTGATGCTACCTAAACTTTTGTCAGGCAAAGTATTCCCTCAATCCATTTTTAGACAACATCCTTATAAAGCAGGTTTTTCTGGTTTTGCCTACCTCTTGGGTTATCACCAATGATATTGGTTTTGCCATTCCAGTACCAGAGCAGCAATGTCGCATCACGTGATCCTGAGAGAATGTAACAATTTCCTCCAATATAGGACTCAGAACGAGCAAGACAGGTTACAACATCCCAGTGTCCAAATACCACTTGTATTAGTTTACCTGAAACACATAAAATTGATTGTTTTAAAACTTTGCTTTTATTCTAAGACAAATTAAATACAATAGAAAGTATTTTAAAAATATTGTTTATTTAAAAAAAGGCTTCAAATAGAACTATAGTGGAGAGCACTATTTTTTTTCTTGCTTTGGTGGAAACTTATTTAAAAGTGCAATAATCCACACAGTCTGTACAAAAAATATTTACAGTCTATAAATACTATCCTTTATTCAAAGGCCAATCATGTCAGAAGGGCTTTTTTAAATTCTATATGTTTACATTCACTTTACAGACAGGAAACACGATGGGATTTGTTTTTAATGCAAGTTTAAGGTAAGTTTACTCATGAAAGAAACAGTAACATCTCCCGATGACATGGGAAACAGAATCATAAGAAGTTGCAGAATATAGGACCCAGAAGAAATTGGCTGTGTGAAAGCATATATTTGCACATAGCACATGCAGGTTTAGAGCATCTCCTTAAATGGAGAAAAGGAGATTTAGATGAAAAATTACTCTTGTACCCAGGTTTTTGCACCACCATTTAAATATTTGTCAATTATTTCAACCAGCATTCTTCCCTTTCAAGAATTCCTGTAATGTTCAAAAAACTTCAGAAGAAAGACCTGGAAAGAAATTGCATATAGGACAAAAACTTATACTGCTGATAACAGACATAAATGTTAAAAATAAAGGAAAGCCTACACAGTTGAAAATGTGCCATTCAAGAGTATCTATAAACATAAAAATATGACTAATACCTTTTAAACTTAAGTAGGACAATATTTTCAGAAAAATTTAAATTTGGATACTGATGCACAGTGGATTTGCATTTGGGAGAGGAAGCATGTGTAAGGTGACCCACAGTGTGTCTCTGACAGATCCCCCTGCCAAAGCCTGGCTCCTACAGCAAACACGTGTCCTGCCGGTTTCAGGACCTGCCAGCAGCAAACCTGATCCTATGAAACAAAAAAGGAAACACTAAAATCCATCTCATTGGATTTGCTGAACCCTGGAGCTTGTAGAGACGGGATAAGAAGCACACACACATTGCTTATACGCCTCGTTGGCTCATTCAGGTAACGTGGGTCAGGCCAAATTCTGCATCCACTGACACAAAGAAGCGTGACGTGGGATGCCATTAAGGTGTGACCTCGGATTCCTCGGATGTCCATGCATCCATCTGTGCTTCAGGCTGAATAAAGAGTGAGGAAGAACAGAAGGGAGAACAAGCGATGTCTTTGGAAGTCTTAACAATGCAGGCCAAAATAGAAATAGGAAATGCAAACTCTTGTAGCTGAAACAAAATGTTCTGAAAAGTGTTTAAGAATAACAACTAGCAACACGACAATTAGTAACACAAACCAGTGTCGGGATGCAAATTAAACACATCTTAATAAAATACGTTGGTGTGAGAATTAAAAAACAATTAGTTAGCAGGATGCATTCCATAGCCCTCTTTCTATGCAGTACAAGGGCATTGTATTCATAACAAAAGACTTAAGGGAGTGGTTCTGAGGAAAGAACAAAGGTAATGTTAACAGCCTGATTTATAACAGAAGATCAAAAAGGTAACTGCATTAAAGTGGATAAAAACAGAAAAAAAACCCAAACAAGAGGAAGATATGAATATCTACAAAAAAGGTGACTTAATTACTTTAGTAATTAATTAAGAAAAAACAGAATAACATGATGCAATTTAAAGGAAACGTGTACAACATTTAAAATAAAACACTGACAAAACTTATTAGGTAATTATAATCCTCCAAGAGAAACTGTGACATCAAGAACTATCACAGGAGCCTTTTCTGACTGCTGCACAGATCTACTTTGTATCAGAAAGGAGAGTAACTCAGGGACAAAGTCACTCATTCCTATCAGTCTGCAAGAGCATCCTGTGGTGGTCACCTCTGCACACCTGGCCTTCAATTGTTGCCATGGGGTCACTTAAATGTCAATGTGGACCAGTCACCAGATTTGGTCAGAAAAAGTGACTGAACTTCACAGCAGTGAAGCAGTGAAACACTCAAGAGACTACATAAACTCACTCTGGCAATGTACAAAACCATGTTATTAAGTGTATGTTTTTCCCTTACAATTCAAGTTGTTAATTACATGGTTTAGATTTCAGAACAATTTAATTATGTGATATATTTTTCAGTTGTATAACCATAGTTATTCAACTACCTGAGGTGATTTATACTTTCAGAACACAAGTTTACGCTATAAACATCGCTAAGTTATGGAGATCTTTCTTTCAATTACATTCTATATTTATAAGTTCTGTTCCAGAAAACATTTTTCAAGGCTATTTGTTTGACAGTTGTTGGTGTAGTTGCACTTTCTGGTTAGTTTGTCTTTGTTACTGTGCAGCTAACGTTCAGTCAATTCCATCAAAATAAGAAATAATCTTTTGCTGTTTTATATGAGTAAAAAACCCCAAAACATTACTCTCATAGGAGCTCCTCAACTTTTTTGCTTGTTTCCTTTAATATGAGTTGTTTTCTCTCCATCGTAATATCAAACTTTACAATATGCAAAAGATATTCCTTTTTGACAGAACAGATTTCCTAGTTGTTTTATTTGACAGCTGTGCTACAAATAATTAAAAGAAAAATAAGACTCAAGTCTCTGCACTACTGAATCTAAAACGCTGTCTAGAAATCATTCCAGTGCTGGAGGAAGGTTTTATTGTGCTTCTACTATAGCAGCTGAGCTGAGAACCCATAATTTGTGTTAAAAGTATTTCCTGTTTAAAAAAAAATGAAAAAACCCCACACCCCCAAAATCTAATAGGAAAAAGGTTGTCTTTCTGTGCCACTGCTGTGTATAATTGAATTCAACACTTGTGATCACTTCCTCTTATGCATTACTGACCACATGATCTTTTTTCCTTTGCTATGTCACTACTATATTCTCATTTTAATGCAAAGTTGAGTAAACCACATCTGACTTCACTTGATTTAAGCTAGAGCTACAGTTCCTACATTGATAAACAGGGGATGCACAGAAGACAAGCCTTCTGCAACTTTTTTGACAACTATTTTTGTTTCTTAGCAGTAACGAGATGCCTGATGTATCTGACTTACACATAGAGGACATAAATTAACGTGAAACTTTTAGTTCAGATTGATACAGGACAAAACTACCAAAATCATACAAGTTCCTTCCATAGGTGTAAAGTAAAATACATCCTTCAGGATAAAAGAATTAGTTCTCTATTCGTATAAATGAAGAATATACCCTGAATATTTACTACTGCTACCTAATTTTTCTGAAGAGCTCCTTTAAATTCACAATTTTATGTAAATTTGTATCGAGAAAACTAAACTAAGAAGGGTCTAAGAAGATGTATGTGTAATGAATTGTAGGCAGTCAATACGAACTAAATGGAACTTCTGCTTTATATTTAAGGCTTTAAATTTGAAAAAATGACAGATATGCCGAAATACTGCATGAGATGTAGTCTTAACAGATTTTCATTAAAGACCATTCTGTTTTGTTAAACATTTTAGTTTGCCAGGTGTGAAAAACACTATTAACTAAGATATTTAAGAAATTATGACAAACATGTAGGGTATTCCCTAGGGATTAATGACCTATTGGAAATCTTGATGGCACACGCACATTAACCACACCGGGTCATTAATCCCAAAGAGGTCCCTTGCAGTGAGGTGGCTATTCCCTTTACAGACAATGAAAGGGAAAAATCATACCTATTTTTTTCTGGGGCTCCGTGGCTTTTAAATTCCTTTAGCTCTAACATTGAAAGATTCTTTTCTATTTAGCATGACACATACGTGACTGCAACTGGTTGGATACATGCCAGCTGACAGACTAATTTCGCTGCTGCCCATTATATCGATCCATATGAAAGAATTCAGAGGCTCCAAATCAATTTTTCTATTACAGAGCTTAGCTTGCAAAGGCTTTCATAAGTATCCTTTCACCAGATTTCAAGACTTGTGTTTTTATTCTGTGGTGCTTGTCTGTATTTCCTCAAAAACATTTCACTGGTGCTGAGAGAACCAGAATTAAATTCAAGTAAGCACTCTAAGCACAATTAATTCTCCTAGTGTGCAAAGCTTCACAAAATCTCATTTACTTGTGGAAACTACAATGTAAGAACAGGCATGCCTGTCATATCAATTGGAAATGTGATACTATGGCCAACCAAGAGCTCCTTGCCTTAAATTTCCTATCATTCCACAAAAAATGATAGCACACCATACAGAGCGGCAGTAGGTAAGAAAGGATTTGGCAAATATTATTAAAAGGGGAATAAATACATATTCCACCTCTCTCTCCCCCCACCTCCCCATTTTTTCTCTACTTGAAACAGCACACTGACAATTAACAGAAAAATCTCTTAGGTTATTCCCAAATTTTAAAAATACATTACCTGAGTCGGTAGAATAAACACGGAAACTCTTGTCCCAGAAGCCACACACCAAGATGTAACGATTATCAGAGGTGATGACAAAACACTGGGAATGTACTTGAATGCTTTGGTCTAAAAGGTCAGTGATTTGCCTTCTGTGCATACCTGTATTGCTGGCTGAACAGACACAAAAATCAAGAAATTTTAGCATCCATACTCACAGAATGAAAGCACATTTTAGAAACTTACACTCACACCAAAATTACTCCTCTGTGCTGTCAGTTTTTTTTGTGGCAGGGACATTTTCTTTCTACTTTTACTATAAAATTCTCATTACACTTCTGGGAACAATGCTAATTCCTTGTAGTATGTATTCTGCAATAGAAGAAATCCCTTCTTTAAGTCAAATGCAGCTGACAAATATAAATGAAAGATTGCAAAAAGAAATGATACATAAAAACGTAATAAGCTTCCTTCCCTGCTTCTTCTAGTACAGGAAATTAAAAATTAGGAAACAAATGAAGGGAATGTAATTACAAGCAGTACATACACATACATGCTCTACAGTGGCTCAAGTGCAGTAGACAACAGAATTATGATTTTAAAATCGTACACAAGTTGTATTTCATTGCAAGCACTAATTTAAAAAAAGAATAACTGCAGTAAACATCACTACCATTTCACTTTTTTTTTAAGCACTGCACAAAAACTAACCAGCTTATCTCCACAATCTCCTTCATCACCCGTTGGTTTACCTCCCAATGGAATAGACAGGAATCAATTAATGAACACATTTTTCTTATTATATTTTGGCCTTATTAACTGATGTGTGTGCATGCTAGGTATATATGGGTCCCTATAGTTAAATATCATGAAAAACCTACACTGTAGGAAGAAAGTTCAATGTGTTTTGTTTCTGAGGGAACCTGACTTCCATCTCAGGAAAGGAGCAAGTTCTCCTGAGCCTGGATTTGTCTGACAACTGCTCGGCTTGGAGCATGGATAACTTCATTCCAGGTGGTTCTCCGGACCTGTTTCTGCCCTGGCCTTGTGCTCTTCTTTACACTTTGTTCTTTAACTTCTTTCCATTCTCACAGCCCTGCTATCCCCAAGCCTTGGGCTTATTCCATTTACTCTGTATCGAACTGTTAATTTGTTTATGCTTTTGCTATGCTTAAAATGTTGATATTGTCTTTTCCATACGGATAGAAAATAATTTAGCAAGGTATTGCCACTTGCTCTGCAGGTAACACATAACAGGGTCTTGGCCACTATTGGGACCACTTGAAGAGTAACAACAATGCACAGTGAAGTGTTCGGTGTGATCAAAATAGGGAAAATCAATCCCCCAAAAACATGCAGATTGATATATTCGGTGTGGATAAGACCTTCAAAAGACTTCACCTGAAAAAGAGGTCCAGGATCTATGTCATAGCAGGTATTGCTTTTCTACATCGTCCTGTGCAGCTGGCAAATAAGGACAGCAGGAATTCCTCTCCTCCTGACTAAGTCAGGAACAAGATTTCTGCTATAACCATAAGAATGTCATTTTCTGGTCCTCTTAGGTGTCATTTCTAGGTAAACGTGTCAAGTCACAATTAAAAGCTTTTAATATTATCTACATAATTACTTGCTTGTACTCAATGATGCAGTGACAAAGAAAGCCTTAAACCTTTTACAGTATGCCCTATGTAATCACAAAGATGATCTGAGATCTACTATATGACAAGAATATTAAACTATTTTTCAGAACTGTGAACATTAATTTTAAAGGTGTTTATACCAAACAAAAGTCATTTCGTAAATTAAAAGAGAGCCTGAAATGGAATTATAATTTTAAAATTAGGAAAAATGCAAATGAAAATAAAAAAATATTTCCTTCAGAATATGTAGAAAAATCATCAGACAGACTCAATGTGCTTTTGATTTTTTTGCTGTGATGTTTGTTTGTATTTTTGAGATCTACTTGACAGCAGGTTTTAAACAGAACATACATTTCCTGCTCCAAACATTTTTGGGATAAAATCTATTTCAGAAAGGAAAAGAGAGTTCCTGCACATGTCCTCCACATTATAAATTATAAGTATAGCATTATTCAGATGGGAATTGATTTTAAAAACTTTGGGGAAATATTTTATCAGCTCTATAAAATGGTTTAATACACCCACAGTGTTCCTGATAGAATTATCATAGAGCTTACCCAGCAAAATGGCTACACAGCAAGCGCCTGTCTCTCCACACCAATACAACACAGTTCCAAGCATGATATGCATATTAGTTCTAAACTTAATTCTCACAGGCTGACAGACCTGCCACTCTAACTTATCTAGGCGAGTGCATATTTGCTCTGATTTTGCCACACTTCCATAATTGGCCACTTCACTTCTTTTCACATAAACTGAAACGGACAGTTTAAAAAAGCAGAGCTAAGTTTGAGGTCTAAGAGAACTGGCACCGGGTGTGGGGGGGAACCTGTCTTTGTTGCTCCTGTGAACTATGCTACAACCAGTTTGTATTTTGGGGTTAGGCTGTTTGAGGGTTTTTTTCCTCTTCTTTTTTATCACATTTAAAGTTCCATTTGCCGTGCTAGAGGCTCCTGAATCACAGCCCAAGCACGCACTCCCCGAAGTTGCGTGTGTAGTGAAGGAACTAATCAAACTCTAAGCATGCCAATAGAAAAATCGCCTCTACATAAACTAATAAACCTCTATAATACAAAGTTATGAATTGAATCTTTTACACTGAGTCATTAAATGAGAGATGTTCCTCCACCCCTTTTTAATAATAGAAAAACATACACAAATATAACTAGTAATGCTGATCAAAAGATGCAATACCCTTGAAAAATGAACACTAATATCTCAATACTAAAAGGGAGCAGGCAATATACTTCAACTTTGAAATCGCTTTGCAATTACACATTAATCCCCTCAGCCTGAACAGCAGGTCTATGAAGAAAGGATTGATCTCCTTTAATGATGAAACCCTGGCCCCATGGTTTTATTTTTCACAACACGGTGCAGTTAAGAACCCCACTGTTATTATGAAAATTTCCTCAGCAAAGGAGCTCCATCACATTACCAGTGCACCAATTCATCATACCGCGCCTCGCTCCTGCTCATCAACAAGTCTGAGTGATGAAAAGATCCAATATTATCCTGACAGTACTTCATGCACATTCTCAATCACACATTATTACAGCATCCATATTAATTTTCACTGACACGCGTCCTAGGCCTGTTCAAATTAGGCAAACCAACGAGGGGGAGTTGATGAAATACCAGCATAGCCACAGCTCATTGCATTCCAATTTGCATGCAAATGGTTTATCAGGAAAATTCCATTCCCAGCAACCAGCAAGTGAAAAACAACCGTAATCTACACTTCAGGGCCACCATACAGAGCTTAATGAATCGCAAAGAGAGAAGGAAGTGACAGACCTATGAGAGGATCGATTTCCACTGGCAGCTGGTAAGGCTGGTCTTGTACAGCACCTTGATGAGCTGGAATTCAGGAAAGAAGATTTTTAAAACTCGGCATTTTTTTAATACGTGAGGCCACATACATTTTATAAATCAAAGCTACGCCCATCATCTTATGTAAGTATCCAAGATTCTTCTGCATCAATAGAATTTAAAAACAAAACAAAAAAAAATCCAGGTGCTTTCATGGGCTGCTTATTAAACATTTATTTTAGATTAGTGCTATTCTGAATGTATGCCATCAGCAGCAGCTCCAGTCCTGAGCCATAAGCTCTAGCAGATGCTTTACTGGCAACCTCTCCTGTCGCAACAAAACAAAATTAAGTGGTAAAGAGCACCGAAAACAAAATGTGACAACCATCTGCTGACTGTAGCAAATACTATTTTCCTCTTTACTTTTTAACACACTGTTTCGAACAAGTGAAGCACAAAAGACATTTTTTTTAAAAAGTCAGTTTATGATGCAGACAGAGAAATCTCCCAGTCATCCAGTATTTCAGGATTCATCCACCACCAAAACCCATTTATCTGCAAGTTTGCATAGAAGTTAACATATAATTCTGCTGCCCTACACTTCATCTGGGAGCCTGGCATACCAGTGAAATGTTTACCTCCTGAATTTTCCTTCACTGTTAAAAAATACCTTTTTTTTTTCCCCACAGTCTCACTAAACCCAAGCAAGCAAGCAAACTTCTCCCCCAACACAGCCCACAAGTCATTCTTGGAAGCAGAGCAAAAAATAATGTCCGAATACTTACACCTATGATTTTTCTAGCTACTGCCCATGGCTTAATATAAAAATTAGTTTCAATAGAAAGGTTTCATTAGTAATTGGGAAGTCAAAGTTCTGCTGCAATGAAACACCAACACAGAGCAAAACATGAACTCCACATGACACAAGAGAGGCACCCTGTTGGGTACCAGTGCCATTAGATGTCAACAAAGCCACCAAACTCACATACAAAAGCAGCAATGAGATTTTTAATTACATATCAGTGGCAACTGGTCACTTGGCAACTGAACTTTCTAATCATGATGCCTCATTAGTAAAGACAATGCTGAGGTCACAGCAAGAGGTATGGAACAGTGACAATACCTGCCCTTTAATCCTAGCAGATTCCATTCGGATATACATTTTGAAGGCAGCAGGAGTGAAGGCTAGTTTCAGGAGCACTCCATTCCCAACCTGCAGCTGCCACCATGCTCTCAGAGAGGTGGACTGAGGTGGGTTTTGGCTTGGTTGTTTTCTGTTTGTCTTAAAACTGCTGGTTTTCCTGAGCTCTTTGTAAAGGCAAGAGAAGCCTAAAACGCCTCTAAATGAAAAAATAGTGACTCAAAAGCACAGCTTACTGTTGTCCTTTCAGAGGTGAGACAAAAACCCCAAAATCTGAAGGTTTTGTTCAACTTAAAACAGGCGATTACCACACTCAACAACTGGTTGCTTGTTCACAGATGATCAATGATCAGACTTAACGAGGAAATCAAAATCAACTCCTAGCACTTTAGACCCTCGTCTTTTCCCATGACTTTTGTGTGTCCATAAAGGCTATTTTTTAAAAGCCTTAAATGTTATATGCCCAAGGTCACATATCCTAGGAATGAGAAGATATTGCCATCCTCCTTTCAAACAAATGTCAAGAGCCCTGTAAATAGTTCTTGCTCACAACTTGTTATCTAGATAAGCTTCCCTTCCCCCCTTCCTTCCCACCTTTCTTTATAAGCATTTCTTGGGTGAGTGAAATAATACATACATGTTTCTATTTGCACAATGTTGAGAGGTAATTTGTAAAAATCAGGAATAAGTGAGTCATATGGCTTTTTTCAAAATGTAATCAAGGACCGGGGGTCCAGATTTCTTAGTAGGAGTTACAGTGATGTGGGCATTACTGTGGTACAAATATCTTATATTTAAGTTATTTGAGCAGAAGCTCTTTTTCTTGCACAGCCTTTGACCACATTTACTGCATAGCTCTGAAATGAACTACTCTTCACAGCTTGAGCCTGAGACGGTCATAGACACGGAAAGGAGGCTGAGTGTCTTTAAGATGAGAGAACATTAGAACAAAAAAATACCATGACTGTGTTCTCAAGTCTAATGCATTCTTGAAGAAAAAATAATTTGATTGGTTGCTATGCAAATTGAATGTTGGTTTCCTTTCATCCTGACAGATACATAAACATCTAATAACTTTGGGATGTTTAAGTTAAAGAAGATGCAGACTTCCCATATAGTTCATCTGCTAATTCTCACATCATCTAATTCTCATTTCATCTGGCCTGGAAAGCATTATACTGTTACAAACCTTTTGTGTGCTACGGATCTTACTACACAAGGGTTCACATCACCTTTTTAAGGCGAAAATAAGTCCATTTATGAACAGCATTCTGTGTCAACGATTGGGACTTGCCCGTCACACTTAAAAGAGTTCTGCAGCAAATTCTGAAACAGACAATGGAAGTACCCCTTGATGGCAGTGGTTTCTTTGCCTACTCACTGCAATTTACTTACCAGGAAGATTGTGCCACTTGTTGACAGCAAACAGCCTGTTTGCAGTGACTGTGATCACAGCAGGAGCAGCCAGCCCGGGCTGCGTGTTGGCGGCTACGTGAGTGACAGGGGAGTTGGAAGGGAACTTCAGAACCATGATAACGTCCTGTTGAGCTTGGTCTGTGAACATCAATGGACTCTGCAGGAGGAGATACTGTTGAGTGCACACAACAAGAACCCAAGTACACGGGAAAAGAAAACACGGGAGGAGAAAGGAAGACAGGACAAGAGAAGGAAGACTGGATTAAAAACCACAAGATCCAACAGCAGCTGCAGAGAAAAGCACATGCAGTAATAGTGGGCAGGCTGTGAAAACAACTATTTTAAGTAGAGAAACCTTCCCTATTAATTTGAGGTCCTTGTTGAACACAGCGTGTCTATACACAAATTTTCTACAGATCACAGCAGATTAAAAGTTTTCCAATCGCCTATCTCTGCCAGAAGAGTTCTCCTTCATATCTGCAGACACAGTATGTCAAGGAAAGCAATGCCAAACTAGGAGGGAACAAAGGAAAAAAACAGTGAGCTAAAGAAATCCCTGCTCCCAGAGACCGTCTCAAGTTGCTTTAAATTGGCAGACTGCAATTCTTTACAAGCCAGATGAGAACATGAAAGCACATTAAAATAAACAGATACACACATATACTAGATATATGCTCTGTATATATTTCTGGTGTACAAAAATAAGATTTATGAATGCGAAGTCGAAGGCTTCACTGCAAATGTGTTTCAAAGGACAAACATAATTAAATGCAGTTGTAAAGAATATAAAGTGGATGCGATCACTGACACTATCCTGCATTGTTTCTAGAAATACTACAAGGAGGGAATGAATCCAGACTCTCATTTTCTACATAATATTCTTAGGTTTTATTTTTTTAATTTAGTAAGTTGAAAAGTTTAATAACTTTTTAACTAAGCGCTCCAACAATACCACAAAAGTCAAAACAAAATATTGAAGACTTTAGGTCTGGATATCAAAGATAAGGAGGAAAAGCAATACTTAATGGGTTTTTGATTGTGTGTTGTACCTAAAAAAGAGAACTCCATTAAGATGCCAAAATACAACCATTCTAGTCACCAGTAGCCATATTGCTCTAGTATTTGTAATTTTCTGATAGCTGAATTAGAACACTAAGGAAGTGTTCTTGGTTATCTTCCACCTGCAATATTTCATTACATATATGTGTATGGAAGTGCATACATTTAATATATATTTATACAGAACTAATAAAAAAATTAAATACATTTGCATTTTTATTATCACTCCTTTTTAAAAAGTTATTAAGAGTACTTAGAAAAACATATTGCTCCATGAATTCCTATTTACACTCTTTGCATAAAGGTGTAAATAAAAGCAACTAATAAGCTACCCAGACACCGTTCTGAGCAAGTGGCTAAAAGCCAATCAATATTATGAGTTAATCCTCCCTGGATGCTCATTCAATTAAAGGTGTCAGTAATGCCTCATCTGATGTAGCCTCAATTAAATCCAGCTATCTGATGGTTGAAAACACAAGGGGATACAGCAACAGCAGCAAAACCAGACAAATAGGCAGCCTTCGTGTGACTGCTAATTACTACACCTGGTGTATATTATGGCTTGTGCACTTAACACAGCACGTGGTAGCTTTCAGTTCAGCTGTACATGCACACACACACGAAAACAGAAAACTCAGTAAATAATACCACTAGAAATGATTCAAAACTGTGCCAGGAAAGAAACAACCTTACTGTATTGCAGCTCCAGGAATACTACCTTTAAAAACCACTTGAAACATTGCTATTATAAGATCATGTATTAATAACCACAAAACTGGTCAAAGCAAGTGGAGAACCAAGTGTTTTTCAGCCTCCTAAACCCACGGGAGTTCGAAACAGTTAACTTCACCGAATCCAACTCCTTCCATTACACACTAAATATTTACTAATTCAGCATCATGAAAAATATTATGATAAAACCACACAAACTGCTTCTTGGCATCAAATTTATTTATATAACAATGGGTCTGACGAACACATCAACAATCGACCTCTTAAGTCCCTTCTCTTCCTGAAACAAATACCTCTAAATTAGGGCAAGTGTCTAGCGCATGGCACCAGGACAGACGGACATACACATGGCGTGGAGCTGCATGATGAGAGCACTAACATTTTTCTATAAGCTTTTGCACTTCAGATCCATTTTTAATACAATTACTTCAGCCTGTTTGAGCAGGACACAGCTCTTACAGGACATACAAAAAGAAAATGTCTTTTTTTATGTTTCAGTGTAGAACGTCCATCTTAACAATAAGAGAAGGGAACTTCTTGAAAAACTTGTGAATTAGCGGACCTTTTGCTCCATTTGTCAGAGCATCACTTAACATACTTAGTTCTGGATCTATGACAACAAAAACGATATATTAGACTGCACACAACATGATATAGAAAGTAATCAGTAATAAAATAATAGTTTGTATAATAAAATTATATTAGACACAAGCAGAGGTAAAAGGGAAAGCATGTTAATGCTCACTGCCTGGATTTTATCACCCTAGCTTTACTGGAAAACACATTTAGTCACATTCTTTGCTATGTAAGTTTCAGCTCATGAATTCCTCGTAATCCTGGTTTTAGGGGAAAACCCATGCCTGGGGGAAAAGACAAGGAAGTTCCACCTCCTAAATCCATGCTTCTTGGAGAATCTGCCAAAGATTAACTAAATTGTCTCCATGATGACTGGCTCTCACCTGTACAGGTATGGTATTAACAAAATCAACTGATGAAGTGTTCTTAGATTACACTAACAAAAAAAGGTCTGTACTAGAAATCAATGCTATCCTTCCAGCAATAAATAAAATAATCAAGCACTGCATACACTCCTAGTCCTACAAAACTGTAACATCTGCTGTTTTTAATATCAAAACTGTATGACAACATAAAAGCAAAGCAAAGTGGCCAGTTTCATAACTTTAAGAGAGCAAAGGTAGAGAACAAAACACAGGTTACAAAGAGTTAACGTGGTACTTACCACCTGCATGGCAGAACTTCTTGGAGGATGTGGTTCTATGAGTAGTTGAGAAGGGGTCTGTCCAAAACTTCGTATTTGAGCTTCAACAGCCTGGAAAAGGCACAGGCAGGTTTGCACGTTAAGAGGTGCTAATTACAGGCAATAGAAACATAACTGTCACCTGAAAATGTCATTGCACACTTCTGGCTTGTTTCATGTTGAAAACCAACCCTGTGTTTTCACTGCGGGGCTAAGCGCTTGGCACTGGTACTAAGAATGAGGTAATCATTTTAGTACTGTGGATGCTATTTCCATGAGAAACTCTGCAAAACCTCATCCTGCTCACTGATATTAAACAGAAACAAGCTATTATAGTCAGAAAACCCCTTTATTGGCTCCATTTTTCCTTTATAATGCTGGCTTATCCTGTTTGTACCATAGCTCAGAAACAAAAGTTCATTTTTAAAAAATTTCTATAAGGCATTAAGTGTGTCCTACTTTCTATTTAAATTCCATTTCTTAGTTCCACAGCAATAACTACAATGAAAGCAACACTTACTTTAATTTTTTTTAAAAAGAGCAAGCGACTTAAGGATGCATTAAACTACCAACAGCACGACTAATATTAAATGCAGGTAAAGGAAAACATGAAGATAAAATGCAACAATTTTTTTAAAAAAGTTTCTCTGTATCATCTTCAGCAATATGCTTTATCACTTTTCTTCATAGGGCATAGATGAAAATGCCATCACACGTTTAGTTATTTCTTAAAAATAACTATTCTGAAACGTGTGAACTTCCTCCTCCTGCCTAACTTATCCAACTAGTTTTCCACATTGTCACCTACTGGCCCACCAACTTAAAGATAAAATCAAGCAGCCAAAATTCAACAAATTGTTTCCTCTCAGCTGGGCCCCTGCACTATCCACAGAAACAGGCTAATACTACAGAAAATCTTAAATCATTCAGCTTAGATTAAACTCCTTCCATTGTGAGCTAAATGAAGTAAAATCCTCTTCGCATTTTCTGGGGGCGAAGAGATTGCATATGGGCCAATGATTAAGTTCCACTCTTGTGTGGTGCATTGAACCCTACATTCTCAAAGGTGTCCAGTGACGCCAAGTACCTAAGGGAAGGCATTAGCAAGTCCTACTTTGAAAAGAAGTCCTAAAATCAGGGCCTTCAAAAAAGTGTTTTACATGGAATGCAAACCCACAAACCCACAATCCCACTCCTTATCTATTAGAGAACCACATTTTTCTATCAGAGATTCTTCTTGTTCAGCATACCTGGAGACTCCTTACACTTATATTTCCTGTTGTCATTTAGCCAGCCATTAAATTTTTCAGATAATGGAATAACATTTATGCTGATCTTATTCTTAAATAACAACTATTTTAAGATAATACTAATAAAGGACACATAATGTTCTCCTGTTACAGAAATAACAAAACCAAATGAAGAATGCACCTGAGGCCTTAAGATAATCAAAAATAATCATCCTCTGACAAGGAAATACGCCACCCAAAACACTTGACGTTGTTTTTGAAACATCTGATCTCACCAGAAGATGAGTTGCAACTACCCTACGGACAGATTCTAACACTCCTGCCCACTCTGGGAAGCACCTTGATCTTCAAAGAACTGGCAAATAAGCAAGTTTATTAAAAAGCTGGCTGAAACCTGCCATACAAACACTGTGATTCAAGAAGTGGTTTTTGAGGAAGAGCAGTGAGCTCAGTAAGACTATCAGAGTCCCCTTCCTAGTGATAAGATCCGCTACATTAAAATTCAGCTGTAGAGTTTTGGGATAGGAATGGACTCTCAAGAGACAAGAGGCACGAACAAAGCACAAGCCTACTTGTTAGCATCTCTACCCTCTCCATTAAAAAGCTGTTAGTTTCCAAACATCCAGATCAAAAAGATTTGCCTACATTTACTTGCAGACCGAGTATTTCTACCAGCAAACGGTAATTCTGTGTTGCATTGACAGCTGAACCAGAACAACACAGGAGGAGCACAATGCAGGCAGTTATGGATGTCAGTTGTTCTGTGCTTGTTAAAATTTTTAGGGCAAACCTACAGTCTATAGGATCTACTATTTAATTCCTATAAAATATATATCCAATAAAAATAAACAAAATGTTCTCGAAGCACAAGTTTGATGCATTTCTTTCAGAGCTGAAAATACAACAAATAAAATGAGGAAATAATAAGTTTCAGTTTTTTTAACTTCCTTATGTATTGATTTACGATCAATATAGAAATTTCTGTTCCCAAACAGCCCAGTTCAGCATTTAAAGTGAGTCAGAATTTTGCCTTACCTATGAAATCTGGTATGTGCTTTAATTCCCAATGCTACTTCTACAAACTATACTCTCTTACATATTGCCAGTACTAAGAAAGGTAAAATTAAACACAAGATACCACACACTGATCCAGGGCGTTTCAAATACTTCCAATACATTCATCGTACCAAGAGCCCAAACCAATGCAGAACAAAAATCAGATGTTATAATTGCTTTAATCAATGAAAGATCAGCAGTCAGAATGCTACTTTCCACAGTTCACATCTCAGAGGAAATCACCACCTTCCAGCAACATAAACATTGGAAGAGATACAGTTATGATTCCAGTGCTTACTCACAGATATGATGCTCATCATTATCACACTCCTAGACCACACAGCATCAGCAGCAGAACACGTTTGTCTCCCACCCACCCTCAGTGCAGAAGAGAATCGCTCTGGGATATAAAAAAAAAGTATAAAACACTCTGCTCAGCCCACAAGCAGACAGTCACTGCCTGTTTTCACAGTGTTCTATCAGAACTGGTGGAACTGTTGACCAATGGGAAAGCAATTTTGCCAAACTCTGCCTTAGAGGACCACACATTCTTTGTTATCAGTCTTTAGCAGACAGTTTCTACATCCATGTTTATGATTTAGCTTGAGTTTGGGATTCACAGTTCCAGCACAAACAAGTCTTTTAGACTCATTAGCTTCCATCTGGTGCTTTGAAAGAATGCAAGAGCCTATATTTCCAGAACTACAACAGCCCCTAACACAACCTCTCCCTTTTAGCCAACAGCACCAGGAAAAATCTATATTCAGATCATGTCCTGACACAGGTAACAAGGTTTCATAAAAAATCGAAACTATACACAGAGCAACAGCGCAGGCAATGGTATCTGTACACCCTCCTTACTAACATCTTCAGAGATCCAAACGAAATTTGAGAAACTCTTGATTAAAGACAACAACACTCGGACAATTATGTCTAGACATGGTGGGTAGAATTCAGCATAAATAACTTGTGCATTCCTTTTAATTACCAAGAAAGAAAGCAAAGATTTCATCATTTCGCTTCCACAGTTTTTAAGTATGTGTACTAGCAATCCAAAATGATTCATTTGTTTTCCCAGATTGCATTCAAAGTCAATCCAGATGTCAACTCCATGTTCTGATGTCTCAGTCAGAAGGATCACATACAGTAGGATTCAAGGTGACCTCCCTCTGTCAGCAGAACCATGTGATAGTGGAGCTAGAATCAATCCCCATTCACTCAATTTACATGACAATAGAAAGAGAAATACAGGGCATTTTAGCCACCAGATGTCATTCAGATTTTTATTCAACCTGTCAAAGAAAACCATGTAAGAGTAGAGAATCTTTTCCTCAGAGAGATAATTAATATCTCCTTTGAAGAAAACAATTTACCACTTACCTGAGAATATACAGTAAAACGACCACCAGTCAAAAAGTCATCAGCTCACTTTCTGACAAACTGTAGCCTAGCTTCTAACTTGATTTTCTTGAAAACTGTATTCCTAGCATTAGTCAGTATTCCTACGAGATGTCCTCTTCTAGTGGCAGAGCAAGGGCATGTGTTCTCACATTGCTGAATCCCTCTGGAGCACAGAACCACTCTGATTATTGCAGGTAGAAATATTTGGGAAATTTGCACAGTGAGTTTCACATCTATTAAAGGAATTATATGATTGGAAAGGAATAACCTTTGTTTGAAAGATATCTTTAATTCCACAAACTATCTCCACAAGCATGCTGCATACCACAAAGTAAAGGATCGTATCACTCAACATTTTGTTTCACTGCTTCTCAAATATCTCAGTAAAACAGCCTTCTTCCTGTTAATCCTCTACAAAAACAAAACTTCGGTAAGGACAGAATTGTTCCAGATGCTACAACAAGAAGTAATAAAATGAAACAAGGTAACTAACCCTTTACAATAATCCACACAGTGTGCATGTCAAACCACATACTTACATGATAAACATGGTATTCCAAATGTTAACTAATTTATAAGTATGAAAGCCATAAGAAAATTTCACAAGTTAACATTTATCCAATTACCACAATAATCTGTTCCTAAAAAAAGTCTCCTGTACCATCTCCTCTTCTCTTGGTGGGTGGGAAGGGGAGAAGGGGCATAGAGAAGTAAATTAAAAGAGAAAGACTGACAAACTTTAAAACTTGGCTTAGCTGTAAAGTAGCTTTTGGCCACTGCTTAGTACAGATATTTTCAGTCTCTGAACTTACCTTCTAATCTAACTGTGAAGGAAGTTAATTCAACAGTATGCAGTACCCACCAAATACAGCTGTAAATTTTTTGGGAAGGAGGGTGATGGGGAGGTTGAACATATGGATGCAGTTAAGGTAAAAACAGATGTTTGTTACTTTTCTTTGCAGCAACACTCAGAAACTAAGTCAAAATTGCTTTTTTTTTTTCATGTTTATGTCTGAAAGAACTATAAAATCAAATACGAGGGAGGGCGGGTGGAGGGGGAACTGCAGTGAGTGTCACAGAGAAAGAATGAAATGGTCTCCAGTTTTGAACTCAAATCCTGAAATGAAGGCCCATATAGTTAAAAGGTAAGACATACACCATTTAACTCTAGATTTGAGGACCCTTAAGGAGACCAGCTCAGAGTCACTCTCATCATGCCTGTTCAGACACGAAACACCTAATTGTCTGAAGAGTCTAAGGGTAGAGCACACCCAGGTTGGAACGCACGCCTTGTTCTGAAAATATGACAAGCTCAGCCTCACCACTCACTAAGAAAAGGCGACTTTCAGCCCATGTGCCTGTACAGATCTATGCCAAAGTATTTCCTGTTACTTCTCAAATCTGTAAGATTTAATTGGCAAATATTTGAAAACCCAGGTGAAATAACCTCACGCATTGTAAGGCACATTCTTTCAGCATGCGTTTAGGGACAGCAAATGTTTGGGGTTCATCCTCCCTCTTTCTACCCAGTATTTATGTCCAGAAAATAACAACGCTTGAAAAATAATTACTTTGGCTCTCTGCTGCTCCTACTTCACTTTTCAATATTTGAAAAGGTTTACACACATGTTCCTCAGTGACTTCTATTGGCTTGAGCAATATGCAATTACGATTACTTGCTTCTCTTTTCTTTCCACCCAGATGCTGCGTTACAGCAGTAGAGAACACAGAGCCTTTGACAGGTTTCCTATCAGACAGTGAAGCTGAATGGCTTAGCAGCCAATTGAGGAGCTCCTTTCCCCGTGGGATGGCGATTAAAATCAAGCTCTGATAAGAAGTGATCAGAAAACCTCTTCTGACCAGACAGTCACTTACAGACCTACAGTAAGATTCTTAGCTAAATTCCTCACGGACTACAGAGATACAGATAACAGTAGCTGGAGAACAAGCACGATTCATAACAATTAGACAGAATTGCTGAAAAGAGGCTCAAGATTATAGTCGAGAAGCTCTTTGTAGTACCACCTCCCCTTGTTTCATAACAATACCCATTAGATCAACATTGTGAAAAACAGGCAAAATGCTTTTCTGACACATGCAATGTATTTGCTTGCTGACTGTACACATGCCCTGAGGATATGGCACTACACTTGACCCATGCAAAAAGTACTGTGCTCAAATGTTAGTATCATAAATTCACACACTCTCATCCACTGCTTTAAAAATAAAAAGAGCACCCTCATTTCTTCATGCCAAAAGAGAAAAATCTGTCTCGTATTTTGACTTTGCCATTCAACCCTTTTCTATTGAATCACTTCAACTTTTTGTTTTATCATTGTACGATTCGCTTAATGTACAGGTTAAAGAAAATTGCCTACACTAGCTTTGAAATCTAACAAAGGGCAGGGCAGGGAAGGGAGTAAGGAGATGAAAGGCTAAAGAAAAGATCCTACAGGATCAAGAGATACATACTGTTCTCTAGGTATCTTATGTTTGTGATATACCCTCCGTTAACCAGGCGGAGTGTAAAAGATGCAAACTGGAGCCCACTAATGCAGTGACTACTGCAATTCCAGCAACGTAGGTTTAGGAGTCAGAGCTGAAGAATGAGCAGAAATATTGGCCACAACCTGCAGAGGGGGACATTATTAGAGTACACTAGGAAGGTGGTACAAGGCAAAAGTGCACAACCTTTGCCTGCTGAGGTGCATTAGGGATATAAGCCACAAAACTGACTATGCCTCATTACAACAGAAAACAACACAGAAATATAGAAATGAAAGCCATCATATACAGATGAAGCACAAAGGGGTTTTTCTTTCCTTTCTTGTTGCTTCCTTGCGAGAAACATGTTATATAATTTCTTTTTCTTCCCTCTCCCCCCAATTTTAGTATCTTCTGTCTGTACAAAATACCATACCTATCTGTTTGAAAGTTGGTTACTAGTCTAACCACTTGTTATTTATTAAATCCAAACTACTATAGATAATTGGAGGGGGGAGGGGTTTGCTCTACACAGGATTGTTTATTCCTCAAAGCTATTTACGATTCAATATATGAATAATAATTTCTTCCGTTTGTATCACAGAAAAGCGTAGAAGGGAGCACAGTGTAGCACACCTTTCACCACATCTTTAAAAACAAAAACACTAACCCAGCTCTTAAAATACATTAAGAAATTTTCTGTGAGAATAAAGAAAAATGAAGTCTTTTTGTCCAGACAAATCAGCATGACAATTACATGGCAATCATTAAAGTAAAACAGGAAGTAATTATAGTTTGTGAGAATACAAATAGATCCCCCTCGGGGCCGTGGAAGTTGCTCCAATCTGAACATGTACATTCCAGGCATATTAAACAGAGGCACAGCACGGCCTGGCTGCAATATCCAGCTCATGCAGCTGCCCGTCTACTGCAGCGTAATCCCAGCTGCCAATCTGAAAGAAACCAGTTAGTCAGAGCAGACACAACCAACAGAAACAAATGTCACTCAATAATGTTCAGAGGCACTGGGTTCATGGATAATTTCAAACAGTATCTCTGTCTGGAGCACTGATGTGCTCATTCAAAACACCTAAATCTTTGGCTACTGGAAAGAAGCAGATAAAAAACATTAGAACTAGAAAAACAGGTCTGGTAGTACTTCAAAGAGACTGACAAAATAAAAAGGGGAAAGAGTCTAAAAAGAAAGTTACAATGAATGTAAAGACTGAACAAAACTGGATGCCATCTCTATTTATTAAATAAAAAACCTTCATTAAAATAAAACATTTCAAACTGAAGGTTAATACACTGACATAAAAATCCAACATTTAACGGTCTTTAAACCGCCTTGCGTGATCACATTTCAGAATCTGTAACAACTGTCAGAAAGAAACAAGTAACTCATTTTGCTAAGCTAAGAAATACATTTATTTCAACTAAGTCATAAGCACCACCTTCAAGACCAAACGTGCTGTTTTCAAAGTATGAGTACAATACTATTTCAGTTTTCTACTGCAATGAATGAACTTTGTTATTATTTAATAAAATGTAACATTCAACTGAGACGATTTTTGGACACGGCTTGGGGAAAAGCACCTTTGGCATGACCACAAGCTTTCTTACTCAAGAAGCAGCTATTGTTCAAATAAAACTAATAACTAATATTATACTGTTAGGTAAGTAAATACCACACCACATCTGCAGACACAGTAGGAACACGGAAGAGCCAGACATGCTAGGCTACAACGAGCAAATACAACAAAAACACTCCAAACAAATGTTTAGTTTCCCAGTTACTGTGAAAGTCAATACAGATATTGTCTGGACTGCATAAAGAACTGGCAAATAATCGAAGCCTGTTGATGACACAAAAATAATGACATTTTTGTAGCCTGTTCACTTCCATGTTTGATTTAAGGCTAAGCAACTCAGTATATGGTCAGTGTAGCTATTATACACAAGCATGGTTCATTCTTTCCATACAGGGGAGAGAATAAAAAACTTAAAAATGGAAATACTTCCTATTCAAAAGGTCATGTTTGAAAGATTATGAACATCACTTTTTCCATCCCTTGTTCACCTCATGATTACTCTTTCTTAACGCTGGCCAAAAAATATGTCAGCTATCTAAGACCGACCAGCCAGGCACAAAAGAGCCCAGGGGATCTCAAGGCCTCTCTGGCTCTGATAGATCCACAGGACAGGTCAAGCAAGAAGAGGTGAGGGAACTGACTGTGCTGAAAATTTCTATCCTTTGAATTTCAATCAGGGGCTGAAAAAAAAAAAAGCACTCAGAGCTGAAGAACTAATTTATATGTTACCTCCTTCCAAAAACTTTTATTACTTCCACCCAATCAGTTGTTTGATCCTTACTTTTTAAATCCTTATACATCAGGCATCTCAGTCCTACTTTAATGTACTCTAAAATATCATCACTCTTTTTCCAGCTGGACAGAGAAGCAGAAGCACCAGATACAATTAGAATCGATTCCGTAACAAAGGATAAAAGAGATATTTAGGTCAAATATTTTCAAAACCTAGCTATGTCTGTTTGTAAGTGCTGTAGGAAGTACATAAGTTAAGACAAAGAGCAATAAACCCCCATTCATCACGTCAAACTCAGGGCTGGATGGAATCAAAGTGCCACACCTCTCAGATATCACAGTAAACACTCGCTTATGCTCATTTTGCCTGCTTACTCCAACACCACAGACAGGTCACAGCATGGCAGAGATGTGAGAATTCATAGACAAATGCTATAAACTGGTATTCCTCTTATTTCAGTGCTCCTTCTACCAGAAGAAAACACTTGTCTTTTCGTGGGAGAGTCTGGGTGCCCAGACAAGCTGGTTTCATGCTGCAGTGGTACCTGCCCAGCCTTTGCTCTGCATACCTTCACAGGAAGGGACTGGGGCACAGTTTCGGCTGCAGCTGACAGTTCCACCTCTCCTTGGCCTGACATCAGCATGCTTCCTTTAAATATATTCTTCTTAATTCTGGTTCCATGTAATGATATTTTAATATAGATTTGCAATTAAAACCAGACCAACGCTTTTCACAGCGTTCCTGTGTCGTACAACATCGAGCATGCCAGGTGTGCAACACACTTCTGGCCAAAGATGATTCAAAGATTGTTTCTACAGTACTTTGAATATTGTGGTATGAATTTGTTACTTACTGAATTCAGCACATCTAAATTTACTACTCTGTGACAGTATTTTATAATCACTTTATTCCACTTTTTAAAGCTCATCTCAGCCACAACAAAGACTGTTGCCCAACCTGCTAAAAACAGACTGATCGTTTTCCCAACTATTTAGCAAATGTTAACTATGCTATAAATACAAATCATGTTTATACTTTGTGAAAGATTCACTGCTGTCAGAGTTCTCCAGCTGAGTTAGAGTTGAAATATGCTATTAACTCCCACTATGAACACAGCTAAAAGAGAGGCCAAAAATGCTTTCTCTGGGATAAGATATCAGATCTGCTACTGCTGTCATGAAACCAGGGTCATGTAAACTAAACATCCTTGTAACTTCTTCTGGAAAGCATAGAAGACTCTCAAACTGTAAATATTTAAAAATAAAATCAGAGTCATAAGAAATAGATGTAAGATGCATAAAATTTACCCAAAGATACTAATCTCAGGCAACATTTAAAAGCTATTATCCATAAAATAATTTATCCCATATGCCTTAAAACTGAAAATAAAAGAATAATTTCCTCCCTTTATATAATCAGAAGTGGCACACTCAAATAACATACCAAATGCTATGTCCAAGCTGATTCTTCACAATTTTTGAAGCTCCTCAGTTCATATGGAAATAAAATATCAACAGTAGAAAGAAAAGTGCCAAAAGAATGGAGAAAGCTGTGCCTCCTAATGTTAAATAGACGACCTCTGTGTAGCAAAAAGGCACCTTCTCATCAGAGGAATAAGTATAAAGCAACTGAATCATCTAAGGATAAAAGTAAATAATTTAACCAAAGTATGTGGGGTATGAACTGGATGGGACTTATTTTCATCGTTTTCAAACTATTATTGCTAATTTTAAAATTACCTGTCCTCCTTAACTACTGCCTACAAAGATCATATCAGATGATATTTTAAAAGTTCTCTGAAGAATATGGTTTGGTGCTTTTTGATAAGCCCAGCATAAAATTCAGTGCTTCTTAAGGTTCAGGCATTCTGTAGTAAATCAGTGACATATTCTCCAAGTAATATTTTGCCTTCCTGCTATTGACTTCATCTCTTTATCCTTACAGTTATCCCGTGTTTATGGTAGCTACATAGAGATATCAGTAAGGAAACTGGCTTTTAAATAAGATCTCTGAGTAGATTCACGACCGTCCTTTGTTACACCATGTCAGAGAGAACAGGAATTTCTATTCTTCTGACCAACACACTAATGGAACACCCACAAATCAGCCCAAGGTACAAATTATCTTCTATGGTTTGTGCTTCACCTCATAATCAGTTCCTTGTCCAAATGGCTTAGATCTAACTCTACTTCATTTTTTTTTCTTTTTTTTTTCTCCTTTGGACAGCCATTGCAAAAAAAGAACAGAATTTGTGATAAGAAGGTGCTGTAAACTCTCTCCAGAACAGCTGGATGACATTTATCTGTGCTACTGTGACTTCTTGCCTCTTCTGTATAGGCAACGAAAAAGCCCTTCCACAGCAGATCAGGACTTCCACAGATCAAGATGTGTTGGTCAAGAATGAGGCCAGAGAAGACAGCCACAGCACACCTCTGCTGGCAAACACTGTATTTTCCACTGGGAAGAGATGTGATATTTACTACTTGTCAACCAAACAGCAACTGCCCTCTGCAGTTGTAACCTCCTTTAGCAAGAAACACGAGTACAACGATCTCAGTCAACGACAACGCATCTAAAACGGCTGAAGGAAGAAAGAGGAGGATGAAGGAACACTCTCTGCAGGGACAAGCAGTGCAAAGACATGGCAGCAGATACACTGCATCTCTTGCCTCACTTCTCCTGGTTGCAGTTCCCTCCCCCCACTGGCTGTGACTCAAACTCCTCTCTTGATCCACTCCCCTCCCCCTGAGATTTGCCTTTGAATTATGCAGGCTTTGCACTCCCCAGGGTTCATCTGCCAAAAGGTAGCATGTGGCCCATGGTTTGCATTTTAGTTTAAAATTTTCTGTTACACCAGTCAGAGCCTTTCAAAATACTTTACTTCCTTTATTCCCATAGGCAGAAAGAATGGCAGGAAAAAAATCGTTCACAGCAGTATGAGACGGTGTAGAAGTTCTACTACTTTTTCAGTTTTAAAAAAAAAAGAAAGGCAGAATATGGTTTTAATCAAGTAGTTTTCCTTCCTAGACGAGTGCTTCCTTCTTGTAATATATATAACCTGACTGCCTATAAAAATAAAGGTGCCAGTCGGAGCCATTTAGGAGACCTAAGGAAATTCTGCATTAACCTAAACTCCTCCACTCCTTAGTTCCTTCCACTATTATTCTGTGGGTGGCCTCTCCTGATGAAGTTAGGTCACCAATATCCATACATATATGTGTGAAGACACTTCAGAAACACATGCAACCTAGGCTTAGCACAGACCATCTACGTGGAGAAATTGCCATGGTACAAGCACATGCTATTATTTCCGTATGATACCTAAAAGCCTCAGCAATCTGCAGCTCTCAGAACATACAGAAGCCTCTCCCTGTTTTAGGTTTTCAAATAAAAATATATTTTCTGCTACAACCGTTAAGATTTAAAGACCCAAATCCTGACTCTTATCAAGAGGAGAAAGCCAAAAGCATCCTTTTTAAAACCAAGAAAACCAGGGTAAAATTTCCATTGTAATAATTGCCTAATAAACAGATACTAAATCTGAGGTGTTGTGCCTGCCCAGAAATACTGTTCATTGTCCTTATCAGACACTCACTGGGCCTCTAACCAGGAATTTGGTGGAGAAAAGAAGAAATATTTTCTGGCAAGCTGACTGAAGGAGAAAAATAAATGCTGATTGAAGCTGCTTGGCAGTACAGAACGTTAGCGCAGGTCCTCAGGGAGATGGATTAGCAAGCAGGAAGAAGGTGAGGCTGTCAAAGGTGCATGATAAATTCATTTAGCACACAGATATAGAATTATTATGCACATAGATATACACAAAACCAGATTTTTTATTACTTTCATCTCTACTCGTAAGCAAAAACAGAATAACTCACCATTGGTGATGGCAGTCATTAAATCTATCTATGCACTGTCAATATCAGGTCAGAGCTGATCATATGTACCATTTCTAATTTACATATACATTTACATAATACAAAAATATGATATGCTTTACAAAGTACACATATACAGGGATCCCTAACTAAACAGGAATCTTTTTACTGTCTTACTGACCCGCTTAGAAATACTAAAAAAAAATTCCATTGGACCAATCTTCAAGTAACTCAGAACAAAAAGTGCTACAAGATACCCATCATTTTTTCTGCCTGCATTTATCAGCATGTTATTTTGACACCACCAGTAGTGTTTCGAAATCCTGCTGCTGCTAAGGTACTTCATTATTATGAACACAACCACACTGCAATTGTCTCTCTCCCATTTTCATTTTTATATGTCACTCAGTCCAGGCAGCACAGAACAACGCAAGGATAACAAACACTGTAGTGACGTACAATAAAACCATAACAAATCCAAAAGATCTGGGAACAAGATACAGTAAAATACTTATAGAAGTATGAAGTGAACGCCCCTCTAACTGAGAAGATCCACACTTCCAGACAAAATTTCTAATTTCTCAGGTCTTAAATTACTTTTTTTCAGGCTACAACACAAGTAGAGCAGAACACAAACTGATAATAGAACAGTGGTAGAAAATCTAAAAACTACATAGAAATTGCGTGTGGTAAACCACCATTTTGCTTTAGTTTCATAAATGATAGTCCATTTAATACCAAAATGAAGAACACATTACCCACAATGCCCAGGCTATTTTTCAGTTCACACTTAAACCTGGCACTTCAGGAGTCTAATAAATACTCCTAGGAGGTGAGAATATTTCCTTGTCAGTGAACAGTGGGCAAACATAATCAACGAAACGAAAACACAACAGGGGGAACATCTTGGTCACCTTTGGGTCAGTAAGTGTTTCAAACCAGACGAGGATGTTTTTTCTCAAAGCCAAGTGTTCCAGTATCTCTCTTCTTAGCTCGACTAAATGTATTCCTGTGCAACATCTATATTTTAGCAGTCTGCAGGATGACAGCAAAACTGCATAATGGCAATATCCAGCCACCACTTTTTGTGCACCCCTACACGCCCTGCACACCTCCCAAGCCTTCCCACTGCACCCACGAGCCAGCGACAACCCACAGCGCTGCTATGGCGCCATTTCTCTGCGAGGCTCTCCAGGTGCCCCAAGCAGCCAGATGCCAGGATGCACAGAGAAAACAGTATTGTTTAAAATAATAACTTCTTTATTCTCAGACTTTCTGTCAATAAGTAAGAAATAACAAAAGCTTCAATTAGGATTAGACTATAATTCGACACTGAACTTCAAACCTAATATTTGTAAGCAGAAAAGTCTTCATTCTTGTTTTCATTCAGTTCACACTTATATTAACTCTTGGTATACATCTAGCCATGCTTTAAATTAAAATTGTTGACAGCTTTGTTGTCAGGGCTCCAAATATTTTATAACAAAGTATCAGCTAAATTTATTCTATAATTAATATAATTGCAGCTATACTTAGAATCATAGAATCATCTGGTTGGAAAAGACCTCTGAGATTGAGTCCAACCGTGCCTGTCCCCTTACTAAACCCCTTCCTGAGAAACTCATCTCTCTGCCTTTTGAACACCTCCTGGGATGGCAACTCCACCACCTCCCTGGGCAGCTGTGCCTGGGAAGCTTTTCAGTGAAGAAATTTTTCCTTGATGCTAACATATTGTCTGAACAGAGGATGCAAACCCAATCAAAAACCTGTTTTAATCTCCAACCCTATCCTACTTTTCTTAAAAGTAGCTGTTTAGATGGAGGAGGGAGAAGTAGTCTTATGTGCTGAATGCAGGTGCACAAAGTTTAAGGACAATTTGCATGCTTGTTCTCTTTATTTTGCAGGTAGTTCAGGCACCTTGCATTTGACTGGCCTGCAGCCAAACCACAAGAGAACACGAAGATTTCAAGATTCACCAGAAGCCTTGAACAACGTGGAGTCTTTACACTTTCAACACTGCAGTTTTTTAATTTAAAGTATAAACTTACCTCTCTTAATATGGGGTCCGTTATTGAACTTAAATTAACAGCTCCTTCATAAGTCAAATAGTAGAATACGTTCAGGGACCTAACGGCCTCTGGTCCTTGCTGTTTGTAGCCAAAAATCAGATCAATCCACTGGTGAAGCTGGCAGGAAACAAACTCACTTTCTAATGCCTGTAAAAAAAAAAAAAAAAAGCCACATAAAACATATAAACTTGAGTTTGTCAGTCATAATTTAGTAGTAGAAGAAGCATTTTTTGACATTCTACCTGGAAAAAAGGTGGGCCCTGTAAGAAGAAGACCTTGCTTTTTAAACTATAACAGTGGGAATAAGCAGAAAAGCTCTAAGTGGAAAGCATTTATGCATTTATGGACAGCAGGGCTGTGTCTTTATGAACTCTGAAGATGAAGCTGTGTTTTCCTGTGTGATCTGCACAGTGAATAACACCAGCAGGATAATCGAATTCTGACAGACAGAGAGAAGACTGATAGACTTGGGGAAACTGAACTAGGGATGCTAGGGTGAAATTACTTAACAGGCTGGAATAGCAACTTGCTGTTACTTTATGCATTTCTGGTATATCTCTTACACAAACCTATACAGAAACTAATACTAAGCTGAGTGATTAAACCACTGTCCTGAACATGTTATCCAGTTACAACCCAATCCCCAAAACCAAAGCATCCAAACAATAATGAATCTCTCAATAACAGTATTAGATACATCTCAAATATATTAAAAGATAACTTAAAAATCATTGCCATCTAAAGAGTTAATTCATCTAGATGAAATCACTAGCAAGATTTGATTTCTGTTTTACACACAGGATTCAACATATGTCTTATCTGAGGGAGCAAATGAAACAACATAACAAAGTCTGATATTCTTTTCATCTAAGGAAACGAACGACATTCTCCTTGTAAAGGAAATTCCTAATTTTGAACAGAGGAAGTTAAAATTAATCTGAAAACCGAGGAAATCACTCTGCTATTTGCACACAAAAATGATGGGTTTGTTTCATTAACTGATGCCTGAAAACAACATTTAAATTGACACATAAAACCAGCAATTGTCTTAATTTGTGTGGTGCACTCCACACAAAAGCCCTAAATATGTTCAAATTAGAGCAAGCTGCTTGATTGTCACTGCAGTCTCATGTCATATTAATGCATGACAAACATTAAACCATACACTTAAATGGCAATTTATATCATTTAAATGTTTACTGCCACACCAGATCATCACTCATTTAAATGTGACTTTCTGACAGCTAATTTCAGTTAATTTTCCTCGATTCACTTAATTAGAACTTTCAATCAAGAAAAGACCTGTACAATCTTCAACATCATATCATTCTTTTTTTTATTATTATTTTTATTAGGATTCTCAGCCACTGAATTGCTGAAAGCATTCTTTAAAATGAATTACTACACAATATAGTATCTCTTTGGATGATCATATGGAAATACCTTCCCACACATATGCTTAGACAGGATTTTTTTCTTGCTTACTTTTTCTCCCTTTTTTTTAAATTAAAAAAACCCCAACATTTAGACACAGACACACAATTAAAACTATAAAAAACCACAAGCGGGCCAATTAAAAATTAATGATTTCAAAATTGTTTAATAAGATAAAACCAGTCAGAAGTCTCATGAGTGTCCATAATACTACAATGTGCAGCTATAAAATTCTACAGGGCTCAGCTAATGACAATGATAGAAATTAATTTTCTTTCTATCCTGCTAAAAAATTAACCCTAGAATATACTTACTGTTATCACTATAACTATTTAATGTCCGGAAAAGTAGCATTACAAATTTGTGACTTCATATATATACATTTAGTATGTGCAGAGGTTGTTCAGATTTTCTTTTTCCTCAAAAGCTAGATTTGAAATAGGTCATAATACCCTCACAAAGCACTTGGACATGAATAACTAAAGGGAAATAAGTCTGCAGTCTCCTCAGATTAACAGATATATAAATCTGACTTTTTTGTAAAAAAACTAAACACATTCTTTGACTTTTTATGGAATGGTTGGGAGTCATCCTGAATTTACTTCTCTTTTTCAAACTAAAATTATTTTACACTTCTCATTTATACAGATAATTTTATTTTAATTTTTGTCTTTATTAGGCCATTTTAAATCATCTTTCTTATTTGCCAAATCACAAATAAAAGGGCTAAATTAAAAAATGACTGTAGTCAGCATCAGTCCCCAGGACCCTGGTGGATATACCAAATACAGCACACAAATTCAAAGGCTAAATAAGCTCGTCTGTCATTTCAGGTTCACAGTTACACTCTCAGTTGGAGGAAGTGCTCACGCTAGACACAATCAATGGAGGAACAACAGTTAGGAGTTTGTATAATGATTAAAAAACAGGCTTTCAAGGAAAACAATCCAATGTACCAATACATGTGATGCACTTCACAGCTACACTGCTATATACCATTGAAGCAGGGGTACTCCTTAACAAAAGAAAAGCTGAGAAGTTAAAATATTCCTATTTATTTAACTATTCATTTAACTATTCAGTTCCTAAAAGGAGGGGGTTTAAAATGAAATGTCACTGTTAGCATCTACCTCTTTCAAAACTAAACCAAGGGTATCAAATGCTAAGTATTTAGGATTACTTAAGCCTCTAGGACAGCCAGTGCTCGTTAGGGCCCAAGTTCCACGCACACATCCTTTCCACGCTGCTCTTAAAGCAAACCAATCCCTTGTGAGCGCTCCCACAGCAGAACGAGCACATCAGTCACTGGGTGCTCTGAGGAGAATGTGTACAACAAGAAAATCCTCTAAAACGCCCAACATAACACAGTAATATCCAATCCTATTGAGTTATTGTAAAATAAATCACTGACTAATGCCCAATTGTTAAAGGATCAGACAAGACCAGGAAAAGACCGTCACATGAAGCCACACACAAATTGTCAATTCTGTCCACAGGGACTCATATTAACTTTGACAAACTGTCTTGGGGCTGATATCTGTTTCTTTAATGAGATCTATTAGGCAGAGAATAAAACACTTGAGATATGCTAAAATGCACAGTATACAGATGTCAAACACAAACATCTATTAGAACTTTCATTTATCCATTCCCAAGGTAGAAACACTTCAGACACACCAACAAATTGAAGCTTAGATCTTATGAGGAAGTTTTAGTTTATTGATAAACATTTTTAAAATGCACAATCTGATGTTGCTGCACATGTGCCATCAAACCCAATCCTTCATGAATCATTATTTTACGTGCATCTCTTTCTGCCCTGTTTTCTGAAAGGAATGAACAGAGAATAACTTTCCCGAGAGCAACTGAAGACTACTATCAGTCTAATACTGATACAAATGACTTGGTGAATCATGGTAGCAACAACAAAAACCACAAAAATAGCAGGCTGGGAAAGATTCTTTCTTTTTCCACTATAAACACTCTAACCATTTACTATGATATGTTTTCCCAAACAATATTATACCCTTGGAATCAAGGTTTGTATCTTTGAAGTGACTGCTATTGGCTTTTGCCCTCTATTTTTCTTTCTGGTTTCAATTATGTAATGACATATAGTATATGAAATAGTGTCTATTAGAAATGAATACATACTATGCTTAAGATTGGGATGTTCCAATGCTGAAATGAGATTAAAAGATTAACTGTATTTCTTTTCACCAGCATAGATATTTATTCATAATCAAGCTATTCAGAAATAGACTACAGATTTCCTTGCCTTATTCCTAAATTGATTAAAGCAAAGTAAGCTTGACGCACAGCATAAAGCAGGCTCTTACCTGAAAGACAGAAAAGAAGTCCAACCTATATGAAGTGTGGCTTCTATATTTAAAATGAAAGTAGAAACTTTGATGAGAAACCGAAACTGCTTCTCAAACACGAATAATCGTTTCTACTCATACAAACAAGTTAAGAAAAAAAAACCCAACAAAACAACCCACCAGGAATATCCTACATCAAGAGGTCAGAAATTGCAAGCTTCAAGTACGAATAATTGCCTATTACCTTTAATGGACTAAATATTTTAATTCCTCTTTGAAGTAAGGAATTTCCTTTGAAACAAAATAATGGAGTCCTTTTTTTACGTTCCATTTGAAAAACATTCAAATATAAACAGAAAAGCATAAATTAGGATTTCATGCATTTTTAGCACAGACACAATTTTGACGTGAAAAATACTCTTGTTGGACATGACAAAGCACTCCCGTAACTGCAGGATCAGTCAACCACTTCAAACTAAGTATGTACTCTGGCTTGGAAGCATGTGCACGCACAAACCCAACAAAACCAAACAACTGGAATGATGTTTGCATGTGCAGGCTTTCAGACACAAGTTGGTAATGCTGCCTTAATACTGATATACGACCTTTGTAACTTACAACGAAGACGGCTGTTTTTTTCAGCCTAATTAGAACTGTTTCAAATTTTCCTGCTAAATATATGATAGAAAGTCCTTTCAACTTTTTTTTTATTCTAGAGTTTCTTTCCATGTCAGCCTTGTTCCAATCAAAATATGTTTTGAATTAAATGATTTTGATTCAATATGTGGATCACATTTCACTTCTAAGATTTAAAGTCCAAAAATGAAAAGTTTAGGCTGTTCAAACAAAGCAAAAGCAGCCACTTTGCAGAAAGCTATTCACATTTACCAAGACTGACAAATTGTTTGTGTGCACCATTAGGTCTAGTTTCTGCAATAGTTGCCAGATTTCCTGTCCTCCTAATAACTTATTAACTCTTGAAATGCTGGATTTATCTTTTAACGTTTCTCAGTAACCGCTACTATTTAAAGCTAAACTACCAAACACACTTTCAGCAGCAACACTACTCGATCACACGGGTAGGCATCTGAGAAAAGTATAAAAAGTATAAAAAACTATTAGAAAGATACTAAACTCAAGCTTGCCTTGAAGATACGAGGAAGAGGATGAAGAGGACAGCAGACGTACTCAGGAAAAAGACTGCAGTTCTCCATGAGGTAATACAAATTTCAAAAGGATGAAACTGACATCAAAAATGTTTATGATTGGTGATTTCTAGCTTGCTAGACAACTGTTCCAAGCACAGGTATATAGTTTTATTTACTGTATTCTGCAATTGGTTTTAAACCTGAAATACTTCAGAAAGTGAGCAATTACTTTCCAGCTTATAAGAATCATCTCATTTTTCGTTTTGTGTGTATGTGTGTGTACTCCGGAAGTGCACTCCCAATGCATTACTGTTATAACCAAAGTTAGCATTTTACTTTGTTTCTTTACTTGGTTACCAACAGCAGTGTAAAAGAGAAAAGGAACTCTGGAAAATGTAGTCTTAGTAAAAAGATTAACTCGGATGCTTTTACTGAACATGACTGATCTTATAGAACAAAGGATATCAAGGCTCTGAGAAGATGTTCAGATGTAAAAAATCTCTGAAAGATGAGCTTCCCTTCCTTCTGTTTCCCTGTGTTTAACAGTAAGGTACTAAGTAATGACAAAAGAGAAAAATTGTGTAGTAGTGTAACTTCATGAAAGAGAAGGTATATTCTGCATAAGCAGCATGTAGACAAAGAAAAATATTTTGCAATCTAATGACTCAAGCTCCTGCCTGAATTTATGTAATTATTATCAAAATAAGAGTGAATTAGTAGCATGTTTAGCTAAAAATCTCAAGCGCGTTTGCATCTTTTGGCAATTTCTATGTTCAGCCTCTGACTGTTATTTTGTAGTTTAAATGGCCAAGCCAAACAGCTGTTACGTATTTTATAAAATGAAAGCTACATTTCCTTTGAAATTTGGCTTTAATCTCAACTGAGATGTCTGTCATTAGGTGCCAGGAATAAAAGATTTAGGTGAATACTATAACTTGCCTTGGAGTATTCTTTGCTCTTTCCATAAAAGGCAGTGATAACACTTAAAAAATATTTCTTAGTATATCCATGATAATCTGAAAATTCGAGTAGAATATTTTAAGGTAAATTTGTTACATTTTACCATGAACAGTATATAGATAAACAGACCAAATGTGGCATTTTTGTTGTTAAGTTTCATAGTTTAGCTATCTACCTCAGGGGCCAACAGTGAAAACATTTACACAGATGTTTATCTTCGGTCTGTGAGCAATTCCACTCCTTCACAGTGAAACAACTTAGAAAGATGAAGCAAAGCATCCTGGCTTGCAGGATCTCCAAAGTTACCAAGCAGGAGAAGACACAAGCTTATGGCTGTTAGAATATTTGGAGAGTGAGACTGAAAAACACAAACTTCCAAAGATGACATTATACTGTAGAGAAACTAAAACCAGGTTAAATCAAGGCAACAAGAGCCTAAAGCAGTGTAGTTACAATGTCATGTGCTGAAGAAGGGCTGAATTGCCCACGGGATGTAACTGGTACATCCTTTCCTTGAGCACGCACACTAGCACTCAACAGTTAATGAACTAAGATTCACAGGCTGGGTTACCCTTCTCATATTCCACCAGTCAAGGCTGTGACAATGCTAACTTCTCCACTGAAAAAAGAGTGGGCAAAATCTGTCTCAGTCAACTGGCTCCATGAACTAACAGTTGCTTTCCCAAGAATGGCCCCTTCCTAATTGTTCAATTTCTTCACAACCAGAGCAGAGAATTGTGGTAGGAGCAAAAAATTATCAAGAGGTCTTTATTAAATTCCCCTACATGAAAAATTATATATAAAAGCCATAATTAATCACAGTTGTGCAATCACACAAATGGCTATCATTATTCATAATTGCGATAATATCAACCTACGTGGCTTGCATTTGTCCTTCCCCAGAGGCACACAGAAGATTTAACCATGACCAGCTAAACCACAGCCATTTGTTATGACAAATATGACTAAAAGCAAGTATTTATAACACCAAGAGGTGTGCTGATTCCTCCACCATTTCCACCTCCCCTGCATTTTTGTCCACGTTTAAAATCTCTGCTACATCGTTGGAGGATTCTCTCCTCAGCAGAGTCAGCAACATGCCGAGGCCAAGACAGTGAATGAACATCTCGTTCAAAAATCCTCACGCACAGCACCAAAAAGAGCCAGGAAGCTCCCTCCTCCCTGAAATTCAGCAGTTCCTCTCCCAGTTCCTCCAGCACTTGTTTGCATGAAGACTGACAGCCCGGATCTGGAACCCATTACCCAAGGAAGCACAGGCTGTTAACCACACAGCTGACAGCTGGCTCAGTCAAATTAGTTTAAATGAAGTTTTATGTTAAGAAAAAAAAAAAAACAACAACCAAACACCAAAATTCCACAAGACATGGCTGTTGTCACAATGCTGTGCCCTGGCCGAGCTGGCCGTGATGCTGTGCACTCGCGTTAGTGCCCTGTGCTGCCAAGCAAACGTCTCTCTCCTCTCAGAAGGTTAATGCAGGTACATGGCTTCTAACACTTCTCCCAACTTGCCTACTTCTAGCTGAGGGACTTCTGTGTGACACCTCCTGGAGTCTTGTCAACATGATCACAGTTGCTTCAAATGTCAAGTCTTAGCCAAAGACAAACTGAAAGGTCAGAGCACCAGACACTTTCCAAAGGGTATCTGTTGTGGTATCAGTGAGTCACCTTCTAATACTACAAATCCCGTCCCATTATGATACAGGTGCAAAACATACAGTACAAAATGTTAAATTATGCAAAATTTGCTTGCCTGTGAGACTGAACAAGCTTTTTCATTGAAGTTAGAAACAGGCCAAATGCTAAAATTCAGGTAAGTGTTATGATTAGAGTATATTTACCTAGTGGCAGGGGTTTAGCTGACTAATGACTGAGTGAATACACAGCCAGAACAATCGTAACGTAATGTGTGGTGAAACAGTGAATGCAGTAGAGATCATGAAGTGTAAGAAAACGTCTGAAACATGAACTGAACTTGCACAATCAAAATGCAAAAAAAAGGTTTATGTGGACACAGATAAAACACTTGAAGCCGCTTTCACGTTAAGTATTAGGATGATAACTACCACACCACTTAATCTTCAAATTAAAGTTTAAGTCTATGCATATTGTCTTGTTAATGAATACACTTCAAACTGGCAGAAACTAGTGATTTTTTTCAAGTATTTTACATCTAAACTGCTCGTACATATTTTTCCTTCTGATTTAGTGCCTAAGCTCTAAAAGTCAACTGTTGCTTTATTTTTGCACTCTGTTTCAACAGCTTGCAGCATTTATGCTGTGCTTTGATGTGTCAGTTGTGTATGCAATTCACAAGAACTGTGATGATCAACAAGTATTAGTATGCATGTAAGAGGAGACAGAAATGGTTGCAAACACATGGTCTTCAAATCACTGCAAATAGCACAAGCAAACATCTTAGGAGAATTGTAGAGACTGATCTAATCTGTCTTTGAAGCCAGTTCTGGCGAAAAAAAAATGTTCTAGAAAAAACTGTTTAGGAATACGAAATGGTACGACAAAAGGTCAAGGAATTTAAAATTTAGAACAGTTTAGATGCAAGTCAGGCAGAGTCAACATTTCAGTCTTGTCATTTGACTTGCCTGCTAATTCAGAGAATAGGAAGCATTCAAGAGCTTTTGGAGAACAGACTACAAGATTTACAAAGACAATTAGATATCGCACATGAATAAAACAGTTACAGAAATAGGAAACAGCACTGTATCATTGCATGGCACAAATGTGTAGCCCACTCTGGGGCCAGCACACAGAGATAAGCACGGAATTTGCTTCCTTGTGATGATTATGAAGAATGAGTCCTGATCTTTTGTAAGGACATTCTGAGTGGTTGCTTAGGATAACAATATAAGGTATGTCTGGCAAAGATACCAAACTCCTGTTGCCTTCAGCGCCGGACCTTAGCTATCAACAAACTCCTTAATGTTAGCACTAACCTAGAATGACACAGGATAATCATTATTTGACTTTACCCGTAACAGAGAAAGGGAGCATTTGTGCATCGAGGTCATTATCAGCTTCTACATTTAGCATTTCAGGAAAAGATCAGATTTGTGGAAGATATGATCTGGAAAATGAAATGCTCTTTGCAAACCTGCCCAAACACAGCAGGTTCTCATTTAACATCTTGTTCTGGCATATTCGCTACCAGGAAGCCTGGATCCAGACAAACTGGTGTTCAGGATGGCTCAAGTTCTATCAAATACCCTAGGATAAGTGCTTCCACTGTCTCCTGATTAAGGAGGACACTGTCCCGGACTCGACAGTTTGTAATGTCTGGTCCAGTGGATGCCAAGGGCTCTCTCCCATTCCCTGAGAGCAGTTTGACAAGTTTGGAATTTGTAACAAACCAAAGAGCTCTCAGAAGTCAGGTTCAATGCTGGAAAGCAATCAAACTGAAAATGTGTTAATATTTGTAAATTAATTCTCAAAATGTCCACCCTTAGAAAAAGTAAAATCTCTCATTTTATTCTAATTTTATCATGCATTTGTGTCGAGTTTCATCATGTGTTTAGTTTCAACTACTTTTGCTCATAATGCTTTCCTGCAGAGTTTCATTTCTTTTACATTCTATTCCCTTCTTTCACCTAAACTGCTTCAAATTTCCACCATGACAGCTGTACACAGAAAGACAAGCAATATATTGGAGTATATTGAGAATGCTCAGGAAATCAAGGCATAAACACCTCCAAGTGCAACAGACTTTCTGTAGCCAGTGAGAGCAAACTTTTCATTACCTTTATATTACTCTGCCATGAACTGTGTTAGTGGGAAGGGCCTAGCAGACTAATACTATTAACATTTAGAGGTTGTATGCTGGAAAAGCATATGGTCAATTATTAATATTTGAAGGAATTAAATTTTTCCAGTTATAAGATACTAGAAAACATTAGCATTTCCCTTGTATCAACATCTTCATAGAAGATGGCCTAAAACCCACAAACATTTAGAAATACAACAAACCTTAGCATTTTCCATCATAACATCTTCATAGAACATGGTCTAAAACCCACAAACATTTAGAAATACAGTAAGAATATACTGCAATAAGACAGTATTAACTCCCATCTTCCAAATAACCATTTAATTCAGAGGCTGAATTCTTAAGAGTCAGCTCTTGCTCTTTACAGGGCAAACAAAGAAACAACTATCTATGACAGAACAGAAAAAAAAAAAACAAGTTAAAAAAAAAAATACAACCCCCAAAACCCAATACAAAGTTACACAATGGTTTTAAGTAGCAACACCCAAATTACAAGGTTTTAATCAACTAACTTTCTAATAAAACTAACTAGCCTAAAATAAAATCCCATACCTGTGGCATGGAAGCTTTCTTACCCAGAGTAAGATAAGCACAAGGATGCTATTAAGACCTCACCTCCAAGTCAGGGTTGTTCAGCACAGTTAGGAACAGATTTACCCCGGAATGCTGAAGGTCTCTATAGTTCCTCACCATCACAACCACACAAGAGCTCAGGCAAGTGGATTAGACACCTAGTCTGAGCTCTACAACCCAGCTCTGAAGTTCCCCTATTGACAGCGTACAAGGGAAATTAACACCGGTTTTAAACAGCCTGAGGAGTCGGTATTTTCAATCCTACCCTTCAGTTTGGCACCCTTTCTTTTTATTTTACGCCAGGTGTGTCAAACAGCAAAGAAACCTTCTTGGAGTATTGGAAAGGGAGCAAAAAAAGCAAGGTGCGTCAGGCTCGCAGCCGGTCTGATGCCGAGGCACGGAGCAGGGGCTGGCACATCCCTCCCCTCCCTGCCGCGGAGCTTTCCGCACCGGGAGAGCTGCGGAATATCGCTACCGGGCCCCCCCCCCCAGTCCTCCTGCACCCCGAGAGGGACGCGATTCGCAGGCGTTTGCAAGCAGGAGCTGGCACCGAGCCGCCCCTTCCCCGCGCAAGCAAAAGGCAAGCAGCAAGGCAAGGGTTAACGGGCGCCGGGGGAGGGGAGGGGGCGGCGGCGGCGCACAGGGAGTTAATCAGGGAGCACATCCAGAGGCAGGCATGGAGAGGCCTCGCTAATGAGCCTCGAGTACCCTGCAGTGGCTTTCAAACCTAACTGGCTTCAAACGATGCCACCCCGTGACAGAGGCTGCCGGCCGCGCCGAGAGGCGATTAGAATAAATGACGGGAGTAATTAACTCTGATTGGAAACCACCTGACTGGAAAGAGAAGCTACGAGCTGTTTAGCCGATGGTCTTCTGGTAGAAAAAGGAAGCTTTCCTTTACTCCAGTGTTTGTGTGTGCCAAAAGAGCTCTTCCTTTCAAATAGGTATGTGGTGGCACTAATGAAAAGCAGCTTTCATCCAAGGGCCTCCCCATTCATTCCGAAAGGGGGGGGAAAGAAAAGCTTCAAAGGAGAACTAATTTACTTCATCCAAACCCCACTTTGGGGAGCCTGTAGTTTGTATTAACACTAGAACAAAATATTGGTTTAAAAAAAGAAGACTTTCCTCTTTTCATATGAACTTTATAAACATTTTAAGGACACCTGCAAGTTGTCTGTTTGTTATTTTGGTTTGGATTGGGTTTGGGGGTTTTTTGGGGGGTATTTGTTTGGGGTTTTTTTTTGTTTGTTTGTTTGGGTTTTTTTTAATACAACTATTAAGGTCTTCAAAAAAGAAATCCAGTCTTAGCATTTTCTGTTTTTCACACCCACGCTGCCAATTTTTTTCCAAGCGTGAACGCGGTTCGTTCCCTCTAGCGGTGGGAACTCCATGTTTTGTGCTATGGAAAACAGCAACAATTTCACATTTGTTTTTGGAAACGGGGCTGGCGATCTCCAGCAGCCCTTAGGCAGCAATCATATTCACCGCACACGGGCTTCCTCTGCCACGCTATCTTGCCACTTTATTTCACAAAGCAGAATCACAAAGAGTGAGGGCATTACTACCTGCTGTTTTACAAGCAATCAGCAATTCATTGTACCCGTGTTGTCCTGTACCTGCTGAGTAAATGCTTTAAAAAAGTTCCACTAACTGCCCAGTAACAACTACAGTATGGTAGGCAAAAGCAATTCACCAAATGTTTATACTGAGCCTCTGATTTATTTGACAGCTTTACACCTACAAGGCATGATATAATTAAATGTTTTGACAATGAAACAAAAATTGTATAAATTAGAAAGTCGTTAAAGATTACAGTATCTAAAATTAAAATGTATGTAAAATATGATTTCTGAAATGCTCCTATAAAACAGATAAAATCTATTTAACTTTTAAAGTGTTTTTTTACCCTTAGACTTTCTGCTACTGTACTAAGCGATTATACATCTAAAAAAGCCCTAATTTAATCATCAAATGAATTAATTTCAAGAAGATTAAAAATGTAATTCTACAGTATTTTAAAAGGCGTCTCAATTGTGACTTAAGCAAAAATAGTGGATCTAAAATACTAAGAGACTTTTCAAAAGTTAAAATACTAAGCAGTATCTTAATTTATTTTGTCAATTGTTGTTATTTTGGTTGTTTCAAAATATAAATCAACAGCTGCCACGATGGCTTAGGGGACAGCTAACACGCTATGGAGTTAATCCTGCCCCTCCAAGGCGCTCGAGTTCAAGCCTCAGACAACCCTTTGTGCCTGCCTAGACCAGCGAGATCCAAGCTGGCACTTCTTATCATAGAGAAGAGGGCACACAATGCACAAGGAATGCTGAAAATGGGGTTCAGAAGGAGAAAAAGTAGCTGCTGACCACGCCTCTGTTCACAGCGTGACCCAGGAGAATGGCAGGGATCACTATTCATGTTCAAAATCAAAATGAACGTGTTAAAAATCAAATTTTAAAGTTGAAAAAAATGTCCCTAAACTATGGCTGCCCACTCAAAGGTTGGTTGAATCTTTAAAATGCAGTTTCATTATCCTATTTGGTAGTATGTGTTTAGAATGTGAGCTTATTCTAGACTTAAAAGCTAATTGTTTAAACTATGTATACTTACATAACTATTATTTAAACATTAAAGCCTTTAAGCAACTTTGTGAAAACATTTAGAAGCAACTTTGTAATGCAGCTGAAGAGCACTGTTGTTCTAAAGGAAACTGTAATCCAGCAAAAGGTAACAATGACCAGTTGTTTATAAAAACCACTGAAATGTTTGGAAACTAGTTCACATTCTCATGCCATGTTTATGTTTCCATTTATCATCCTTCTCCTTGAGAAGATAGCTCAAAAGGAAGAAAGACTAGAGAACAAAATTTTGTTTAAATTACACATGCAGATGTCAGGTAATTTAACAAATCCAGACAAAAAAGGGATGCCTGTGTATCGCTAAAATCATTATTGCATTAAATCATTTTCTCCTCTCTTTCTGAGATCTACCCTTGCAGTGTGGTTTATATTTATTCCCTATATTCAGCTTTGCCAAGAACTTCTAGCTTGCCAGTGAAGAAAAGGAACCAGAAATACCATCAAAATCTAACAGTGTACTACGTATAAATGTTACTGCAGTTTTGTTAATCACAGAACAGATTTCAAGTGTGTATCTCAATGATTGACTCCCACTTCTCTTCCACCATATTGTAACAAAATAAAACACAACATAATATTACGCCTGTTGAAAATAAATTGGCAGTGATGGGACAACTCCAGGACTGGTACAGTGAGCCAATGGAAAACAGATATTCATCAAACCCTTCATTAGGAGGATTATACAACTTGGTTACTTATGACTGGGGTGGACTGTAATTCTGAACAGAAATCTCTTTTTTTGCCCTACACTCAAATTACTGAGGGCACACACACTCCCATAATGATGTGCCCAGTAACTGACTGTGGGGACATTATTTTTCCTTACATCTTCAGTGAAGAAGAATCACAAAAATTCCATTTTGTTTAATAAAATGTTTGGCTTTCAGTTCCGTATTCAGTTATTTATCTGCCCTTCAATGACTGCGGGGTTTCAAATCAATGATTAAAAAAACTTGAGAATCAGATTAAAAATAACTACTGCTCCTCAGAAAGAACTTTACCTTAGTCTTACTCTCTACTGCATCAGTACAAGAAATAACCAAGATGACCCCAAATAGTGACATTTGAAAAATGTTGTTTTCTGTGATAAGCTGACAAAAGAATTCTTCCCCCCCAAGGATTAGATAGGGTATGCTTGTTTCCCTCAAACCCAACAAAAGTAAAATGCACTCTACCTGGTCCCACTGAGTTATTGCTGTATTTAATTCAGGGAGGGGCAGAGAGGACGAGTAGTGCTGGTTGAGTATTTCGACCTTAATGCAGAATATTCCGAATGTTTATTAATGTAATACTAGCAACCATTTGTTAATCCTTCAGTTTACAAGGCTCTCAATTCTCCAAATACTCCTTTTTCCCCCAAGATGTCAGCAAATTCAAGCAAATATTTTTACAATTAAACAAAACATCAAAGTAATGGGCGCTTATACAGCCACCCCATGCAGGTCAGGTTTTTAAAATGAAATGTAATAATAGAGTATGTTCTACTACTTCTCTTGGCATGCATGCACACATTCTAAAATCTGTTTGGAAACATTGTCCTATATTAATATAAATCTTGCTGTTGTCACTCCACCTAGAAAAAGTTGTATACATTGCTTTATAAAATAATTCATTGTAAAGTTTTAGATTCAAACCCCCTTTCCTTTCTCTCTCAAACCAAACTTCTATTTTAGCAATACTGAGAGTTATTCCGGGATCAGGTGACATGAAATAATGGGAAAATTCCATCTTACTCAGAAACCTTTTAGACAAAGTCAGCATTCGCCACTTATCCTAATGCATACAATCAGCTAGACAATAGCTGCACCATTCACAACTGATACAAATGGAAGCACACAGGATGCTAAATTGCTATCACTGTAACCTACATCCATTATTACCTTCTTACAAAAACTAAGTTACATTTGGCTTGCATACATGCACAGAGGAATCTTGAGATGCTGCTTAACTGTTCCTGAAAGCATAATCAAGGAAAACTTTGAGTGACTTTGCATAATGGCCTCACCACTGAGATGACAGAATTTGGTAGAGGTGTAATTTAAGTAATTCAGGCCTTAATTCTAGTAAATCAGTTATGTTGATCCCAATTTTTAATGGAACAATCACCCTCTCCAGTTTCCTCACAGGCAGGCAAACAATAAAATGACCAGTGCCCTTCCACGGGCAAGAAGCGACTTAGAAAAATTTGTCTACTTCTACATTTCATTCTTTTGTAACTAACGTGGTCTGAATTCATCATTTAATTGTGGCAATGTTAATTTTACTTTATTCATTAAATATTTTTGGAACATTTCAACCTCTAAATGAGAACAAACATATCAAATGACCCCATGCCCTAACTCATAAGGAAACGGAAACTGGAAATACTGAAGTATCGTAACCTGCAGAGTTAATGGAAATGACAGGCAGAGATTCTGCTAACTAAAACCTTTCTCAAAGTTTAAAGCATTTAAATAAATCCCATGTTCACCAATTAAAAAAAAAAGTCACAACTTAATAGCCATTTTGAAAATGAAGAGAATTAATCATAAAAATCTTAGAATTGATACTATAATAATAATAATAATCACAAATTCAAAAAGTTCTATTGCATGTTTTTTTGTAAATTCATTTTAACTTGAGCAAGCTCCCCTCTTGATAATTACATACTAAATATATACATGATATAGTATAAGATTAAAAACTTCAATACCTCCTCTAAAATGTACATTCATAAAATCTCTGGGCATGTAATCGCAGGAACTTCCCATATAACACACTAAATACCATAGAAGGTTTTACATATTTATGTCATTCGTGCACTGTACATACACTAAACAAGCCATTCATTTTCTTTTTTACAAAAACATACCAGGCCACATTATAAAGATTTAGCATAGCCCTACAGAAAATAAAGGAAAAGTGCTATGATTTATTAGCCAATTAAATGCGTAATTACTGATTTATCCTTCAAATTATGTATGAAAAGCCCTATTGTTGTGAGCTGAAATGAAATTTTTAGTGTATGGCTATTGGCAATACTAAAAAGAAAATTATCAGCTTCATGTGTACACAGACACAGAGATAGAGAGGAAGACAACATTTTACCTGCAAAAATGAAAGTGTATACGTAGGAAAAATCGTGATTGTCAAGACATGATGACATTTGAAATTGTACAGTTTCATATTTGACATAACAATATCTATTTCTGCCTAAAAACTCAAAGTTAAGATGTTGATAAAATATTCTTGACATTTGAAGAATAGAAATACTGAAATGTAAAAAAAAAATCAATTCGTGTTTTTTTTTTTTTTTTTTTTAAGTATGGCAGTTTTCTTATTGGCCCTGAGCAGAGGATTTATGTAAGAAATTCAGTATCACACTTGATGCACAAAAGGAAAAATAAAGGTGCTTCTAGAAAAGAGATTCCTTAAAAGTTTGTTACTCAGTTATGGAAAGAACCTTCATCAGCTGCTCTGAGTTTCAATGTTTGTTTTCCAGTCATTTCATTGCCACTAGATGATAACATTACAATGCAATGCTCAGTATTTAGTTCTGCACAAAACCTGTGTGTGCAATCTGAAAATAAACAGCAAAAAGTCTTCGAGTAGGGCAAAGGTGAGGAATTTCAGAATCAGCAGGAGCAGAAAGTGATGGTGGCTGCCTCACCATGTAAATCCAGCAGAACACGGTATCCTTTGTCAGGCACAGATCCTGTCTGACTAGAGACTGCGAATCTCGGGAGAGGGAAAGAGGGAGGAAGAGAAGACAGAGACTTTCACTCTTTCAGTAAGTTTGCACAAGGAAATCAGGAGGAGGAAGGAAAGGGGCTCCACGGTCAGTCCCCAAAAGCCACAATTAATTCTTTCCAGTTACGCAACAGTTAATAGTTCGAAATCATTATCAAAAATTTTGGATCTGAAACTATAGTGTAATTTTTATTTGCCTAGGAAGATTCAAGGCTTTAGAATTCACATTTTCAACCTTTTATCCCCTGAATTAAAAAATTGCTTTAGAAATTAATAAATAATAAAACCGTATGCTCCTGCAAATCAACCATTTCAAGAGCAACAGCTTAAGGAAAAACACAAACTATGGCAAAATTTAAAGTGAGAAAGCCTGGTTAATTGGAGATTAAAAACAGAAAAACCTCAAAAGAAAAAGTTTACTGGGAACTACAAGTAAAAAGGCACCGTAGACTAACTTCACTGTATAACCTAAAGTTCCTTCTACATAAAACAGTGGGGGGTTCATATTATATTGAGTGAGACGTACACTAACGAACATTTTCAAAGGCCTTATAGCTGCTGGAGCACTGAAGGAAAACAAACTGTTTAATACACCTAGTAAAAAACACATAATAAATAAAATATGAAAACAAGCAACTAAGTTTACATTAAGCCTCACATTAATCTCGGCACACGCAGGGGTATTAAATGCAAATATTACCAATAGTTAGAATTCCAAAACTTGGTTATGTTATAATGGACTACATTATTTCAATACGTATAGCAAGCATCCCCTTTTTAAATATCCAAATCCCAAAGACTTCTCCTTGAAAAAATTTGTAAGTTTGGACTTCAGCAAAACAAAATCAAAACCATGCCACACAGTCATTTTTTCCCAACTGGGGAAAATAACTCCACATCCCTCTGATTAGACACACATATACTAATACACGTAAGAAACGAAATCAAGGTAAGAAACTAAAGTGCAACTTACGCACAAACAAAAATATCCATAAAATTTATCATATGGTTTAAAAATTTCAGAAACAAACAATAAAAAAAAATAAAAAACACACAAAGGAAGATTCAAGTACTGGTACAAATCCAGTTGTAAAACTCCTCAGAATGGTTTGTCGGTTTAAAGTTTGTGTGTTGAGCTCAGTGTATGGAGGAACCACAAGGGCTTAAAATACTGAAATCAGATTTGTTTTTTAACTCTGTTGTCTAAGAAAATAAGCCTTAGGTGCCTGTTCACCTGTTTGTCCATTCCTCCCTTAGGAACAAGAAAATTGCTGGCTTATTACAAGCTGATTTAAAAGATGGGTAAAAGTCTCAAAGATAATTCTACTTGTCCAGCTTTTCAGAAAAGGAACGGTCAGCCGCAGGCAAGAGGAGTAAAGAGAGACCCCCAGGCAATACGTGTCCTTAAATCCATCGGGCTGTGCCTGGTGAGGCAACACGTGCCTGTTAATCAGCACCACCAAAAGGCAGTGGTGCTTCTCCAGTTGCAGTGCCATAAAGGAATTTTTGGGAGAAGCTAAGGCTAAAGTATACCATGGTAAGGTATGTAAAGTAAGAAGCAAAGGACACACGTACGTAGGAAACCAGGCTGCAGCAACCCTGCGGCTCATTGAACAAGGGGCTACTTTCTTTAAAGATGAACTTCCATAATGAAACAGATGTCATCTCAAACTAAGTTGTAACAATAACTTCCAATTCTATTTTGAGAAAGATATGAGACAGCATTGGAGATCTTCAGAACACATACTCAGCAGGGGGAGGCCCTTTTAAAGTTGCCTATAGAAATATATATATATATATATATATATATATATACACACCTGTTTCTTTAGCGGTCACTTTTAAGTATTTAATCATACAAAATAATTTTAATGTCTTTTTAAATATACTTTATACAAAATGTCCATTATTCTGATTTATAAAGAAGAACATAAATTAAGTTCAACCGAAGAAATTAAATTCAAGTGTTAATACTAGAGCTAGCAAAATACACTGACATATTTTATAGCTTGCAGTGTATTACAGCTTCCACCTTTCTAACTAACTACATAAACTGAAAATGTTCAACATTTTTAATTAAGCATAAAGAATATGGCCATAGATGCTAAAATAACAAACTTCTGAAAAACACGACAATGCCAGGATTTTAGTAGGTAAAACTAAACTATGGAAAAATCTTTACATGTTCTTTCAAGCACGGAGCAGAAATCAACTTTCTCTCTCTGTATTCTCACAACCTACACGTGTCACTTCAAATTCCAAATCCAGAATTTGGAGAGAACGTTCATGTTTTTAGGACTGCTACAGTACTTTAGGAAGCTACTGTTCCTATGTATACTTAATACGAACCAGTCCCTGAAACACTAACTGAACATCATAAATTTATAAATTTGTCATAAATTTTATTTCATTTTGGAATCTCCCATTACTGAGAACAATGGGGTACAAAGCAGAAATTCACTATATATTCTTCCATTGCTTTGGGAAATTTGACATCAGTCAGTGTCACATAAAACACATTTAAAAAGCAGCACTACCTGTTTTAGCACAAATATTTAAAGTAGTTCAGTATAAACTTTACATCCAAATAAAGTCCACTAACACCCAGCGAGCAGTGGTGCAGCTGCATTAGCTCATGTAATGTTTCACACATGGAAACCAAGATGCAAGATTACCTCATTTATGGTAACACTCATAAACTACACAGTACACAGTAAACATGTCTACCCAGCAAATTAAAATATCACTGCACTATGCAGCAGCTGAAGCTATCCAGAACCTGTTTATAATCCAATAGAAACAGAAATTTGTCTTCAGTTCTAGAAACAGGGGGGAGGGGAGGGAATCAAAGTCTAAGTAAAATAAACTGCATTGCAAGTGTCACTTGCCCCAAGACTTCCTGCTTCCCACAAAAGACATGCACCCATTCTGGAGATCAAAGGTCACAGCTTTACAATAGAATACATTGTAAATAGGTTTAGAATAATTGAATACAACTGCAAACCAAGGACTCATTTATAGCTTGCTAGGAAAAAAAATATAGCTGTTTCAAGTCATTCCAGTATATGAACTGAAACTTGCATTATAAAACTGCATCTGCTTCAAAACTACCAGATCACCACCTGCATACCAGTTGGATTTGGTCATTCCACAGCCATCTAAATAATGAAATGCTTTAGAGTAAATTACATGCCACCACTGTTTTGATTATCCCTCCCAATGTCTGGAGGAGCACTAAAACCAGCCACACCTGTGCCGAGAGGCGGGGTGCTCCGCAGCTTCCCTGGGACCCCAATCTCGTTCCTAGAGAAGTAACAACCACTTAATCTTTCTGTAACAGCAATTATTGACATGAGTGCTGCAAATATTCACTTGTGAGATGATTTATTTCTTGTGCCATACGAAGCAAACTGGATTTACTTCTTACACAACTGTCTAGTGGCTCCGTGCCTTACCATGGGGATGGCACAAGGCTCTCTTCCTCTCAAGAACCAGGTTCACATGCCCTAAAGAAATCAGTATTTAGCCTGTGCCCAGAGGTGCTGCCAGCACGTCACTTAGGTGAGTATGAAACCTGAGTTAGGGATGTACTTACTCATCATTACCTGCTCTTCTGCTTTTGTCTTTTTAGTCAATCTCAACAGTTGCTGAGGGAGTGAAGCCATCAAACGCAGATGTAACCATGTATTCATCTCCAATTGATAAATTTATTTTTATTCAGTAACAGAAAAGGACTCCCTTCTCGGCTGAAACAACTCAAAATGAATGTGCACAACACACACCTTACAATTTATTATAGCTATTTTTGCAGACCACAGACTCATTCACAATTTACAATCAACACTATTTTTCAACCAACCAAAGCAACTATGTCATGCAGGTCCACATTCAGTATCAACAAGTAAAATCTTTAGAATTATGATGGATAATAAAAGCTCCTATAGCTCTTTAAATGTCCAAAACCCTGCACACGTTTTAATGGGATAATCCTGTGAAAATGAACTATCACCTGAAAGTTATGTTTACTAGGGCTTATCTGGCATGCAATCTGTCCCATATTAGTAAAGCTCAAATACCCTCCTTCAGGGCATAATAAATTTCGAGGTTTGTTGGGATTTGTTAATATATTTGCTATCTCACCAGGATTAAAGGCAGGAAATAATTCCATGATATTTACTTATCTCTGCTGTTAACCTCAGTTACCTCTATTAGACTAGCAATTATACCATTACAAAACCATAATCACTGGTCACAGCAAAAGGATAGTTCATCACAAGACTGAATTGATGCTCATTTTAACAATGACACATGAACAATTAACTACTGCCACGTCCTTAAATCAGCGGTTTTCAGCCTGTGGCTTGCAGATGCCTTTGGTCTATGGACTACTGCTAAGACACCACAAAGGGTAATCAAGAAAAGTCTTGGCTTACTTTCAGTCGGTTTAAATTTACTATTCAGGAAAATGCACTTTCAATAGAAAATTACATGGGGTCCCAGGAAAAAAAAATGCTGGGAAGTCCTGCCATAGATCTTTTCTTATGCACCAGAAACAGACCTTGGAATTTTTACAATAGTTCAGATGTCTCAGCTGCTGCAAGTGAAGATTTTCCCAACAAAACTGCAAGTCTGAAACGAACAGGAATTCCAGGGTAATGTGATTTCTGATGGAACACTTGCCTTTGTAGGTAGGGACTGGCAGATTCATTATCTTTTTTCAGTTCCTCTCTTCTGGCAGCGTTTGTGGCTGATAGTAGAGGCCTACAGAAAGGCTGGTAAGATCTGTATCAGACTTTCTGTCTTTTGCACATTGAGACTCCATAAAACAAGAGAAAAGACATTCATGTCTCTTCCTCTTTCCATAAAGAGAGTGGTTACGTTATTTTTCAAGACATTTAAAGAGAAGAGACTTCCACACTAAAGTCAATTTTTTCCAGAAAGTTGGATTTCACTCTTGCTATAGGACTGCTCTCTAATTCTAATTTAATTGCATCAACCTTTCCACAAGTACTCATTAATCTATCTATATATTTGGGACCATCTAATTTGATACAAATGTATTTCACACTGATTAGTTCCATGATTACTTTCACCATATTTCACTATTGAGGCTTCAGCTGCAATACTGACTTTAGCAGTTTCTGCCCCGTCACACTATTTCTAGATGCTCATTCTTGATACCCAGATATGCAAACAAAACTATTTCTCGGGCTGAATGGCAAAGCAAATGAGTAGTGACCCAAATGAAAACCAGCATTTTGTCTTTGCTTTCAGAAATTAACAGAATGCTTAATAATCTGAAAAATGTCACCTCCCAATATTTTCAAAAGACACCCATAAAAGCAAGGATGACAGATCATCATCTTTAGCCTTCTCTGCATTTATAGAACAGAAATAATACGAGTTCCTCATCACATGAGGGTCATTTGAAGGAAAACTTAATGTTTTTGGATGATTTGGAAACTATAGAGTAAATAGCAAAAAAAAACCGGACACGTAGGATCCTGTTTTCAGAAAGGATTCAAACACTGTGCAATAAATAGGGTTTAAAGCTGTATAAATGTAACACTACAGAGAAAACAACCCACTGAGTAACTTATTAGGTGAGCCCTGTTCATCTTGCTGACTGAATACAGCCTGCAGAAAAATAATAGCACAAGATCATTTAGTTAGAGGCCATGTGTTAAGGCACAAGCTAAAGGGAAATGCATCCACAGGATGTAAGTGTAGTTGTGGGTTTGTTTTTTATTTACTGTAAGTCCATGACCTTATTTCACAAACCTGACAGAGAGGGAACGTAAGACCACTTTGGCCGTACGACGCAGCATACGAACACGTCTCTACGCAATCTGCAGCTGATTTCTAAACTCATTAAAAACCAGAGAGCAGTAGGTGGTGTAGAATCATAGTTCTGAAAGAATCCACAACCAAAACACACTTTGTTCATGTTTTCCTGTTGCTGGCTTTGTCGAAAGGCCCTTCAGCTACCAAAGCAAAGAACTGAATGATGTGAATTCAGACTTGTAATGACTGTAAGGTCAGCACATGACCGCCAAGCATCCATGACCCCAAATTAAGAGGTATTACCCTCTATCTACTAATCCTTAGGTCACAAATGTACAACCTACTCCAAGAACACTAAAAATTCCTGAAATTTGCTTACACCTCACTGCTTGAAAGATAGAAAGCTAACATGCATGAAGTGATCAGATAAGTGAAAGGGGCAGTTGTTCTGTTCTCAAACACCAAATGAAAAATTCCATGTCTTTCAGTCACCTTTTCTGTTAATGAAGTCCACTATGATTCTATAGTAAAATATTATAGAAATACAACCATTATCTGACAATAAGAATTTGTTTCACTGATTCTAACAATTCAAAACCAAAACAGAATTTTAAAGGACAATGAAAAAAGAAGTTACATCGATCTTAGTAGTAAATGCATCCAGAAGACATTACCAGTATAATCACACTACATGGGATTCATATTCAGGCTTTAAGTCCTACATTTTAAACAATATGTTGATCGCTTTTAGTATTTTCTCATCATGTAGAACATATAAGAGGTTGCAACAGTCATTCTGTTGGTAAGATTAAATAAACCTTTTTACTGAGAATAAAATTCCAGTTTTTTTATGCTGCCATGGCATGCTTTATGTCCATGATTTACTCGTTAAAATTAATAGTACCATTTATATTTCCCATACTTATTTTTTACAAACAACGCACATTTTTAAAAGAAGATACTTCAGGAATGAGTCCTTCGTGGAAACCAAAGAAGTTGTGTTTATCTTCCAGCTGACACCAGATCTCACTACAAAGTTCATATCTAATATATGAACCTAAGCTTTCAAAGATAGATCTCATTTTTGGTTCCTGAGTTAGGATTTCCATGTAATCACTGGAGACTTTATTTATCAATCCCTCCCATATCCTTGTCATTTTTTGTATTTACAGATAGTAACACAAAAAGCTCCAACAGAACTGAACAGATCTGACCACTCTGTTCCCCAGTGTAGTTTCTAATTAGTTTCTTGTGAAATTCTCTGCTTCCCTGCATCAGAGCTTTCTGTCACTAAGCTCCTCTTTAACTACTCAGGCGCCACCACCTTCTCCAGTCTCTTTGCAGAAAGTGATTTTTGGACTTGAAAACCCCTGTAAGTAGTGTTTCTTTGCAGTTCATAAATGGCCCCAGCAAACAAATTCTGGAGACTACTTTAGCTGGATTTTTCCTTACTTGCTCTCTCACTTCTCATAAAATCCTAAACCTCGTGATAAAAGGAGGAGGGAAAGGGGAATCTTTCAGTCAAAGATGTCAAAGCCTCCATCTCTAGGAAACCTTGTGGCTCACTTCACATCAGGGAATACCAATGGAATATACTCCTTACTTTCCTCCTGCTCTTGTTAGGGAAGTGAGAAAACTGACATATAACAGAGATGGCCATCTGGCAGACCACAGCGAGACCCAGCTTGCCAGGAGGTTTTATCTGATCCTCTAGCATGCCTGCCCATCACCAGCTCAACCAAACTGAGTGTATAGATCTACATATGCTGCAGCAGCAAGGTATATAAATCAAATCAAAATCAACAGGATTTATGGCATCAAGTATAACACTGAGCTAACAACTGTGTTGATCTAGCTAAAAACAAAATTGACCTCCTAGTACATGGAATTTACTCATTTCTAGCACACAGCCCAGCTCACAGCACCTTTCTACATATATCAAAGTGGTAGCTAAAGCAACACAAGTTAGCACACTACTTACACCTTGAGTAAGAGGGTCTATAAATGGGTCATAATCAGGTTAGATGACAAGTCCCACAGGAGGAATCTCAACACAAAGCAAAATTTTCCATGAAGTGGTCACCCATGGTTACAACAATAAAACAGGAACTTCTTGCTATATTTGGGAGAGAAATATCCAAACCCAAAAGAATTAATCCGAATATTGCTCTCTTCTAAACTCATTCTAAACTACCAATGCATACAGGGCTAACTGAAACTGGGACAGAGCTGAATGAAATATGTGTAAAGGCACAGAGACACATAATCTGCTAAAAATCAGAGAACTGTTCAGATCTGTCCAGTAAAACTCGGTTTAAAAAAAGCACTGGGTGTGACCTGTGTTTGTGTGCAGCTTTGGAATGGATTTTAAACACAGCTTAACTCTGGTGTATACATAGCCCAAGGGTGTGCTTGCATCAGTCTTAAGGGAGGATACTGACAGTGCAGACACCCAAGTCCACTGCAGCATGGCTAGTTCATGTGCTTTTAGCATCTTAAAGAAAGTTTAAATAAATTATCTGACTATAAATAAAATAGCTGTATTGTATCATGTAGCAAAATTTAACTTTTAGTTTATTTATATTAGTTGAGGCAAAACATATTAAAAACCTATCATTAAAATAGTTATCCTGTGGTTTATTGTGAAAGCAGAGAACACTCCAGACACTCTTGGAGCATGCTGTCACCATCTTCCATTCCTAATCCTCATTACAAAGTTCTTATTCTGTTATTCTGCCTCAGAAAGCAGATGGCAAGAGATAATGCCAGTAACAATTAGGAGGCTTCACTGCCCTTAGAGACTCTTCTGCTACACACTTGTAATAGTCTTTTCAGAGATTTTTAGAAACAGGATACTTTGCACTATTTTATTCTGGGTATACTGCTTGGAGCAGCCCTAAAATAACAACACAAGTTTTCTCCCCCCCCGCCCCCCGCCCTTTAAACTATGGAGCATTTTGTGGGGTTTATTAATTAAAAATAAAGACATTATAAACGAAATGTCCAATATTATGGTCATTCTACACATTGCAAAACTAAACCCACTTGAGTCTCCTAATATTTTTAATCAGCTTCCTCTAAACTACTTGCAGGCTGCTGAACCTTTCATGTTTTTATGAGCTCAGTTCAACTCTCACTAACAACTAACTTGAATCAGATCCAAAATTTCTTCTTAAGCTGTGTCTTAGAGAAATCCTACCCATTTGGGCAAGGACAAACACAAATAATCTGGCAAAAGTATGTATTATGTCACTTTACCTGTGCAGAATTTTGTCTGCTCATGACCTATTTGAATGTAAATTCAATATTTTTGCTATTATTAATATCTTTAATCTTGCTTTATAAGATGTTGCTTTTAATTAACAATATTTACCTAAATAAAATCCAAAGAGGAAATAAAACTTCAGAGAAAAGGAAAAAAATGCTGAGGCATAGATATATTTCATATAATTAGTATGTTGGAGAATCATTTTGAAACTTTAGTATTTAAGATGGAGAACAGAAAATTACTTCCAAAAGGGAATAAGCCAGGCTAGCTTGGTTTTAGAGCCTTCTTTGAGGTACCTAAACCTTATCTTTCTATAGAGATACCTAAGCCTTATCTTTCTATAGAGATACCATCCAATATCCCCCTACAAAGCAGCTACACTAAAGGAAGATACACCTGTCCTCTGTTGCTCATTAAAGCTCCTCTCTTCCACAAGCTACTATGCCTCAGATCTGCTACAGACACAAGGGAATGAGGAACCCCTAACAGATTTCAGCCAAACTAAACCAAGACAGAGAGCTAAAACACTATTTAACTAGTCAGAACTACCTGGAAAGGGTCAGGTAAACACAAGCATGAGAAATTCTACCTCTGGTGTTTTAATAACAGTCCTCTACTCCAGAGGGAACTTCCATGCTCCAAAAGCAGAACAATTATATTGGTTTCAATTGCAAAGAATGTGGTATTTGTAGCTATCTCAGAATGAAATAAGGAAATTAAAACTGGTCTTTTATTGGATTTGGTTCTGTGGCTGACAATATACCTCACAGACTTTACTAATGCAACTCCACAGATCAGCAAGGGGGTAACCTTGCAACTAGCATGTGCACCCTTTTAACTAATAAAGATTGAGAGTAAAAATTGCAACCCAAGAGTTCTCAAAAAGAGAAACTGGAAAAGGAATTTACAGTCCCTGTTTTTTTTAAGGGTGGACCAACCATCTGACCAAAGCAGCCAACTGCCCGCTCCCTTTATTACCCTGTGAGCGTGACCCTGATGGTCAGAAGCCCACATTTGTTTTGCTAAACACATTCTCCCAGTTGACTGATGTGCTACAGTTTTGCCTCTCCTCAAACCAAAAGGGCTACACCTAAACTTACAATTAAAGAGTAACAACTGGCAGATGTGAGGGAACATCTAGCGGGAGGCTGATGCTGAGCAGATGGGCCAGGGTGCAGCAACCTTTTCCCTCAGTTTCCACCCACTGCTTCTGCAGAGTTGCATAACCACCCCGAGGCCGGGGCCGCTCTCGCTCACGCAGCAGCGCGATGCTCCCCGCAGAGCGCTGCAGCCAAGCCGACAGCACAAACACGGCTGACAGGCTCATCCAGCTCTATGGCAGAGAAAACCGTTCAACATCCCCACTCCAAAACCCAAAGGTGTTCAATGTTTCCACTCCAAAAACGCAAATCCAAACTATACGTGCACTGCTTTGCACTTAACTATGCCAATGACACCACCAGTAGAGCAGTACTGTGAATCAGATCACTAAAATAATAACCTAGGGTAGAAAAAAGGCTTTTAATGTTTCACAGTATCATAAGGTTCGAAAGGACCTCCAAGATCATCGAGTCCAACCTATAACCCAACTCTAACACCAACACCAACACCAACCCATCATCTAAACCATGGCACTCAGTGCCTCATCCAGTCTCCCCTTAAACACTTCCAGGGTCAGTGACTCCACCCCCTCCCTGGGCAGCCCATTCCAATGACCAATCACCCTTTCAGTGAAGAACTTTTTCCTAACATCAAGCCTAAACTTTCCCTGATGAAGCTTGAGTCGATGCCCTCTAGTTCTGTCCCTGGTCACCTGAGAGAAGAGACCAACCCCTGCCCGACTACAACCTCCTTTTAGGGAGTTGTAGAGAGAAATGAGGTCTCCCCTGAGCCTCCTCTTCCTCAGACTAAACAGCCCCAGCTCCCTCAGTCGCTCCTCATAGGGCTTGTGCTCCAGCCCCTTCACCATCTTCGTTGCCCTCCTCTGGACACACTCCAGCATCCTGACATCTTTCCCAAACTGGGGGGCCCAGAACTGGACACAATATTCAAGGTGAGGCCTGACCAGTGCCGAATACAGGGGTACGATAACTTCTCTGGTCCTGCTTACTACACTATTCCTGATGCAGGCCAGGATGCCATTGGCCTTCTTGGCCACCTGGGCACACTGCTGGCTCATGTTGAGCTTCCTGTCAACCAGCACTCCCAGGTCCCTTTCTGCCTGACACCTCTCCAGCCACTCTGTCCCCAGTCTGTAGCTCTGCATGGGATTGTTGTGTCCAAAATGAAGTACCCGACATTTGGACTTATTAAACATCATCCCATTAGAATCAGCCCAGCTCTCCAATCTGTCCAGGTCCCTCTGTAGGGCCACCCTACCCTCCAACAGATCAACCCTTCCTCCCAGCTTGGTATCATCTGCAAACTTGCTGATGATGGACTCAATCCCCTCATCCAGATCATCAATAAAGATATTAAACAGGACTGGACCCAACACCGATCCCTGGGGACACCACTGGTGACCGGCCGCCAACTGGATGAGACACCATTGACCACCACTCTCTGGGCTTGGCCATCCAGCCAATTCCTAACCCAGCACAGAGTGCTCCCATCTAAGCCACGGGCTGCCAGCTTCCCTAGGAGTCTACTTTGGGAGACAGTGTCAATGTCATTTCAGTGATCTAGTTTAAAGCTCAGCCTCACAAACATTCATTCCTGAACAAAGACACAGATGGGGGAATGTGGTGAGGGATGGGAAGAGGAGACAGGGGACTTACCTTAGCTACAACCCTGCAGTTCCCCTGTGTTTTGGAACTATGTCTTCAGATTTTCCTTTTTATAAAGCCAGAAGATCTGTTGTAGAGGACTAAAGCATCATTAATTTGATATGGTCAATAAAAAGACACTTCTATTTATTAGAGCAAGAAGAGGTAGAGTACTGTTTCTCTCATGAAACTCATATATTCCTCTAGAGCTTGTTTTAACTGCTGAATGTAAGATCTTGTATTTCACATTATATATTTTGTACTGCCTAACAAAGTGCATATATTTGTATTTCTGTAAACTTTCACAGTCCTTTTCTGGATCCTGTTGTTACTCTTAATGTTCCCAAGTCTAATTACACATCGAATAACATCACTTCGTAGCAAATTTTATTTTTTTCATTTACATCCTTCCATTATGAAATAAAGATTGTAATTTCTTGATGCATCTTCTCAGTAATATCCATTATATTGTAAGCTTTTATTGTACTCCTCCTTATCCTCCTCTCTTCTAGGAAGAAGAAACTCTTTGCTCACACAACAGTTTTTCCTACCTCCATATCATTGTCATACGCTTTCTCTGCACCCCAGATGGTTTCAGCAACATTACTGCTCCTCATACTAGGCTTTCAAAAAGTGGAGTCTTGCCAGGGAAAAGCACTGAAAGCAAAGCCTCAGCTGACTTTTTTGTATCATTCCATGTAGGGCACAGATGGCCCTGTTTTCTCAACCCCTCCCCTACTGCAACTGAAGACCACAAATTCTCAGTTTATTTCTCCACAGCTCCACGTATGCAAATATTATCAAAATCTCACTTTCTCTTCCAACACTTAGGATGGAAATTTCTCTACATTCTGACTATATTACAAATACTTTACTTAGAACAAACTACCCATCTAATTTCACACATGATGTATAAATAAACTGAACACTGAAACAAATCCAACAATACCACAACCTACCTACACCGTATCTCTCTCCAGCACATCCTGGTATGTGGAAGTCCTGGCCATCACCTTACAGGAGAAAGAAGCTGCAATATTCCTTTGCAAAGCAACTTCAAGTCAAAGACTGGAACTCTTAGTAAATGAAGTAAGAAACTGGATCAGTTGCAAACTTCTTTCCTCCCTTACCTAGACTGAGCTTGTCATGCAATTTTTCCACGTTAATCCAAATTAATACTTTTTCACCAGTATCCCTCAGAACACCATTTATAGGGGGTTCCCACAGCACTCGAAGAACAGACAAACAGAAGACAGACAGATTTAGTGAACACCTGTTAAATTGGGCAATGGCTCCATCACAATTATTTCCCACTTCATTTCACACAGTAATAACTTTAATGTCCTCCATGGACTCACTTTCAAACACCAGTTCTACAGCATCGAACAACAAAAGAGCTGAAAGCAAATTTAATTGTCTAGATTGCTCCCAATCAATTTTTTTTGGATAACGCAGATTTACCTACCTTAGCTATCTTTTATTGTTTTCAAACTGTGTATGGTCAAACGGTATTATCTTATGGCTTTTTATACTCTTTCCCAACTGTCTATAATTCTCCTCTAAGTTTTAATATTTATCTTGGCTAAGATAAATTCCCTTACCCTATTAGAAAATCTGCATCTCTTACCATCCTCTTGAATGTCCATAGTTCTAGGTTTTATTTCCTTTTGACTCTTCTACATCCATCCTGGCTTTCTTTATAACCTCTTTTTTTTTTTTCATTTTGCTCTCATTTAAAATATTTGTACTTTTTAGTTTTCCTCCTGCTCACCTTGTTTGGTCTCAGACTTCACTAAGACAGATGCATTACAGATAACTGTATAGTATCAAAATGATTAGCAAGTAATTTAAACTAGTTTCAGAATGTGACATATTATTTTTTCTAAATATCAGAAAATTATGCTGGAATTATTTAATATCTTGGGGTTTTCTTAATTATGAAGATTGGAAAATTTTGATCCCAGCTTCTTTTATTTCTTTTTCCCACAACAGCAGAGTCAGATAGACTGCCCAGGAAATTACATTCCATGATTCCATTAAGCTTTATTTATTCAGGAAGAACTATCACATTTTCAGAAATTATTTAAATGCAAGCAAGGGCAGACTTTATTTTTTTACTCTGCTTGCAATCTTGAAGTCCAGAACTTAGTTGTAATTTCAATAAAGCAGCTTGCATGCAGACTTTAAAGAGATGGTAGGAAACACAAGATATAATGAAGGCACTATTTTGGAAATAATAGATTTTACATACTCTGCTTTCCCTTCCTATTTACACAAGAGATCAATGCTTTTGGGCAATAAATGCTGATAAACTACATATGTTACTATTTTCAGTGACAAGGTAAAAAAAGAAGTTTCTTTATATCATCACATTTTTGCTTTTTACAGTATATCAACTTTGTCCTGCAGATATGCATCCTCAATGTATTCCATCATATACATTATCCAAACCCCATATTCCCATATCAGCATATTTTGATGTGCTATGAAACCAAAACTGAATGCTTTCAGCATTCTTAAGATGAGTTCTATTCAAAAGCATGGCTTGAGTTCACTGTTCATCACCTCCCTCATATTCTCGAATATATTTGACTTTGTTTGTATAGTAGTCTCCTCTACAAATTAAATCAGTAAATTCACACCTGAAAATTAGTAAAACCAATATTCTAACAGAACTGGATTTAAATATACATGAATTTCTGGCCATATTTTTCAGATGGTACTTCAATAAAAATAAGTTATTTTAATACACACAATAAAATTAGTCTAGCTTTATTTATTCACAGATTTTCAGAAGCTTTTCTAATAGGCCATATATCACTATCCTTTAGAAATATTTCTTCTCTACTTTTCCAAAATGTCTTCTATTGAATGATCCTTTTATTTTCCCCTCTAGAATACCCACAGATTAGGTTTTCACTTGCACTGTTTTCACCCAAGTGCAGTTATGCTGGCATTACTGATGTTATTCTAGACTTATGTTCATATGAGATCTAAATAAGGTGCTTAAAAATACATAATGAGGGTCTGATCCTCCACCCCTAATAAACACATCTGTACATGATATAAAGATTGCTTACTATGTCTTGATCCCGGCCTGCACACCAGTATTACTGTGTGAAACATAATGAAGGTTCTAATTTTTAGGAGGTAATTCTAAAAGCACAAAAAATCCTGCAGTGACAGAGAAAGCTGATTAATTGTTACACGTGTGGCTGAGTTGGTAGGAAAGCGGTTTAGGTGGTACAGTAAAACAACTATAGAAACACATCCCTGGGCTCAGGTGGAAACCAAACAGGTTTAAGCCAATGCTGGTATTCTACATGGACAAACTGAAAGGGAAAACCAGACAGACACTACTGGAGAGTGTCCACAGGAGGCCACAAAGGTGGTGAAGGGTCTGGAGGAGAAGTCATATGAGGAGCAACTGAAGTCACTTGGTCTGTTCAGCCTGGAAGAGACTGAGGGGGGACCTCATCGCAGTTTATTGCTTCCTCACAGGGGAGGAGGAGGTGCTGCTCCCTTCTCTCTGGTGACCAATGACAGGACCCAAGGGAATGGCAGGAAGCTGTGCTTGGGAGGGTTAGGTTGGACATTAGGAGAAGGTTCTTCCCCCAGAGGGTGATGGAGCCCTGCAACAGCTTCCCAGGGAAGCAGTCACAGCCTGACCATATTCCAGAAGCCTTTGGACGATGCCCTCAGACACACGGTGTGAATGGTGGGATTGTCCTGTGCAGGGACAGGAGCTGGACTCAATGGTCCTTGTGGGTCTCTTCCACCTCAGGTCATTCCATGATTCTATGAACAGCACACTGGAGTCATGGAAACACTTTCTGAGGGAAAAAGGAATCCTGCTGCTTAAATATTCGTACACCATCCTACATTTCTTCACCAGTTTAACAGACCTTCTGTGCTCCTCCACCTGGGAAGTACCTACGTGGTGCAGTCCCTGTTCTTTTCAGGACTGCCTTATTTTCATAGATGAGGAAAAAAAAAACGTGTGTTAAACAATATCAAAATTTTAAATACATGAAGCCCAATATGCCAGCAGGCTGAACCTTTCACACCCAGCTTTGCTAAAGAACAATATCCCTGACAGTTTTCTGGATCCCACTGTTAAGTTTCTGGGACTCCTATAAATGGAAATGTTTATTTTGCATGATACAAGGAACTTCACCTCCTGCATAAACCTTTTTTTCCATAGTCACAGCTTCTAAGCAACATCAAATGAATGCAGCGCAGTGTTTTAAGATGTCTTGTCAATAGCTATGTTTAAACATATCCCTATTTTAAATGCATCGCATGCCCATGTGGCATAGAAATAGAATTGCCAGGAAAAGCAAAGTTACAGCTTACTTTCAAACCTACTTTTCCTACTATAAATTTTTTAAAATGTTTTTTCTAAACATTAAAGTGCTTGTACAGTTAATAGGTATCCTCCTTTCAGAGGGCACTGCGTAAATCTTATATTGTATAGATACCATAATTTCCAAAGGAAAGCCATAAGAAATCACCAAACATCAGAAATACGAATGGAAGTAACACTTCAATCATATATATTTCATGAAGAGTTTGAAAGAACTGGTATCAAAACTCTTCTCCTTTTCTACCAGGATTCATTACGTCGCTTCTAGACGAACAGACACCTAATACGCCAAGAGAACCACCTAGAAGAGCCCGAGTTGAGTGAAGAGATCACAAAGCTATGACTTTCCTTCTCCTCTAATGAATTCTACACTAACATCCTGTAAACATTTCAGATCAGCTTGGATTGCCAGAAGCATCTTCATGACACGACGCACACAGAGTGGTCTGTGTTCTAGTTTTTTAAGGCTATATCCAATCCTGCTTAAATGAGAATTTCAAAGTAGGTACTGCACAGATAACTCTGACGTTGCTGGTTAACCCAGTCTTCATTTCAGCCCTTTTCCTGATCTCTAACATTTTTAACACATTTAACAAGTAAGCTCTAACCAGCAACACATAACTAATAATCTAGCAATGTGTTACTAGTGATCTGCACTTCTGAGCCTCAATTCATACAGTTCTTATCCATGTGATTTTCCACAGCACTCACTGCAATACCTCTGTAAACACACAGCTGCGGAATCGGGAAAAACACCATGGAGAGACTTTTCCAAGCTACTACAAAAACTCGAGTACATTCCAAGGCTTCCACGGATCAGAGAGAGTGAAGAGTCATAAAGGCTGCAGTTCTGACTATTGTTGGCATGTTAGCTAACAGTGAATGTTGCTTTTTCAGTGTTTCTGCTGTAAGGTGGAGTAGTCTGTGCTAAAAATTAATGCACCATATCGACTGATAATGATCCTTTACTCCTCACTGCAGAGCTTTCTTGCAAAATGGTGTTTCCTAATACTGATTCATTTTGCTCCACTAAAATGTGTGTTAGGATGAATGGCTGCCCTACCCTTCCTCCCCATTTCACTTACCAAGCTAGGATTAATTTTGTGTATGGTACCTTTATGTATTTAAGTATTTAATTTGTCTTGGAAAGTACCCCAGCTTCCAACCACTACGTTTTCAATTACCCAAAAAGTGGATGTCAAATCTTTCAATCCAGCACAGTAATCTCATTGCTTTTCTAATTCATCTTGCATTTTCCCCAGCACTGAATCAAATAGATAAACCACTAATCATGAAAGAACTAACTCTGCAATAAAGCACTAAAATGCTTAAATTAAGCTACACTGTGGAAAGCTGTCTTGACAGACTTCAACAACTTTATTATCACCGAAGCAATTTCATTCTCATAAAAGCTGAGTCTCATCAAAACTGTGTGAAACTTAGTTATTATCAGTAAATTAATCGTTTTGCATTCATTTCTACCTATTCAGGCATCCAGCCATCAATGACAGGACAAAGTAGACCACTTTACTGTTTAGAAAAAGCAGAACTACCTTATTAGGATTTTTATCTCTCCCTAACTACCAATGGGAAGTATGGGACTTCTCCTTGGGTTGCACCTGGTTTTTGTGAATGTCTACTTTGCAGACATTGCTATAGCAAATGCTGCAGAAAATCATGTGGATATGATAAGGAAGGCATTTAAAATTTCTTTCAGCTTTACTGAGGAATCACCACCAACTCCAACAAGTGAACTTAAATTGCTTAAACAGAAAACTGTTCTAAAGGAGGGCAGCCAACATAACTAAGACCATGAAGCCAACAAAAAAATCTCAGTTTAAAAGCATATGTCTATTTCAGTGTCTGACAACTGCTGCTATTGGTTTTGTTTAAGATTTCTGTATCCAAACAACATCTAAACATCTGTTTCTTTATACTCTTCCCTTCCCAGTTTCCTTCCCATTTCTTTTTCCTATAGGTCTCTTAGAAGCACAGGAGAACCAAAAAATTGTTGGGTATTTTCTTCCGATTAGATATCAGATCAAGCCAGCATTCTCCCCTTTGCTCATGCTAATGCTTTAAAGGTACCATAACTTTGAAACAATAAAGTAACAATGCAATTGTATCTTGCATCTGGGATTTTTCTGTTTTGTTGGGAGGAGGAATTAGAATTTATTTCATTTAAAAGTTTTGGGGTTTTTAACTTTTATTAAGCTAACACTAATTCTTATTACACACACACACGTAGAAAAGGATGGAATTATACAATAATACACTTATTGTCAACTGTATCCGTGTAAAATGAAAAATATTTTTAGATATCTTAGCACTATGTATGGCACTAAATACAACACAGAGCTTCAGAAGTATATAATAAGGTTTCAGAATGGTAAAAAACCAGCCACTGTTCCATCAAACCATAAACTGCACCAGAGAAAAATATCCCAAATGATATGTCCTATTATAAAATATTGTGCTATTACAAACAAATACAAAGTACCAACTATATGCAAATGCAATACAGGCATTTAACATTTCTTTGTACTGCTTAGAATGACATTCTGATGTTATCATTTACCTCACCGTGACATTCCATCAATCAAAACTCAGTTTTAATTTATACACCGTACTGCTTCTTCTCTCAGAGCAAACACAGAGGACATGCAACAATCTATTTCAATTAAATCACATACTTTTATAGAACTAAAAATAGGTTGGGAATCACTTTTAAATCACCTACCAGCCTGTCAATTAATGTTCTGAGGCCCTGCTATTGACCCAGCACCGTACAAGCTGTTATTATGTGCTGTCCTACACATCATCTGTTCCCTGCACCGGTCTGTTCCAGACAGACAGACAGCTGCACCAGCACATCCCTGTTCAACCTGAGGACCATCTGACTTTAATTGTAGCACACAGCTTGATGTGAGTCTGGTTATGAGAAGCCAAAGCATCACACTGTAATAATCTGGAAAAGCAGAAACCTGCCAAGGCAAGGCTGCAAGCAGGGGCTTGGGCTGTCTGGCTGGCTGACGGGCTGCAGGAAATATGATTAATGAGCAAGGTATAATGATATCAGGAACCCGATTAGCACCACAAAAGGTCACAGATCAAAGTAGTATGCATTTCATGAGCTCAAATCATTGTATAAGATCTCTGGACTTAAAGAGGTAAACTGAAAGGCAAAGGGAAAAAATATCTATGTGTGATAACTTACAAAATGAGTATTTAAAATACTATAATCACTACTTTGTCTGAACCAGGAATCAGTAAGGAAATATTGAGTGAATGAATCAGCCTATGCCACATCCTAGCAAGCTATTTTTGATAGCATTTCTGAGGAACTGAGCTTTAAGCATTCTTCCTAAACCTACTCTACTAAAAAATAAAACAACAGTGATTCAATGCTGTTAGTGTCCAATCCACAAAGTATTAACAAGAAAAAGCAATTTAATATTTGCCTGTAATTTTCTCAGGTTTATTCCATAGCAAAAATGGCAGATTACAGAAGGCATCACCCATTCAGCACTTACAGGGCCACTGCCACCATGATATGGTTAACAATATCACACAGAAGCAGTTAAAGCAATTCATTATCACAGAGCTTTAATTTAATGCTACCAGACTGCCCAAAACTTTTTGCCTGAATTATAGCAACAGTATCAGGCGCCTAGAAAAGAAAATATATATGTAATATATATTTTCTAATATACCATCATTTGGTAAATTATTTCTTAGTTTTGTATTCAACTTAAGCCTTAAAAAAAACCTATTCTGCACAACAATGCAATACTTGAAAATGTACAAGTTCTCTGCTTTGAAAAACTCTAATTTATGGTAACTTTTGCACCTTCATTCAACACGTCATTTCATAAGTGGCACTGCAAGGTCTTCACAGCAGAAGTTACGAGGCCAAACAGATTAATAGCAAAGTCTTTTTCATTAAAATAGTTTCAAAAGTCACAATCACTAATGAATAATTACTTGGGGAAAAAATATTTGTGAAGGAAACATTAACTATATTTTAATAATAAATATGATATTTAAGTTTCATAAGAAATGCCGAGTGAAACAGAAAATGACAAAGTAATTTAAATCTTCATAATTCAGATATACAAAGGTTAACATTCTGCTGTTTTCAGATCAGTTTTTTCTTGAAATGATGGCAGTTTTGGTTATGTAACAAGCACTTCACTCATTCTGGAGTGTTCTGAACTGCTTTTTCTCAGGATTTAACAAAACAGAGATGCACTTCCTGTAGATTGCACACAAAAAGAAAAAAATATATTTGGAATATGGCATGAGATGATGGCTCTCTAAGAGGAGACTTTAAAGGGATTTCACATTTTGTGCCCCAGAGTTTAACAGCAATAATCGAAAAGCAGCTGCTTCCTGCTGCTGAGGCACTTCATCCTGAGAACACAGCGCAAGTGAGAGATATCAGAGAGCTGCAAGAAAGCCAGCTCCTAGGAGCAAAGGCTCTGGGAAATGACGGAAGGACGAGGGAAGGGTAACTCAGAGCTTAGAGACGTGAGGGTGAGAAAAACCTGGCACCGAGGCTAGAAATGAGAAGAAAATGAAGAGCTAAAATCTTAGAAGAGGAGGAAGCAGGAGATGGAGAATACCTTTACAGTGGGGAAAGCCAGATCCGTAATTAATAGAATGAGAACTGTTATTTTATGCAAAAGCTACAATACCCCAGTGAGAGAGAGGAAGGCTACACGCTGCCTTTGACAAGTCTGCTTAAGAACATAGCTTTCCATTCCTCAGGTTATCCTGCATCAACACCGCACGCCAAGCACAAAAAGGCGTCAGGCCACCTCCTGAACCTATGACCCATCAGCACAACTGGAAGATCAAAGGTTGCATTTGAATATTCCCAAGTAGTCCTGCTAAATGTTCCTGTATTTCATACCTCGTTTAAATAAAATTTGCACATATCTCTACAGGAAGCAAAACACTGAACTCCCCTCACATAATCTGTGATGATTACGGTGCACCCAACAATTGCCTGCACAAATCTGGGCCAGATCGCATTTCTGAAGACTGTGGTATCATGTCAGCAGTAAACGTGCAGTGTAAGGCATTCTGATAACTTATCAATCACAGATATCTTCTGATGTAACTGTTCTGCTGTTTATGAATATGAGGACTGATGTTCTATCAACAGCAGAACCTTTTCAATTCCCATCTCAGGATGTTATCAAGTCTAAGCTTTGTATCTGAACAGTTACTGGGAGTTTCCACGCCTTAATTCAGTATTTCCCAGTTAGCCGACTACCACATGAAAACTGGAGCCTCAAGATTCATTAAAAAAGGCTTCTCTAATTTATTGGTTTTAGAGTATCACTGATGAAGAATCCTTTCCTTCTGAGAAGACCTTAACGTGATAGCCCTAAGTATGCACCGAAACACCAGCAACGATATTGTTGAGCAATACCACACGCCCTTCTTCTTACTAAACTTGTAAATCTAACATTTCTTCAGATTATTTCAACCACAATCCTACATAAATTATAAACAGCTGTATGTTGGAAGCAAAGATCCAAAGCATTTCAGAAGAATCTGAAGACCAATGTCACTTGACAGACAACAGCAAATGGCCATCTTACCAGTCGGTTTATGCGAACAAATTCTTCTGGGGTTTTGGCCCAAGGTGGAAGTTCAACATCAGACACAACTGTACCATCATCCATCACTCCCAGATTGTAATTGTTGCTGTTGACAAATATCTCTGGGAGGTAATAAAATTCAGGAATCAATTCCTGTAGATAAATGAAAAACAATGCCATGTTGTAAACTCCGTCAGCAGATGCTCTTTGCCATGTTAAAAAAACAATTATAAGAATTACATTAGGCAAAAATAACATACAAAAACTTCCCACAGGCATCCCCCTCCCTCCCTGGAAGGAAGAAATCCCCTCTTTCATACTTTCCAAAACTTAAACCTTTAGATATGGCAAATTCTTATCCTGCTTTTAACACCGCAAAGAACTACGACACAACAGACTATAAAACAAGAGTCAGAACATGGTTTTGATTGCCTATTATGCACAGAGAAACTTATAAAACTAAAGTAATGAACAACACATGGTACAAATAATATTTAGTAGAAAGCAACAGACAACCAAGGATGTTAAGTAGTTTGGGAAAACAGCAGCTTCCGCATTTTAATACAATGCACACTTTAAAGAGCTGAGGCACAAATGGCAGTTGGTAACTTGGCTGAAAGTAGGATCCCATATTCTAATTACAAAGGTGTAAAACCCAGTTACATTCTTATTCGCTCTAACCTAAAGGGTATAAGAACTTATTGCTTAGGCTATTATCTAAGAGTGTTTAGTAAATAATTTTTTTGTAAATGCTAAAATACCTGGAGTTATACCACATGTTCAGAAAAAAACACGGTCAAAGCTAAATCAAGTCAATATTTTTCTTTCATGGAATCGTAGAATCATAGAAGCCATGTTGGCTGTGTTGAATCACCTCCCTGTCCTCCATCTGCTTTAGCATCACTTCCAGGAGGATCTGTTCTATGATCTGCCCAGGCACAGAGGTGAGGCTGACAGGGCAGTAGTTCCCTGGGTCCTCCTCTGAACCCTTTTTAAATACGGACACAACGTTGCCCTTCTTCTGGTCACAAGGGACTTCCCATGACTGCCAGGACTTTACAAATATTACGGAGAGTGGCCTAGATAGCACACCTGAGGACTCAGATGCATCTCATCAGGTCCCACAGACTTGTAAATGTTCAGGTTCCTCAGGCAGTCATGAACCTGATTTTCCCCTACAGTGAGAGGGACTCTATCCCCCCCGGTCCCTATCTTGTTGCTCCTTGACTCTGGAGGGGTGAGGAGAGCAGTTGCCAGTGAAGACTGAAGCAAAAAAGTCATTGAGTACTTCAGCCTTCTCATCTGCTGATACAAGGTCACCATTTTTTGGGAGTACAGCTTTCTTTAACTTCCTTTTCTAGCTGACAGACCTACAGAAGCCCTTCTTGTTATTCTTAGCTTCTCTTGCCAAGTCCAGCTGTGCCTTGGCCTTCTTGAGCCCATCCCTACACAACCGGGTAACCCTTCCTAGGTTACCTATCTCTGCTTGCACTGCCTGTGCAATTCCCTCTTGTTTTTCAGTTTGACCAGCAGCCTCAACTCAGCCACACTGAGTCACTGGAAAGGTGGCTAACTCAGCTATTGGTGCAGCCTATAACCACAGGGAAGAACCATGGATAATTTCACACACAGGAAAAAAAAACGAAGGCATTTCATATGGCTACAAGGTCTGTACACACATTAAAGCCCTTGTCAAGATCATCACTACTTTAAAAGGGCGTGCTTTACAGGCCTGTGCTGAACACGACTGGCACGTGGCATGTACCACCACCATGGCAGGCCCACCCCAGCACTGCTGCAGGCAGAGCCCGCTCTGCCAAAACAGTTGGGAAAAAAAAAGCAAGCACATACAGCAAAAGAATTGTAATTTCCAAATCTTCCAAGAAAAAAAAAAATACTAATGGCTAAACAAAGAATTTTTTTAAGCAGAAAATGGTACACTGTAGCACAGAAAGGAACTCAACATGCTAGGAAGCAAAATTAAGCTCAAAACCATATGGATTTTCTCCTGGATAATTAGAGCGTTTCCCTGTTTTGCAAACAGACATGCAACTTTGTAAGCTGTCATTTATTTTGGAAAAATATACACTAGGATATACATAAAAATACCAAAGTTAATGTGATTAGCACCTTATTTATACACTTTTAGAAATGTCTGCAAAGTCCTGGCATAACACAACGGAAAAAGCCTATTAACAAATTTTAAAGGTGCCTTTTTGGTGGAACTTCATGTTGAGATTTAAATACAACAAATAAAACTAGCAAGCTGATGTATTTAGAAAAACTAAGCTACTAAATTAGAGAATTTACTTTCTTTGTAAAGAAAGGATCAATAAATGTAATCGTTTCAGGAAGCACATTTCATAGCACAAATAACTGGTGTAAAATTGGTCTTCACAGAGCAAGTGCAAACTGCACACCTCTTAAGAAGCAGAAAGAAACTCAAGACGGCCCCACTGGCTTTGTCTACAGTGGGTGTAATACATAGACATGTCAGAAGCTCAGTAGATCAGACCTGAAACCTGGTCTTGACATGGGTCAATGGATCAGTGGTCCCCCCGATAGCCCCTCAGGGCCAGCTACGGCATGAGCAGCTTTCCAAATGGCTGAGTGCAATAGGGAGGTCATCAGATTGAGGACAAGGTCAATCCGAAGTAGCCAGGGCAAAGACAGGAAAGATCAAGCAGGAATTAAGCTATTACCACCTCCATTCTTGTGTGAAACACTGCTTGGCTTTGAATTGTACATCTTTTTGTTTCAGTCACCTTAATTAACTAGGCAGGGTAAAAACAGGCTTCAGTACCAAATGCTTAACAAGTACTTGATAAAAAGAGATTTGAAACTATTTATTGGGTAAGTGAAAGAACAAGAATATAACAAGGATAAATGTTTGTTAAAAAGGAAGTACTCCAGCAGTGAAGTTTCTATAATTTTTATCATCACAGACAGAAACTAACAAGGAAAAAGCAGAGACTCTGGCCCATTAACTCGATAACAGCGTGCACCACAAATATGAAACCTTGCCACAATTCTGAATGCTTAAAATGTAAGCTCATTACATATGTTACCGATGCTTTTATTTTTATATATATGTATCTGTTTCAGCTCTTCATTACTTTCTTTCAAGATCAGAAAAAAATTGGCTTTCTAGAACACACATTGTTTTCATTAAATTATACAGAAACAACATGCTGCCTGGAAACTGAAGCATTATCAGTAACTTCTGGTAGTATGACTATTGGAGACTTTTCATAAAGCATTATTCCATTACTCCAGAAATGAGTTTTCAGAACATATTTTACTGTCACCATAACAATACAGTTTCACAAAAGGAGCTTCTTTATTACATGATTTTCCTGTCTTGATCATATGCTGGCATTTACACTTGGGAAAAAGGAGTCCGAACAGCCACACTGGGCCATTATAACTGACTATCACTTAGTGCCAATTTTTAATGGCTTTATGGGTGAAAATGACAATATTAAAGGCCACCAGTTTTTCCTTAAAACAGTGAATAAGACTGATAAAAAACATTGAATTTTTATCAAGTTTACAAAAATTCTTCACGTATTTAATAATTGCAGTCCTTAATAATCCTTCTCAACTGTTCGTGAGGTTGTCTGTTTCCTTAAAATATTCACATCACATTTATAGACTGACACTAAGACAGCAGAAGCTGACTCACATTTGTAACTCCATTAATAATGGAACTTTTTGGACACCTGAGAATGTGAAAAATACTAATTAATACACTTTTTGCTTGTTTTCTGAAGAGAGCAGGAAGGGGTTCCTTGTGGTTTCACACAAACACCATATGACGATGCAGGACCAGCCACGAGGGGCCAGAGAACAGGATCATTTATTATCACACCTAGAACAGTGACAAAGACTAGAATGCTAACACAGGGCACCTACAGTCTTCCCAGATACTCTGTCAGCTTCTTGTAGCTCAGGGTGTCACACTCCTGCCCCCGCTGCTCTCCTGTGCCCTGTCCCACGCTGCACAGTGCCCGGCGCTGGCAGGAGCGCAGGGACACGGGGCTCGGTGCTGCCCCTGGGGACAAACAAGGTGCTGGGACAGATAAAACAAGGGGGAGGGCTGGATTCGGCCCGCGGGCTGGGAGTTGGGCATCCCTGTTGTAATTGAATAGTTTTGAATTAATCTGTGCTTCTGATTTTTAAAATCATTAATCATGGGTTCCACATTGTAGCTTTGTCTAAAAAGGTTTCTCCTTTGGCTATTTTAAAACTGCTTCCTAACAGCTCCAGTGGATTGTTCTGTTAGGTTGGTGCAAAAATAATTGCCATTTTTAACCATCAACTTCAAAGCAGGACAGCTTAGAATAAAATCCATCAATTGAAATAAGAATGTATGCATTATTTCCACCAAGTATTGTTTATTCAGATAGCATAGAATTCTGGAATCCTGTAACTGAATAATTCCTCGAAGGCATTTTGAGCTACTGCTTGGTTGGGGAAAACCTTCTCTTGCAGGAAGTTATCAAGATGCTTGAAAATGTGGTACTTGGTGGGAGAGCAGTCTGGTGAGTGAGTCGGGTGAGGCAGAGTTTTGTAGCCCAGCTCGGGCAGTTTCTACAGTCATCTGTGAGCCACGCGGGTGGGTTCTGTCGTGGAGAAGAACTGGTCCTTTCTGACTGACCAACATTGGGCGTAAATGCTGCATTGGTGCATTTTGTCACTCTCCTGGCAATACTTCTCTGCCGTGATGGTTTCGCCTGGATTCAAGAAGCTACAGTGGATGATTCCACTTGCCAACCACCAAAGAGTGTCAGCTTCTTCTGATGCAGCTTCGGATGTGGAAATGTTTTGGTGCTGCACCTCAGTCCAACCACTAGGCAGAATGTCATCAGTTGTTGCACAGAATCCACTTTTTGTCCCCGGACACAATGTAGTTAAGAAAATGATCGTTTTTGTTGTGCAAAAGCAGCACAGAGCATACTTCCTAATGGTGATTTTTTTTTCATTTTCATTCAGCTCATGCAGACCCATTTGTCCAGCTTTTTTGAATTTCCAATTTGGTGTATGTACAACAACTGTTGAATGGTCAACTTTTAGTTATTCTGCAGCCTCTTGAGTTGCTTCACGTGGGTCCAACTTCAATACTGACCCTCAAGTGGCTATCATCTGGCGCAGAAGGAAATCTATGACCTTCCTCAACATCAAGGCTCTTGTTTTCATTAGAAAATTTTTGGAACCAATGTTGAGCTGTACATTCATTTGCAGTCCTCTGGCCAAATGCTAGGTTGATATTGTTGCAGTTTATACCTGCTTTAAGGACTCTTTTGAACTGATACAACAAAATCGTTTGCATTTTGCTTTTTTTCCATCTTTAATTTGACAATGTAATATAAAAAGGAATAAACAATGAAAACAAAATCATTAACATCAATAAGTAGAGCAAATTTCATGCTTTGAAATGATATACTACATAAACACAAACAGAAGTTTAATCCAAAGTAAGCATCACAGTTTATAATGACAAAACGTCAATTATTTTTGCACCAATCTCACTGTTGTGAAAAACATTAAATGTTAATTTCTTATTGAGTCCTCAGTTTGCTCTGCTGGATACCACAGGCCTATACCATCACGTTCTTATTCAGTGGGCTCTTTTTGGAAACTAAAGGATTCCAGACAATTTAGATTCATTCCCTCTGGAGGTCTTCCCACCTGACTCACCATTTTGGATAGCCTCACACACACTTTTTTTAATTCTACTGAACCCCTTCTGAAATATTACACACTCAGCACATCTACGGAAATGGTAAAATTGCAACACATTTCTTTTGTTTGCATGATTTCACAGAAAAAATGAAAACATCTGTATGATTTGTTGAAACTCTTGCTTTAGCACAATTGTGTTGAAAATTAGTTTCAGAAATTCCTCTGTTGGAATTCAGCAGTTCTACAGCATAGAGCCAGCCACCCTTATGGTGAGCAATGCTTGCCTCCTTTTACTAGGTTTCTGATTTCATTACATTTGATGAAGGAGCTCAAGGTGAGTATCAACCTGAATCTAACACACAGTATTTATACTGGTATACTTTTTTAAAAAAAAATAAAATTTATTATACCAAGATGCTTATTAAAATGCTCCTAAAATTCTGCACACAACTAAAATACAATTTTTCTCTAGCAAAAATTGCCCTCTGACACATGGAAACAATGATTCCTAAGGAAACTTCACTAAAAAGATTTTTTTAATGAGCAAGTAATATCAAGAGAATGTCAGTTTAGCACTGGTCATTTACTTTCACATTTGCCACCATACATTAAACAACCTATACAGGACAATTTGTTTCTTTAATATCATGAAATGCTATTTTATTCTTTTGTTTAGAAAATAGACAGATGTATTTTGAATCAGAGCTTTATGATCTGCAAAGGTGTCTAGAAACATTGACACAGATTCCCTAACCATATTAAAACATTTATAAGATACCAGACTTTCAAACTGAATTATTTGACAATCACATTAAGCAATATTAAGTCTATATATAACTGTCAACCAGAATAATAAAAATGCTTATTTAGCAGGCTAGGTTTTTATTCATATTGCTACACTTTATTTCCTCTCTTAGGGGACTTTGATGGTATTTAAAAATATGTATACTCTAGTATATTAAATTAATTCACACCTCATTTTTTCATCACTCTTCAATGTAATCATTTTCATGACTGTGGGAGAGTATGACTTCTAAATACCCATGAGTTTCCCTGCATCTGCTATATTTGTTTTATTTCTCACAGAACTAAGAAATTGCCTCAAAATACTCACAACTTGTAATATAAACACTTCAGCAGGTTTCCATTAGAACTCTAAATTGAATTAATGAGGACATTAATTTTGTCAATGTCTAATCATCCTCTTAAAGTTATAATAATATTATAAATATTTTCTAATTTAAGAAAAATATTATCATCTTCACTAATTTACAATTAAGCAAATAAAATTAGAAGAAATCCAGATATTTATTTAGCAGCTTTATGAAATATATGATAACCACAACCAGTCACTGATTCATCAACAAGTAGATTTTATTAGTCAAGACTATTGCATTAAAAAAATGCAGCTTTAAAGCACTTCAAATCCTGCTCCTCACTACATGGATTAGATATGCATAAAATTATTCTACTTTTTAGTAAGGATATATGTAAAACTATGCAATGGTATCTACTGACCATATTTATACACTATGTACTATGTAGTTCAGGTTAATTTGACAGAGAAAGAGGAAAAAAATTTACATATAACTACATTTTTTTTAAATTAACTGAGGTCGAAAAGGACTATATTGAATCACAAAAGGTCTAGGTGAAATTCTTATGTTAGCCAGCCTGTTTCAATAAGCATGAGATGCCATTTTGCAAAGCTTCAACTTTTCTTGAAATACATATTTTAAAGAAAGTCATGAAATCTGTCATCCTCCAGATTCTGAATGTTCCAGCAGCTTGGAACTCTGGAGTTTCCTAGCATCAAGGTTTAAACACGCTGCGTAACACACCTTTCAGTCAGTGGGATTCAATCCTGAAGCTCACAGACACCTTTATTTCCTCAAAAAATCACTAAATTTCTTGGTCAGTTTTAGCCAGATTTTACAGCAGGGTATAGAGATAACAAAGTTCCTATAACTTTAATAAAAAAGCAGCAGAGCCATTAATCGTGTGTGTCTTGAGGGGCCCAGAAAGTGCAGTTTAAGTCCACAGTTTAGTAGACTCCACAGAAACTACACGGAAAAGGCACCATAAAAAATGTCTCATCACTGAGAAATTCTTCATTTGAGGCTTACAGCTTTTTTGACAAACAAGTCAACCAACTGCAAGATGCAAATCCACAGGAGACAAAACATCATCTAGTCTAACACTTGGCGAGAAGGATTTCATTTCCTTTATAGAACATTTCAACAATCTTTTCCAAACACACAACATCTGATTTATTACTAGGGAAACAGAATTTTCCCAATGCCCACCTTAATACTAATTGCCCATAAAGTCCCGATTCTCAAGTCTTCTTGATGACCTGAAGAATCTCATGCTTCAAAGAAAAAGTCCACACTGAATACAAAAATCCACATTCAATACACGTGACCCAATAATGACAGAGTAACCCACACAACAGAAACTAAGCAGTGGCTATTTTAATTTTGTGATTTATATCTAGTTAGAGATATATCTTCTCTACCATAACAAAGATTTTCTGCACCGAATTTGTGCTTGTTTGGACGAAATACATCAGGACTCACAGACAGAAGCAAGTTTAATCAATGGACTTTAAGAACTCACAACTGAAAAATTTAGCCTGAATGGCTTTTATAGTAGTTGCATAACCTTTGAAAGCTATTATTTTACTCAAAATACATACTGGAAAGGAAGAAAAGTTAAGAAATAGTAAAGAACTGAGGTAAATGGGCACATTATACAATTATTTGAGCATCTGTTTGATAAGATCAATGTACTAAATGGTTCAACTTTGCTTTTACTTTACTACAACTATTCCTTTAATTTTAACTATTTGAATAATGTTAATCGGATGCATTAGGTATATTTAAATGCCACTGACTAGTAAGAATTCATGGCACCAAGACTCAACAAATCTTGTTAAATATTGCACACCCATAGCCAGTGTTTTCTTCATTCTCTTTAAAAACATTTTACAAAACTTGAAGAACAGCACATTACAGCACTACGATAGCTTCAAACAGATTTTGAGAATGTCCTCTGGCCAGCAGAATCTTTGCTTTGGCACAAGCCAACTCTAGATTAAAGTTGGCACCATCAGTTTCCATAGGTTGATTGTCCGGATCAACTTTAGTCATTAGCACAGAGAGAACTTAGAGGCAAAGAATCAGAAAATGGGTGAAAAATGAGAAGACAGAGAGCCAGTTTCAGACTTCCCTGTTTGTTACAGTCTTTGCTTTGAGATATTTTAGACCTATGATTACCACTTAAGTTATAATTTAGTTCTTAATCTCGATATACCATTCCTAATGAAATCATGATGGTTTTTTAACATTCTCTCCAGGGACACTCCTGCAGAATCTTGGCCAAATCCATTCTCTTCCAGTCTCACCAGCATTTATAGAACCAGAGAGCCACTTCGTAACACTAGTAGACTTGTAGAAGCCCAAGACAATACACATTGTAGCGTAGTTTAATACTGTTATAATTCAAAGAGACTTTAAACATGCTGCTTGATTTAAAGAAAAATTCTCCAAAACAATGAGATGCTAATGAATTTCATAACGCAGTTAACTTGCCAAAACAGCATTTCTGTTCCCCAAAATTAAGCTGTTCTATACTATGAGCATCCTAGGAAGCGGTAAAGGATAATAACTTGCTAAATGTAGGAGATACGAATTCAGATAGTCAATACCATCACACCAGTCTTAGAATAGCTGTCACTGATATGTGTCTTAACACAAGACTGACTCACAAATTAGTACCCATTTTATGATGGAACAATCTGGAACAGCGTAATTAGAGATTATTAATGTTTTCTGCAATTGATGGTCTCCTAGCAACACCTTTCAAACAAAACTAATTGAATGCAACAAAAAAAACCAAACAACCCAAACCATACGCATATGAAAAAAGGAGCACGCATGAAGCAGTAGTGGGACAGGCATGAGGAACAGTAAACACCTCTACACTGGCAACTGTGACTAGGTCAAAAATGGTAAAAAAACCAATAACATTAAGCCAATCTAATTCTCTTTTTTAAAGGTAACTGTGTAATAGTGGATGGTATAAGAAAAGGTCTGATGTTGCTTCACTCCTGAGAAAGACCTCTGAGACAATCTCAGACATTCTCATGAGCAAAGTAGAGCAATGGAGATGAGATTAGGTTACAATAATGTGGGACTACCCGCGCTGGAAATCCATATTCCAAGAGCAGTTATCAATAGTTCACTGTCAAACTGGGAGGACATGGTAATGGGGTCTGCCCTGCTCCTAATACCAGTCAATAACCTCATTAATGACCTGGCATAGGAGGTGCAATAATGAAATTCCAGATGACACTGAGAAGGCAACATAGCTGTCTGGAGGACAGAATGAGAATTTCAAACAGTCTTGAAAAACTATATACAGGGTGTTGAAAAAACAATCAACAAAGTACTACACTTGGAGAGAAAATATATGCAAAGAGCAAGTATGCTGTTGTAAACATGATGATAAATAAATCGTAACAGGTGCACTACCAAACCAGAAATAACTAATTCTGAACAAGAATGTGCAAATCTACTCATTCTTCAAAGGAAAACAGACACATTAAAGAACAGATAGACTTAACTTTTGCATTCTGGAACTTAGTTCAAGCCCCAAGCTAAACCATCCTTTTTGTTAAACACTGCCAGGCTACCCATGCTTGCTTTTTATACAGTAATAACAAAACTAAGGATTGTTTGTACTAATAATGTAAACTAAGAAGTAACTAAATGAGTTCATGGTCATGCCTGACCAATACTTTAGAGGTACTAAGTGGTACTCTCACAGAATTGAAACACATTTCATACTCTTCAGTGTAGAAGGTTTAACTTAGAAACACTTGGTTATTCTTTTAAAGCCAACAGTGCAGAGCTGCTTAGTAAATAACAATGCCAGAGTGATGGTGAGACACTAGCAAACTTCCAAAGGATTTTTCAATTTGAATTGCTTAAATAAATGGATAGGGGAAACCTAGGAAATTAAATTTTATACTACATATCGCCTCTTGAAATCAAAATATGAAAAGTTCAACCACAGGTTCTATTACAGCCCAGCACTACTTTCCTACTTCAATCATTGATTCAAGGTTTTCATAGGACATTGACAAAGATAGGTTTTGATCACACACATGCTTTAGCTTCCTCTGTTGGAATTATATTGGCCAAAAAGAGTTGCTTCCATGTTAGTTCATGTTAGTTCTTGTAATAACTGCTGCCTCCAACAAAGATTAACGATAATCTTAGGATAGCCAGCATCAGTAAGTGCATTCATTCTCTTCACACAAGAAGCAAGGAGAAATAATTTCCTGTAATAAGCTCAAAAGTTCACTATTTCTAAAAATTCACTATTTTTTTCAGCTGGAATCGGAATAAATTCATCTTTTACATTTGTACATCAAGATATAACAACATGCACTTTGGCCTGCCACTTCCAAGGTCTTAAACGTGGCTTCCCAAATCCTTTGTATTTCTATAAATCAATACATTAAACTGTTAGGTTTTCACCAGTTGTAGAAGTATCAGCAGGAATCCAGAGAGCTTATGGTCGAAAAACCCTAGCATTATGCAATCTGCCACAAGAGCCAACTTCATTTATTTATGTTCTCAGACCATCAGAAATGCAAGAAAAGCTTAAAACCCTTTCACTTGCTGAGAAATAAACATTTTTACCCTGTGTTTGCTATGGATTTAATGGTATTGGACAGTCAGATACTACAGCAGTCGCTTCCATGCCCATCCATACCTACGTTTTCAAGAGACTTCTCCCTCAACTCATTGAATCTAGTGCCTCCCCTGAAACACAAAGACATCTTTTACAGCTTGAATAATTTTCTTGTTCACAATACCACTCCAAGAGTGAATCTACTATTGAACACAAACAAGCTCTACGTGGTCTTTCAAAGGGCCAAGTGTTTTAAGCACTTAAGAAAGTGGCAGCCTCCCCCTCACACCTAGAATAGAACTACCTTTGAAGGACTCAGCTGCCTTAGAACAAGACCACAAGATCCCAATGAAAACAACAATATAATACCTTAGCACATGCAGATCTTTTAAACTTTAAAAATATTTAATATTCAGCACAAAAAGCAATATATCAACCCCACCTGAAGCACTGGAAAGGGAAGAGAAATACTGAAGAAATTAGTTAAGGAATCTGCTAAAAAATACCAGACAGAACTGTAAAATGTAGCCTATCTATGAAATAAAAATGGGGAAACCCTAATTATTTCAATACATTTAAATGTTTCAACACTCAGTCATATTGGCTGGTCTACTGAATGTATTCAGAATTATCTCATAATTTTGTTAAAGATAGAAAACTGCTTCCTGTGGAGGTGAAAGATTAGAACATAATGTAGAGACCTCTGTATGAAGACTTTTTCGAAGGCCATTTTTTACTTTAATGCTCTTATTATTTGCTTGATATTGTTATTTTTCATCTCAGCTCTGCATAATTTCCATGTAAATGTAAACCATGAAAATTATTCTCAAAACAAACATCTTTTCCAATGTGTCAGTTGCATTGTTAGCACTGGATTATAATAGTAATATAGAAAATAAAGGTTTAAAAATATGTAATAATCACATTGTAATACATGACAACATCTCTTAAATGAGAATCTAAGAAAATACATTTTTAATTAAACTTAGTGAAAAAAGTAAAGCTTCTCTCAAGTGCCTGATTGTCTTAAAAATGACAAGAGATAAAATCTTAATTTTGAATGCAACTGTATAGTCTCCCCGGACAGGCATTATCCATGCTCATACAATACATTCTTACACACACGGAGCTACAAAGAAAATTACATATATTTTGGACAAAATCTTAGACCAAATTAAGACAGCTCAAAACCATGTTAATGTTAGAAAAAAATCAATTAGAAGTCAAAGGCTTTTGAATAACCTCTGAATAATCATTAATACATTATGTATCGTCATAGTGATGCAGAAAGCAGTTTTTCAGTCCCGAACTATATGGAAATAATTTCATAACTCTACTTGAATTGGAAAATGTCATTTGCTTGACTACAACATTTTACACTAAGGTGATAGCAAGTGATGTGCACTCAGTCCTTTCAGGACAGACCATGAGAAAGCACAGCCATAAAGTGATTACAGAGAACCATACCCCAAGTTTACAGGGAATGTGTCTAAAATTTACAGGTGTTCTGTTTCATAGTATTTGTTGGTTGTAAACTAGGTGGGAAAGGATCTCTAAAGGAAGAATAAACACAGGACACTTTTCGATTCCCCATGTGGGGATCAAAACCAGAGGGATCTGTGTTCATTTAACTCCTCCTGTGTCTTCCTCCTCCTTCCTTCCCAAACACATTCATGTGCACATATATGTATACCATGCAAGACTGGTAAAAACATTCCAGCTGGCAATGGATTGTTTCCCATGGAAATTACTGCTTCAATCATACATATTCTTGATATACTAACACAGAACATACCATTTAAGTAAGATCTCTGTCGCTAATTTCATTGTGACAGCAATATTTGATTTAATTTTCTTAACTAATTAGTAACTAATTCTGTTCTACAGTATGGTGTTACCATTAACTACAGGAGCACATAATAAACTACTTGATTCAGGCTCTTTGATGCTTCTGTCAACCAAACACCTTCAAGCGCTGCAATTCTGCGTGTAGCAAACTTCTAAAGGCACATGAGGCACTTCAGCCACGCACTCCACAAACACTCGCAAGGCAGAGCAGAACACTGAGCATCAGGAAACTCAGGTTTCACAGCCATAGTGAAATATTGGGGATAGAGGTATTTCCAACAAAGATGGTTCTGCACATTTTCTAATTTTTTCTTTCAAAATGTCCTGTGGAATTCCTGTCTCATTCCACTCCCTGGCTGCTCATCCGGCCTTATGAACAGACTCCTCTATCCAATCTTAACACTCAGATGCTTCACTGCAGCAGAACGTAATTCATGGCAATCCACAGGCTCAGGAAGCTGCAAGCAACTTCAAGAGGCCATCCATAACAGCAGAGATGCCTCTAAAGACAGCCTGCACATACATCATTTCCAGAAGGTATCTCAGTCTTTCTGAAAAACCTTTGCTACAGTCAGTGTCAGGGAAGCATTCGTTGGGTTTATTTGTTCTGTTACAAAGGTTATTTTCACATCTAATTGAAATCTCTCTGATATTTAAGTCCACTAATTCTCATTCTATCCAATAGAGCAGTAGAGATTTTTTTTCCATTCTTTCTTGCAGTAGTCTCTATTTTGTAGAAGACATTTAAGTTCCTCTTCAATCTTCTCTTCTTTAGAAGAAAAACAAGCATAGCTACTCAATCTTTCATTGCATTTTATTTTCAAGACCCTGCATTGTTGTCATTATTCCAATGTGGATTCCCTCCAACTGGGCCACAACTACAGACGTAATACCCAGCTAAGACCTTATCAAAGCTGGGCAAAGCTGAAGAGTTATTGCATAGATCTTGAAAGTTACACTATGGTCTGTCAATTTATCTTCTCATAAAATGTTTTGTTATACCACAATATTGTTAATTCACATGTACTGGTGATGTACTACAACTGCACACTTTTTTTAGCACAGAAGACTGTTCTGTGTGTTATATTTGTACCTAACTGTATGAGCACCTGCATGAAAATTACAAATACCACTTTTACCTAATAAACTTCATCTAAAACTTTTCTCAAATCATTTTTCCCTTCTGCAAGAAGTACTTCCAACTCTACTACACTTCCAGTACCTTCCAATCCATTACCAATGGTAATTAAGGCCTAATCTGTTATGACCAGGAAGAATTCCACTCCATATCTCTCTCAATTTTAATAATGATAACAATTATATGAACACAGTGGATTCTTTTAGACCAAGTTTTCCCATCCAATTCTTGAGAAAATGTCAAAAACGAAACCCATCATCTGCTTCTTCTCTACTCATAAAGTCTATTACCTTTTCTCATCAGAAACTGTGATTGCTTTGACATAATCTCTTCTTGATAAATATGTGTTTCATTTGCTTGTGTCATTGTTATCTTCCTGGTGCTTAAGCATAGTCTGATAATTTACATAAGTATTTTTCAGTGAATTTCAGTTAAACTCACCTCATAATTTCTTGGCTCTCTTTTTCTCCTCTTTTAAAAAATAAATACTTCATTTGTCCACCACTGCTACTTTTCTCCTCCTCCACTTCTCAAAAAAAAAAAGTACTTTGAAATTTTGCTTGCCAGTCTTGTAGGAACAAGAGAATGAAGCTCATAGTGACCAATTAATTTGAGAAAATCAAATGTATTTGTATTTTCTAAACTATTCTTTCCCAATTTGATATAGACATTGTATCTTTTCCTAAGTATTAATCCCAGTAGTCACTGATTGCCTTTGGTTCTTTTGGTGGTGACTCACAGATGCAAGACACATTTTTTCAGCACCGCCAGCTGACAATTTTCTCATTCCATTAATCTGCACACCAACTTTCTCTTAATCATCTCCTCTCTCTAAATCTAATTACAGAATGATTTCATGTTAGTTATGTCTCTTGTTAGCGGCATGACATTCTTGAGTTAGCCTCTGAGTTTCTTCAAACTATACTTTTCCACCCTTCCATTAAAAAACGATTCTGTTATTACTCTTTCTTCTTGGATTTGAACAGATCTTTCCCACCACTGCCAGCACCTTCATCTTCTTTGTTCTCCTCTCCAGTTCAAAACATCCTTCAGATCCCAGACTCTATTTGTTTACCTCATTCTTTCCTTCAATGGCTACCTACCTAAACCTCTGCCCTGGAATTTGTGTACTCCTGCCTTAGCTTCTCGACCCACTTCATTCTACGTCTCTTTCTATACAATGACTAATTACCAGATTTATTTATCTTCTATTTTCACCTGCTTCTTGTTCACTTACCAGTTTCAGGCCTAGGCAGCACAGTTTGAATGCCATGCTAAATTACATGCTTCATCTTAGAATCCTCAAACACTGGCTTTCTGTTTTTTGTTTCTTTACCCAGTATACAGTCTTTCCAGAGACTGCTTCCAGATCTCCCTTTCAAATCTTTAGCCCCTCTACTTATCACTCACAATAAAACTAGTTTTTGTCCCTACCACAACTAAATTAGTACAACCTCCTCCTCCTGTTTGTCACAGTCAAACAAGGAAAAAGGCCACTGCAAAAACTGTCCAAAAATTAGGTTGGATGCCTAGAGCCAAAACTATATAGAGTAATATGAACGCTACCTGCAACATTCTTATCTGAGCAAGACAGAAACATGAACAGAGTATGAAATCTATAGCAGTTTCTACTGACTTTTCAGAGGCTTGAAACTTGTGCAGAGTAACAAAAAGACAGTGAAACTCAGACCTGCAGCACAAAGGCCAATTCTGCCTTATTTCAGTCTCGAGGCTAAAAACATTTGCTGAAGTTTTACAAAAGAATTCGCTGAAATATTCTAACAGAAGTAAAACCATTTCCCTTGCATCTTTTCCCAAATAGTAGGATAGCTCCCAGTCCTCTTCCTTCCCTTTTTCATAACTGGTGGTCCTAGAATAAAGCTGCAATACAGGCAGACACAGTATAAAATGTGTTAATACCTTCCAGGACAGTTCTTACCTTGATATCGGAAGTGTCACGCTGACTATTGCGCCACGCTCTTGAAACAGATGAGAAAGTTCTATCTGCATGATCAAACTTCCCACCTTGTAGATTTAGGAAGAGTGTTGTAAAGGGTTCCTAAATACATATGAAAAGATTAATTAAAAACAGCAATGTACTTCTGTAGGAATTTCAGGGAAAAAAGGAATTTATTATTCTTTTGGGGTTTGATTGTTAATGATGTTATTCTTCTGGCAGACACATGATTAACTACAAAGGGTTAATTCTATTATGCAAGAATGAGAAACACAAACTGAAGCTCATGGAACCACAGAATCATAAGGTTGGAAAAAACCTCTGAGATCATCAAGTCCAACCTTGCTTTTTGCTCCTACTTCATGCATATATATTCAGATAAAGAAAAGCAAATAAAAATGAAATAAGGTATTTATAAGGTTGAGGAGAAGCTACAGTCAGCTGTGACGCAAACTGCTCTTGGACATATGAAAAAGCTCAACATTTTTATCTTAGATATTTTTTAAACTAGCATGTAACAAAAATAACACATGCATTTTCTTTTGTTCACAGTACTCTATTAACACAAAGGGTAGCATGCAATAGTGATAGCTACACGATTGTTATTGTTTAATATGTAATTCATGATTTAAGAAAGAAAAATTAAAGATTTAAAAGCCTCCTCTTAGTTAAAGAACACTTAAGCACATATTAGCGGATAATTGCTTGAAATTAGCTAAGTGCTATAAATTACTTCAAGGATTTATGTATGCTTGTACATTCTAACAAGCTTTAATTAATGATGTGCTGCTAATGCTTTCCCAAAGAAATTACTTTCTAAGAGATAAATTGCCTTTCAATTTTATAGAAAAATGCATTGTTTAACTAACATGTTATCAATATGTAGCATCTCAAAAGTTACCTCCATATAAACTGCAGCAGTTTTTTAAAAATTAATTTTTTACATCACAGAATTTAATGATAATCAGAAACCAAACCATTTACAATCATTAGGAGGTGAAAATTAAATACATTCACTAAGAATCACAAATGTGCAGTACAGAAACTATATAAAGAAGGAAAATTAAAAATTAAATTAAAGCAGTATAAGAATCTACACTAAGAAGCAAATTTTAAGGAGAAAAAGTTTACTGATTTGAGAAGGCTGTACCATAAAAATTAATACCTTCTGCTCAAACTTTGGAATATATTTATCCTACCTTACTGATTAGCCTTACTAGAAAATTTCAGAACTCTCCTATGCCATTATAGTTCATTCGTTCCTAGCTATTTGTTGATTTCTCCATCATTTCAAAGAAAAGCACATTTAAAATATATACTTACAATTCTTAACAACCACGTGAGCGCAAAACTTGCAGTTGAATAATGCGTGCCATAGTGAAATTTTGGAACCTGATCATCTTCCCATGATTCATATCTCTCGGCAAAGAAGGCGGCTCTCTTTGGATTCAAAGCTCCAATAGGCTGCAAGGTTTGTAAAAATAAATCCATTAAGTAAATAAAAATAACACGACACATCACATCATACTCCCCTTGCTCTTTTTGGTGTCTAGAACTATCGACACACACGGAGAAGACTGGGTCTGGTGTTTTGCAAAAGCAGATGTTGGGTTCTGCAAGCACCTGAACAGATCTGTGTGCTTCAAGGCAGGATTCCATGAACACACATAGCTAGCTGGAAAAAAGAGTCTCTCCTGCATTCCTATCTGCTTCATTCCTATTTACTGCTGATACAAGTCAATGACTAAAACCAGCTTCACAGTGGAATGTCTTGGACAAAAAGAGTTGTTAACTTGTGTGCCTGTGGATATGTGTGCAAGTGGAAACAGGAAGCAACAATGAGAAACCTCTTCAGACATTTGGTGGTGAAAAATAATGACTGACAGGGTGGTAGACCATTAACAGTGCATTTGGAATTTTGATATTACTCTTCTTGTTTCTATGCTTTCTATTTACCATCCCAAGACAAGTTTTACTTAATGGATAAAAGTTGAAACTTTGAAACAGACAAATAAAATAACAGAAGTTCTATGTAAAAACAGTGACATAAAAGAAACAAATAACAGACATATGATTAAACTTGTCTATCATGCTTTCACCAACACTGTTATTCTTTGTTCAGCACATACCTATGACATAAATACCCAGGGATTTATTTAAATTTAAGGAATATAATCCTTCATTATCTATAGCTATGCATTTCTTCAGCACACCTTTCCATAAGGATTTGAAAAACTGAATATATGTCACATAAATCACTGAGAAACCCAAAAGCGAACTTAGTCATTCCACACGTAAAACGCGGCAAGATGTCTAAAATATCTTTGTATATATGTGCAAAACACTTGTGCAACACAGTTTTGTCTACATATTGTCCACACTGTTCATATGTTGTTAATGTAAATGATGCATTCAAGTATATCTGTAGAGTAAACACGCAAAAATACTGTCCTCTTTCTGCAAGGATAAATATACTTCAGAATACACCACAAAGTAGGTAAAACTTTAAAATAACAGTCCTTGAACAAAAGTATTATTCACCTAGTCACTAATTCATGCATTGTTGAAGTGAAAACCTATGCTTGCTCTTCATATTATTATTATTCAAATAACTGCTTCTTTTTAGATCACATGAAATTTGGCATACAAGCTTCAAAATATTTTCTCTTCTAGGACAGAATAGATCTATCAATGACCTAAGATTTAATCTTAGGTTTTTTTACTTAGAGCAGCTTTCACACTGCAGTAAGATAAAGAAACATCTTAGGTTAATTACTATTTTTGCAGTCTGCTAATTTGAAATATAACCCTTTAAAAGAAGTGGTTCCTGTATAAAAGGGGTTTTATCTGATTTAGGAAATTTATTCCAGGGAAGAACGAAACAGACTCCAAGAAGCCTCTTTGTTGCAAGAACCATTTTGGAGTCTCCATCTGTACTGATTTTCCCCAAAGACTCTGCTATGCTTGAGGGAAGAAAGAAGAAAGAAGGTCACTGGTAGACAAATTATATAAATTAAAAAACAGAAACAGTATTGTGCTGTATGGTTCTGTAACATTTTATGTATTCTCTTTATTGCCCCTATTTTTATTACTCTCCAAATGAGTATAGCCCAAATCAATAGTTATAGAATTACATTCCTTGAATATAAAGCTAAACACAATTAGAATTGATTTCATTCTCTTTCAAAAAAAAAATGGTATCATGCAGAGATCCATATAGCCAGAATCCACAGTATTGATTTGGGCTGTTATTGTTACAGTTGGTTTCTAAAGCCTGCAACAGGACAGCTATCAAGACATGTCACATTTATTTGCAAGCAAATAAAAAAAGTCCCCAAATGAAAGAAAGCTGGGGGGGGGAAACAGAACTGTGGAGCTGTGCACTGACAATGATACACTATCAGCTTACTCAGAGAAGTTACAGTGGGAATACACACATTGAATTATACATTACACGAATGCACTGATTTATTGTGGTAATAACATCCACCTCATTAAAAGATTCTGCTTTGCTGCAGTTGGAGAGCTACATATTGTTTACTGCTATAAATTAATGGCAGTGCACAGAAGACTGTAGAACCCTTCTAACAATAGATCTGTAATGACAGTGCTGTATATCACAGCTTCCCCAGCAGCTTCATAATAAAATGGAGACAATGTATTGGGCTAATACATTCTACCCGGCAGCCCCATATTTTTCTGACAACTGCTTCTAAGGATGAGGTGATTCCAGCGTGATACACTCCACTGTGAACTAAGCCTGAGCTACAGAATAAAGCACACACAAGGAATACTCAAATACTCCCTGACTTTTAATTGAGTAAATAAAATAATTAGAATTTTAAAATTTTGAAATATGAAATAATTACCAGGGAATTGCAATTACATATTGGTTTCCTTCCTCTGTGGGCAAACACCAAGGGAAAAAGAGTAACTCCAAACTAAACTATGCCAGATGCAGCTGTGAAACGACAAATTTGCACTACCAGAAATTCCAGAATATGTCTTCTCTGCAGTACCTCTTTTCAGAGAGAAAAGTTAGATATTAGTCCACCAAATAAAAAATACTTAGATGGGAGGAAAAAAAACAAAAGTAGAGAGAAAAATTCCGATGAGCAAAAACAATGTATGAGATTACAGTAGTCAAGATAAAAAAAAACAAAACGCTTATGGCTGCCAAGTTTTCAAACTGTATTGAAAAATGAATAATACATACAGTTTTCAAGGCAGACTTCATTCAAAAAAAAAAAGGTTCAAACTGGAAGAATAATTGTGATAAGGAAATTTTTATTTCCTCTTTTCCAAAGGCATGATCACCCAGGTTTTGACCCGAAGTGGTTGTTACAACAATATGTGCTACAAATGAGAGAGTTAGAAGGTATTCTTAAAAAACCCAAACTCATTTCAAGTGCTCTCAAAAACAAATAAAGCTTATATTTTGACCAAGAACTGAACATAGTAAATCTCAGTTTTTGGACCAAGCTTGCTTGTTTTCAGACACAACAAAGAGAAATGGTTTGATGAAAAACAACTGAGAAAACACACTGACTTTTACCAGCTACTGCTGTTAAATATGTCCAGACACTATGCTGTGCAGCTATATTTGTTGGTTCTTAATCTTATTCTGTGCCAGACATTGGAACAGAGGCCCATCGTGCCTCCATTTACAGAAGAGGCTCTCCTGCACCCAAAAGAAGAAAGGAGAATGCTCACTGCTCCTCTTGGTAGGGCAGAATCTGTCCTGAATTTTGTTGCTTGTGTTCATGAATACATGTTTTGGAAAATTGCTAATGACCTAACACAAGCAGACTGAAGTCCTATAAAGAAAGAATTATATGTTTATTTACAGTTACACATTTAAGAAGAAAAAGAGGTACTTTTTATTCCTATCTGTTGTGCTTCCATTTTTTAAACAGTGTTACTCCAAATAAAGTCATACCCTGTTCTTACCCACGCTGACTTCTGTTCTCGGCTTTTACATAGGCTTCTGCTATTGAAATGAACGTTGCCATTTTTACTGTCTCCTACCCATCGTAGTACTGGGAAGAGTTTTTAACTTACTAATATACAAAATCCATGAAAGACTAGAGTACTATAGCAGTAAATTGCATTTAATTACTGCAAAATGAAGTAGTCAAGATACCGTAGATTCATCTTCACTGTTGGCTGTTACATCTTCCAGTGAAGACACCAATATTAACAATTACTACTGGAAATTGGGAGATCTGTGCAAGTGCCTGTGAGTTCTGAAAGTAAGCAGTTCCAGAAATTAAGTCCAGGTTGACTAGTGCAAACGGAAAGGTTTAAAAACTAATAAAAATATTAGTCTTTGAAATTTGTATTTCAAAATTTTTTCATCACTAAAAAATGGAAGAAAGAAAACTTTTTTTAAAAGGGGAAAAAATAAAACATGGGAAAATCGAGAAAAAAAAGAATAAATGTTTTTCCTTGTGATTTCTTATACTGCTTTTTTATCCACTTCCAAGCAGGTATTTGGATTCCTGTGAATGCAACTGTCTGTATCACTGAATTATGTTTTGTAGCATCCTTGCCAAGTATGATGCTTGGTTTTCATACATTTTATTTTCAAGATGATTATCTGGTTTTCAGTAATAATATTTTTGATATAGTCATTGGTCTTAAAGGACAAGGGGGACCATTAGGTCACCTCATCCAGCCTTGTGTTTGTATGACAAGCCACTAAATGCCTTTCCATAATATAATTTTGAGCCCAACTGTTTATACTTGATTATAGGCCGAGCTGCATTTGGCCAACCTGCTTTCCAGAAAGGCATCTGACTTTAGAGTACATAGACAATGTGCTATTTTTCTTGGGAGATTTTTCTATTGATAATTATTCTAAAAAATACATATTTCAGTTCAGCTGTGAATTTTCTGTTGTGTTACCAAAGAAATCTTTACTACACTTCTCTCTGACACATCACAGAGCCTCTACATACCCAGTATTTTCTGTACACAAAGATACTTATAGACCATAATTAGATTTTTTAATACAAAAATTAGCTCTTCAGATCTTCCATTTTAAGGCATTTCTTCCAGCCTAAAGATTTCTCTGCAGCCTGCCCACTTTTCAGTGTACTCTAATATACAGATACCTGAAACGTGTTCAGTGTTCCAGTGTTAATCTTCTCCCTGTCATAAATATGCCAAATGCTGTATACTCTGCTGCAATCCAACCACAACTACACGGTCAGAGGATTGCTTCTTTAGATAGTTTACATATTACCAACACATAATTAATGCCCAGAACTAGCCAATACTCGTAATATTGTCAGTGGGACTTCCTGATCATCTGAGTAAAACTTTGTTTTCCCAGACAGAGACATAAAGACAAGATGCAAGGGTTTAATTATACCCAAACTTTATTAACTTAGGTCAACCGGGAAATAGCTGGAAATAAATCATATAAACTCATATAAAGTACTCTTCATCACTACTCTTTCATCCGTCATTTTTGTGTTTGAGAACAGCCACAAAAATGCCACACCCCTCGGAATCTACTCTGGCTCACTGGTAGAACTCACTTGTTCTTCCTCTCTCAAACAACCGAGTACTGCTTTCCTAGGAATGAGGTCTTGCAGCTCACCCATCTTCTTTAGTGGGCATCTTACCTTTAATCCATATCTAACTCCAATTCATTAAAGAACCATATCCCAAAGAAACCACAAACACAATTATCTGCAGAACTGTTTGAACTACCTTCATTGATCCAATGAACCAGTCCTTGAGCTGCTCTGGGAAAGATGTAAAAAATGGAAACAACCTACCAACATGAAAAGCAATCCCTAGCAATTCATTCCCAAAAGCACTGGTTTCACAAGAGTTCCTGCATCAAAGACGAGGCTACAAAGGGAGAACTACGAATTCAGATGTCAAAATTTGGCTGAAGCCAAATGGACAGAACTTAACAGAATCTTTGTATTCTTTCCCACTGAGCATTTAGCTCATAGACAGTAATTCCTGCTCCAATTCTAAACTGATTTACTATTTTCTACTCTTAATTGTAAATCATATTTTAGTCACTTAGAACACCCAGTTTTTGAGAACTTCAACACAAGCAGCTACTTGAACTTCACCTGGTTTCTGAGTGAAATAAGGAATCCTATGGTCAAACACTTTTTGTATACACAATGCTGAAACGGTGCAATAATTCCGCATATTTGTGTGTGAACTCCACCAATTTTGACATCAAGATATGAAATCAGAAAAATTCACATAGCTGTGCTGCCTTCTTTTCTAATCACTGAAGTCATCACACATTTCTGGTGAATGTGTTGAGTAGATATCCTCTGGTTATATGATAATGTTCCATCTAGTTAAGCTTCTTCCCCTTTAGAACTGGCAGTCCATTATGTTCATGGTTATAATTCTAATCCATTATTCTGAATGCAGGTATTTCAAATAATCACAATACTTGAAAATTTATAGAGAGAAAGGAAACAAATGGGATATTAATGTAAACCAAGTGCTGAAGAATACTTCCTGTTCTTTTTAAGTCAACTTAAAACTAAAATACTTTTCAAGCATAGATAACAGTTTCAAGCAAGCAAGACTTCATATGGTCCACAGAGAACAAACAAAAGAAATTACATAATTACCTTTGTTACAAAGCAAAGAAAATGATAACTTCACATATAACTAAGCTTCTAGATTCATTGCTTCAGGGAACAATGTGGTACAAATATAAATGTTTTAGAAATACAAACAACAAAACCCAAAGACAACTAGACCATCAGTCCCTCAGTAGCCACTAAACACAGCAATCCAAATTATTTTTCCAGTTCACAAAGTAGTTAAACACCTGGTTGCCCAGTCTGGAAGGTTATCTGAAGGGAAGGATGATGCTTTATATGCCCTCTTTCTTTTCTTTTTTTCACTAGGCTCCTGCTACCAGCAGAGGCAGGACATTGAGCCAGAGGTGCTCCTGGACTGGCTCAGCTCTCACGACTCAACACTAAACGACTCAGTCTTTTCCCACATATCCGGGCTGGTGTGCAGGACACAACAAAAGCCAGTCAAAAGCACTCCAGTACAACAAACTTCCAGTTACTTCCACATGCAAATTATTTCTTTGCTTAGATATATCTTTTGATTTACACTAGTGAAGAAACACAGATGAACTGCTACCAGCCATCTCATTTAACACTTCCATACACAGCTTAGGGTGCAGACAACTATTTCCCAGCAGCTCCTTTAACTAAGTGACAAGTATAACCAGCTGACTGCGATTAGCATTTTTATTAAATGTAGGATCCCTTGGCATTTCCTGATGCAGTGCATACGGCATGAATTTCTGTAATCCTTTTATTTTTTCTAAAATAAATTTAATGTAATCTATACAGACTAAAAACACTGAGATTTTTTATATAAAAATGCTTTTGAAAAAATTGTCCATCCTTACAAGCTTTTTTTGAAAAGATGCTATTTACCAGAAATCATGTCATGAAATTCAGTAGATCACATTATGTTATAAAAAAAATTTTAAAACCTTAATTTTCTATTCTATGGAAACTGAGAATTCAATAAAGGGCTGGAATAAAAGCAGATGATATTTGCAAGCATGCAAATTAAATGAAAAGTATTGGTACATATGTTTTGTTATTAAGATCTTTTAAGAGCTCACACATTCCTTGGAGACATCAAAAAGAGTCAGGAAAAACTGACCAAAAGGTGGTCTAACAACTAGAATATTAGAATATATCAATATAAATCAATTTTAATGGTGAAAAAAATTGAAGATTCCCGAAGTCCACAGTTCAAAAATGGATCATAAACTAATCTTAAGCATAAGAAATTAAGAAAAATTATGTTTAGCAATATTAGCAATATATTAGTGACAGGATACACCTCAGGTCACCTACAATCTTGCAGGATTTTGAATTTAAAGGAAAAATCTCCATGGCTAACAATGGTATCAAATGCTATTCCAACAACCTGTAGCAGATTCATAAAGAATGCACTGCCGAGCTGCAAACCTGCAAACTGAGAGCACACACTTTTCTATGAGGTTGAATCAACTGTCCAGTACAACTGAACGTGCCACACACTACGTATGAGGTATCACTACACTTGCATACTACTGGAGCCCAACTGAAGTTAGCTGTTATGTGTCGTAAGCCTCCAAAAGGCCAGTGAGAAAGGAAGTTGCATGTCCCTGGGATTCATAAGGAGCAATCAAGCTGCCTACAGGCAGTGAGGAAGATCTGGCGTCGTACTTGTCGTACTTAGAAAATAACTTCACCAGCCAAAAGCAACTGTTTGCATACTCTACCCATAACATTATCTGGCAAGTGAATAAAAACCCTGCAACACGATTCATTTATTTAAAAAAAAAATAGTTTTATGGATTTCAAGGAATAGAGTTTAGTGAGAAGACACATTTATTTGAATCACAGCAGGAGATCAAAACATTTTCTCTCTGCCTTCCCTTCACAGACAATGTTCCTCTGCTAACACAACAGAAACCCACTAACATAGAAACAGCAGCCCTTATAGCTAACACCAGACCTATATAAGACAATCAGAGCTAGAAACATGCTCCTTTTGGCTTGTCCTAACAACACAAGACCTCAAGCTAAAAGCTGACACAAACCTGCATTTTCTGCAGACTAAACACTGTCAGGGAACACAAAATATACATTGCGTATCATGTAAGCACGAAACCCTACAAAAAGAGCAGTAGGAGGCTAGAAAGATGTACTTTGACAAGTATAGAGAGTTTTTTTAATTGTAATTTTGCTGTTTCATACTACTATTGCAGTCAGATTATATTGACCCTGAGTACAAATAGGCAAGTAAGTGCCCATCAATGCATTTTTCTTTCACGTACGCATTGCTTCACTCCTATCTAAGGTGAATTCATTGATCATTTTGTTTCCTATTTCATAAGGTCTCCTGATTAGTCAGCCATCATCTTCAATACTATTAACAGATTGTCAGAAAGTTTTATCAGCACCCTTTTTATCTTCTTTTTTTCAGATTACCATAAATGCTGAACAATATAAACTACCTTTGGAATGCCACCCACTTTGGAAACAAACCTTGCGTTCTGATACTGAGACAGTTTCAATTGATTGACTGGATATTATATGTAAATTCTTTTTAAACTACATAACTTGAGCTTATACAATTATACCATCGTCTAGTGATCTATTCTACTGATTTTCTTCATTTGATCCACATTCAACTGCTGATGTTCGAGTTTGCCACAGATCATCTGATGTGTCCATCAAAATAAGTCCACAGTCTGAGAACCAACTTAACCTCCTCCTTAAACAAAGATCATCATTATTATTATTTTACCATGCTCTCATTTTCTCTGAGCACTATTTTTATACCTGCATTGTCTAACAATCCTAACAGGCTTCCTGCTCCTAGGAGTTTGATCAACTCTGTTTTAGACAGCTCCGGTTAGGTGAGATAAATCCCATCCTCACTTCCATTATGCGTGCAATTTTCAATTTAGCCACCATAGTGTTTGTTCAGAAGTCTGAATTACACAGATGTGTGCTATAGCAACTCATCATCTGCTGGTGTTCAAATGTATGATTATAAAAAGGAAGAGAGACTGTATCAAGAGAATAATATTCACTGTACATTAGGAAGAGAGAAAACACACATTTAAAATGTCTATGGCCCAAGACATTTGTGTGAAACTACTTTATTTTGATTGCTACTACATTTTATGACCAGACATGTGCCCAATGGTTTCTTGTGATCACTTAAAAGGTCATGAACCTCCCTCAGTTCATTTCCAATTAGAAGATGACATATGTTCAGGGCACCTAAAATTGAAACAAGAGCAGGATGGACAATAACATCAGATACAAACTAAGAATAGCATTTTGAACATTCATTGTTAATTCTGAGTTATTGTTTTTCATGTTTTTCATTATTTCTGCATTCCAAACAATATTCCTCCTTGAGGTTGGGGAAGATGAAGATTATTAGGCTCTTTACCAAAATGATGCTTAGTGATCCTGTAAACTTGGCTTTTGCTCTAATATCTAAATAATTTTTTAACAGATTGCTTGAAAAGAAGTGATCCTAGAAATTGCTATATGCATCTGAAAAGCAAAGAGTATGCTACGTGCAACTTCAAAAAATAAGCCTCTGATGGGAAAAGAAAATAAGAATGGGGGCAATAGGAACTCTCAATCATCCACTTATATGTTCTTTAGAGGAGATGGTTTGACACAGAGAATAACCAATTAATGACAAAGAAAAAAGACAAAAATATGAAAGGATGGATATGAAACTAATAGAACAATGGAAATCCCCAGAATATTTTACAAAGTCTATCTAGACTAAGAATAGGATTTCAGAAAGTATGTTTTGATAATACATCTCAGAGATGTATTTGGGTGAAGTTGCAATCTCAGCAGGTCTCTGAAAGAGTTGCTGAGGAACAAGCAGCTAAACATGCATGGAAAGAACATGTTTGTCCTGAAAAAGGTCCTGAGGCAGATGCTGAATGACATTCAGACCAACATATTAGCACAAAAGTATGCCCTTGGAAACGAAACAAGTGGGTATTAAGCAGTCGTTGATATTAACACTCAAAAGATTTAGAATTCTTTCAGATGCAGCAAAAGGTTCAGTGTCTCTAAGGATCCTATCTAAGTCGGGTTTGACAATCCAGTAACTACTACGTTTAATAAATGTCTTCCTCTTGGCTAAGTTCCTGCTTTCGACAGAACTGCTTGAATTTGCCCAGGGAGGTCCCTGTCCATGGTCCTGAACCACCCGAGCCTCAGCTGGCAGGCACGAGCGCTTTTGCTGGGTGGGTTCCTGACCACGGAGCTGCAAAAACAAGCTTTCAGACCCAGAAACCAGATGTTTGTAGCAGATTAGTCATAGACCCGGGCCATTTGCAGATATGTCTCCCAATTCTGGCAAATGTGCTAAAAGAAATGATATAACAGATTGACTCAGCTGCCAGAAAGGATTGCTTTTTCATTCACAAAAGTTCCCAGCACAATCTGACTACAGGTTACTGGCATTTGAGAATCACAAAATCACTTTATTCCCATTTAGAAATGTGAAAAAAATTACAGTATTGAACCTAAAACTTTTCATGGGAATATAACAGACTACTCAGCACTTAGATGGTGCAACTTCTATCTCCACAACAGATTTTCTGGTCCAAACAAAGAAAATCCATAATATTCCTAAAATTCTAGCACTGTCCTGGGATGTGAACAAAGGAACTTCACGCTCTTGCACAGCTTTCATCAAAGAGGTACTTGACTTCTGAGTTCTGATATCACAAGTAAGAGTCCCAATCACAACTACAATTCCCTCCTGTTATAGTTCTCTCTAAAAAGAGGCTTTCTTCTCTCAGCTAGTTTTTGCTTTTACAGTTTCTTAAATGGTCCCAGTGCACGATTCCCTAAAAATCAAGGTACTTCTCAGAGAACTGCTTCCTGTCTGAATACTTCCCTTCCCCTAAAAGTTTCTTTTAACATGGTTATGTTAAAAGCCTAGATCTGTTGACCTCTCTGCACAAACACATATAGAGATCAAATGTACATCTACAGCATGGTGATAAACCAGTTTCTGCAGTAATTTCTCTCAACTGTTCCCTATTCTGCATACAATTTTAGAGAGGATGAAGAGTCCTTCTACTCTAAGAAGGAAGAAGCATTTCACAAAGAAAGCATGATAACTTGTTATTCAATAATTAAGGGAATCTGGTAAAAATACCTTATACTAAAAATATCAAAATCCATGACAGAATAACAAATTAATGTGTCTCCTTTTCAGAAACTACTGCTTCAGGCTCACTGTAGCTGGGGGTTGGTCTTGACATCTCTGTCATTTTTTATTGAAGTGATCCAAAATTCTAGAAAATATACTGGACCTTTTCTTAACCGTCAGGGATCGTGATACAAAGTTTTAAATATTTTATTTCCTGTACCGTCCTCTTTTAAGCAGGGACTGCCCTGAAAGGAAAAATATTTGTACCTTCCTTCTGAGCTTATCCTGTCTGGCTTTGGCATGCTATTTAATAGAGTGGTATCTTTGTCATGAGTACAGGTGACAAATTTACTGCCTGAAATACCAGTGACAAGGCAACCAGGGAAGATGCTGAGCACAGCAGTGTCAAGCATCACTGGTTTCAGTGCCTAAATTCCAGATGTAATTGCCTATCAAAATAAGAAATCACCACTGCACTCACTATTGTGAGTTCTCACACTGTTCCTCTCATCTTCTTTTAGTGTCCAATTTTGCAACTTTATGCTTAGAAGGACACTGAGTTCTTCCAGTGAGTGTATCAGTTTTAACTAATAGTAACCCGCACTGATTTTGTGTTCGAGCACGAGCTGAACAAAACATAATTTTCATTTCCTACATGAAAAGCACAGAATGCCTGTACAAGTTTTAATGCCTCTCAAGTCAAAAATATTTATTTTAAAGATTTGGAAAAGTATAATAGGTGCATATCAAGACATTTGTTACTTTCTATCTCTTTGCCAAGGGGTGACAGGAGATAACTAAGCAAATTTCATACCTATCCCACTGTTTCCTCACATGGGGAAATACACAGCACGAGTTATGTGTGTAGTAAATTCATGCTCCTGAAATGGACACCCTCCAAGAGAATTCAGGCTTACATGCTGAAGAACAGTCAACAGTGAAGTTTACATTAGAACAACAAAACTAGCCTAGGTTGTCATAGTAAAAAAATCTACTACTTCTGTCAAAGTGTATTTAATATCAGTGCCTCCCACATACCAATTAAACACCTCACTTCACTGAAGGTGAAAGCTATTTGTTGCTTTTGTACACTTCACAGGGAAAGAAGTCATAACAAGCATAACAACCACCATAAAAATCATGATGATCCAGAAAACATTGCAAGAAAATGACAAATAATGAGAATAAAAACAGTATTATGTACACATGTAGCTATAGGGGAGACAAAAGATATAAGAATGGCATAATTTTCTTCTTCTAGTAGTGTCAGTTTATGATCTGGAAGAAATTTTGTGCCTTATGAAACAAAAATTATCAACAGTTACCTGCATACAGCAAGATCTCGTAACAAACTTTAGAGGCTATAAAGTCACGCTTCAGTATCTCAGTATTTTCCTTGTATTTTTACTTCTATTTCTTTCCTTACCCAAGACCCAAAACATAACACAATTTATTGCTTCCACTGAATAAAGAAAAAGAAAAAAATATGCTTTTGAGTAACGTAAGTAATGCAGAAAATAGGACACATTCTGGTGGGAAACTGTGTCTGTTGTATAAATAAAATATAAGCAGCTATAAATATAATACATAATACTCATTCCAAACCATAGTCACCTCTTAAGAAATAAACACTCGAGTCAAAGCACGGTAACAGACTGGCAGTGCACTCCTGGCATTTGTCAGGAGCATTCGTCAGGCTGACAGTAATATTAACCACAATCCATTTCAGTTGCTTTGGTTTATCATTGTGTGACTGATGTTCAAAACAATGCCATAAGAAGCTGCTTAAATAAAGTGTTGGTTTAACCTATACTCTGCAGCTCTTTAAATCTGTACTAGCTGTGGACTTCTAGCTAATATATTAAAAAAATTGTTATTCATATTTGACACTTTGTAATACCTAACCTTAACTTGAGATTTCTAAAAAAAAAAAAATAAAGACAAATTCTTCCTTTTAATTGTCTTAGGTACTAAAAAGAGTAAAAATATTGACCTGACACCCATGCTGCCAGAGGAAAATTGAAATTTCTTTCTTTACTCAAGGGAAGCACTAAATTATGATGTGTTTCTGGACACGGAAAACAAAAAGAAATTTAAAAAAACTGTTAAAAGACTGTTAAAACCATGTAAAAATTTAAAAGAAATATCTTTAAATATTTTTAAAAACGTTTAGCAGTATAAAAGCATAAACATGTTACAATACACTTATTTTGAAGCATTTACGCCCAAGATAGCAGTATGACAATGAAAGTATCACAACAGAGAGGACATTCAAACATTTTCATAGTTGAATATTAGCAAGGTTTTTCAGGTATTTGACACAAAGTCATCATCTGACACAAATTTTAACATTTAAACCTTATAAAGGTGATACTGTTAGAAATACCTAAGCAGTAAACAGAACTTGAACTGCTGTGTCTGAGACATGCACAGCATAAAGACTTTCATTCTGTATATGGGAAGGATTAGCATTCATCCAGAACAGTAGCTACATTTTCAAAGATCAAGATGCACTGTCTGATCAACAACATTTGAGACAATATAAGGGAAAGTGCACGTTAAATATTCATATATTTTTAAATATTCACTAGTCCCTAACAATTGGGGTGATTCTTTCCCGACCCCCTGCTACAGATTAACAGCTCCCAAGAATATCACGCTACAGGCTTAAATAATGTTAATGAAACTTCTACTCATAATACAGTATGACTGACATCCAATACAATAATAATTATTTCCTGTATTAAGTTCATAATTTTCAAACATATTGAGAAGGTTAACCAATGATATAGAGACAACCCAAGTAATACGTCCGTTTGATAATGTCCCTAAGAAATGTACTCTCCCTGCAATGACAATGGAAAGATTCCCTCAGAACTTAAGAGCATAATTACTAATCCTCAACAACTACTGTCATGAACAGAGAAACCCACATAACTGGTCAGTGTTAATGAAAAAACCCACCACATTAAAAAAGAGTAGTTTGCTATCCAATTTCTTGATGAGGGCAAGAGTGGCACCTAACCTAAAATGAGGAACACCACACCACAATTGGTTCTATTTCAGGTTGGAGGAAGAAAAACTAGGACTACAACACTGACTGAATTACTAGTTTACAATTGAAGTTCAATTAAAAGGAAATACCTCAGAAGTAGAGCAGCTGGAGAATCCTTTTTTGTTGTTTTTAATTATTTTAGCAATGATATAATAATACATGCAGAAGTGCCATTTAACAAATGTTAATTAAATATGAGGTTGAAAAAATCATATTAAAATCAAGGAAGTTATTAATGATTAATACATTTAATTTACGTACTAATTTAAACCACACAGAACTGGTGTTCCTCCTAAGTTTTCAATTTTCACTTCAGTGTTATTAGGTTTTTTTTGGCCTCGGGATTAAGGAAGTATTTATTAAATTCCACAACAAGAAATTATTTTAAAATATTTTTTAGCTTTAAAAGATGTTATAACATATGAGGTTTACTCATGAATAGGGATTTGTATCAGCCAGACACTGAAAAAGCATAGAGTTCATGATGTATTTAAATTAAATAACAGTATCAGAAAATGTTATGATGGCTGTACCTCAGTACATCTCCCCTTTGGACTTAAAAACATTATTCCTTTATTTTTATTTGTACATACACACATACACACGAAAGGCATGGTATAGTCTGCAAATATTTGCATATATACTCACATATATATATTTGATGACTATACAGTACCTTCTTGAGGTTAAAATACTAAAGCTGTAGTAAAAAAAATAATTTTCTGGAGATTTTCACAGACCTGTGTTTAGCTTAATCAAGTGCAAACTGAAAGCAAGAACTTGTAAAAACTGCCTTACTACTTTAAGGATTAGTTTTGCTATCAAATTACCAACTTTTATGGAAGACTTGCAAATAACAAGTGAAATTAAAATACATTATTTACAATTTCCACTAATTAACTATATTGGTCCATGTGCCAATCATTTCCTGTAACAGTCAGCTTTTAGAAGCAGCTCCTGCTTGTTGATCAGTGCACACAGTCTTTGCAGAGAAAATGAGAGATGCTTCTACTTTTGCAAAACAGAATATTTCTTTCTTGGAAAAGTTTGAAAGGAATAATCACGTTCAATAAAGCTTTAAATGGGCTGTATAATATTGCATCTGCATTTGTTTGTTTGGGAAAGAACCTTTCTGACAAAGGACAAGTGCATTACTTGAGAGCACCTGAAGGGGGATACACAGAGGAAGTGAAAAAATAAGGTGAAATGATTCAAAAGTACTTAAAATATAACGGTATCAGAGGCTCTGCTACTAAAAAAGTATAATTGTCACCAGAAAAACAGAAAATTATTTGGCTAATTTTTAGTCTTTATCAGCCTCAGCATTCCTAATGTCATTAAAATTTGAAATTAAATGCAACACATATGCTCCAACTAAAAGCACCTTCCATTAACAGTTACTAAATTGATAAATCTGAAGCCATAAGAATACATCAATAATTCATATTTCCACAATCTGATCCCTACTGTCAGTACACACCTATAGAAATGAAACACTATAAATGGTTGTGCAATTGACATTAATGTATCAAACACTGCAGAAAACATTAACAAGACTGAATGCTGCTGTGATAAATATTGGACAGAAAAAAGATACATCTGACGATAACTACCTTTGACAAATCCCTGAAGTTGCTAGGAAGTGTAAGGTCCAACTCCTCTGATTCATAGTTGGTGATAACCCAGGGGAAGACAGGATACTGATTTAAATCATTGTAAGTTCGGCCTGACAAACAACAACAAAAAACCCACAGTGAGTTAAGAGTTAAATAAAACTAAAATATCAGCCCCTAAAGATACAACAATATAACTTTATGAGCTCTTCAAAAGAACTGTAATTTATTTCAGATCTTTTATCATTTCAGTAGTCTACTTCGCTTTATTGAAAAGGACAATTTAAAAGTTGACAAATTGCTAGCATTTAATTTAGAACACTGCAGCCCATTTCACTTTAACTGCAAACTCTTTTGCATACAGTACGACAGTTAAATCCATTCATTTTCTATGCCCTTCTCCATTCCTTGTCTTCTTTAACGTAAAACACTTCAAAAAATGGAGAAGCAATGGCTTTTGTTGATAGTAAAAATTAAAGCAATATTTTTACATACTGTATTGAACTCAATATGTGAAAGCAGAATGAAGCATCTCAGGATTTTAGATTAAGAAATTATGCAAGTAATAACCATTTCATCAAGAGAATTTGCTTTCAGAGGAATTTTTCCTTGACCACTGACCATCTATGCTGGATATGCCAATATTTACCAGAACAGAAAATCTGTTCTAGTTTAAGGTTCACACAAGCACTTTCATGCACCTGCAAGATGGAAATAATATTCTTCCAGTAAAAACAAAACATTCAATTAGAACAATCATATACCAATCACACACATACACCAGATGCCCTGGTTTATCATTTTTGAATGGATAATTTTTACAAGGATCCTGTTTTTATGATATTGTTGCAGAAACTCATTCATTCACATCACCTCCAATCAGTGCGTTCTCAGATTCTGTCTTTCTCAAAGGACAAGCTTTTGCTTCTTCCCCAGGATTATTATTTCACAACCCAATCTATCAGGTTGTCATAAAACATTTTATAAAATTCCACCTAAATTTTCTTTTTCCAGTTTTCTTACACTACCCTGTATTTTTCCATCCTGGTTTGCAGAATTTTTAAATGGCACTGTCAGATCCTTTCTTTCCCTCACCAGCTGGTTATGTTGCACGCTATCTTTTATTCAGAATTAAGGCTACTTACATGACACTGTGAGATCTATCTTTGTTTCAATTTGACAGCCATCACATCAATGGTTTTAACTCCCATCACGGGCAACCAAACTTCCCCTTTTCCATAACATTAGCTTTTGTTCCATTTAACCTCAAATACCAAGTATGTAAGAATGCACTTTATTATTTCTGTCATATAATACAGTTGAAAAGGAGCATTCGCTACAGGTATAGAAAACAGGGTCATGATCTTGGGCTGTAAGGGGGCAAGCAGAGCCACTCGTTTTTATAAAACCTACTAGCATCCTTGTTTCTCTGCCTTAATGACTGAACATAAAAACTAGCAAAATTGACTGTTTGTATAAAATTTAATTAGTGCAAGCAGAGGCATTATTATATCAATCGTGTTCGCAAGAGCCAAGTCTGAAAGGGAACCAACAGATCTTTTAATGCTGTCAATATCATAGAAAAGAGCTGAAAATTAAGGAGGTTTGTAATTTGCTCTGAGAACAAAATATGTTGGAAAATAAAAGAGAGGTCATGAGACCTAACTTAAGGAGGCGGCAGATGAAAAAGTAAAGAAATATGAACATCTTAAAGAAGAAATCCAAGAATTAACAAACACAACACCTATTAGAATTTTAGGTTTCCCCCTTGGAGCACGTGGAAAATGGCATGCTGATATTTATGGGATAATAAAGGAGACTGGACTCTCAAAATCCCAATGCAACTGGCACACCACCTCTCAAATGTTGCTTTATTTTCCTCAGTTGATACAATCTACACTTTTGTAAGTAAATCACGTTTAAAAATTAATTATTAAATTATGAATGCTATTTATTGTTATTATTATTATTAAGTGGTACATGCCCTATTGTTCTCTATTTACATAATTCATTTGGCTTATAGAAATAATTGTTTATTAATTGATTGTATATTGTTTACATTTTCCAATAAAGTTTTTGCAATATGGTTTTAATTTGGGCAAATTAGGCATACAGTGTAGACTCGTAATGATCACCGCATATTCATGCAAGTACATTCCACCACACTTTGTCACTACTGGACCTGGCACGATGGACAGGCCATCTCCAACCCGGAAAAGGGACACATGCCCTGTGTGTGTTCAGCAAGAGAGTCCATCTACTAAGCTGAAGTCAAGTTGAGTAGAAGCGAATGAGGTGAGACAGGTTAAATGAAATATAGCTTAAGGTTTACAGAATGCACTCTTTTCCAAAACCAATAATACATCTTGTAACAGCAATATTTTATTGGCACCAGGAATATCCTGCTCCCCAGCTAAGACTTCCCAGGGTTCCAGCCCTACAAAGAACTTGTTGCATCAGCAGTATTTAGCAAAAATAGCACTTATTACTTTAAAACTTAAAATATTAAGGAATAAAGAAGATACTTTTTCTGAGACTCTCCTAAGTACAGTCAAAACAAAGCGAAAGGAAACAGTCTCCTACAGTCTACGTAGATCCTGTCCTCCCACAATCAAGTTTTTCTGACTAGAGCAGCTCAGCAAAGCATTACGAATCACGTGCCTCTGACCTTAGAGAAACACAAAATTAATTATGAATTAATTAAGGATTTTGTGAAGTTGCTCTTCAGAAGAAAACTGTACATAGAAAAAGTTTATTAAAAGGGCAAAACCCAGTAGTGTCCAATGTCTGTTGAGACTGTGCCACCATTAACTCTTTTTCTGAGTTTTTACAGCAATTTGTGTTACCTGCTATAGTGTTTAGAAACATCAAATATTCAAAGTTGGAAATTTCTCGGTGTTGCCATCGCTGGGTCATATTTGAAGCTTTGAAAATCTGTCGTGGACTGGCCAAAGAAATGCGTCTGGGGGAAAAAATCAGCAAAACAATGAGAAAACCTGTTAGGTCTTCCTTTCTACCTATCTGAATTTTAGTGGCAGTTGTACTTAGTTTTCTTTTACTAGTTCTGTGCTAGATTTCTCCAGAGATCAAATTGCTATTTTGGATACTTGAAATTCATTGATAAAGTTTTACAATCTAATCAGAATAAAAAAGACTTAAAACATCTAATAGCTGGATAAGTCAAGATTTGAAAGCTTTCAAACAGAAACCTTACAGCTGTGAAAATTCAGCTGCTCCATGAAGGCTGTTACCAGTGATTTAGAGAGATGGCAGACCATTAAATAAGAAAATTACATGAATTTTAGAATTTCACATAAGAATAAAGTCATCTTTTAGGAGAGGTTTATAAATCCCACAAGAACGAAGGAAAGCAATGATAAGAAGATAAAACTTCATTACGAAGTCCATCCTCTAGAGATTTAAATTCTGGGCAGTGTTGGGGAGTTAGTCACAAAGATCTTAAATATTTTGAATTTGATGCCAGATTTTCTAATGTCTGTGAAAGAAGACTTTAGAGTTATTCCTTGGAGTGATAAATCAAGCAGAGGAAAGCTTATCATAAAACTCCCAGGGCTATTTTGTTCGTAACAAAAACATCTGTAAATACCAGAACCCCATGTGGGGGGAAAAAAAAAATCCAGATATTGTTTTTGTTAACAAATCTTTGCAGGTATTAAAAAACAATAAAAACAGTTATGGTAACTGATTTTATTATTTTAATAAATTGTGTTATAATGTAAACAAATTTATCAGTATAAATGGTGGTAAAATTTTAAAAAATGTGTCTACACTTCCATGTATATTTCAAAAATTTACACATAATTTGCTTCTATAAATAGAAACCTTTACGTTCTTATAGGGTTGTTATTGCAATTTAAGAGAATTTTTTCTGGACTTGTTAAAAAAAAGGCAAACTACAAAACGCAAGAGAAAAAAATCCCCCTCTATTACAGTGTTATTTCTGTGCACAGAAATTTTTAAAAAATAAAAATGTGAGGTAGTAACAATCAAGATACTACTTAAGGATTGCTGTTTCTTCTAAAAATTTATAAATTAATCTACTTTAAAACATCTTATAATTCATTAAAATACAAGAGGCAACCAATCCAATTAGAGGTGCAGTACACTTTTCCATCAGTCTCAGTGAACATCAGACTGTGCTGCTGTGCTGCTCAACACGAGCCAGCAGTGTGCCCAGGTGGCCAAGAAGGCCAATGGAATCCTGGCCTGCATCAGGAATAGTGTGGCGAGCAGGACCAGAGAAGTTATCGTCCCCCTGTACTCGGCACTGGTCAGGCCTCACCTTGAATATTGTGTCCAGTTCTGGGCCCCCCAGTTTGGGAAAGATGTCAGGATGCTGGAGTGTGTCCAGAGGAGGGCAACAAAGATGGTGAAGGGGCTGGAGCACAAGCCCTATGAGGAGCGACTGAGGGAGTTGAAGAAGAGGAGGCTCAGGGGAGACCTCATTTCTCTCTACAACTCCCTAAAAGGAGGTTGTAGTCGGGCAGGGGTTGGTCTCTTCTCTCAGGTGACCAGGGACAGAACTAGAGGGCATGGACTTAAGCTTTGTCAGGGAAAGTTTAGACTTGATGTGAGGAAAAAGTTCTTCACTGAAAGGGTGATTGGTCATTGGAATGCACTGCCCAGGGGGTGGAGTCACTGACCCTGGAGGTGTTTAAGGGGAGACTGGATGAAGCACTGAGTGCCATGGTTTAGATGATGGGTTGGTGTTAGTGTTGGTGTTAGTGATGGGTTATAGGTTGGACTTGATGATCTCAGAGGTCCTTTCCAACCTTGTGATACTGTAAAACTGTGTTTCATCCAGATAATATCTATTAATCAAGCCCTAATCTGCTCAAAAAGAAGCAGCAAACTGAATCATATGCTTCAGGTTTAGGAGCTCAACCCACAGTTTGACATTGTGATACTAATTTCTCACTCCAGAGCTAAAAGACAAGCACACCGTACCAACCCTTCACGTGCTGTTCAGCTTATATTGTTGTACACATCACTACAAGTGTCCTCCTGAGGAGGAACGAGCATTTTCATCCACATTTAAATACTACAGAGGATTCAAGAATGTTACAGTCAAGCTAATATAATCGAACGATGTCGTAAAAGCTAATCAGTCCTACAACCAGCCTTAAGTCAGTCCTAAATTTTAGTGAGTTGGCAAGCATACAGAAACTGATCTACCTTAAGAAGGGTAAATGATTGAGTCTCACTGCCATAAAGAAGCCATCTTCCATGTAACAGAGAGAAACCACAAAAAAACCTCAAACCCAGAAGTTCTTATTATACAAAGGCATTGGAAATAGCAGGCAGAAGCAGCAGGCTGAGGATGTGCGTGTTTGGCAAACCAGTAGGTGTAAGTGCTTCAAACCACACTGGTTTGATGAAAAAAAAAGGAACTCTTGGAACTGACAGATAAAAATAACTCAAACTGTAAAATACCTGGTCTGGGGTAGTCCAAAGATAGTACCAATACCAACTCGAGGTAGACAGTTGACTACTTTCTTTACCGTTGCTTGGTCAGGAAAGTTGAACATGACAGCCACTGTGAACACAAGAAATGAAGTATGGCATGACTGTATGCTTTTATCTTCGGCTTTCTGGCTCAATAAAATTTAACCCTAAGATTAAGTGTTGAACAGGTAAAAGATTAGCCATGTTTCCTTCAGGTTACTATAGATATATTTTTTAATTATTTCCAGAACTGATTTTATTTACCACTAGCAGGAATTTCAACAAACCTTACAAACCTTACAACTTCTGCATTTGTTTTGCTTTCTGAATATATGCAAAGATTGACTATGCACAGATTGACTGTCTAGAACTGACTAAAAACAAATGTTTCTATATTAATTGGATCACATATTTACTAGTTTATTTTCTAGAGATTTCCAGGATATATTCTTCAAAACATTACCTTTATATTTTGGTTGAAATACTCAGTAACACATGAATTAGCAACATAAAAACCTAAATAATCTAATTATGGTATTACCAGTGGACATTTATGATTCACAGAGTACAACTACAGGCTCCTAAATAGGAAAGTGCTTATGCACAATTAATATTCTGTTGGACACTATGTACTTTAGACATACTGAATGGTGACCAGTCACGTTCAAGATCAGGAACCACTATAAGCTCAGACAAAAACTCATTGACTAGCATACTAACTGCATAAAATACATTATATCCTATGAAATATTTACACATTTCAGGACAGCAACAATTTACATCATTATCATTTAAAATGTAAAGCATTGCTTTGGTAAAGCGGCATCTTAAGACCTAATTTATTTGTTACCTTTGTTTACAGTTTTTCAAATTTGTTTTTCAAAATTTCATTATCGGTACAAAAGCACTAAGAGTACCTGAAGAATCTTACTTTAAACTTCAAAGACATCATATAACCTGATTTAAAATAAAATTTAGAGGGAAAAAATAGCAGAGGAAAGTTCTTCAATTCTCAACACACTATATTTTGAGTGATTTCTCACAGTATATATATGTGTGTCTGAAAAATGAACTGAAAAAAGAGAAGGGTGGAAAAAAAAGAGCTTATAAATAAGGTAAATACATATTTATTTCTCAAGAGTTCCACTAAGGTCTAACTGAAAGAAAGTACCACTAAATATGAAGCATGGATGTTTACCAGTCACTGGACTAATCCAGTAGTGAAGTTCTCTCACTACATTGCTCTTGGTTTGTATAACCAACACTCATCAACCCTCCAAAGGGACAAAAACCCAACCTTCATGCATAACAGATCAGAGGTAGGTATGCCTTAAGCAAGAGTTTCCAGAGAATGTCAAAGAAACACATGGCTATAAATGAAAGCGAGGCATTGCTAATTCCCAGTTATCACATTTGATCATCACTCCTCATTAGAAAAATATATATAAACAAAATTACAAAATATACTAACTTAAATATTGAGACATTTAACCCAAGCCCTTCTGCCATCTACACAAAACCATACCCAAAAAGGCATAACTAAACAGCCAAACAGCATGGAGAGGGCCCCAAGTCAACACCTGCCATTCCTCTAAACTCACAGTACCTCTATTTGCCATAAATATCTCCAGAGCTGTATTTTGCAAAAGGTAACGTCGGGAAAAGATAGCTCGGATCTCTGAAAAGAGCCATTTTCCATGAAGTCCTTCTGTATACGCCAGAATCTAGAAGGAAGAGACAGAGAGAGAATGTTTTAAATATGTTGTCAGCATAAACAATACTGTGAAAAAAGAGAAACTGTTAGGGGCACAAACACAGATTCCACCAATTATCTGCAAAACCTGCAGAAAAAAATTAATATATCCTCAAACTTCAAGTCAAACTATGAATTCATAACAGGGGTTTTTTAAGACCTCAATTCCACAGATTTAAAACATTTGCTCGTATATTTTTCCTTTAAAGATAACTGTCTATTTTCCATAGCCAAGGGAGTTTCAGAAGTGTTATGAGATATTTGGCACTTCAATAAAGCATCAAAAACATACTCTGAAACATATCAGTAGTACCATTAGATGTATCTGCACTCACTTCAGCATTGTAATAACACGTCTGTAACAAATAAGCAAGGAAAAAAATGTGTTTGAAGAAAAAAAATGTTCCTCACATTTATCGTTAAGGCAAGATTCATTAATTCTGGAACTGTAAAGGTTGGCTGTATAAGAGGTTAAGTATCATTTTGTCAGCTAAGGTTAAACACAAACCTGCAAATGAACTCAGCATAATCTCTCTATGGAGTAAGCGGTTGTCAAAGTAACTTGTTACAATTCCTGTCATCCCATCTGACAGACACAGATGCTTAGTCTGCCTTCGCAATTCAAACTAATCCCATTTTCAGTCCTCAGCCACTTTGTTTCTTTGTTGCTCCACTTTTTCCTTTTCATTTCAAAGCTTAATTATGTAAGTGTTAAGGGACAGCAGACTGGACACTTCTCTGCTCTGGATGAACAAACCACGAGCGAAGGAAAATCTGAGATTTGACAATTTTAGCAAACAAAAAAAGCACTTACAGAAACCCATCACAGAAAAAGAGATTCAATTATAATCCTAGTTAGCATCACTCTCACTACTATTTCACCTGAGCAATATATTGCACATAAAAATAGTGAAATTCAAGTCTTTAACATATCAAAGACTGTTAATGAACTCCATCATTTGTTAATAGATTTTTAACAAAGGAGGATTTTGCCTCACATGTAACATGTATTTACAAATAGCCTGCAGAAGCATCATTACAAACCATTATACAATACAGTATAAAATACTGCACCACTTTTGTAAACTAAAAGCAAAGAACACAAACCAAAGGCAGATAGTGGAGAAGATCAGAATGTACAAAGCAAACCAACTCACACACAGCCTCTCTTTTTCATTAATTCCTCCATCTTTCCCTCAATACAAGTGCAACCTCTCTCCCAACACCTCCCCACACATACAAAGAGAAGGAAAAAAAAGAATAATTATTGCAATATAAAATTCTAGAATGGCAATGAAAGGACCAGAGATTGCTGATGGTTTTTAAACATTTCTGGAACTAGGGAACTAACAGACTTGGGCTACGCTGATACTTTCCGCATTACAACCATCACCACCCTCACTAATTGGCAAATTTGTATAATTCTATGGGCTATTCAGAACCATCATGGTTGGCTTTTGCCACATCCATATAGATATCCTTTAAAAGAACAGAACAATAAAAGAGGTAACAAAGGAGACAAAGTTGCGGTACTTGTGTACAAAAACCTCTTAGTTCTTCTGCTGGTATTCACCTATCTTTTGACCTTTAAATTGGAGCTTATAATTTCAATGATTAATTTTTGAGACAGACAGGAAAGTGATGACCTACATTTCTCTGTAGTGAAAATTAAAATGCAACAGCCTGCTTGTCACTATCTGTCTGTGCACTGCAAACACAAACAATTATTACATGGATACGGTCAGTAAAACCAGAAAGTTAAAAAAGTTCACCCCATTTTTACCCTGTGAAGTGAGCTTTTTTTTTGCGATAGTGGAAACCCAAAAGTTTGCTGCAGGTAACTTCTTCAGATTGGAAGGGAAAGCGCTGACTCGGTTTACACTGTGCACCTGATACAGCCATGATAAAGTTACTGAATTCAGTATAACAGGATTTAGAGCAGTAACTGGAACTGTCCTGCAGAAACACCACCAGCCACCCCTTTAACGATTTTTTAAGGCGCTCATTAACTGGAGTTATCAGGAGCGAGAAGCAGCTGAGGCCGAGCTGAGCAAGGCCTTGATTTCGAGTTGGAATAGTGTCTGCCTGCTCTGCAGCTTCACTTCAAAGTCTCTGGAGTTCAATTAAAACTGGATTAGGTGGAAGCAGACCTTCTTTGGGACACTGTTCTCGAAACTCCAGGCTCACTGACAGCACCCTAGACAGAGGTCTAGCCCGCCAATGAACCAGTTGCTATGGAAACTGCATCATTACCAGTGCTCCGCGCTCATCGCAACACCTATAGTAGATGAAAAGTCCAGAAGACAAACACATCTCTTTCATGTGTATTACTACATATTCCTTATGAAAATCCAATTCAACCTTTTATTCCATGTCAAATATCTGATTAACAGAACCTCCTCGCTGCAGAAACTGACTCATACTTCAAATTAAATTCAGCATTTTTATTCTGGCAAAGGGATTTTAAAATTAAATTTTATTCAATGTTACCACTTCTAAAATTACCAGAATTACAACTATTTTTTCATTTGCCCATTTTCAGCCATAGGCCACAGAACACAGAATTCTACTTAAGAATTTAAGAACAACTATCTTCTAAATACTATTCTACAATATGTTGAATTTAAAAATAACTCATTTTTAAAGACTCACATGTTCTGTCACCACTATTTTTTGAAAAACTCATCGAACGAAACTAATAAGGGTGTACAACCTAATTTAATATGCACAAATAGTACAACTTTCCATATATGGAAAAGTATTTATAGAATCTAAGTAGATTTGATACATTAGATTGAAGCTTAATCTGCTAATCTAAATGCTTAATGCATTTCTTTCAAAAGATACAGTACCTTACAGGAGGAAAAACTATGCAGTGTACCATTTCATTTAAAAATACTTAAACAAATGAGCCAATTGTTAAGTTCTACAGTTCCAAAACTCTCACTAGACAAACAGTTCTGTGATTAGATTTTGGCAACAGCAGATGAACAGACGGCATGACGACCCCACTGAAAATACAAAATTACTTTCACCATTGCATGAAGTCTCTTCTTTACTTCAAGTAATAGATATGAAGGTGTAAGCCTTTAATCAGCCCTCATACTCGGGCTGCAGACCCTGACACTACACGGCTGGAAGAAACTCCCCAAGAAACTAGTAAATAAGAAACAGCCAGCTTTAATTTCCACTTTGAGGAGATTCTGAAATCAGAGTTGCATGAAAAATCAGGTAGCACAGTGCGGATTGAGAATTAATATCATACGTAAAGAAGTTCTCACAATTCTTAGCTGTATACCAGCTAATTTCCCAACACGAAAACTCTCACTCAAAAGCTATTCTGACATTATACAGTTTTGAAAACAAATGCTCCACGCTATGTTTCCAAAACCTCCCTTGTATGTTGATCAGAAACAACGTCTCTCATAAAAAGTATATACAATAGTTGAAAAATACCATCACTACAGCTGCCTTCTGAATTAGAAAATATTTTACTGAAGATTAAATGAACATCGTGTTTTACGTCTTAAGCAAACCAATCAGCTATCGTATACTTTATTTTATTTTAGAGAAAAGTACTATTGATCTTGAAAATGTGAACAGACTAGAAGTAATTAAGTCTGCAAATGGGTTATAGAACTGAAACAGTAATTGAATAATTGCATTACTTTAATGTGTCAGCCAATTTAACTGCCACGAGTAAAACAAAAACTAAATAGCTTATTTAAAAAGCTGATACACATTTGTATATTTCTGAAAAAGTTATGATGCACCAGATCAAAAAAAAAAAACCACCACCAAAACCCAAACCAAAACATTCCAAATAAAAATAAATAAAGCATTTAATTTGCATTTAAATTTGATTGCATTTGAGATATAAAATCCATAAATACATTCTTCTGGCAGCATTCTCTGCCATTTGGGATCACTTTTGTTCAAGAAGGCAAAATTACAGCACTTAGAGGTTACCAAACCTGACTCAGTCCATGAGGAACCTGAATCTCCACCACAATCTCAGCCCTGCAACCAAGGATCCTCAGATCCTACTGTCCAGGTTCTAATTTAGTTCCTCTCAGCACAATTCACAGTGAAACGGTCTTACTCTGCTCTTTGTTTAAATACACACAAATACAACCAGACTAATAGGTAATTAGATCTTTATTAATAATTTTGAATACCCATATGCTCTTAAATAAATCACAGTGCTTAGTTTATTTTAGGTTACTCAAGAGAACAACAAATAAGACATTCATTTTAAATCTCAGATATTTACACAATCAGCCACTTAAATTGACAGGCAAATAGTAGCAGTCTCCCATCCAATCCCTTCTGTGAGCATACACAGTCTGCTATACAATAACGTTCAGCATTTTCATGGGTGACAAACTCAATTAAACATATTCATTACTCTAATGTTCCACTAGACAGTTTTACCCAGCATTAAAAAATTAAATAAATAAATAAATACTCAGTGACCTTTGTATCGATCAGAGCAAAATAGCTTATGCCCGGGTGTGGGTGGTGAACGGACTGGGGAGGGGGGTGGTAAAGGACTCTTATGTTTTCTCTTCCAATTACTGGAGGAGATGATAAAACCACAGCAAATGATGTATCAGCTCATTTTATCTTATCGCTTTGGGGCTAGGTGACAATGAAGTTCATATTTCACTGGTTCCCATTGAAGATTGTGAAAATTACTTGCCCTTATGACCTGAAATTTCACTGGAAGACAGAAATTTCTCTTCTGCAAAGTAATGCAATTTTTCAGATGTCAACCTTTAGCCCAGCTTTAAAAATTAATTTCATTTATATTAACCAATGATATTGATATTTTCACAGAATGCTCTTTGATACATGAACCACCGGCTGGCAAATTGATGTGATCTAAAAGGATAAACTTATTTTATCTGAAGCTGCTGGGGACAGACAGATTTACCACAAGCTGAAATTCCTGTTTCACAGTATGCTGTTTATACTAGACTCATACACCTTAAGGCCTCTGGACCTGAGACAGTTTAATCTTTATTTAGGACTTTGTTTCTAGATCTATTCAGTTTTGAAATAATATCTACGTATGTGATATACAAATAACAACACCTTTTTCTGGAAATCAATCAAGTCTAACTGTCACAGACCACAGATCAGAGCACACGTGATGACATGAAAAATACTTCCTAGCCTATTAAAATAGAGAAACACACAACTATATTTTTTATTTTAACCTGACACTAAAGCTATATTTCAAAGTGAAAGAAGCACTCAATGCAGATTTTCTGGAAGTGGTCTTCTACTAACTCCAGATAACCTTCTCCCTGATTATCAAGATATAACTTGGACAAAAATGTATGGATGGAACCTGTATTGAGAACTTTTCTGATTTGACTACATTTTTCTGAACACCTCAAATGGACTAATAAATCTGCAAAAAACGTAAGTAAAGTTAGTACCAACTATCTTACTCTTTACTGCTGCATCCAGTATTTCACAAACTTTGTTTTCCCCACATTTTGATTAACTCTGCTGACTTTCAGAGAGCAGTACAGCACCAGTGGCAGACAACATTTATCAACCCAAAGAACAAGACATGAAGATCTGATTTCTAAAGACAGGTATGTAAGTTAAATTAGGCAGCCAAGGAAGTGGAAGTTGAAAAAGAATAAAATTAATATAGGTTTGGGTGGCTGACCAAGCCCTGCAAGGTTATGTAAAGTTATGTCTGTCTTTGGAAAATAAGACAGCAAGTTTATGCTAAAAAGGAGCCAGAACTACCAGGATTCAAAGATCCTCATACGAGTACGCTGGTATCTTGATTTAGCAGGATCTGCTAATCAAGAGGTTGATACAAAAGGCTCATCGAGCTGTTGGAAACATCATCCGAGACTGTTTGCCATCAGGAATTAACCACAACAATTCAGAAATAATTCAACTCATACCTTCAGAAAAGTGGTTACTTCAGCTTTGATGTCCACCCTCAGGTTCTGCCACTAACTTAAGGACAGGCTACATAAACAGTGATCAACGAGTTGTTCATCGACATGTGTGAAACAAATTGATAGTCTCGGTGTGTTTCCAATAAACACACATGCAAATTATCATTATCAATTCCTGAGACACAACATGCTACAAAGCAAGAATTAGCAATAATTTATTACCAAGATCACCAAAGGCAGCCCCTCTAAAGCAATCTCCCATAACGTATCTCAGACACACTAAAAAAGCCATGTGGCTCCCAGCCACTGCAAACCACGCACTCTAGAAATATCAATGCAACACCTGCAAGCAGAAAAGAGATACATAAGAAAACAGAAATCCACGGTGGGTTTGATGTGCTATTTTAGACAGGCAGCTCTCTAGCCACTTACCCACTTTTCATTTGTCTCAGAAAATTTTGTTGTATTCATAATACACTTGGCAATGTGATTTTGCAAAGCGGTGTTGCAAAAAAACACAGCACACACAACAACACTTTCAGGTCATTATGAAGAACATCAAGAAAAAAGGACACGCATTAACATGGAAGTTCATTATTCCAACTTTTATTTATTTATGGCAGTGTTTTTAATCACACACATAAAGAAGGAGAATGGCAATAATTTTAATTCTACCAGGGTTACCTGTTCATGCTAATTTCTATAGGGCTTATATTAATACCTACACAGATCTCATATACCTCGTAAGCGAAAAGATACAGACAACAAATCATAACTGAGATATCTTTCAATCACACAGAAACAACTCAGAATACTCATAAGCATAAATTGTATAAATCAGCCTCTGAGATATGCGTTGTGCCTTCCACATCGAAGTGTGAATCACTCTTTGTTTATGCATCACGTGAGTGGCTCTGCCTGGATGTAGATTTGCTTATAATCTTTGCTTAAATCATCTAAGAACGAAGATGCTCTTACAAAAGTGCATTGGCACACATACAGGTACACTCACATGAGAGTGTATATTTCTGCAAATATTAAAACCTGAGTGAGAGACTGCATAAAAGCATACAATATAGTCATGCACAGCAAGTAGAGTATTATCTCATGTTGTCTTTCATAAGACCACAAGTTTTAAAATTTGGAGAGTGCTTTTAATCCATTCTAATTAATAACTACAAATGTGGCTAGTCTTAATGTCCACAGATTGCCAGATTCCAGAATCCCTTTGTGAACGACATTAAATTATAAAACTTCATGCACAGCAGCATAATCTGTTCAAAATTGGAAAGGACAAGGTCCTCTGCGAAGTGCTTTAATTTTAATTGTTAAAAGAATGTCAAATATTAGAAGATGCTTCTGATATGCAAGCACAAAAATAATTTTTTTCCTCAGAATTATGAAAAAAAGGGGCCTGCCCAAAGAGACTCAGGTCTGATGGTGCAGGAGAGAATAAGGAAACAGTGATTTTCCTTATTTCCTTGGCAATGAATTCCATTAGACAAACATACACAGTGTAAATACTAAAAATCTAGTGGGGTTTATTTCATTTTGTATATTTTGAATAAAAGACATAACAAGCAAAAGCTCAAGAATCACCTTGAGCATCACTGAGCAAAATCCAATGAAATGATTTCTCACTGCGTAGAAGCCGTCAAAGAAGCTGATCACATTAAGTGACATCACAGAATATGGATAAAAAATGCTGAAATAAAATATTATTAATATTAATCTTCTGTAGTAATGAATGATGCAGTAGTGCATTCCATGCTACCTAACCTACCTGAGACAGGTTTTGGAAAATTAGGTGGGGAAAAGCCATCATTTTACCTACGCAGTCAGGCAGGAGGTGTCAGGTGTTTTGACTTCTCAAAAAAATTCTTGTCAACTCTCCTATTTTGGTGCCAATAACACAACTTTGTATCAGCACAAATCTAGCTACCTTGTTACCTAGCTCACTTTCAAGTTTATTAATACAGAAAACTAAAAGACAAAGAACAGGAACTTTTAGATTGTCCAAATTTTGCCTTTGTGAAAACTGATCATTTAATTTGCCTTCCTGTCTCCTTGTGAGCTAATAAAAAAGGAAACACAAATTCAGAATGTGATCATCAGAAAGTAATGATTACAGAAATATTTTATTCTTGGAAATTAGGTCACAAAAACTCTTCTAAAACTTAACCTCAAAGGTTTTTAGTACATTCCCTAACACTGGGACTACCATTGAGCAAAAAGCAGACGTTCTTGAGGTGCTAAGTATGACCATGATGCAAATTTTGCCAATATACTTAAAATATAATCACATAGAAAGCTTCCTAATAGAAGTAAAAACAAAACAGGGCTCATCCAGCTGCAGTTTATGAGGAAGATACCCAGCTGTGTGTCTTAAATAATTGAGTTAAAACTACCCTTGACCAATATCAGTAAGTACTGTTATTAACCATTCTGTGTCTGATTTCTCCACTACAGGACACCTTTCAAGGGTCTCAAGATCAGGTTTCTTCCTGGAAAGATTTTACACAACAAAAGATGCCAAGTCTTTTTGCTCTTTGTATAAGACAAGTGACACAAAATCAGAGAAAGCAAGTGATAGGGGATGCAGCCTCATCATCTATGATTAATCACTCTTGCTGAGATCAGCTTGAGTTTTCAGTTAGTTTGTTTTTCAGACAATCAAATTACTGGGAATTACTGTTTCCTTATTCTCTCCTGCACCATCAGACCTGAGTCTCTTTGGGCAGGCCTCTTTTTTCATAATTCTGAAGAAAAAATTTATTTTTGTGCTTGCATATCAGAAGCATCTTCTAATATTTGACATTCTTTTAACAATTAAAATTACAGCACTTTGCAGAGGACTTTGTCCCTTTCCAATTTTGAAGAAATTGTGCTGCTGCGCTTTGCCAATGTTATTTCTACTAGTGGCTCAAATCTATGCCATGATGTGGTAACACTACTGTGATAAAAAAACTCTCTGAAGTATTTAAGGAACTCAAAACAAGCCCTAAAAGTTTTCTCTTCTTAAAAAGATGGAAGCACCTCAGAAAGTCAGAAAACGAATCAACCAGAGATTCTTTTTTTATGTTGTGGGTTGGGGTGTTTTTTAAGTTTTAAGTTCTGGCTCTTCTTTTATAGAATTCCCAGTGCAGAAAAAGCCTTGGAGATAATTTTTATCACCCCACATTCATTGATGTCTGAGCAGACCCTGAAAACGAGGACGATTGCCAGACTAATGACTCACAGCAGTTCCTATCCACAGCAGTATAACTAGATATGGTGAAAGGCAATATACAGGAGCATGTATCTCAAAAGCAGAGCACAGAAACCAATGTAGAAGCTATCTTTCTTTTACTGTTTCTTAAAGCTATTTAGCCACACAGGGATTTTTTACAAAAATAAGGTTCATGTTTGCTGAATATTCTCTTGAAATTCCTACTTCGAACAGCAAATCAGTCACATCAGATTTCTCACGGCTGTGCCCTGCACCAGTGTATTTCACCATTTTCAGGATGCGACTCCTCCCACTGGCTGCTTCTCTACATATCCAGAAAGGTCTGTCCAGACAGAGCACGTGCCAGTGGGAGCAGCAACTACAACCAAGACAAACGGGAACTCATGCACCTGCAATGCTGGCGCTTGTCCAGTGTCTGCTGTTTTCATGCGAACTTGCAGAAGATGGGTGAGAAGAAGAAGGCAAACAGACAATGAAAAAAGAAGTTCCAATGCCAGAAAGAAGGTGGGGTTTTGTTTGTGTGTTTTTAATTGCTGACCTGTAAGCTGACCCTCACACCCCTTTGTCAGAAACAAACAAAAACCAAAACCACCCCCCAAACACCTGGCAGGAAGAGAGTACCAGTCATCGTGAAAGACTGCATCTGATCAGCTCATTAATGGGAACCAAGCCCATGCATAGAAGAACAGATGTGACTCTTGAAGGCAAAGAGAAAAGTCAGAGCTGCCAATCGAGCAGTTTACATTAAAAGACTCTGCTCTATGTTTTACGAGAGATACGGCACAGAAGGTGCAGCTTGCAAAGGGATGGGAATGCAGAAATGGCTTAATGCCACCTTTGTGCTGCACAGACTCTCAACTGCTGCAGGAACCAAACCCCTTTGAGCAAACTGGAGCAGCTGCAGGGGCTGCTGTGTCCCAACACACATTTCCCTCATGTGGGGTGCCTGGGGGTGCCCCATAGCCCAGGACTGTGTGGTACTTCACCGTACCAAAACTCTCCCTCCTGCTCTCAGAAGCTGGGACAGAAGACAGCAGAGAGCTGCTCATGAACCTTCCACTGCTCCAGTGCTTCCCCAGTCACTGCCAGTTGATTCACTGTAAACCAAAGAAGGATACAGGAATGACAACAAAGAGAGAAATCGTTCTTAGTTATCAAAGGATACATCCCCTGTGTGCACTTTTTTAATCAAGACCCACACGAGGGTGCCTCATACTCTCTGTATTCTCACATTTATCTTATATTCCTTAAAAGTAGATTAATATCTCAAGTAAAGGAACTGACTTTAATCAATGATTGACAAAGGTCTGTGACTGCAAGGAAGAATCTCTTTTTTCAGTATCACCCTGAGATATAATTTGACTGGTTTAAACTTATTCTGGGATTGTAAAGAAGAAAAAGCAACATGAAGAGGAATTTTTATACAACTGCTGGGTTTCATCTTAGTAGATGGTAAAATAAAGTAACCTGAATTCAGCTTTAAAGTATTCCTACCAGTACAGACCCTTTTCCAAGGTTAAGCAAGCCATGGACACAGCTACTGTGGGGTCTACAGCCACATCTAGGATTCTAGGGTAACAGAACAAAAACATAATCCTAATTTGTTTTGAAATGTAACAGAAAATTAAACTGCATTTCTAGTCCAAATGATTGATAAGAAAGGCTTGGAAATGTGATTCAAGTGTAAAAGTTACACAGACAGCAGTCTGGGGATGCCTGAACAATTGATCCAACAACATGATTTGCCTTGCCATTTCCCCTGGGGTATTAAATCTAAAACTTGCTACTCCCGAGGGCCCAATAAAAAATAGCCTATCAAAGAATTCTGCAGATGACAGGAGGGGAGAGGGCAGTAAGTCTATGTGAAAATATCAGCTCTTGTGAAGAACTGTAGCCTGGGCTGTGTTACACATTTATCTTACACATCCATGATGCTGTTCTGCACAACTGAAAGTTTTTCTAAGAGCCAGAAAAAGTCAAGTCTAATGTGGGAACATTTATAAAGCACCAGGATACAGTCAGTATGTAACAGTGTTTCACTGTGAAATCGAAAGGGAAAAAGGTATTTTAAACCATATTTTCAGACAAACCTAACCTTACAGCAATATCCTATCCATCCTGTTCAAAGCATTGCCAAGAACTAAAGGTGCCTTGGGAAAATAAAACAATTCATCCAGATTATGCATATTTCATTTAGAAAACTAATATAAGGCAACACTTTCAGAGGCAACCCATATCAAGTAAATTTCCTGCATTTGAAGGAAGGATGTGGGAGCCTTTCTTAATTCTTAATTAGAAAAAACCCTAAGTGGGGAGCAGCTCCCTTCTCAGTCATCACATTTTGAAAAACAGCTATATGTTTCTTTAAAAGAGCAGGAAATTGAAGGCATAAGAAGAAATGATTTTGCAAAGACATTTTCACTTCTGAAGTGGTTTGGTTTGTAACTGAGTGTTCTTTTGTTAAAAAAAGGTAGTGTTTAAGATAGAAGTCCTGCCTTTAGGCTGGTGAGAGAGTTCTCTACAAGCAATTGCAGCTGGAGTACTTCCAAGTAATTGTCACTGACCCAGCATCAGTGACAATCAAAAATACCTGTAATCAATTCTTTCCATAACACGTCAGCAATATTGATATTCAAGCAGGTTAACATTTTTAAGATATGTGTCAAAGGGAAGAAGTACTGAATTTGAAATCTGAAATATAAAACTATCACACCCTACAAGGAGAAACACATTTACAGCAGATTTATCTCTACAAGATAACCAAGGAGCTGAAACCTTGTGGAGTTTAATGGGTGTGAACTTACTACAGAGTAAGGAAAGCACTCCTTACTTTTCCTTGAGTATATGAAAACCAGCTACTCAAATGATTAGGACACAAAACTTGAGGCAGTAGCACAAAGACTACTCCAGATATACCTGAGAGTGTTCTACCAGTGAAGAACTGATAAACTGACCAACAAAACATTGTTCCTGCTTGACAAAAGTTGTATTTCTTTGTCCTCATTTAATAATCTTACAATTTTTTAAAATGTGGATTTAAAATAAAAAAAAATAGATTTATCAAATTTAATTTCTATTAATTGCTGAAGCTTCAAATACACATTACCATAAAAACCTACCAAAAATAACTAAAATTGGCAAGCCTCTGCTTCTCAGCATTCCACTCAAAGAAAATGTCGGTGTTGATAAAATCCTCTTTTTAAAACATGTATCCTTGCAAATCTTACATACTGTCATCTCATCTCCCTGTTGGAGTTTGATTGATTATGCCTTTTCCTTATGTTCATTAATCTCATCACCTTATCTTTTACACCACTTCATTTTAGCAGAAAGGCAATAATAAAACCCTCATCCATTATCCTTTTACGCATCTAGTCAAGCGGAAATGGTTAATAACATGCTACAAATTGAACTTCAATCACCTCATTTTCTCCTTTGTCGAATGCACATTAAAGTATATTCCAAAAGTGCAATTTGTTTTACAGGGGAATTTGTGTTATATTGCTACAGACAACTAAAATTAAGTGCTTCTCAGTTTGGTTATTAAATATATCCAACTGTCCTTTTATCTCTCATACTAAAACATTAACTCATTTTATTAGGGTGTAATAATACAAGAGCCTTATCTCCCAGAACACAGGGACATCTAGTCTGCCTAATAGTAACTGTTATACAATGGGTCATTTATCTTTTTTTTTTTAAATATGCTTCTGATAGTTTATGAATTGGTACATTACTGTAGATGAAATGGCTCTCTATTTAAGAAAAGTTAATTTGTTTACATGCAGGCTTATCTTCAAATGCAAGCCCTATTAGAGAAGCGGTCTATAACTGTCAGAGCAAGTGGAGAAGGAAAATAGGTGGATGCAGAAAAATTTAGAGCCCAGCAATTCAACTCTGATCACCTATTTCCTGCTTGAATATTAACTGTGATCCACATGCAATCTGCAAATATTCTGTGATCCTAAAATGGTTCTACAGAAGAACTAACTGAAATAAAAGACCTCAAACTTGTTCCTGTGAACTCTCATCATCATTCCAAATAGAGGCATATTTTAGTAAAAATAAATGTTTCTCAAAAAAAGCCCATGTACTAAAAAAAAAAAAAGTTCCCTCATTAGATGTGTAAGGAGTTGTGAAAGCTGTTGTTGTGAAAGTCCAGCTCCATTTAATTCAGTGACAATGATCCCTCGTACACAGGGGGAACAAGATTTTCTCCACTGTTTTCATATCCCCTGGAACACTTCACTTGTGTTTTGGTCATTATCTATTTGACTCCTCAACAAAACTGCACAGCAGGACAAGCAAACACAACCTCAAATACCACGCAACTACTACAGCAAAAAAAAAAGGTATTTTCCAGTGCTGAGTCTCATCTCAATTCTACAGAAACACAGTGTGGAGCTTCTAAGCCACCTGAGAACATCCAAGTTTCTACCTTTATTCAAACAAGACTGAATAGGGGAGAAAGTCATTTTTAGTCTCACAGTATATACACACGCTAATGATTCAGAAAATGAAATAATGACTTTTACATTAAATCAAAGCACAAACCCACAGTTCTAATTAACTTATTTAAAAATGTAAAAACACCTTTAGATTTCCCTCAGTGGTCTACCTTTTCCAATACTCCTGTCCAGTACAAGTTTGTCATCTTTCCTAAGCCATTCAAACACTATTTCCTCTCTCCTGCTCTGCCATCTTCCACTCAACGTGCAGTTTCACAAGCGTTTTTGCCGGTGCCCAGCTCATGTTGCACCTCAGCTCATCCATCCCCAGTCACTTGCTGATGCTACCCTGAAACCTCTGTTCAGCCAGTGGGATATGTGAGGTCATGCAGTAAGTGAGAGTTGGACAATGACTCAGACAGAAACTAGCCTAGGGTGGGGGGAAGAAAAAAAGAAAGGATGAAGGAGATAATGAGAATAGTTTTAGTCCGACTCCTTTCCCCAATCAAAACAGTTTCCCAGGAACACCTGGGGACGGATGGAAACAAGGTGATACGATGGCACCTGAAGACTGCTTAAGCCAGTACTACCACTGGATGAAATGCTTCTGAAACTTTGGTTTAGTAAAATGTTGACTCCAGTCAGACCAGACTCTATGTACGATTAGTTTGGTTTTCAGGCTTGCACTTTTCCGGTTTCCTCCATTTCTCCAAGAGTGAAAAGGAAGCCACTCATTATTAGAATCTTAAGTTCTGCTGTGCAACTTCCCTAGAATGTGTCTTAAAGCACCGCTGTAACGCCTTGCCTCCAAAATCTTCAATAGTTTGCTGACATAGATAGCTGCTGGTTTCATGTTAAAAATGTCTTCTTTGGTCTTTGACAATTTCTTGCTTCTTTTTTTCTTGTATTTCTACCAACATGTAGCTATTTCTTGCTTCTAGTTTTACACTTAGAGAGGAAAATCTCTGGCCTGTGTTTGTAAACTATTGTTCTCCAATGGTACCACACTCCACGTCTAGGCGTTTTTACGCCCTAGTAATACAAAAAGCATTCTGCTTCTCCAAAGCATAGGACAACTTCACGCTACTTTGCCTGTTAGTGTCACGTTCAGCCCTGGAATAAGCAAATTCAGTTCTTACCCAAATAAATAATTTAGCCACTCAAGAACTAAGGCTTCATCATCTTGATAAAGTTTTAAGTGCTCAACTACTTTTTGAGCTATCCCAAGCTACATTTAACCTTGATTCAAAAAACATAAATGAGCTAATATGCTTGCCATCCATTCACTGCAGAGCCACTGAACTAGACCAAAAATATTATTTGCTGAAACCTGCATGCTTAAACCTTCTTTTCTAGTTTCACATGTGAAAACGAACATGTGAAACACGTACATCCAAAACTCAGATTTCCGCATGACTGGCATGCAGTCAGCACTTCCAGGTAGCACTTTAAAATATTGGAAGCATATCAACATAACTAATTAAACAAAATCAAACATAACAAAATTAAAAATTTCTAGACTATGAGCATACACAGAATTTGATCTAAATCATCAACTGAATTCTTTTTTTCAATTTGATCATTTTTCTGAAAAGTTATCTTTTAATCCTCTCTTAACAATGTCTCCCTCTTTGGAATTTATAACTGAAGAGGTTTTCTACTTGTTTCTCTTTTGTTGTTTTTTTTTTTTCACATTAAAACAGATGTCTTTTAGGTTCTTTATGAGAAAGTGAAATAAATGGAATTAAAGCAAGCTGTAAACCTAAGAAGCTTCTAAACCGCTGTCTGCAGTTTCCTGATAGAGCTGCAAATTTCCACGTTAAGTTCAACCCTTCAGCTGATGCCACACTTTTGCAAAATGTAAATCACTGATGGTACAGCACTGGAACGCAGCAATTTATTGCAAAAATAAATGAACAACTGAATACTAAGCAAGTCAATGCGAGTCTTGACTCTAGTCTCTAACCACTATTCCTGTACCACATAACATGTCATCATCCATAAGTAAATGAGTTAATCAATTTAATGAGGATTCAGACAAATCGGCTGCCTAATGAGCACTCAAAGTGATGTGGCAAGGGTTATGCTCCACTGCTGACAAAATCAGTTTGATGAAACTGTGACAAAAGCAGCAAAGCACTATTCCTTCAGCACATTTTCCTGCATCTTATTAACATGAAATTATAATCACTGTTTGCAAACTGTATACAGAAACCATTTATCGTGCAAATCATGTAGAGGTATGCTTTATCTACTCTTCTTTCCAGCAAACCAGTGTATATTGTTGCAATTCAATTTAGTAATTATTTAGGGTTTTTTCAAAATGGCAATCAGACAGAGTTGTTTAAAGCAATTTAGATTGAGCATGCCAAGAGAATTTTCAGAGACTTTACATTGTATGATTTTGCATTTTATGAACATGCTGTTTAGCAATAAATATAAAACAAGGAAAATAAATCAAAATATTCTGCAGCCTTGCAAACAGTACAGGAAATTAACAGAAAAAGTCCTACTCAACTTTTTGGATTAATGATAATGGTCTTACACTGATTTCCCAACTCCATAATACCAAGACGCAAAAATGACAGGCCAAGGAAAGAATTTAATCTAATTAGTCTCTTAAATACTTTATCGAAATCATTTAATCAGGGTTCCTGTAAGAACTTTCTAGCAGCACTAACTAGTTTTGTCTAGGTTTACAACACAAAGCCAAGGAATGTCTAGAAGACTTGAGCCTAAGACTTGAAAGCAATTTAAAACAGAAATCTGTCAAGTAAATAAAAAAGCCATAAGTTGAGAAAAGTAAAACTTAACTCTTACTTTCCAATAATTCTATGTCTAGAAAACTTCCTGCACAGAAGGCAAAGCACCTCTGCACATGGTTGTTTAAATACAAGAGATACAAAGGTATATCAGAAAAGTTTTTACATGGAATAGCCATGATTAAAAGCAGTTTCTAAATAGCACTGGTGTACCTGTAGCCACACAGATCATATAACCCTGCAATAGGGTTACAAGAACAAATTTCTGGTTGTTTTCATAGAGCCAGAAACAACTTAATATTTTTAAACTAATGGCTTTCCTTTCTCCAGGGGAAAGCATCACACCAGTGATATCTGATTGCTATCCTATGAGCACTACAAGGAGGTGGGGAAAAGGGTAGAAGACACATCTCTTGCCCAGGAATATGGGATGGAGCAGCTTTAAAATTTCTGCAAAAAGTAGAAGAAATAACTGTCTTTTATATAAAGACACACAACTTCAGATATCAATGAAATTGCATGCTCTAGAGTAGCAATCTTTGGGGTTTAGATCTATATTTGAAAAGCAACCCAGAGACACTGCAAATGCTGTTGCATGCAACATATATATAAGGATGTCAAAATGCCAAAAAAGTAATTAGAAACATTCCCAAAACAAGAAATGCACATGTATTTTAACAAAACCCATACAAATACTACATAAAAACAACTCTATGAATCAGAAGCAGTTGACAATACTGTTTTATCCTCAAACTCTTTTAACACCATATAATTTCTCCCCAAAGGAAAGCATTCTTGATAACATGGTAACTTAAGCCTGAAGGGGCTGAAATTCCCATTTCCATGATTACTACCACAACACATCCACATACGTTTCCAAGCCATTTAAAGGATCTTGATTAAAATCCTGATTTATCTGTTTTCAACTGAGGTCACAGTCTATGGTTATGGATCAATGGCAGCTGGTTACCACTAGGACACAATCATAGAATAAATAAGGTTGAAAGAGATCTCTAAGATCATTCAGTCCAACCATCATCCCAACTAAACCATGTCCCAAAGAGCTACATATATGTGCTTCTTTGAAAACCTCCGGGGACGGACACTCAACTCCTTCCCTGGGCAGCCTATTCCAATGATTTACCACTCTTCAGTAAAGACATTTTTGCTAATATCCAATATAAACCTACGCTAATGCAACTTGAGGCCATTTCCTCTCATCCCATCATTTGTTACTTGAGAGAACAGACCAACACCCACATCACCACAAACACCTTTCAGGTGGTTGTAGAGAGTGATAAAGTCTCCCCACTCATCCTCCTCTTCTCGAAGCTAAACAGCCCCAGGTCCCTCAGCCGTTCCTTATAAGACTTGTTCTCCAGCCTCTTTCCCAGTCTCGTTCCCTTCTCTGGATGCGCTCCAGCCCCTCAATGTCCTTCCTGTACTGAGGGGCCCAGAACTGAGCCCAGTACTCGAGGTGTGGCCTCACCAGTGCCCAGTACAGGGGCACAATCCCTGCCCTGGTCTTGCTGGTCAGGAGCTGGCCCTGCAGACTGCTGCCTCACATTCAGCCACTGCCAACCAGCACCCCCAGAGCCTTTTCCTTGGGGCAGCTCTCCAGCCACTCTTCCCCAAGCCCAGAGCAGTGCCTGGGGTTGTTGTGTCCCAAGTGCAGGGCCTGGCACTTGGCCTTGCTGAACCTAATACAACTGTTGTCTCACTGCCTTCTTTCTCCTGCCACTGATGTTTCCATGGCCCTAAAGGCAGCTGGTTCAGGGAATCACCCTTGTGAAAATCGGGGACAAAAAGTTGGCTTCCTGTCAGGGCAGTTCCCTAACCTGGCTCATCAGGTAAATGCTGCTGACAGCACAGGGTGCAGGGAAAGGACTGAGCAGCGACAAACTGGATCCAGGGACTCTTTCCATGTCAGATCCCATTTGCATTAAAGTGGTGGTGGAATTCCCCTCTCAGTTGCAGGGACTATTATCTATGTTTGTGTCTCTGAAAGTATCTTGTCCTTTTAACTAGAGATGTTTTCCAGCACAGTTTCTGTCTTCTAGCTATATGAACAAGCCACAGAAGAAACAACTCGTTTGGTTTTGCTTGAATATAACTTCATAATAACTTGCAAGAAATATCCAACTATAAAGATTACATACCTTTGGAATATAAAAATACGTCAAATTAGACATAAAATTTGTACTCTGACATAGCTGTGTTCTTTACTGACAATGAGAAAATAAGTGGTAAATCCAAGTGCCTCTGGATTGCCTACTTTTTACAAAACGATCACTGAAGCAGTTAACTTCTCTAATGCTATAAGCAGAGAGCACTGATGATCCCATCATAAGGCCTCCTTTAGGTGCAAACCTAAAAGTTTACATTGATTCCAGTACTGTAGCTGAGAACAAGGGCAAATAAATTGAATATAATATATATACAAAGGAAGAGATTGGGAAATTAGTATTGAACACAACAAAGCACTAAATATCATTATTTTTGACAGAATATTATTTTTGACAGAATCTAGAGGGAAAGAGAATATATTCCTCCACTGAAAGAAAGTGTTCACCTTAATCTAATAGAAACCTACAAAACTCTCACATTGTAGTAGCTTGTCCAGTAATGTAAATTCCACACAATTACAAACACAACAAACACACTGAAAGAAACCAAATCAACCTATCCACCCCCAACTTTTGTTTTTTAATTGATAGACTCATACTTATGACTGTAATACTTAAAGCTGTACTTAATTCTTCTGGCCATGAATATTTTACATCACCACACTTATGAAAAAATAAAAAACATGCTGACACAGTGATTCCTATTTTCTATTATATAGAAAGCACTGATTTATAAAAAAAAAATCAAGGAAATTTTGTGCCTGCAGCAAACAGATACGACTGTAATTTGCTCAAAAGTTATGAATATTTCCAAAATCATTCAAATATTTTGGTTATATCCCCTAGCAGGCAGATTTTG